>CM036906.1:45249969-46449969 GCA_020800305.1 Porphyrio hochstetteri | reverse complement strand
TTTATTTTCATATCCCCTCTGAAATCTCTAGCTTGTTTAATGGTGCCTGTGCCTGCAATGTACTTTGTTAGTGTACTTTTTATTTTAAGGAAGTTACATCTTTTTGCACTGTATTAGGTAGGAAGATGTTGTACACCTAACGGCTTATTCAAAGCAGAAATGCCATGAAATGTTGTAAATGTGCATTAATTGCCTGTGTTACAGTATAGAGTAGCCCCACAAAGTGGAAGAGCCCATAGAAACATGAAATATTTTTAAAATTAGGAGGTGGGTTTACCAAACTGGTAGAACTGCAGCTCTATAAGCTCTCCGTTAGACATGCATGTACAAAAAAAGGGTAGATGAAGTACTTAGGGATATGGTTTAGTTTAGGATGTAAATGGTTAGACTTGATGATCTTCAAAGGTCTTTTCCAACCTTGTTATTCTGTGATTCTGTGATTCTGTATTTGTCATGGTTCAGCCTGAGCCGGCAACTAATCCCCACACAGGCACTCATTGACTTCCAACCCCGCAGGACCGGGGAGAGAATCGTGTCCCGGTCCCGGCCAGGCCAGAGCTAACCTCCCCAAGCAGCCAGCACAGGTGAGCTGAGTCAGCGCAGGTGAGCTGAGTAAACCCGGGCTGGTTCCCACGCCACGTGACGTCACGCCCCCATAAAAGGGGGTGGGAGGGGAGGGGTGGTTTTGCGCTGCTTCGGAACGGTCCGAGGGCGAGTCGGGGATCCGTCTGGTGGGTCAGCGCTCGGTGTCATCGCTCGCCAGGCCGGTGAGCGCCCCGCGTCACCCCCGTGCGTGTGTTTCCTGGCCCGGGCTGAGCTGTCGCTTCCCCCTTCCCGGCGCTGTGTCAGCAGCCGTTCTCATCCCAGCCCGCGGGGTAAGGGGCTGTTTGTGCTCCAGGGGAGGGGGGCGCGCAGTTGCTGCTGCTGCCTGGGGCAGAGCCACAGTCCCTTTTGGCAGCTAACGCGGGTCTCTAGGGGTTGGGATAACGGTAGATCTGACCAGATCGCGTTACCATGGTATTTAAACAGGCGCCAGTCACAATGATGTTTTGTTTGGCCACGTGGCTGAGGTATGTAACCTGCGCTTGCTGTAAGTAATCCCTGTCCTCTTGTCCATTAGCTCTGGGAGAGGGGTCCGGATTCTCATGTTGCTGTACTGTGTGATACCAATTTATGACAAGATAACGTCTGTGGTCATGAGCCTCCGCTGGTATTTGTGGCATTGCTGTCATGCCCATATCTTGGACAACATCTCTCACCATCTTTTAGAAATTGCACCCGATTGGTGGAGAAGATAGAGGCTGGGCTGGTTTCTCCTCCCCTTCTCCTTTCAGGCTTGTTACAACAGCCTTTGTGAATTTTTAATCCCCCTGGGATGTTCAAGCCAACTACCCTGTTGATTTTTGAGTCTGGGTTAGGGTTGCAACAATGTTACTCAGATCTTCCCCAGGCCTGAATAGTCAGATGTGGCATGGCATGTGGCGGAGTGCAGGCAGGTGTGCAGAGACCTTCTCACCCCCAAAGGTTTGGAGCCTTACCTCCTGAACAGCTATAGGGCCCTGGAAAAGTTATAGAATATTTAAAAGGGAAACTCTATAGCTATTCTGAGGAAGCACAGCTTGCTGTGCTGTGCTGGGCCCTGGACACTATCTAACAAACACTGCTTGACAGTAGGCAGGCACCATCCAGAGAAGAGAAGGGAAAAAGACCAACCTCCACAACAGGCATTCTTACTGCTTAAGCCTCAGTGATAGATGCTGTAGTTGAGCCAGAAAACCAGCCAGTACTAGTCATCCCTATACAGAAGAAGAAATAGACAAAGAACATCAGAACAACCAACAGGTGAATCAGGCTGCTAGGATGGAAGTGGATCAAATAGATCTGGATGGGCAATATAAGGGTGAATTATTTATATCTCCATGGGCCCATGTCGCATCCAGGCCATCAAGGGAGAAATGCAAAAGGTAGATGGGCTCATGATTGAGGGGTGGACTTGACAGTGTATGCTATCTGACAGGTCATTCACGAATGTGAAACATATGCCTCGATCAAGCAAGCCAAGAGGTTAAAGCCTCTCTGGTACGCAGGACAATGGTTGAAATATAGATGTGGGGAGGCCTGGCAGGTTGATCACATCACGCTCCCACAAGCACACCAAGGCAAGTGCTCTGTCCTTACAATGATAAAAGCAACTGCTGGCTGGCTGGAAACATAGCCAGTGGCCCATGCCACTACCCAGAACACAATCCTGGGCCTTGAGAAGCAAGTCCTATTGTGACATGGCACCCCAGAACGAACTGATTCAGACAATGGGATGCATTTCTGAAACTACCTCATAGACACCTGTGCCAAACAGCATGGCATTGAATGGGTACATCATATTGCACCAGCCTCTGGGAAACTTGAATGGTATAATCAACTGTTAAAAATCACACCAAGAGCAATGAGTGGTAGGATCCTAAAAAAACTGTGATGAGCATGTTGCAGAGGCAGTCCAACAGGTTGGTTAACTCCAGAGGGTCTATGAACCAACCTGGCCCTGCCCAACTAAAACTCCCATGTACTGTACAAGGGTATACCTGCCTCTAGTGCACATGAAAAA
This sequence comes from Porphyrio hochstetteri, assembly GCA_020800305.1. NCBI lineage: Eukaryota > Metazoa > Chordata > Aves > Gruiformes > Rallidae > Porphyrio > Porphyrio hochstetteri. Next base: position 46,447,367 of record CM036906.1, on the reverse strand, counting down.
CCTGTTGGGAAGACAGTCTGGGTTATCCCTGTTTAAGGCAAAGGCAGACCCATTTGTGGGATTGCTTTTGCTCAGGGGCCTGGGTGTACTTGGTAATGCAAAAGGTTGGAGAAGTTCAGTGTGTACCCCAAACAGATTTAATTTTGGGTAAGGACAACCAATAAATTAATTAAATTGTATAATTTTAATTGCTATATAATGTATCAATTAATGTGTCACTCTGAAAAAGTAGGACCCTGATTAAGTCTCCACCCCCAGCTTCCCCATCTCATACAAATATGAAGCATTATCTGCTGTAGACACCCACAAACGCAAAGAAAAAGGGGAAACTGTACCAGCAAAACAGAGGGTACAGAGAAAAGCATTGAGTACTTGCAGTGGATGACTCTCTGTTAAGAGGCACTGAGGCATCTGTGTGCCAACCTGACAGGGAGTCAAGAGAGGTATGCTGCCTCCTCGGAGCCAAAGTCCAAGATGTTGCTGAGAAGCTGTCAAAACTGGTCAAGAGCTCAGACTGCTATCCATTGTTGATCTTTCATGTGGGCATGAATGGCACTGCAACCTGGAACCTAGGCAGAATCAAGGAAAACTATAAAGTCCTAGGGGGGCAAGTAAAAAACATTGGTGCCCCTTATCTTTTCCTTGATCCTACCAGTTGGAGGAAAGGGGGTGGCCAGAAACAGCCATAACTTATACCAGTTCCTGGTTGCATGGCTGGTGCCATTGTGAAGGTTTTGGCTTTTATGACAGTGGGAAATTCTTTGATTATAACTTGTTAGAGAGGGATAGGATACTCCTCAAAGATAAGAGCATTTTTGGCAACAATCTGGCCCATTTGGTAAAGTGCATTTACTGTGTATATACCCTATTATTTACTAATAATGGCTTATCTGTGTTGTGATAATGTGTCTTATGCTATTTACATGATGCTTTCTGTTTTCAAGTTAAAGATTGCATGATTATTTTTTTATAATTTCTATGATAAAAATGGCAAGTTTTTGAAATCAATGTGTTAATCATAATACCTTTGGCAAAACTACATTGGGTACACTTTCACTTATATAAAGGAAACCTGAAGCACTTTCTCTACATGTCCTTACTCTGTACTGAATTCAAAGTAAGTTTTAAACTTTGTACTGCCTTACCTCTAATCTTGGAAGCAAGTATGACTTCACAGAAAAGATTCTTTAGTATTGGTAGCACTAAGACTGGTGTCTAAGTGTTTAAAAAGGGGCTCTATTACTATTTTATGGGATGTGGTCTTGTTCTAAATAATGCTCATCAAGCTTTTTCATTTCTTTGCAATTGCTGTTGAGGGCTCAGACTCTGGTAACAGTAAAAGTCTTTCTGGATGTATTTGTTGATGATTCTAGGTTTCCAGAATGAAAGGATATCTTATAAACCAAAGCTAATATACTTTTCTGCTTTTATTTTTTCTATGCCTAGCGGGAATGAGCTGGGGAGCGGTTTCCCAATTAGTTACAAAGCAAATACATCTTTTACCTGGTAAGATTCAATTTCTGAATAGTTGCTCAGATTGATAATTTCAACTGCTACAAAGAACAAGAAATAGAAATAGGCATGCTGAAGGTCTGGTTCTTACATTTGTTTCACACTGGGTATTGAAAAATTTGAATATTATTGACATTTATGAATTGTATTCATTAAACCTTGACTTAGACACTCATTTTTAATCAATATTTAATCCTTCTTTAAAAATATTTAACAGGTTAAATGTAGCATGACAGTTTGCTAGCTTATGCTTCTCTTTTTTCAAATGCATCATAGGAGGAGGGATGTTTTAAGCTGAAACCTGTCAGTATTATAGTTTTGTTGACGTTTGCAGAGAATTCTTCCCAAGCCAGAGGCAGCCGGGAAGAAAGCAGGGGAATGCTTGGCTGAAAATTAACATTTGAGCAATTAAATTTAGCTAATGCGGTAAGCAGAGCAGGAGTTAACATCACAACTAGGAATGAGAGATATTGGATTAGATGGGGCATACCACTGAAGATGGCAAGTTACCAACGGAAATGTAGCAGAGAAGGAGGAATCAGTGGGGTAGGGCAAAAGAACTGACAGAGCAGTGTTGGGGGCTGCGATAATGATTTTTGCTTCTGCATTCTGTGGGCAAAAGGTAGGAATGCAAGGGCAGCAGTTTTCATGAAAGAGAAGGTATAGGTGTTCAAATTTATTTAAATCATGATAGGCAGCTGTATTGATTAGAAAACTCAGCAGAATAAAACTCTTAACATGGATCTTTAGTCACTGTCCTGTACCTTGTGAGGGTATAGATTTTTATCAAACTTCATGTGGAAAACCCTTTAGGTAATTGCTTGTTCTCTTAGAATATTAGACTGGTTTTGGTGTTAGGAGAAATCTGTACCTAATTAAATACTTTGGAATAAAATGCATAATATTAGAATAAAAATGCAGCATTTTGCATTATATAAACTACTTCTGAAGCTGCACTCTTCATAGCAGCCACCCTGAACTGACAAGGAAGCTGTATCACAGGAGAAATCATTTGTATCACTTGCATTATCTGCTTGCATTAGAATACATTGGTCCAGGTTGCCTGTCCATCGTCCCTCAACAGCTGAATGGAAGTTATATTATTCCTAGCGACTTAAAATAAAGACCTTAAACACACACATATATACATAACTGGTGGATGAAACTGAGAAGTCAAGTCTTAACTGGATAATGCTTTCTGAAATACTTCACGGGAAAGAAATGTCAATAAAAGAACCACCCTGGTAAAAGTTATAAGCACATTTCTCTTAACCCGCAGTGGAAGTGTTACTGAAATACACAGTGGTAGAGATGTTCCTGTCACACCAGAAGCTGCCTTGTGGACTTCTTGTATCTCATATTGGAGCACCAGCTTGTAACATTCTGAAATGAAATGAAGTAGTTACAAAAGCCTCTTAGCAGCGAGACCTCTGGAACACATCTGCTCACTTAAGTTCAGCAACCAGAAGTGAACACAGTAAGTAGCACAATTTGTATCCGTGATCCTTCCCAAAAGGAAAGCTTGACACATGTATATATATATATTTGCATAGATCAATCAAGCCTGGTAATACCCATTTGCAATGTTTCCATCCAGATACTTCATTTAGAGATTCAAATGTGTGTTTTACAACCCAGAGGCTGGCAATCACTACTGCTAGGTTAAAAATAAAGCTGCTTTTTTATGATATTTGTAACTGCTAAAAATGTACACAAGTACTTTCATGCTTTTTTGCTTAGGACTGATAAAGGTAAAGTACACTAAATAGAATATTCTTTCTGAAACCCCATTTTATTTTCCATTAATGTCTGTAAATGACAGACTCTCCTTGGAGCTCAGAAAGAGTACTAGAAAGTAGCTGGTTATTCTGACCCCAGCCTCCAAATATGTTTTTTTAGCATCTCAGACATGGAGATGTATTTAGCTTACTCTTAACCAACAGTCATTTGGCATCAACAGCCAAACCTGACACTTCATCTGTTCACATGTGGAAAATAGGCTAAAATATCAGTATATGTCCTTGGCTTCTTGCTAAATGAGAGCTTTCACCTTCTGTTTACTTTTTTGATTTTTTTATTCTGCAGATTTGAAGACCGAGTGAAATGTGCACAGTGATTCCTAACAGAAATAGAACAACTTAATTGTCATAAAGCTTTACCACAGTGGCATAAATAGATGACAAAGATGTAAAAAACATCCTTTTAATTTTATTTTCTACAATTTTCATGGGAAGACTGAATCTATTTGCCTTATGGTTAAGATTGTCAGTTGCAGAATCTGGAGGACACTGTGACTAAACCTGGTAAAGAAATACGCAATTATGACTGAAAATGAGGACAAAACTAAAAATTTCAGGTAAAACAAAATACTATGGCTTTAAAGATTATTCCAAACCCAGTATCATTACTTTGCTTTCCTGTAATATCTTTTTTTTAAAATTTTATTTCTGGTTCATACTCTTTTTTCCTTCTTATATGTGTCCATAATTAAGGTAAATTCTTATTATTTTAAATTTCTTAATTGAGGATTTTGAGAAGTTAGATCATTTAATACAGTGTAAGGAATAAAAATACCAAAGGACTGAGAAGCCTAGAAATAATAAAGAACAGCCTCCAAAATGCTTTTAGGAAATTTTAGGCATCTGTGGACATGAAAGGTGATGGTAATTTACAGTTATAAGGGATAACTTATTAAATACGTCTCATGGCCTGACAGTATGGAAAAGCTAGATCTTACTTTTGGACACAATTATGGGACCTAAAAACAGTCATCCCACAAATAATATTTAAGTCACTACCATGGGTTTTTAAGTATCAGAATATATTATTCACTTGAAAACGTAAGTTACATTTCTAATTCAAAGGAAGGATAGGCAAGAAGACTGGATCTCTTCAATGAATGGAAGAGGAAATGTATTCTCACACCTGAACTCCTTTCTTGCCACTTCTCCCTCCACATGAATGCTGCTGAGAGGTGAGAATTGTGCCATTCCTATTTTTCTTGTGTTTTCATAGATTACCTTTCTTCCACATTCTTACAGTAAATGAGGATACTATAGAATCATAGAACTACAGAATGGTTTGGTTGGAAGGGACCTCAACGACAATCGAGTTCTAAGCCCCTGCCACGGGCAGGAACACCCTCCACTAGGCCAGGTTGCCCAAAGCCCCATCTAACCTGGCCCTGAACACTCCCAGGGAGGGGGAAGCCACAACGTCTCTGGGAAGCCTGTGAGGGTGCCTCACCATTCTCACAGTAAAAAACATCTTCATAATATCCAGTCTAAATCTGCCTTCTGTCAGCTTAAATCCATTACCCCTTATCCTATCACTACATCCCTGATGGAGGGTCCCTCTCCATCTTTCCTGTAGGCCTCCTTTAAGTACTGGTAGGCCACAATAAGGTCTCCCTGAAGCCTTCTCTTCTCCAGGCTGAACAAGCCCAGCTCCCTCATCCTGTCTTCACAGGAGAGGTGCTCCAGCCTCCTGATCATCTATAGATAATGTATACCTATTCATTAGCTAGCTCCCTTTTTCTTACCTTTTTTGAAATTAAACTTTGACTTCTACTTCATATGAGAGAATTACAGCAAGAATGACTGGCTTTTTCTGTAGACTAAAGTATGCCTAAGTCTACCTATGCAAGACTGAGTTCTTTCACTCGCAACACTGAGCGGCTGTGTATTATGAGAGGAGCTCCAAAAGTAGGATGATTTTCCCCTCCATTATTTCTTGTTCCCCCTGTATCTTTTGCTTGCGTAGTTTTTCTACACACTGTAAAAGTGAGTCAGTATCTACTAGAGAGCAGAAGTGCTACTGGTAACTTCTGCTTTTTAAATAAAGTAGGAAGCTGTCTATAACACATTCTTTATCACTCCTGTCTCAAAAAGTCTATAAAAGAGGGTATCCTGAACAAAATTGCTAAGTGGAGGTGCAGAAGATTTGAAGTGTTACAGTGTTCAGTCAAAACATCAGTACATTTTTCTGCTCAAGAGACTTAGAATATCTTCATTTCTCATTCTCTTCAAAGCTGTGAAGTAGAAAATATACTTAAATGTTCTTTAAAATACTTGTGTTGACTTTATGCATCCTGTACAGCAGAGTTGTTTCAGAGAAATAAGAACAGTACTGATAAAATGAATTAAAGGAGACCATCCTTTGTGTGGCTAGTAATGAAGAATCCTATATTTAGGAATCTAAAGCTTCTTTGACATTCAGGTTATGTAACAAATAATCAGTGAAACATATATTGTTACCAAATTGTGAATAATGTTAACCATACAGAAAAAAATACAACAAACTGTTCAGAGCTAACATCACAGGTTAGGCTGTGGTGAATCAGACATAATCTTACAGCAGAACCACAGGCACCGTCATTTAGAAAGCTACAGAATAGCAATTTATGGATTTGTGTCCTGGTTTCAGCTATGATGGAGTTAATTATTTTTAGTAGTGGATGGAATGCCATGTTTGGGTGTTAGGATGAGAACAGTGCTGATAGCACCCTGATGTTTCTAGTTGTTGCCGGGCAATCAAGGACCTTTCTCAGCTCTGCATACTTCCTTACTAGTGAGAAAGGAGGGGACGTAGCCAGGACAGGTGACCCGAACTGGCCAAAGAGGATATTCCATGCCAGTTACGTCATGCCCAGTATAAAGGGGGACTGGGGGGAAGAGGAGGAGACAACACCAGGACGGGCAGTTTCCGGGTTCGGGGACGGCTCTAAGCTGTGCGGCCTGGGTTCTGTGGTTTGGTGAGAAACTGCATTGTGTATCACCAGTTTCATCTATTTTGTGCTTTAAACTTCTGTTATTGTTATATCTAGTTTTCTGTTATTGTTTAGTAAACTATCCTTATCCCAACCTGCGTGGTTCTGGTTCATAGGTTGTGGTTTCTTTTCCTCCTTCTTCCTTCCCTTTTCCCCCTCCCCCAACTTTCCCTCCCCCTTCCTTTTAAAAGTACAAGCGACTGTGTGGGGTGCGGCCCTCGGCTGGGGCAAAACCACGACAGTCATTTTGGCGCCCAACGTGGGGCTCGAACGGTTGGAATAACGGTAGATCTGACCCTAACTATCGCAATTAAGATAAGCACTGTTGTTTAAGCAATCTCTGGTCACGATGCTGTGGTATTTATTCACAAGGCTGTGGTATCAAAACCATCGCATGCTGTATACAATCCTGGCAGGATTCTTTACTCTCTCAGGTCTGCGGCTCCTGTATTTGTTCCCATACTTCATTATAGTGTATTTTATGATATCGGTCTATGATACAATAATATCGATGACCATGAGCTTAATCTGGTACTTGTATGAGGTTTTGCTGTCCTGTCCATTCTTTGGACAGGGAGGGGTTAATAACAGCACTGCTTTCTTTTCCTTTGGGCTAAATACAACAGCTCTTATGGCAATTTTTGAAAACCTTCAATATCTCTGGGATATTCAAACTAGCATTTTGCTATTGGTAGGTTTGGGGCAGATGGTTCAGTTTTTGTTATATATCAAGCATAGGTTTATGAATACCACTGAAGAGCTTTCTCCGAGACAGAATAATCACGAGTGGCAGGGCATGTGGCAAAGTATGGGCAAGTACCTAGGTACTTTCTCACGCCCGATGGTTTGGAACTTCACTCCTGAACAGCTACAAGACCCCGATCAAGTGACTGCATACCTAAAGAAAAATTGCTGTAGGTTTCCCAGAGATGGACACCTTACTGCACTGTGCTGGGCTCTGGCCACTATTTATCAAACACTGCTTGATAGCAGGCAGCACTGTCAGCACTGTCAGGGAGAAGGGAAAGGAAACAGACTGGCAGATACTATAGCTGCTGCAACCACTGGGGCTGACACTGCAGCTACTGTAATCTCTACAGCAGACACTGCAGATGATCAGAAAAACCAACCCACACCAGTGTCTGTTGCTCCCGTACAAAAGAGGAAATGCACAAAGAAATCAGTTCGCACAGTGACGGATGATGATGATGATCAACCAGGGCCATCTCGAGGATATCAGGAGGAGGCAGAACCAGAGATTGTTACCCGATCCCTGACTTTGAGTGAGCTGCGTGAGGTTCGAAAAGATTTCACCCGCCACCCAAGTGAGCACATTATCACTTGGTTGCTCCAATGTTGGGATCACGGGGCCAATAGTTTGGAGTTAGAAGGCAGAGAGGCCAAGCAGTTGGGATCCCTAGCTAGAGAAGGAGGAATTGACAAAGCAATTGGGAGGAGGCCGGAAATCCTCAGCCTCTGGAGGCGACTACTGTCAAGTGTGCAGGAAAGATATCCCATAAAGGAATATATTACATGTCAGACACCCAAGGGTAACAGCATAGAGACAGCTATCCAGCACCTGAGAGAATTAGCTGTACGGGAGATAATTTATTATGATCTGGACAATTCACGGCTTCCCTCTGATCCCGATGAAGTGCTATGCACTCCAGATATGTGGCGTAAGGTTGTACGAAGCGCACCAGCAGGGTACACCAATTCACTGGCAGTAATTGACTGGACTGATATGGATCCACCAACCGTAAATGAGGTGGCCTGCCGACTCAGGAAATACCAAGACAGTGTTTCCCTCTCCGTCATTGCAGCAGTAGAGAAACTGGTTCAACGACTTGACAACAATGTGTCCAACTCCCAACCCGTATGGAGCAATGTTGCAGCTACTGGGAGAAAGCGTCCATCGTTCCAAGAGGGAGAATACACACCACGACGTACATTGTGGTTTTACCTGCTTGATCATGGAGAGGACATGAGGAAATGGGATATGCAGCCCACCTCAGCCCTTCGAGCACGAGTAAATGAGCTGCGGGGTAAAACATTCGCACAACGAGATTCTGCCAGGAAGAAGGCTGCACCAGTTTCTACTGGGCAGTTCCCTAGACCAACTGGAAGGCCTACCTATATGTCTGATGTGTCTGATCCTCTTGAAGGGACCTCTAAGTCCTTTATGCAACCAGTGGAAAACAAATATGATCAGCAGCAATAGAGGGGCCCTGCCTCCAGCCAGGTGGAGGAGAGGGATAATCGGGTTTATTGGACTGTGTGGATCCGATGGCCTGGCACGTCAGATCCACAAGAGTACAAAGCTCTGGTGGATACTGGTGCCCAGTGTACTCTAATGCCATCGAATCATGAAGGGGTAGAACCCGTTTGTATTTCTGGAGTGACAGGGGGATCCCAACAACTAACTGTGCTAGAGGCTGAGGTGAGCCTAACTGGGAAGGACTGGGAAAAACACCCCATTGTGACTGGTCCAGAAGCTCCGTGCATTTTAGGTATAGATTATCTACGTAGAGGGTATTTTAAAGACCCAAAAGGGTACCGATGGGCTTTTGGAATAGCTGCTTTGGAAACAGAAGGAATTGAACAACTGTGTGCCTTGCCTGGACTCTCGGAGGACTCTGCTGTTGTGGGGTTGTTGAAGGTTGAAGAACAGCAAGTGCCAGTTGCTACAACGACGGTGCACAGACGACAATACCGTACTAACCGAGATTCCCTGATTCCCATCCATAAGTTGATTCGTCAACTGGAGAATCAGGGAGTGATCAGCCGAACCCACTCACCCTTTAATAGTCCCATATGGCCAGTGAGGAAGTCCAATGGAGAGTGGAGGCTGACAGTAGATTATCGTGGCCTAAATGAAGTCACTCCAGGTATGAGTGCTGCTGTGCCAGACATGTTAGAGCTCCAGTATGAATTGGAATCGAAGGCAGCCAAGTGGTACGCCACAATCGACATTGCGAATGCTTTCTTCTCGATCCCACTGGCGCCAGAGTGCAGGCCACAGTTTGCTTTCACCTGGAGAGGCATCCAATACACGTGGAATCGTCTGCCCCAGGGGTGGAAACATAGCCCCACCATCTGCCATGGACTAATCCAGAATACACTGGAAAAGGGTGAAGCACCAGAGCACCTGCAGTATATTGATGACATCATTGTATGGGGCAACACAGCAGAGGAAGTTTTTGAAAAAGGAAACAGGGTAATTAAAATCCTTTTAGAAGCCGGTTTTGCTATAAAACGAAGTAAAGTCAAGGGGCCTACGCGAGAAATCCAGTTTTTAGGAATAAAATGGCAGGATGGGCGTTGTCAGATCCCAATGGACATTATTAATAAAATAGCAGCTATGTCTCCACCAAGCAACAAAAAGGAAACACAAGCTTTCTTAGGTGTTACAGGTTTTTGGTGACTGCATGTCCCAAACTACAGTCTCATTGTGAGCCCACTCTACCATGTAACTCGAAAGAAGAATGATTTCCAATGGGGCCCTGAGCAACAGCAAGCCTTTGAGCAGATCAAACGCGAGATAGTCCATGCAGTGGCCCTTGGGCCTGTCCGGACAGGGACAGATATTAAAAATGTGCTCTACACTGCAGCTGGGGAGAACGGCCCGACCTGGAGTCTCTGGCAGAAAGCAGAAGGGGAGACTCGAGGTCGACCGTTGGGGTTTTGGAGTCGGGCCTACAAAGGATCTGAGGCCAATTATACTCCAACAGAAAAGGAAATACTGGCCGCCTATGAAGGGGTTCGAGCCGCCTCAGAAGTGATTGGAACTGAAGCCCAGCTCCTCCTGGCACCCCGACTGCCGGTGCTGGGCTGGATGTTCAAAGGGAAGGTTCCTTCTACACACCATGCCACTGATGCTACGTGGAGCAAGTGGGTTGCACTAATTACACAGCGGGCTCGAATAGGAAACCCCAATCGCCCAGGAATCGTGGAGGTGATCACAGACTGGCCAGAAGGCAAAGATTTTGGGATGTCACCAGAGGATGAGGAGGTAACACGCGCTGAAGAAGCCCCACCCTACAACGAACTGCCAGAGAATGAGAAGCGATATGCCCTGTTCACTGATGGGTCTTGTCGCATTGTGGGTAAGCATCGGAGATGGAAAGCTGCTGTATGGAGCCCTATAAGAAGAGTAGCAGAAGCCACTGAAGGAAAAGGTGAATCAAGCCAGTTCGCTGAGGTGAAGGCCATCCAGTTAGCCCTGGACATTGCTGAGAGAGAAAAGTGGCCAAGGCTCTACCTTTATACTGATTCATGGATGGTGGCGAATGCCCTGTGGGGGTGGTTGCAGCAGTGGAAAAAGAACAACTGGCAGCGTAGAGGCAAACCTATATGGGCTGATGACTTATGGCAAGATATCTCTGCTCGGTTAGAGAAACTTGTTGTAAAGGTACGTCATGTCGACGCCCATGTACCTAAGAGTCGGGCCATGGAGGAACATGAAAACAACCATCAGGTAGATAAGGCTGCTAGGATTAAAGTGGCTCAGGTAGATCTAGACTGGCAACATAAGGGTGAATTATTCCTAGCTCGATGGGCTCATGATACCTCGGGTCATCAAGGGAGAGATGCAACATATAGATGGGCTCGGGATCGAGGGGTGGACCTGACCATGGACGCCATCGCACAAGTTGTCCACGAATGTGAGACATGTGCTGCAATCAAGCAAGCTAAGCGGTTAGAGCCCCTTTGGTATGGAGGACGGTGGATGAAATATAAATATGGGGAGGCTTGGCAGATTGATTACATCACCCTCCCACAAACCCGCCATGGCAAACGTTATGTGCTTACAATGGTGGAGGCAACTACCGGCTGGCTAGAAACATATCCCGTACCCCATGCCACTGCTCGAAATACAATTCTGGGCCTTGAAAGGCAAGTCCTCTGGCGACATGGTACTCCAGAAAGAATCGAGTCAGACAATGGGACTCATTTCCGAAACACTCTTATAGACACCTGGGCCAAAGAGCATGGCATTGAGTGGGTGTACCACATTCCTTACCATGCACCGGCCTCTGGGAAAATTGAACGATATAATGGACTTTTAAAAACTACACTGAAAGCAATGTGTGGTGGGACATTCAAGCATTGGGATACACATTTGGCCAAAGCCACATGGTTAGTTAACACTAGGGGATCTACCAATCGGGCTGGCCCTGCCCAGTCAAAATTTCCACGTACTGTAGAGGGAGACGGAGTCCCAGTAGTGCATATGAAGAGTGTATTGGGAAAGAGAGTTTGGGTCATCCCTGCTTCAGGCAAAGGTAAACCCATGTCTGGAATTGTTTTTGCTCAAGGACCTGGCTGTACTTGGTGGGTAATGCAGAGGGATGGAGAAGTTCGATGTGTACCTCAAGGGGATTTGATTTTGGGTGAGAATAGCCAATATAACTGATAGAGTAGAAATTATAATAATTGCCAAATAACCCATTATTGTATATTCATTATTGTTATGATTGCTGTATGTTGTACCATAGCATTATAGCCGGAGTCATACAAGTTAATGAAGAATGAGTGCCATGATGATGGAACCGAAGCCTGGCCTCTTAAGAACTTTTTTCTCCCTTTGAAAATAAACTCTGACCCACAGACTATGAGCATGGACCATGCCAGGTGTATCAGTCAAGAGCCTGAGATGCAGCATGCAACGAGCCAATGGAACATACAATTATCCTGAGAAACTGTTACGACAAATGGAGCCTGAAAATCATGGACTAAATGAACTCAACAACTTCAGAGGGATGATTCACAGACTGAGGGAATAAGATCTGTATGCACGTATGTGTGCATACATGTGTACATACATATATGGGTATGTGAAACACGAAACTGATTGTACCTAAAGAAATTGTTGGATCTGGTCATGACGTAAATGGTATGGAATAAGGGGGGGATAATGTCCTGGTTTCAGCTATGATGGAGTTAATTATTTTTAGCAGTGGATGGAATGCCATGTTTGGGTGTTAGGATGAGAATAGTGCTGATAGCACCCTGATGTTTCTAGTTGTTGCCGGGCAATCAAGGACCTTTCTCAGCTCTGCATACTTCCTTACTAGTGAGAAAGGAGGGGACGTAGCCAGGACAGGTGACCCGAACTGGCCAAAGAGGATATTCCATGCCAGTTACGTCATGCTCAGTATAAAGGGGGACTGGGGGGAAGAGGAGGAGACAACACCAGGACGGGCAGTTTCCGGGTTCGGGGACGGCTCTAAGCTGTGCGGCCTGGGTTCTGTGGTTTGGTGAGAAACTGCATTGTGTATCACCAGTTTCATCTATTTTGTGCTTTAAACTTCTGTTATTGTTATATCTAGTTTTCTGTTATTGTTTAGTAAACTATCCTTATCCCAACCTGCGTGGTTCTGGTTCATAGGTTGTGGTTTCTTTTCCTCCTTCTTCCTTCCCTTTTCCCCCTCCCCCAACTTTCCCTCCCCCTTCCTTTTAAAAGTACAAGCGACTGTGTGGGGTGCGGCCCCCGGCTGGGGCAAAACCACGACAATTTGATATATGAAATAAAAGTCAACTGAGTCCAACTAAGCTGAAGAGCATTCAGTATGTCTGTAGGGTTAAGAAAACCCAACACATCAAAACAAAAAAATTGCAGCCACAAAGGTTCAACAAAGAAGGATAAAACATCAGGGTGGGAGGGGTGGGGGGAAGAATGTTGGAATTTAATACATTTGTAATCTACCTTGCAGCCATGAAACAAAAATTGTTTTGTCTATGCATTCTACACAAATATTTGCTTACTCAAACTACCTGAAATGCTCACAATAGTGTATTAAAATCACTAGAATGAGAAAAAGTACAAAGGGGCTGATGCAATGATTGATTTCATTATCATACAGACATTATTTGGAAGACAAGACAGGCTTTCTACATTTAAGCTAATGGTCCTCTCTGACAGCAGGGATAATGGGACTGCAAAGCTACTGACACAGACATTGCCAATAAGTACTTGGTGTATAGCTCAGGCTCTATCTGATAAAGTAGGTAGCAGTGTATATTGTTGAAGGATTAATCACAATATATATATATGTATATATATATATGTAACTGCTAGTGGAAAACATATCATGCCAGATCTGACAACACAAGAGAGGTAAGGCTGCTGCAGTCCCATTCCATCAGGTTCAACTAGTAGTGAGGCCTAAGGTGTATTGCCGATAGTCACTTCCACATAGATATACCATGTTTATACAGATATACATTACCTATATGTATACATGACTGTCCAGAGATCACAGGCAGACAGACCTATCCGGCTGAGTAGGGTGGAGGTCTACTAATGAGAATACATATATAATATGTGTTGAAAATATGTGTAAGTACGTTTCATACATGTATATATGTATGCACAGTGTGGATGCCTCCAGGAGTTGGGTTCAGACACTGCAGCAGGCTGCTTGGTAGCTGTCACCTGAGCATTGAAGCCCCTGTGGTTGCAGCCCCACTCATGCTGCTGGTACAGATCTTCTTACACATATGTGCACAGACACACAGAACTGACCAGGATTTCCCAGGTCCCATAGCTGGTTCTCCACATTAAATTTTTAGTCCTAAGACACATCAGATACTACAGTCTGATGGCTTAAGTGGCATAGATAAAAGATGTCTTGATATGTTGCAAACAGGTTTTAAGCTGTTGAAATTATTGCTGGAGACAAATGAGCTAATGCCTTCTGACAACAAAAAAAAAAATTAAAACCTGTTCTATACTTTTGGTTATGTTGTTTATCTTCTTAAAACTCTGAATAATGACACAAATCATGCTGTAAATTTAACAGGGATTTCCCTGAACAGTCATTCTGGCTGCATTCATAATCCCATTATCTTGATCTGTGTTCTTTATATTTTCATACAAATGTCCCTTACTTGTATTGCTGTTGCGGCAGATTGATGCCTTGTGATGGCTTCTGTTGCATAGCTGTAGTTTCTTATTACTGAAAATATGAAATTAAACTGCTCTCAATCCACATAAACATCCATTTTGTTAATGTGAACAGCACTGAAATTCCAGTTTGCCCTAATACCACTTGTATGTTTCACAAACAGGCATAATGATTCCATTGCTGCAAGAGGAATGCTTACAGGTTGGAGACTGATTGCTTTTATGGTGCTTGCTTGCTCCCAATGGGGAGATGACATTTCTTGAAGATCTTTCACACACTGCAAATCTGTAGGCTGGCATATTAGGTAAAATGTAAACCTGAACCTAGAGTTTCACTCTGTCCTACTCCATCATTCCTTGACCAGAGAAAAAAATGCTGTATTTTACTGCAAAACACTCTAATCCTCCTATTTCCTTTCTTCTGTGTTGAGTCTGTTTTGCCCATGACACTGATTGCGGAATGATCTCTCCGTGTCCTTGTCTCGACTCCTAAGCCTCTCAATATATATTTTCTCCCCTGTCCAGCTGAATAGGGGAGAATAGACAGATAGAGTGACTTTGGTGGGCATCTGGCCTCCAGCCAGGGTCAAAACACCACATTTGATTAGGGATTGAGTGTGTGTGATCAAGTTGTTTTATGTTGCATTTCTGTTTATTCTGTTGAAGCCAGACTGATTATTCTGTAATTCTGCATAGAGCCTAGAATGAAGAACAGATGTAGAAGGATATCATGCAAGTGGGGTGCCATGGAGTATCCTGCTGCTCAAAAGGAAGGAGCAGCAGGCAATCAGCCCTGAGAGGAAAGCAAATTGTCCCATTGCAGGGGAAAACATTTATCTTCCTGCACTTTTTAGTGGAACACCTTGAATTTTACCTGCTCTGTTCCTTCCAATCTCCCCATGTCGGGTGTGAGTGCTGAGATTGGTGTTGCGTCTGCAGGTACCGAGTAGAATAAATACCATAATTCTGCCCTGCTATTATTCAAGTTATACACACACATGTGACAGAAGTCATGTTTGTGTGCTGACTGAGGCACCTGAACCCTTCATTCCACTCTTTCTCCACCCAGATTGCCAGAGTAGAAGGGAACTGCAGCCTCATCCTTACCTTGGGACACCAGTACATTGCTTTGCTTCTGTGACCTGAGGATCTGATACCCCACCAATCCTTACAAGTAAAACAACATGCAAGAGCTGGCACAATCCATTCAGCTGCTGCTTATTTCCTTTATTCCTATCTTTTCCTCTGTGCTTATATTTTCTACTAACAGAAGATCTCTCTGCAGATTAATACTATTTCAGCCTACTTAAACTTTTGCACAAACACCTACAATCTGTTGTCACTCCAAAGTGTTTTTCTGATATGCAGTAACATAGAGAAAAACACAGTAATTGAACCCTGAAAAGCACAAGGATCATGTCACAAATACTTTTACACAAAGTCAAGAGAAATCATAGTATATCTGCATAGAGAAGTGATTTGTTTTATGTTCAACTAAAATCATTACAAAAAATTAAACATATACCCTTGTGTGAGGAGACACAATCAACCGCTACCGAATATAATATTCATAATCTGAAAAAGAAGTAAAATAACTTGGAAAAAATTACTAATACGGCAAATCACATGCTGCTAATGTTTTTATTATATTTACATTTTCATAAAAATGTATATACAAAAAATAGAACCTATCCTGGGGCAAACAGAAAACATGTTATGTCTGCACTCAAGTCTGGAACGCTAGTGAATATTGGAAATGATCATGCTTGTATGCAAGGCAAAATTTGTCTTTGCCACTATGAAGATCATAACTTCTTTTGTGACTGTGCTGATCAAAACTATCATGTTTACAATAGGATTTTAGCTCAGATACAGTTTATTTTAGTATGGTGGATTTTTTTTTTTTTTGTTGTTAGTGATACCAGTGATTTCTTTTACATCTCAATACAAAGTTTTCTTTCATTTCTTTTCCCTTACCATTTCCCTTCTCTTCGCCTTGCCCCCTCTGGTTTAGTTTGTTTTCTGTGCAAAAAAAAGAAGGACATCATGAATTCATTGAGTTCACGTTTATACGCAATATAAAGCGAGATGGTCAAACAATGCACTGTGCAGTCTTCTTCCTTTCCAGGGATAGAAAACTGGCAATGACACTCAGTTTTTGAAAACCAATTTCTCAAGAGAATGTGGTGAGCAAATTATCTGACTCAATATTCTTCTCCATACTCTCAGTACTCTGCCTACATACATTGGTGCACATTTCCATGCCCTGTGTGAAAAAGAATACTTATATATTCAAAGGTATGAGAGGTTGATGTATATCGCAATATCATAACTGATGCTAAATTCAGTAAATAAAATCAACTGTTCCCCATGCAGATATTAAAAAAATGTAAACTTCTGCACAAAGATGAATTATTACGACGCAGTTTGAAGTAGTCAGTTAAAAAAGGACTCTCAGTTGCTTTCTTGTAAGTATAGCTGAGCTTTCTTGAACTATATTATGCTTGGTCTGTACATTCAAAACTAGCCCAAAACCAAAGTTGCAGAAATTTATTTCTGCATAATTTTTATATAAAACACCCACCCTCTTGTATATATTAGATGTATGTCTGGGTGTGCCAGAGCCGAAGTTTTGCGGACTCAACTCGGATCAATGTGATCAAATGCTGAGCTCATTTATTGAAACACACACAGAGCTTAGGTATGTTTCTATATCAGTACACGAGTTACATTACATTGCTATTGGTTAGATGCTCTGTTCACCCGCCTTACATGCGTCTCACTGTTGCTAATAAATGGTTGAGGCTACACAGTCACTTTGTTCCTTTTTAAGGCAGTTGTTAACATTCCTGCAGTTTGTTATCTCATGGATTGTCTCTTACAAGCTCCTCTTCTCACAGACATCTGCTCTCCTGTTGCTGCATACCAACATGTCTCTGCTAGCTTCCCCAGGCCTGATTATATAGGGATCAGAAATAAATCTGGATCGGCCAAAAAACCCACTCCTCTCAAAATGCATTGCTACATGAGTGGTGTCTGTATGTGTGGGTAGGTGTATATATTCACAGTATCAGACTGTTAATCATATATAAATGAAAAATTTTTAATTAATAAATGCCATTAAATTGTTGGAATACTTTTACATAACAGTTGTTTTCTATGGATTTTCTCTTTTGATTGAACTGTGCTAGAAATCTTCATAAAATTGGGGGGGAACTTTTCCAAATGCCTGGAGATTTTCAGTCATGATCTTTACTTTGTAGTGAAACATACTTATCTACAAGAATAAATAGTCATGACTGCATGGCATTCAGAAAGCTTTGGGCTCTAAAATTGGCTCTCTCCACCTGAGGACACAAATGAGCAGGGAATGATGCCAGTAATGAAATGTGGGTTGCAGGCTGAACAGAAATAGATATAAAAATGCCTTGTAAGCATTAGCTGAGGGGGCACGGTGCTACAACCAAGCAGAGCAGTAGTTAATCTTCAAAAAGGAGATCTTAAAGTGGGTTTACTTGCCCATGTCAGACACTTCACAGAACTTTCTAATGGAGTCCTGAGATACCATCCAGCAGACCAACTTCAGAGCAAAAGATTATTTCAAACATTTTCTGACAATGTCATCTGAGAATCAGAACTCCCCTTGCTCGTGATCACAGAGGAATAAAATGAATACAAACATGTGAATTTATATAGTGCCCCATATCTATTATATAGAGATATGTAGTATTTCATATCTCCTCAGTAGCATATTTTCTCTAACTGGGAATTGCAGTGCAAATTGTCTAAATATGAATTTATATTTTCGATTCTGTCTTTACAGTTATTTGCAATAAATGCAAAATGCACTAACAAACATTTCATCATTAATGATGCATTGCAGCTTTTACTAAGGGAATAAAATCTGTAGTCGTCTGATGAAAACCACCTCCTGTGTGAAGCTAATTAATTATCATTTTGAAGAGTCCAAGGGAAGAAATTGTGCAGGACAGGAAAAATTAATTTTTTTTCATGATGGAGTTTTTTAAAATTAGTTTTGTCACAAGAACAGGATATGTCCACCTCCAAAATACAGCTTGTTTATATTGCAAATTATTTTCCCTCTGCACTTTTTCTGACCTCCTCTTGCCTCAATCAGCTGTTGATCTCTGCAACATAAACAGTAGTCTTTTCTTCCTCATGACCTCTTTAAATATAGTCAGTTTTAATACTTAAAATCTCCCTTCATTTATAGATATAATTTATCTAGCCATTATGTAGTTCAATAATTACATATTGTAGTAATTACAATAGATGGATAACAATAAAGTATTTGTGTATAAGTGGTTCTTGTTTTATTTAATTTTTTTTTTTCTTGACCAACCAAGACTGGGGCTGGGTTGGAATTTTAAAAAAATTCCCCCCAAATGTTATCAATGAACACAAAGTATAAAACAGACCACCTGCATAGGGAAGAGGCATCATTTGAAAACTGTTATTTAATGCTACATCTTATGGAGATGATTGATGAATGAGAATTGACTTTTCTTTATTGTTCTATAAACACAAAGAGGTTACAGTCTAAGTGTTACACAAGAAATAATAGGATAAGGCAAACTAAGTGAGGAGTGCATAGACACTCCTTCTTATACTTCATTACATATTGATTGTACTTAGCATGGATTAAATAGACTCTTTAACACTCTGAAGTGAATGGGAGATGAAAATTTTGGGAAGTCTAATGGATATACAGCAGCTGTTTTCATTATTTTTTTATATATTTTAATTATTCTTAGTCCCAGGAACTCAAATCTATGATGATAAAGATTCTGAGTATAAACAAAAAAACCCAAACCAAACTGAAACAAAAAATCACTATGTGTTAGTGGTTCCACATAGAGCTCTCTGACCTCTTGTCAGGGCAAAAAAAAAAATAGATTGAAGCCCCAGTACATCATAAGCAATGTATCGCTCTAGACAAATTACTTACATTTCCATTAACATTAACTGGATGAGACAGCTGCAAGTATAAGGTAAAGATAAGTTCAATCCCTTCAGGCATCCTTTAAGCAAATGTTTGCAGTGGCTCAGGGTTTTAATATTGTAAATTTGGACTACATCCAAAATGAAGGAACTTTCAATATTTCTCACACAGTTGTACAGGTGCATCCACAGAATAATATGTGAAAAAATTGGAGGGTTTTTCTTTAGAGGCCAAAATTAATATCCTACCTGTTCTTGCCTCAAAATCAAGTCCCATTGAGATGATTATAGAATGTTAGAAAAATGACACAAAATTACATGTTCAGACTGTATGTGCATTTGCTCAGGCACGCATGCATTAGAAAACAGTAAGTGTTTGTAATTAGAATACTTTCTGCTTATGAAAGTAGCATCATTGCTCTGCTCTGCTGAGCAGATAAAAGGATGTGCCACTAAGCCACATCTCCCTACCCTATTTATCCATTCACTTACTTGATACTACAAAGTGCTTTCCCCTGAATCTGCTGGGATAATGCACTGACCAAAGAACAAAAGGAATACCATGTTCACCACTGGGTACCTTCAGCCTTTCCATGCCTCTCGCCTGTCTTCCATCCCTTCTATTGAATGTTACCCTTAGCTTTCTCTAAGGCAGCTCTGTAGCCAACTTTTCTAACACTGCTGAAGAAGAAGAAAGCAGCTGGCTTAGAAACTGAGGACTGTGTATATAAGGCCTAGTTTATGGTTAAAAAAGAGGGAAAAAAGATAACTAGATGGCATGATAAAAGCATTAAGCAGTATATTTTCAAAGTCTTCATAGTGATGAGATACAGTAAAGATTCTATAGGAGAGAAGAATAAGAAAGATTTTCTCCTTGTCATTTTTTGAATAAAAAAATTTATTCAGTAGACTACGTGCACTGTATTTTGGGAAGCTCCCAGCTCTCCTCAGGACTTTCAACATCACCACCTTAAAGTAATTCTAAGAAAACTAGCTGTGTTAATCATTAGAGCTGTGTTTTATTCAAAAGCAGCAGGTATTAGTCAGTTGTATTTGCCTAACAGGTGAATCTCATTAACATAGCATGTGGGAACAATTTAATCTACCTTTTTTTTTTTTTCTGCATTAGGGATTTAGTTATAAAGGCTGGTTTTCCTATTTATTTATGTATGGTGTATAGGCAACCTAGATATTGCTGTTGCAGCTTTTATCATAAGAGTGCTCTTTCTAATGAGTCAGTATTCTGTGTTTCAAGTGTGATTACTTCTAAAAACAAGTGAAAAAGAGCATGTTAGAAAGGAAACTTTTTTGTTTGTTTTTTAATGCAGAGGTATCTGGTACAGCCTGAGGATAGAACTTGTTGCCATTCAAATAAGATGATTCAAGGAAATATTTATTATTCACAACAGTGAATTTAAAGGGCTGCTAGTCTAATTTGATGGCTTTATGAGTTTTTTGTACAGTTTGAAATAGTATAAAATGTATCTAGGAGCTGGGCAGAGAATGTAGTCCTCTTCTACCTCTTTTGAAACATGAACAATTTTATTTGTTGGCACAATAGATCTCATTTAACATGTGTTTACAAAGGCAAGTGGTGGATTGGTTCATTTATTTTGGTTTTATACAATTTGGGATAAGTATATTTGGTTTTCTGTTACTATTTATAAATTTGGAGGGAGTGACTGGTATCACACAGACTTTCTGGAAAGATTAAGAAAATCACAAATGTTTTAGTGGATTTAGTGTTAGAGATGAAAACACAAAAAATATTATGCCAGAAGAACGAAATCAGGGCCGATAAGGAAACCTAACTGTGCATCTTGTGCATCAAAATGAGGAAGGAGAAAGTGTTAAAAGAAGTTGGGAATGAAAAGTGGGCCTTTAAAGCCAGATATTTCCGTAGGGAGAACTACTTCTTCCAAGTTCAAGTTTGTGACATTCTTAGATGTAGGAGTTGACAAGCATTGTCCATTCAGACTGGAAGACTTTGATAACAAACTGGATTAAATTTCTTAGTATGTTGTGCAAGGCCAGGCTGTTTTGGAATAACAAAATTGGAAGCTTAGCTGCTGCATAGGGTTTGTGCCATATATATGAGCCTGTCAGAAATAAGGGTTATTCTCAGAGATCCTTATGTGGCTAATGACTTCCTGAAGAAGAACCAGTATTAACAAATGATTGGCAGAGCAGGTTGAGCTGGTATCTATAGTGCAAGAAAAAGACAAACTAAACTGTTGGTAATTTAAATTGTTGGATTAAGCTGGTGGGATAAACAGGAGAAGCTGAGCTGTCTAGCTTAATTTTTGTTCACTACTTAATGCTGCTAGTGTTTGACTTGTGTAATAATACCTATAAACTATCTCTATATGATTTGTTTTCAGATGTGAACTGTAAATTGTGAAGTATACACTTATTTTCCCTGAGCTAATATATTTCCTGCTCTTTTTAGGTTCAGGATTTATTTAACAGTACTTTAGAGAATTGTTACAGCAATCTTCTGCTGGAGTTGACAAAGGGAATGCAGGGCCTGTTGTTATCTTTGGTGGGACTGAAGGTATCAATTAACTCTTCCATGAGTATCCTATATGCTTGGGAATGTAAAGAAAATCTTCCCTGCAGATTCTATAGATAACAAGAGACTTTTTAAACAGATTGGCTAAAGTTCAGAATAGCTTATAAATCAGATAAGGATAACATCTTGATTAGCCTTGTCACTTTTCATGTTATGTGATTACTTGATAATTGTCTTATGTGTAACAGTCAAAATGATATTTGCCTTGTGATACATTACAGTATTAACAACACTTCGATTTCTGATACTTGATGTGAAATAGAAACAGTGGAAACAAGACGGGGAGGTTTAGGTTGGATATTAGGAAGAGGTTCTTCACTGAGAGGTTGGTTGGGCACTGGCACAGGCTCCCCAGGGAAGTGGTCACAGCACTGAGTTTGACCGAGTTCAAGACGTGTCTGGACGATGCACCCAGTCCCATGCTCTGACTTGACTGAACCTGTGTGGAGCCAGGAGTTGCACTTGATGAACCTTACGGGTCCCTTCCAACTCAGGAGATTCTATGACTCTATGATTAAGGTAAAGCTGAGTCACCATATTTGGTGCACGTAATTTAACAGAGAAAATATCTACTTAAATTCAATATCACAAGCAGAATAAGGACAATCAGGTGAAATTTGGTTACAGATAAACTTTTACATTGGAAATGAAAATAAGAGGGTAATTTTCTAGTATTGATAGTTGTTGCTTGGGTTAGTGCTCAGAACTATGAAAGGTCTTTATTTTTGTTCACCTTCCCGTTCTGCTGTTCTGAAAGAGTGTGGGATCTGCATTTGGTTATGTCAAATTACATCACAACACATATGACTACAGACAACTGTATCAATATTTGAGAGCAATGTCTTAAAAAAGTCTATTATCATTATAGTGAAAGTAACTAGCAATTTTAGATCTTGAGAATCTCTGTCTTCTGCAAGATTGTTTGCATATATGTATTTATAATAGATGTACCTTTAAATAAATATTCTATATACGTATAGCTTATTATTTTAATAAATAATTGGCTGGAGGTTAGTACCATTGATTTTTCAGACCTGATTTTATTCTCCCGTCACCTGAAGTGATACTTAGAACTTCTGAAAATTCTATGTCACCAAACCTTTAGACTAACTCTTTGGGAATAATTTTAGAGTACCTGACAACATGCCAGTAGGAGAATGTCCTCTCCTTTGTTTATCTAATACTCATTTGTTTAAATGAGAATTAACTGATTACTGTTTCTGTTGCAGTTTATATCTTAAATTTATGGGCCAAAATTTCCTTTACTTACTACAGTGCAAGCTGCTCTAAGTGGGAATGCTGTTTATTACACTTTTTTTTTTTTTGAGTTATCAGAGATATAGACTTAATACTAAAGAACCAAATCAGGAATACTCAGGGGGAAAAGCAGGGGAGGAGTTCATACACGTTGTGTTGGTATGCATTATATTCGTATATGTTTGTATATGCTATGTGCCTAATACTGTGCTACAAGGCTTTCTGTCACGGTGACCTTCACATTCTGTCATACCAAAGGGAATTATTCCCCGTAAGGCAGAGGTATTTTTTTCTCAGTTTCCTCCAGTCTGTCATGTTTAGAACTCTTTCCCAAACTTCGTGGTTCTGAATCAAATTATTGATGAATATTTGAATAAATCTATCTGAAGTTGGCACTTCAGTATCTAAATCTGTTGGTTTTGTCTCCCTTCTAGCCATGATGATGCTGGACAGAGTTTGTATTCTTGCGTGCACTTAGGGCCTGTAGCATAAGTTGCTTGAAAAACTATTTTGCCTCAAACATCTTTCAAACATGAGATGGTGGATTTGAATTGAATATTTCCAGATGTGGTTCTGGTTTTATTCTGTGATCATTTCAGGAAAGTATTACAATTCTCTAGGCACTGGGAAGTTGTAGGGGATTTACACTTTAGACCAAAGATTCAAAACAAGCACAATACAGCTTATGGACTTGCTACTAAAAATACAAATTCTAAGACTGAACTAAATTTCCTGTTGTATGTGGTGATTCAAGTTTGACAAGAAAACCTGCAACACTGCAAGTGATGTTAAACATATTATATTCTGATGGTTCTGGACGAATAGCCTATTTCCTACATTTGCTGCCCCTCGTTGTACTCAGAAAATTTCAAGAGTGAAGAGG
The DNA here is from genome assembly GCA_020800305.1 of Porphyrio hochstetteri. Taxonomy (NCBI): domain Eukaryota; kingdom Metazoa; phylum Chordata; class Aves; order Gruiformes; family Rallidae; genus Porphyrio; species Porphyrio hochstetteri. The sequence continues at coordinate 46,423,504 of CM036906.1, read as the reverse complement.
AAACAACTTTGGAAGGACAAAAGGTCTGATCTCTGATAGAGTGATAAGGAAAAATATATCTGAATGCCACCGAAAAGGGTAGGGCTCTATACCTGCATATTATGCTGGAAAAGCCTTCTGCACATCACCTGTTTTCTGCAGTTCACAGCCTGTTGGTGCAGTAGGCTTGTGGAAAAATTTTTATGCTTATAGCTGTGCAAATAAAATCACTGCTTAACCTTTTATACTTGTGTCATATCGACTCACAAAGGCACTTGATTAGGAATTATTTTTTTCTGAGCATGATTTAACAACAGCGTAGAAAGATGGGAGGCTTGCAAACTGAAGAATGAGACAAAACAGTAAATTCATAATTAACTGAGCACTATCCTGTTCGTGTATTAGACTATTCTGGTTAAGCACTAAAGTTTGCATCCTAATGCTGATGCAGAAGAGAAGGAGTTCACGCCTGTACTCTGAGTAGTTACTTTAGAGAAAAAGTTGTAAAATTAATATTGTGTGTAACTGTATACATAGCGTAGGATGGCATCTACAGATACATACGCATACTTGCATTGTGTTTTCGTACTGCTTACTTGTAATCTCTAAACATGGAACAAGAGGAATACTATCTAGACAGCTAAAATTACTACCATAGAAAGTTTATGTGTCGTTGACAAGGGTAGCTTTAAAAATAGTATGTTTGAATTTGTAGCTTAATGAACTAATGCAGCTAATGAAATAGCCTAGTTTGTATGAATCATTACAATCTATTATATTTTAAAAGTCCAATTACCATAGTATTTTTTATTATGCACAAATATTTCTTCTTTGTTAAGTAATGAAAAAGATAAAAATTAGTCCCAAGGCAAAGTTATGATTAGTGCATTAAAAATTCTTTAATAAAGCAAACGTACTTTCAAACAGTTAAGGATAAAATGCATTAAGTGAAAACATCCTTGGCAATAAAATGAATTACACTTTGGTTTGAGTTCAAATTCAGCCTCTTTAGATTTGCCATGAATAATAGAACCTGCTAACCCCTTTGCATTCATAAAGCTCTCTCTCTCTAAGCCTTGACTAATTGTATGCATAACGACGGTCATGATCAAAACATATTAATTTAACTAGCTAAGAAACATTTGTAGATGTTAATTGTATTTATTTTTATTTGTATTCCATTTTTTGACAACACATGTTGCGAAAACCCCTAAAAATTAAGATATCATAGGGCTACATGTTTATATGAGTTGCTCCCCATTTAGCTACAGGAATTAATTGTCCACAAGACTTCATATAAGGTCACAGAGTACTTGCCTATGTTCAGTTCTTTTTCGAATAAGGCAAAATATTAAAGGGGCCCTATCACAGAATCATAGAATTGTAGGGGTTGGAAGAGTCCTCCAGAGACAATTGAGCCCAACCTCCCTACCAAAGCAGGTTCCCTAGGACAGGTCGCACAGGTCGGTGTCCAGACGGGTCTTGAATATCTCCAGAGAAGGAGACTCCTCCGGGCAGCCTGTCCCAGGGCTCTGTCACCCTCACCTTGAAAAAGTTCTTCTGCATGTTGGTGCGGAACTTCCTGTGCTCTAACTTGCAGCCACTGCCCCTTGTCCTGTCCCCACAGACCACTGAAAAGAGGCTGGCCATTTCCCTTTCTCTCCCACACTTCAGATATTTATAAACAGATCCCCTCTCAGTCTTCTTTTCTCAAGGCTGAACAGCCCCAGTTCATTCAGCCTTTCCTCATATGGGAGATGCTCCAGACCCTTAATGATCTGCATAGCTCTCCACTGGACTCTTTCCAGGAACTCCCTGTCTTTTTTGTACCAGGGAGCCCAGAACTGGACACAATACTCCAGGTGGGGCCTGACCAGGGCAGAGTAGAGGGGGAGGATCACCATCTAGCCACGCTACTTTTAATTCACCCCAGAATACCATTGGGATCTATTTGTCCTTTAAAATACACATCCATTATACTGTTGAAATACTCCACCCTAAAATGCAATTCACTATAAAGAACAGCAACTTCTACAAAATTTAGTATGAAACTGTCCTTGAAGACTTCTGTTGAGTTTTAGATAGTGCAAGTAAGACCTGTGGGTTCTTTTCCATCTGTCCTGTAGTCCTAAACTTAGGCTAACATTCATCTGATCCCATTTTCATGGAGTATCATGTTCTAAATTACTTTCTTCTTCAATATAGAAGTAGTAAATGGTATTATAAATATAAATAAGCATTACAATTTATTGCTATTCTTGAGGGAATTCTGAGTTTGAATTCCAGTAATAGACGCTATTAGAACTACAAAAAATAATAGGTTATATGTGTTACTCTCATGGATTTCTGACTGCATGGCACTGACTCTAAGTTTGCCTACTCTTCAGGCAGCCATGGTAGCAAAAGTGGCTTTTATAGGGCAGAAGGTGACAGAGGTTGGGCATCATGAAGTGTTTTTCTTTATGGGGTGGGATCCCAGGATGTCAAAGGCTCAGAGGTAGTTCTGCTTTCTTTTGCTGTACTTGCAAAAAGGGAAATTAATTGGCCAAGGTAATTTTTATCAGCACATACACTAAGCCCACCAAAATTTTAAGTGAATAAAATCCAGCTGTATTATTTAGACATAGAAAATGTGTAAAACTAAATTTCCCCCTGCCCATTATCTTTCTGGAGTGCAGTCTTCTGTGTTTGGTCTCACTCTAACAGCTTTATCTAACCTGGTAACATCACATGTTTTTGAGAATATTACATTTAGAAAGGCAGTTAGTGTTGCTGTGATGAGCAGACAGCTTGCAGGTAGCCCTGACATTGATTGAACCTGTGCACAGTGATACATTCGCAGCTGAGGTCTCTCCAAACAACCATATGGATTTAATGGAGCTGAGCAATGAGCGTGCTTGTCCTTTTTGGCATAGCTATATGGAGTCACTATAGAGTAACCAGAGATGGTTTAAAACAGTCCTGCCAGTACCCTCAGCTACCTCTAATGAGCCAAACTAATTCTAATCTCATAAAATTTAAACCTCTTTCTGTCCTTCCATTGGTTTTATAAAACCTTAAGGAATCAGTCATTCTATTCTGCCTTTACTCAGCTTCCAATATTGAATTAAAAGAATAGATTGGTTAATTGAGGGCTTAATGACCAATTTTATCTCTTTCCTTAAGAAAACTTAATTCTTTCAGGCCTCCAACAAAGAAATATCTTTGCTGTAGTAATCTTTTGTTTACATCTTCTAAAGTATCACCTTTAGAGGCAATTCAGACAGTCTCACCTTACTGCTATAAATCCCCACTGTCTATCTTACTTTCCCACACAAACCGCTCAGAAAAATTATCACACAAGTAAATTACATACTTAGAATATCACTGATTAATGCTAACTTTGCTTTCATCATTCTTCTCCATGAACCTCTATCAATCAGGAAAATTTCCTGTCTTGTCTACAGTCTGATAGATGCAGAAGGTGATTCAGTCACTTTTATGTAACTGAAATCTATGACTTCTTAAGGCAGAACATTCTGAGTCTGACCCTTTCAGTAGGTCTGTTTGAATATATATTCAATTATATATATTTTTTCATATATGCAAATGTCTAAAAACTGATCAAATTATATTTAGCCTAAGATTGACAAACATGAAGTTATTATCTTATAAAATCCTTTTCTTCTGGCTTTTTGGAGTCTGGTTGTTAAAATGTGTCAGAGTGCTGACAGAAACAGATAAAACTTGTCTTACAACAAAAGAATATATTTTTCCTTTCTGTAATTAAAAAGAACAGAACAAAGTCACTTGGAGACAAGGTACCCAAGTACAACACACATTCTGTGTACTGTTAAAATCTGCAGTGATATTTGGAAAAAAAGTTGGAATAACTTAGGGCTCTCCCTTTTTTTTAAACCAACAAATGCTGAAGACAGAAGAGCTCTTATCCACAAAAGCCAGGTTTTATTAGAACAGAAACAGGCATGAGTAATAAAGAAGCTCACTTTTAAAATACCTATGAAAAGAGAACTCAAGGTGAAGAAGAACTGGAATAAAAGACTCTGTAAATAAATCTCTCCAAGCTGTCAACCTTTGGTGCATGTTCCTTCTCATGAGTTTCTTCCCAGTCTTACTGACTTATGAGTTGCAAAAACCACCAATTCCTTATGTGCCAATGAACTCTTTCTTTCTGCTTTCATCTTTGTTGTATACAGGAAGACTTCATTAGCAACAGAATGGCCATGAGAGGAAGGAGGTAGTTCTCATCTGATAGTCTATGGAGGGTGCCGCTTGATCCAGAGTGCAGGAAAGCTGGCTGCCATCCACACCACTTATAATCTAACATGACACAAAATGATGAAATTGTTGCTGTTTATCGCAAAGTTAAACTGAAACATTGATGATTTACAGAAATATTATCCCTGGAAAAAATCCTTCTGATTTCTGCTTCTCAAATCTACATCTAACTGAAAGGGAATCGAATTACTTGTTTCAAACACCAAATCACTTTAGGTACATTGTTTTAAGCTAACTTTGAAGCTGTAGAGAAATCCAAATTAAAATTTTCACTTCCCTGCCCATTGCTTCACTGTCTTAAGTACAGCAGTATTAACCTAATTTATATCAACTGGTATTACATTATCTTTTAAGGGTTTTTTTTAACACTTCCAGCAAATTATTGAGGTGTTTTAGATGAGAATCAAATTCTTTACATAATTTATTTACAATAGTGGAAATTGTCTACTCCTGATCCTATTTCTGCTAGTATTTGAAAATTCAACACTATGAATGCATGATTCTCTGTGACTCTTAGAGCTGCTGCTGAAGAAGATGATGTTAATTTGAACACTTTGTGCTATAAAGTAGCCTGACAGTCTTTCCCTTTTTCTTCCCTTAGTTTGTCCTAAGTAAAACCTTGCAGGGGAAAGCAGTGACAGTTGAAAACAATCTTTGAAGACATTGTTTTATTTCCCAATATGTGAGATTTTAAATTAATTTAAGCAAGTGATTTAGCTAACAAAATGGAAAGCTCTTAGCTGTCATTGATTCTACCATAAACCTGGAGATTTAGGGTTTTTTTCCCATGGTGATTGGAAATCCCATTAGACATTTTACTGTGCCTTTTAAAATAATTTCTCTCTCACTTTGAGTGACACACAAAAAAGGCAATTATAAATCATATCCATACTTCTCAGTGTCTCAAAATTATACACAGTTTAGAGCTTCTCTGTATTGCTTCCCTGTCTAAGCATGATGAATCTCCAAAACATGACTTTAATCACAGCTTTGTACTTAGATACTTAGATAATTTTTAAGATAATTAAGTGTTTGGATGCTATTGTCAAAGTAAACATCCCCTGCTAAACTGTGAGTGAAATAATATAAAAGATATGTATACCAGATCATATTTAACTGGAATGTTTGGAAAGGAAAAAATTACTCCCTAGTTTAGTAAAAATAAGCAGCAATGGACATCCTTCTATCTGTAAGAGCTTTGTGAAAGAACATGCATTGGCTTGGCCTTGGCTTGGTAACGATTTTCCATTACCAGTTCCTGGAATTCCTCTCTACTGGTAGACTTCCACAGGGCAATAAAATACTACTCTTTAAAACATACTACATTAAAAAAAATCAAAAATATTTATTGTTTATGTTTTCCATGTTTATATTAAAAGTAGCATACTACCACTTCAAAAAATGCAGAACATTTTTGTAAACCTGTGAGCAATGTTTTTTTAATGAGCTGCACCATGATGGCAAGTGTCGGGTTCTTCTCTCAGTAAATACTGAACACAAGATGACTTCCAATACTGAACTGGAAGACTAGCAAATAATCTAGCAAAACTGTAGAGGTTTTTTGACAAATTTCACATAAAACTTGTATCTTCAACCTCTTTATATATCTCACATATTTTTATATAGCATGCTATGAAGTACTGAAAACCTCAACTCCTTTTTCTGTATGTTTGCTTAGTAGATAAAACTTGATATATTGTATTTTATGCAGGTTATGTATTCTAAAGAAGAATAATTGTTTGAAATTATTACTTCTAAGATAGGCTTGTTAAATATCCTGAATTGTCTAGACTTTCTTCATTGAGGTTTCTTAGAAGTAATTTTGTTCTGAAAATCTTTCCCTAAACTGGTTATCCCTCATGGAGAAAAGCACTTCTCTTGATTATTATAAAAGCCACCACTGACATCCTACTGCTTCTCTTTTTTTTGTTGTATTAAAATATATTGGGCTAAAGAACCTAAGAAATATACTTGCAACAAAGGTTACTCTGTAACTTGAGTTTTAATTTCCTGTTACTCATGTTGATCAGTAATTATGAGAATGAATAGGTGAGCTTAAAAGCCCGTGCTCAAATTGTTCACTTCCTTAGTCTACCTATACAAAAAAAACCAACCCACAGCAGGAACAAGAGAAGGAAGTTATAAGAACGATCAAGTTAACGGCTTCTACTCTGACCTTTTTGCTGTGTACAGGAGTAGTTCCATTAATGCTGATTTACAATGATGTAAATCAAATTCATCCTGATTGTAATCAGGCTCCTTATCCTGGAAGCCAAAATACATTTTAAACTGTACTTTCAAAGAAACTATGTTTTTACGATTTTCCTCTACATGCAGTCTGTAGTATATCTGTGCACCATTGCTTGGACAGAGTTTGATCACCTTTTAATCATTCAACTTAACTACCCAGATAATAGCTTTTCTAGCTCATGTAGATTAGCTTTCCTCTGTAACGGCAGAGTGTTAGTGCACAGCCTGCTACACTTTCTTCAGCCATCAATGCTGATTTGATAATACCTACTATTGAAGTTGGCAGCTTTCAGAGTCCGCCAACTCCACACTTTTTGTGAAATGTTGCTCAAGATAGGACAAAAGCAACACATATTGTATCTGGAAACTTTTAAAATAACTTTAAATATGATAACTTACAGTCATTAATTTGGGATATTTTATGACCTTGTCTCTGAGTTGCAAGAACTGTCAGTCACATGCAGGAGTAAACCCTAACTCTTTTCAACTCATGTGTAAGTGACCAAGGAGGAAAAATTCCACAGTAGCATGAAAACGAAGGTAAACTTACTGTTTTAAATTTTGATTTTGCTTTGAGCAGGTCCTTCTTAGCTCATCTTGGACTACTGAGGCAAAGCGGTCAGAACAGTCATTTGCTTCATCACCATGATCAAAGTCATAGAGGTAAGTACACTGTTAACTTGTAGCTTAATCAATCACTGTAAATAGTAAACCTGTGAGTAATAAATTATGTAAATACATTATGTGATTTATTCAAGTTCTGTTGCTTAAGCGTCGCAAACTTGTTAGCCTGTGCCTCAAAGAAATGACAAGTTAAAACCTAATTGTCATGTAATAATGTAAATTGAGTCAATATCAGTGCAAAATAGCATATGGCAGAAACGCTGGAAGTTTAAATCTGAAAAACAAAAAATATGCATTCATAACTTTTAAATTCCTTTCAACCTCTTTCTCCTAATACCAGCAGTGCTTGCCCAGTACCTCAGATCATAGAATCATAGGGGTTGGAAGGGACCTCGAGAGATCATTGGGTCCAACCCCCCTGCCAAAGCAGCTCCCTAGCACATATTGCACAGATAGGCGTCCAGATGAGTCTTGAATATCTCCAGAGAAGGAGACTCCACCACCTCCCTGGGCAGCCTGTCCCAGGGCTCTGTCACCCTCACTGTGTAAAAGTTCTTCTGCATGTTGGTGCGGAACTTCCTATTGTCTAACTTGCAGCCATTGCCCCTTGTCCTGTTCCCACAGACCACTGAAAAGGGGCTGGCCATTTCCCCCTGCATCCCATACTTAAGATATTTATAAACATTAATAAGGTCCCCCCTTAGTCTTCTTTTCTCTAGGCTGAACAGTCCCAGCTCACTCAGCCTTTCCTCATAAATCAACCTTTCCTCATAACTAGGAAACATTTGATTACCTGAAAATTAACTCAGGTGTGCTTTTAATAAAATTTACACTGTTTTGAGCATTTAGGTTAATCCATTTGTTCATAGGAAACACCAGTATTTCCCACGCCTTTGAGAAGGACCGGGTTGGGGGCACTCCTCGTCATCAGTACTGGCTGGGAGATGATGTGCTAGAGAGCAGCCCTTCGGAGAAGGACTTAGAGGTGCTGGTGGATGAGAAGCTCAACATGATCTGACCGTATCCTTGGTTGACCGTGTCCTGGGCTGCATCAAAAGGACCATGGCCAGCAGGTTGAGGGAGGGGATTCTGCCCCGCTACTCCACTCTTGTGACACCCCACCTTGAGTACTGTGTCCAGTTCTTGAGTCTCCAACATAAGAAGGACATGGAACTGTTGGAACAGGTCCAGAGAAGGGCCATGAAGATGATTAGAGGACTGGAGCACCTCTCCTACTAGCAGCCTTTCAGTACCTGAAGGGGATCTACAAGAAAGCTGTGGAGGGACTTTTTAGAAGGGCATGTAGGGATAGGATGAGGGGGAATGGTTTTAAATTGGAAGGGGGTAGATTTATATTGGATATTATGAAAAAATTCTTCACTACAAGGGTGGTGAGGCACTGGAACAGGTTGCCCAGGAACATGGTGGATGCCCCCTCACTGGCAGTGTTCAAGGTGAGGTTGGATGGGACCTTGAGCAGCCTGATCTAGAGAGGTTTCCCTGCCCATGGCAGGGGGGCTGGAACTTGATGGTTAAGGTCCATTCCAACCCTAACCATTCTATGATTCTATGACTCTTCTCTGGTATTATTGCATATCTTACCTTATTGTTACATACTGCATCTTTAAGTAGTAATGCAGAGTGAAAGCCCATGGTGTGGTGTATGTCTTTACCCCAAGGTGAATCCCAGAAATTCTACATATCAGTGTTTTACTTTATTACTTATTATTGTTTTCCTACAATAAAGATGGAACCTGACACAAAAAACTTGCTGTTCATGACCCAGGTTTTTGCCACTTGCTTTTTCCTTTCAAAGAGGACTGTTTCCTGTGGTCCAGTTATAATAACAAATGTGTGCATGATACCTCTTTTAGTCTTCGGAGAAAGAGGGGTTCCACATTCCCTACAATAAAAGAAAGCAAGAGATAATCTTGCAAGAACTATCTTGGAAAGCTTGTGTTTTAAAATTACCTGTTTAGGAGGGAAAGGTGAGGAAATCTGTTTCTCAGCACTCTCTTCATTGCTGGATTTAATCTTGAATCCCCATCCACCTTCTAATACTGCTATACATGCGGCTACTGCAACTGTTATTTGACTCATTTGGGCAAGATTGCACATGTATACACATATGTAATTGGCTGTGTCTTTGAGGTTTTTAGCTTATAGTCTTTAATTTTTGTTCATTAATACACTTTTTTTTTAATTAGCTGCAACAGAATTCTTAAAACACCACAGAGCAGCCATATATTATATTTCATTTTGTCCTGATTTTATCAAAGTTCATTGAGTGCAGGTTAGCTGTATTTCAATGCCCTGGGTTTTATTTTACTTTGTGCATACATTTCATACAATAAGTGAAGCAGTGCAGAATTTGTGGTTGAAAATTATATTCACGAAGGAATGAACATTAATTTTGGCCAAAGAAATTAGATAAACTCCTGATGAAAAATGTGGCTGAAAAAACCAGAAACAAATATTTGAAATATTTTACTTTTCAGGAAAAACAAACAATGTTTTGGAACTAGGATTTTACTCTGTTGACAATCAAGAACGGTTAACAGTTCAGCCTTTCTTGTAAGACATTGCCCTGGCTTGCTTTCATTTTTCTGTGGTTTCATCTTTTTCCTATGTAAATATGTCTGCATAAGATTCAGAAAATAAACTACGGAGCTAGTGAAGGTTATCGTCTATCTGTTTTCACTATCTTTCTAATAGGGATATGTAGACATAGGATCAAGGATATCCAGGCTTGATGTATGTGCATAACTCCTGTAAGGTTTAATAGGAATTATGTGCACACTAAGTGAAAACTACCCCTGCGGGGTAATAAAAAGGAATTTGGTAAGCTCAGTGGAGAGAGAAAAGTCAGTCCCTTACATTTGAAGAGATCAGAATTACCTGGGAAAAAATGTATCTCACCTCTTAAAAGAGTATTGTGAATTTCCACATTAATGAACCTCATGTTTTCCTCCTTTAGCACTGATTTCCTCATAACAGCTTTTCTCTGCACCTGCTTTGAAAGAGGTAATTTTAACTTTACATCTACATTTCCACATCACATAAAATGGGGCCATGAATTGTTCAGTGCCATCAATTTTATGTGTGTTCTACTTCTGCGGAGGACTGTTGCTTTCCAGTCTCCAGTAAGTCACTTAACAGCATATCAGCAGTAATAAACATCATGGGGTTTTTATTCTATTTTTCACCCTCATGTAACATTCTGAAGGCAAACTATGTCACAGGGTACTGTGGTTTGAAATGTTCAGTCTCACCATTTTTCAGAGCTCAATATTTCATTAGAAAAATCTTGAATTAAAACTTGGATATAACATCTAATAAATAGAAATTCAGGTATCTTCTGGATCATATGTTGTTTTCCAGTGGAAATCTATCATTGGTTTCTTCTACTTCATAGCTTTTATTTTTTAAAGTTTTTTCCAACTACCTAGTAAAGAATAGCTTACACTTATATATGAGACACTGTTTTACAAGTTATTTATTTTCTTTTGTCATTCTAGCCTTAAATTCTAGATTATTACCATCTCTTTTTGGTATTTTTTTTGCATAATTCAACAGTACAGTCTGGTGAACTATATTTCAGCAACTTTCCAATGAAAGAGAACATCCAAATCCCCCTGCTCAGGAATATTTTACAAGAACTAAATTGCAGTCTGTGTTCTGTATGTTAGGTTTCAGGGACCGCAGAACAATGAAGAATGGTGACTGTGAGTTACATCTAAATTACCTGTTCCCATTCACACTGCTGTGGACAGTTGATCACAGAATCACAGAATTGTAGGGGTTGGAAGGGACCTCCAGAGATCAACGGGTCCAATACCCCTGCCAAAGCAGGTTCCCTAGGACAGGTCGCACAGGTAGGTGAATATCTCCAGAGATGGAGACTCCACAACCCCCCTGGGCAGCCTGTTCCAGATGTGACAGAAGTTCTGCATATGCATAACTCTTCCAAGGTTCTCAATGGAAACTTCCACACAGCTGTTACCTGTTTGGTTCAACAAAGTCATAGTACAGATTTTGTAGATGTTTGGCTGCAGGATAGCCATGGTCCAATTTGGGAGAGGCACCAAGGCGTATTTGTAATGCATTAATGTATGCCAAGACCCCCGTCCCTTTTCACAAATTGGGCATCTTTTTGTAATGTACATCTGTTAATGAAGAGATAATAGGAAAGAATATCTAACAGATCTTGGATTTCTTATGATAGTGACCTTCTTTGAGAGGAGATAAATGCATACCTACCTGAAAGAGAACCAGAGAGAATGTATAAATTCAATAATGTTCTGCTGAATTTTCAGCCATCCTATTGTAAATTTTCCATAGTATTTGCTTAGTCTAAGATGAAAATACACAGAGATTTGAAAGATGATGCCTCAAGGAGGGAACCAAAGTACAGACTCTATCCTTGTGACTCAGGCAGCTGAGGACACTGCAGACTGCTGCCAAGGTTCACCAAGGGCAGGCTGTTGCAGAAAGCAAGGTGAGCCAACAGCTGAGGATGATGTCAAGGCAGGCAAGGATGGCGACAGGACTGCCAAGCTCAGTCCCTGCAGCTGCCTCAACATGTACATGGTGAACAAGGCAGGTCTGGTGTTAGCACCTGGGCTCAGCTGGGAGTTCAGATCACTGCACAAGTCTGTAGCAGAGAGGCACCAGCACCACTGTGGCACTGTTTGTCCAGGACAAGGGACACATACGTAGCCCAGCTAAACTCAGGTCCAAAACAAGGGGGTAGTCCCTAGTTCTTTTGGGTCTTTCTTACAAAGCTTTTTCTACACAGATGTTTGACCTGGGCTCAGACAGCTGCACCAAAATCGAGACCTGAACTCAGGCAGACGAACACCTGGAGTAGTGAAGGAAGAAGAAGATGCACTCGTGGCTTAAAGGCATTTAGGTTTCAAAAGTTACAAAAGGATTTAATCTCAATTATGTTGGTAGATACTGAAAACAGAACTAAAGCAAATATATCTTGTCCTTCAGTCTTTATGCAACTGCGTAGCTCCAGCTTTATACAACCTGAAGCTGATGAAAATGTCAGGTATTTTGTTGTGCTTGTTACCAAGAGATGGGAATGAATGGTTGTGAGGGGGAAGATGTGCAGCTATATTTTTGTAACGCAGAAAGGAGAATATTTTTGTGAGGTCATCTCTGCAAGTCAAGCCTGAAAATTCTTATACAATGAACAGAGAAAGAGGATACTCAGAATTTAACAAGCTAGCAATTAGAGTAAATTAAACTGTTATGAGGAAATCTAGTTTGTTGAATTGTATAATTAGAAGAGAAACATACATTGTTTTTGCCTATTTTTCATGCTTCAAATGGATGAGTACAAAGGAATCGCACTACTTGTTATAGATGGTGGTAACTGCAAACAAACTCGGGTTCAAAATGGGATATTTTGCAGAGTTTATCTAAAATACAAGTTCAGATTGGATTCACTGATTCAGTGATGATCTCTTCAGGACTGCTGGAATATGTAGCACTTTATTGTGTGACTTGTTTCAGGCTAGAGAAAGATGGGAAATTTTATTTATTGTCTTTGCAAATCAAAAGGCTTATTGTCAAAATAAAGTGGGAGCTTTTTCCAGAGCTATTCTAAAGGACTGCTGAAATTCAAGTCATCTGCATACCTGTATAAAAGGAAAGCTGATATCCTTGCACGCATTTTTTTTCAACTTGCCTGCATCAAAGGACAGAACTGATTCCAGCCAGTTTCATCCCTGGACTCAGCTATGCACTGCATGCAAATTCCCAAGTGGAGGTTTCGAGAACATTCATGCAATATGAATCTGTCGTTCACAGTCCAGTTAATTTATTGCTGAGTAACAGATGTTAAGAGTAAATTTAGGCACTGGGGTCCAAGACCGGATTATCAGCTCCCAAAACTGGCCTGGGCTTTGAGAAATGCAATGATGTTCCTGCCAAGTCAGTGAATGTATGATATGCATTTGGCGTGTGCTCAAGTCTTACTATGTGAAAGCCAACAATCTGTGTCAATCAAAAGAGTGATGAATAGCAAAATGGTGTGCAAATGTAATTTAATGAAAAGTTTTAGGATTAATTTTGATGTCTGAAGTATACATTTACTGTATTAAGACAATATAACACCAAACATGAGAGCATCAGAAAGAGAAATATGAGGGTATTCAGGTCATGGTATACTGACAAATTTGACAAGGCTGTACTATTCATTTCTTTATGAGCAATAATGAAAGGAAATGAGGTATAATGCAAAAAAATATTCATACCCGCACTGGGAGGGAAGGGGGTGCTGTGACTAAAAATACAGCTACCACTGTTAAGTTTCCCATCATTAACATCTTCATAGTAGTCACAGAGTTATGTTTAGGCACTATTACATTTGAAAATTATTGCTAGAATTTACCACTTCGAGTGGCAGATTCTGATGCCTGTATTCAATGACCACCTTTATATAACTTTATTGTATAGCAAACAGAAAGAATTATGCCACCTCTGATGCACTTTTCTACTAGCACTTTTATTCTTGCTGTCATTCAGATTGCCTCCTCTGGGATTTATTGTCCAGAGATTCTAGTTGGGAGTACATATTCCATGCTGGTTTAGCTACTTCCATTAGTGATATTGGGTCATGGTAGGGAAAAATTACCCAAAATCTGTGGATATTCTCACTTTCTACAGTGGAAAGCTGATTTTTTTGAGATTTGCAGACAAAGGCAGTTTTTAACTTTCTATTTCTGGTTAGGCATAAAGCTTTAACTGTGAATCTGGATTCTTTCATTCAATGTATATCCTTAAAATGCAAACAGGTAACTGGGTATAGCAGAAAGTTGGTTTTTAGCATGGAAAGGGGCCAGAGTGTTATAGTCCTCAGGGTTTGGAGAAGATATCTATTAGGTAAGGGTAATTTTCTATCCCAACTCTTTTGTAATTATTGTAATGAGCAAAATGTCCAAATCACATTACAGTATCTTGAACCTTCTCATGCAAAAAAGTTCAATGTTAAACATACAACCAGTAGTACCACTCAAAACATTTGATAACAGATTTAACAGCATTTTCCAGAACACATTAGGTACCCTTGCTTTGGATTCTCTTTTCTGCTGGCTCAGCAACAAATCAGTTATCAGTTAAACAACAATAATTTTGCTAACTCATACACTCACATATTCAGGATAGGTGTACACAGGGTAAGAATTTTTTTGGATGGCTCCAGCCTAATTTAACTATACCGACAGAAATAGCACTGTATTTAGCTTTCTCTAAGCTAACCATCATTCAGTGCAGGCAACAAGTAATTAAACTCATCCATTATGCTGTGTTCTTGTTGCTGTGCTGAAATGTGCTGATCTCCTAAAGAGGTGCTCAGCTATCATTGATGAAATTATCGCTCTTAGCGTATTTTAGGGCAGAATCTAATTGAGTGGTTTGAGCTATCTACAGCCCTTGTTTAAATTAAACAAGTTCAGATATTTGCTTTGTTTTGAACTAGAACCTGGATAGGGCTTGAATGCAGCCGTGAGGGCATGAATTACAGCTGATGGATGCTATGTCCTTAAAAAACGTAACAATTGAGATAATTTAATCTTAATCTCCTGTATGTAAGAGCTATAGTGCAGACAAATAACATATATGATTTGGTGCCTAATTGTGGAGCTCAACTAAAGAATCTTAAACCCAAGCTATGATAGGGATTTTGTCATGGAATTAGTGAAAAAACTCATTAAACCTCTTAAACCAAACCAAATCATGAAGTATTCAAAAGGGAACTTCTCAGCCTCTCTCAACAAAGGAAAAAACCCAATCCAAACCAAACCCTTGCTTTAAAACCTCCATTTTGTTATACTATCATTTTGTATGCTCATCTATTTGTGTAAAGGTACACTCAAAGTTTTTTACTATATATACGCAAAATTACTTTCTGTGTGGGTACTCTTTACTAGTCTTTAGATACCGACTGTGAAATAGCTTTTCTAAATCCAAACTGTGTGTGAGTTTTTTGTAAAATCATTTCTCCAAGTGCTCAGATAAAGGATTTAGAGAACAGCATGAGTGGTTTGTTTAAAGAAAGACTCTTGCATGTAGTCTCTTGGTATAACGATTGAAAGATGTCCATCTGGGCCAGGAATCAGCTCCTACAGTTCTAAAGAGGTTGCTGCTATTGTAGTGAAAACAAAACATATTCTAGTCAGGCTTTAAATGTGTTCTGTTGAAGAGATATAATATTGCTTGAAAATGCCTCAGATGGACAGAGTTCCTCAGTCAGCTAATTCTAAAATGCAAAAGAAACGGTATAACACACTGAGAAGGACATTCCTTATGGATTTGATCAGCCTGAGATAGGAAGAATGTTAGAAAAACAGTTAATAATAGTAAAAAAAAAAGAATAAAACCAAAATCAAACCCAAAACATACTTGCTTACTGCAGAAATGATAAATTTAAATATCTGTGTCCTGCTTAAATGTACAGAAAAAATTTTATTTCCTGGAAAAAATTAAAACATACTGTTTATATGTACTTGACATTATATATTATATTTATTATATATAACATTATATATTATATTAACATGACATTACACTAGAAAATATGTGAGCTATGTTGAGTTATTCTATGACTCTATGATAAAATTAGGTGCAACAGGTACTAAAATACTTTGAGGATCATAGAATCATAGAGTGACAGAATGGTTTGGATTGGATAGGACCTCAAAAACCATCTAGTTCTAACCCCCTGCCATGGGCAGGTACACCCTCCTTTAGACCAGGTTGCCCAAAGCCCCATCCAACCTGGCCTTGAACATTGCCAGGGAGAGGGCAGCCACAGCTTCTCTGGGCAGCCTAGGCTAATGCCCCACCACTCTCACAGTAAAAAACTTCTTTGTAATATCCAGTCTAAATCTACCTTCTTTCAGCTTAAACCCATTACCTGTTATCCTATCAATACATTTCCTGATAAATAGTCCATCTCCAGCTTTCCTGTAGGCCCCTTTAGGTACTGGAAGGCTGCAATGAGGTCTCACTGAAGCCTTTTCTCCAGGCTGAAAAAGCCGAACTCTCTCAGCCTGCCTTAATAGGAGAGGAGCTCCAGCCCTCTGATCACCTTTGTAGCCTTCCTCTGGACTCACTCCAACAGCTCCATGTCTTTCTTGTTCTGGGGACCCCAGAGCTGGATGCAGTACTCCAGGTGGGGTCTCATGAATGCAGAGTAGAGGAGCAAAGTAACCTCCCTCGATGAGGTCATGATTCTTTTGATTCAGGATGTGGTTGGCTTTCTGGACTGCAATTGTGTACTGACAGCTCATGCTGAGCTTTACATAGGTCAACATGCTTAAGTCCTTCTCAAGGCTGCTCTCGATCCATTCTGTGCCCAGCCCCTAGTTGTGTTTGGGATTGCCCTAGCCCATGCGGAGGACCTTGCAGTTGGCGTTGTTGAACTTTATGTGTTCTCATGGGCTCAACTCTCAAGCCTGTTTAGGTCCCCCTGGATGGCATCACTGCCTTCCAGGTAGAAGATAGTGTGAGAAAAACAACAACAGGACCTGTTAAGTTATGAAAGAGAATGTGCTCTTTTTTTTTTTAAGGTTTTACTGTGAAATTAAGAAAGAAAACCCAACTCCCAGTCACCTACTATTTAGGTTGCTGAAGCATATCATGCATCATTAGAAGATTGTATCTTGTAACATGATATTGTTGAGCCTTTTTCATTAGCTTTTCTTACAGTGTGATTATTTGACTAATCTTCAGGTAATTAACCTCTATTTACCTTTGAAATGTTCTGTGTGGAACTCCTGACAAGGAGTTGTAGATACTATCTATCCCTAATCAGTGGATGAGCTATAGTAAGATAAGTATTAGGTGCAAAAAGTATGCTGACTTAAATTAAGAGCTATCTCATCAGAAACACTAGTAATAAGGTGAAGCTTTCAAAGAAGTCTGCCCAGTTATTAAAAAGAACACCATCAAAAAACCAGATTTTTGAAAGAGGCAGTTCTTTATAAACAGTCCTGAAACTGTGAACTAACAAGGCCAGAGCTTTTGGAACAGTTTAAATCATATCCGTGGGGCTGTATGAAACCAAATCATGTGACAGCCTGGAACTATTTAGAGATTGTGGGCCAGATTCACTAATCTAGATGCCGTCTCCCTGTGCCACCCAGATGGTTATCAGTAGGTAAAATGCCAATACAATCAGCAAGCACAGATCCCTGACATATTACATACTACCAGGACCCTTAAAGAGGTGGAGTGGTGTAGCGTGCATGCGAGGGGGTGAGTTGCTGCAATGTTTCTGTGCTGGTTTTGGCTGAGATATAGTTAATTTTGTTCATAGTAGCTGGTACGGGGCTGTTTGAATTTGTACTGGAATCCATGCTGCTAACAGAGGGATGTTTTCGTTACTGCTGAGCAGTGCTTACAGAGAGCCAAGACCTCCTCTGCTTCTCACCTCACCTCAACAGCGAGCAGGCTGGGGGTACATAGGAGATGGGAGGGGCCAGGACAGCTGACCCCAACTGACCAAAGGGGTATTCCATACCATATAGAATCATAGAATCATAGGGGTTGGAAGGGACCTCGAGAGATCATCGGGTCCAACCCCCCTGCCAAAGCAGGCTCCCTAGCTCATATTGCACAGATAGGCATCCGGATGGCTTTTGAATATCTCCAGAGAAGGAGACTCCACCACCTCCCTGGGCAGCCTGTCCCAGGGCTCTGTCACCCTCACTGTGTAAAAGTTCTTCGACATGTTGGTGCGGAACTTCCTGTGCTCCAGTTTACAGCCATTGCCCCTTGTCCTGTCCCCACAGACCACTGAAAAGGGGCTGGCCATTTCCTCATCTTAAGTATCCTATACTTAAGATATTTATAAACATTAATATGGTCCCCCCTTAAACGTCAGCATAAGAAGCTGGGGGAAGGACAAAGTGGCGGGGGGCAGGGCGACAAGACATTTGGAGTGATGACAATTGTCTTCCTAAGTCACCATTATGTGCAATGGAGCCCTGCTGTCCTGGGGATGGCAGAACACCTGCCTGTCCATGGGACATGGGGAATGAATTTTTTTGCTTTGCTTTGCTTGTGTGTGCAGCTTTTGCTTTGCCTATTAAACTGCCTTTATTTCAACCTATTAGTTTCCTTACTTTTTCTCTTCCGGTTCTCTTCCCCGTCCTACTGGGGGAAGGAGTGAGTGAATGGCTATGTGGGGCTTAGTTGCCAGCTGGGGTAAAGCTGTGACAGTTTCTCAACCCTTCCTGGCACTGGGAATCCATCAGTCAGCTAATAAAGGTTCCATTAAAGATCCCGCAACGCTCTATGAGCAAAGCTACAAAATAAGAGCAATAAATAGTGTATAATCACAGATGCAGAACTTGCTTCTGGATTTCCCACTGAGCTTTGAGCACAGAAAAATGTCATGTTACCGTTCAGTAGTTACTACTCTTTGTGGTTTATCCTCATTGGACATTGCATTACTCTCTCACCGTGAACTCCAGCTGATCAGCTGCTAAAGTTTATTCTTGACGCTTCAGTAGAATATGCTGTGCCTGAAAACATCTTAGGTGTAATGTATTACTCTTTTATTGAACAGGTGTAGCACTACTTCTTTTTCTTTTCTTTTTTTTTTTTTTAAAGTAAATAGCACTCAAACAACTACATATGATATGTTCTCTCTGCTTTTCCTGAAATAGACCTGTATGGATTTTCTTGATGATGATTGTGAACAGGTAAAAGCTTTTCAGAGCTTCCCAATACCCCAGTGAATGTAGGAACCCATTCTTTTCTGTGCTTTTGAATGCTTTTCCCCCTCCTCTGATGCATGGGGGGAGGAAGAGAGAAATGGCAGAAAATGGTACCTCAGCACTATGAGGACTAGGTACTACTTTCCTTGCACAGGCTTCCTTGCACTACTGTCAGGAAAGCAGCAGACACTAGTACCAGAACTGATGCTACTACAACATCAATTATTTCTTCTTTGTTTTCTAATTGCCTGTGGCTTCAAATCTTGAATCTTACTTAATTTTCATCTCTCAGTGCTGAAATCCTGTGAGTTACTCAGAACTTCAAGCATTTTTACTTCACCGTGACTGTATTTGGAAGCCATGTTAGCTTGAAAAGGCAACATTTTAAAAGAATTTTGTTAAAAACCTACCAAGCCCAGAGGATGTTTAAGAAAGATTTGCAATATTGATTTCAACTGGTATTAAACTAAATGGTATTGATATGACCTAAATATAGATTGAATTGCCATGTCTGTACAAGGTTTTGTTGTGGTTTAACAATGCATTACTCAGTTAATAAAAAAAAATAAATTCATTTAGCTTCAATTGTACAAGAAACATGATTTAAAGACTTACATGCTTTCAAATTGAGATTAGGTGCCTGGATTCTTTACTGGTTTTCACCTTGCACTTTCCTCAGTCTATCAATCAGCATACTCCTTAAATTGTCTGCTTTACAAATGAACATTGAGTAAATACTTCACTGACATGTTTTAGAAATAATTACAGACAAAGAGGCAATTTAGAAGGGAAGCAGTAGTCTAGGAATTCTGGATAACATGGTAAGAAAGTTAAGAAAGTCAATGGTTTCCAAACAAATTATTTCATAAACCTCCATAATTGGAAAATTAATTCCTTTTTTTGTCCTTTCTGTTTCATGGAAATATGTTAAATTCTATAGAAAAAAAAATAATCAGCCAACTGAAAATACGGAATTTAATATTTCCATCAGAGAAAAAAAATCTTAATGATTTACATTTTCTAACACAATGAAGAATTAGCAGAACAACTCATCTTGCCGCACCTTTCATTCTTCTACAGTTATAACAGTTCTAGGATTATTTGGCTTTGTTTCAGTTTTATCTCTAGTTTCCTTTTCAAATCAGAAACTTAATTTTTATACATTTTAAATTAAGGTATTCTTCTTCTAAAGAATTTATCCATGAAGATTAAAACAAACAGACCCCCAGAATTAACATACAGTGAATGCCCAACCAGGAAGCTGGGAGGGGCAGACAGCCAGGACAGATGACCCAAACTGGCCAAAGAGAGTATTCCATGCCAATTACATTATGCCCAGCATAAAGGGGGGCTGGTGGGGGAAGGAGGACTCAGCTCCAGGGCATGCAGTTTTGAGGACAGCCCAGTTTTGTGACAGCTCTGAGCTGTATGGCCTGAGTTGTGCAGTTTGGTGAGAGACTGCATTGTGTATCACCAGTTCTGTATATTTTGCTATAAAGTCCTATTATTGTTATCTCCCTCTCTCTGCTGTCCCTGTAAACTATCCTTATCCCAGCCCACGAAGTCTGGGTTTTGGTTTTCTTTACCTTACCCTTTACCCACACAACCCCACCCTCACCCTCTTAGAGAGAGTGACTGCTTGGTGCTCAGCTTCCAGCTGGGCCGAAATCACAGGTGCTTACACTTCTAAACCCCCCACTGTCTGGAAAGAGAATTCTTTTTTTTGGTGAGGCTGCCCAAACTTTTTATATGGTGATTGCAAATCCAGAAGATGATGATCCTTTGGGAAGTCCGTATGTTAGGACTGCTCCAAGGGGAAGTACAGCTTGCCTGGAAGCTGCTTTGTGCTGTGGGAGTCTTCAGTCTTGGTTGTGTTCTTCAGTGTTGTATGGTACAAAACCAATTCCTTTAGAGTCTTGTGTTATAAAACAAGTTCATTATTAGAAGACAGTTGATATTTCCTTTCCTTAACCTCCAGCCCTGTCTGAACAAATAATTTAAATGCAAAAAGATGAATATATAACGTTACTATCAGAAGGAAGAGTTATTTGTTATCCCCGATTCAGGGATAAGATCATGCAGGCAGGCTATTAAAAGGGAAAAGTAGCTGCATTCCTGTAATGTAGTGATATTTAATTGTTGGCCTTTGAAATACACTGTCTGTTCCATCACTCTTTCTGTGGGTGAATCTGTTCTTTCCTAGTTGGGGAACAGAGGAGGGCAGGGGTATGTAAATGTAGAATGTCACTTAATCTTCCAAGAAATAGTGAGGCTGCAGGAGTGTGGAGTGCTGTTGTGAATATCACACCCCATCAGTCAGAATAATACAGCGTGAGAGCAGTAAAGCCATTTTTACTGCATGGAGGCCGGGCGAGTAGAAAAAGATGATCTCACTGGGAAAATTACTATTCCGGAGGTAATTTCACTACGACGAGGTAGCCACCTTCAGAAATGGATTATTGTCATCATGGTCGACATAAAATAATACCTGATTCAGAGTGTATTGCTGGCATTAATGACAATTTTGAGAATTTAAAGGCAGTAAAGTCATAAATCCTATACAATGGTCATTGCAGAATGGTCACCTACTGTCAGTGTAATGGCTGTTATCTAATCAGATACATAATTTGTTTGAGTGTATCAGGCCATTCTAAATCCATTAGGTTTATTGCAGTTGCCATAAACTAATTAACCTGTAACTTTTCTCTTAACCTAGAAATTAAGAGTAACTTTTACAGTGTAGTATAAATCTACTACATTAAATAAGCATCTATTTGAAACAAAGTCTCTAAAACCAGAATAACTGGAAATGGAAACTGCTGGAAATGACTATATCTTCTAGAGACAGGAACTGTACAGGACTGTTTCTGGACATGGTGTAAATAGGAAAACTAACTGAAACCTAAGTGTCTGGAAATTCTAAAACCAAGCAATTGCTTAGACACTGTGCAAGGGGATGCAGTTTGCATAAATTTGTTCCTTTTAGCTGAGAGCTAAGCTGTGACTGGAATGCATCTCGTGTTTAACTGCATTTTCCTTTTCTGCATTCTCAAACATCAGAATATTTGATGCTGATCCACCT
Organism: Porphyrio hochstetteri; assembly: GCA_020800305.1. NCBI lineage: Eukaryota > Metazoa > Chordata > Aves > Gruiformes > Rallidae > Porphyrio > Porphyrio hochstetteri. Next base: position 46,401,556 of record CM036906.1, on the reverse strand, counting down.
AGTTCACCAACATTTTGATCGGGGAATAGATGAGTTTTCTTCCTAAAATCTTCCCCGTGGGCTCAGCTGGATGCAGCATTAAATAGAAATTTCCTTTCCATACTAGCGGGTAACGCTCTGTGCATTTAAACTGTTGTGTTCTAGCTGTAGCCACATGCTACAATGGGTGAACTGATTTCTTTTTTTCAAGAAACTTCCTTTTAGCAGTAAAATAAAAACAGCGGGCCATCTCATCCTGGTAATTAAGGTTCTCCTTGTATTTCCACTGCTGAAGAACTGCTACACATCTGAAAAACATCTTGAAAGTAAAGTTTTCTGTCCTCTTACTTATTTTTTCAATATCATTTTCCCATTTTCTCCAGTATGCCCCATTTTCCAAGGGATACCCAGGCAACAATTGCAGCTCACTTTCACAGACTGATGTTAATTATAGTTGTATCTAAACCTATTGGATATCTGAAAGAACAGAAATCTCTACAAATAAGGAAGAACACTCAACTGCAGCAGTGTAAAAAGACAAAGTTTGTCCTGCAATGTATTGGAAAGCAAAAAATTATAAAATACATAGATGAAAGGAGTTGATGGTTATCAAAGAATATATGAGCTACAATGTATGTCCATGTAAAGACATACACTGAAGAATACCTTTGCACAGTCCTACTGTGATTTATCACTCAGTAATCTACACTAAAGCTAAATTCTGACTATTCTCCATACAACATACATTGCTGATAACAATGTTTGGCTAAGCTTTGGCTTCAACCAAAGCTATGAGGCTTTCAAGTTCTGCCAGTCGCTTCTTTTAACTAGGAATTTGTTTGTAGCCTTGTTTTCTGTGAGCAGCCTAAATAACCACCTTTTCTTGCAGACACTTCTCAGATAAAAGGTTAATGACATTTCATATCTTCTCTCCTTCCCTCTCCTAATGCAAGTTGATTGGGAAAGAGGTCAGGAGCTCCTTAAATACCTGTCCTGTTCTTCTGATGTGGCTGGACAGAACCTAACTTGGTAACTCCTGTGAGCTTGATACTGATGGCAAATGAGCTCATGTCTGAGATCATACTGATCAGTACCTGGGTCATGAAAAATCCTCAAAACTACAAACATTCTTATTATATCTCCCATCCAAAGATCCTGAATGGATTCACCGGTGCCTTGCTAAAGTACTGAGAATTAAGTTACCCTTAGATCCTTTTAGATCACTGGCAAGGATATATAACTCTGGTACATATTGGCTTTTCCTGTCATTTCAGGATATCTGAATTATGGGGTGTTTTTTTTCTTTCTTTCCTTCCACCCCCAGTGGATTCATTAGGCAAATTTATGTCGTATAGAACTGTATTGAATTTTTTATCTTGTGTCTACAATTCTTCATTTTTTGTGTTAAAGGATTTGTTAAATTATCAACATTGCTGTCCTCTTATTACACCTTATCGGCTTTCTTTCACAGTACAGAAGAAATTCAAGAATCCTGGTCACTGTTTAAAACTTCCAGGTATAGCATTTCATCAAACCAGCCAAAGTGAAAGGAAAGCTATGTTTTTTGATAGCACAGTAAATACCTTGCCTTAAAAAGACTGTATAAAAAGTGTGCAAGAAATGAAAATAGAAGTTGTTGGGTTTTTTTTTTTGAACTATCCTTCAGTTTGCCTAAAAGAAAATGTCCATTTCTGTTCCTGTACAGTCAGAGGGGGGCAGAACCAATTAAAACTCTTAAAAGTGGTATTCCCTATTACTGAATCAGTCTGAATGATAGTGAGAGCAAAATCAGATTAAATACCACCATGAATGGTGTATGAATCCTTAAATTAAAAAAAAAAAATCAATGGAATTTGTGATCCAAAAAAAATGAGAATGTAAAATTCTTTTTAATCCCATTTTCCTTTCTGGAGTCATTGATCACCTCTGTGGACAAACTGTCCACAGGCATACTGACCCACTGGCACTTCAGCAATAACTCCATGCTATGCAATGGCTTACAGGCAACTTGGCTGCAATTTATGGTTAAATGTGCATAAACTGACAGACAAGGAAACAGGCTAATTTTTGAACTTAAGAGATGTGAGGCCCTTCATCTTTTGGCAGAAGCTTGGAGCTTGAAGATGTCCTTGACAGTAGCTTAGTCTGGCTGCCCTTTGCAAGCAACTGAATGAATCACTGAGGCTCAAAGTTATTCTTTATAGTAGTTTAAAATAACCAAAAATCCTTGTTTATTTATGAAAGCTATATGCAGACAAAATGAAAGGTAAGAGCTGCTCAATGAGAGGCACCTCATTGTACTTAAACTGGTTCTCTAGTATATATCCTACATGTTAGGCGAAAAAGAAGTTCAGGTCCAAGAATGAGACTAGGAGCCATCTGCTCCTATTTGAATTGTCTGCAATAAACCGATCATATAAACTGCCTTTATACTCAGTGGAACAAAATGAGCAACCTAAGAGAGCTATTATTCCTGAAAGATTTTATACGTTACTCTCAGGAAGAATGAACCTCTTCCTGCAAGTTTCTCTAATTTCCCTGATGAGACCGGTGTGGCTCTCATCAGCAGATACAACCTTTCTCCCCATGTTGCCTGGGTAGGACAAACTGTCATTAGACTGTGTCGAACACTTGAAGCGTGCACTCAGAGCATGGAAGAGCGAACTCTGAGAGGACGTTTGTGATACTGGATGAGGAGGCTGAGCAGTAAGGGCACCGCATCAGCCTGTACTGCCCCATCAAAGAAAGAACACTGTTTTCTTAAAAATTAATCAGGAAAAAAAAAAGCAAACCCAAACTTTCTTCCCCTTTTCTAAAATAACAGAAAGATATTAACACATTTAAAGGCAGAATGAAAGTACTAAGTAATTTGAAGGGTCAGTAGTGAATGTCTTAAGCTTTGAAAAAAAATTAGTGTTTAAAGATTACTTTGAATAACTTAAGATGGAACTGTGAATTCAAATACATTGCTTATAGGACAAATCTAGTTGTGTATTAATGTTTGTTTGGGATGTTTTACTCAGATCACAGAATCACAGAATCACAGAATTGTAGGGGTTGGAAGGGACCTTGAGAGATCATCGGGTCCAACCCACCTGCCAAAGCAGCTCCCTAGCTCATATTGCACAGATAGGCATCCAGACGAGTCTTGAATGAAGGAGACTCCACCACCTCCCTGGGCAGCCTGTCCCAGGGCTCTGTCACCCTCACTGTGTAAATGTCACTGTGTAGATGTCGGTGAAGTCAACAGTTAAGTGATAAAGTTTTATCGTCTTCTCCCATTCTTTCCTCTGGCAAGTATTTTGCCATGTATTAAATCATTTAGATAAAATAAATGGGAGAAAGAAGGATCCTGTATTCTGCTTGTTGGTAAATGTAAATGGATAAAATGGATAAAAATTACCTTTGTTAATTATTTATACAGAATGTAATGTTGTGAAGAGGAGAGATTGAGAGCATTCGTACAGGCTCCAGAGTTTCCAGTCTGACTATGACACTCATGAGACATATTCACATAAAACCAAGAAAAATTAACACAAAATTTCTATCTTCTATTCATGTACTCTTGTACTCTTACCTTTCAAATGAGAAGGAGGGAAAATATTCCAAGTTTGGAAAAAAGTTTCCTAACAAAACCTATTTGGTAAACATTATCCCCATTCACAATCTTGTGATCAGAAACACAATGTTTTACTACAAAGCTATTATTTAGCTTCTTTGAAATTGACCTACCTGTAATAATAAGTCCTGTAAGTAGTACTGTGCCACTCAAAGCAAATTTGATTGTAGTGAAATTGGTCATAAATAAAAGTAGACATTGAACAGTATAATTGTTATCCAAAATATGTAGTATGCATTATATATATAAAAAAATTAAAATAACCAAACCGATGTTAGTGGCAATAAATATTATTTAAAATTATTGGTTTAGATTTAAGCACTAAGATATTGGGAAGTTACTCAAGAAGCTTTATTATAACATCCGTCTAAAGGCATATTTAAATTTAATTTTATTACTGTAATAAAACCTTATGTAAAAGAAATATAGACAGGACAAAAGCAGGATTTTGCCTGTTAGGTGGGCATATGATAACAATATACATAAAGTTTCAATTGCTCATCTAAGCTTAGCAACAGCAAAGTGCATCTGTGTTAGACCGTCAGATCTTTCCTAGAATCACAGAATCGCTACATTGGAAAAGATCTTTGTTGTAGTTTTGCATGGCTTGGTTCTGGTGGAAAAGGGTGGGGCTGCAGGGGTGGCTTCTGCAAGAAGCAGCTAGAAGCTCTCTGCAGGCCCCAGAGAGTAAACACAAGCTGGCTCAAGGACAGAGTCACAGAATCACAGAATAACAAGGTTGGAAAAGACCTTTAGAGATCGTCAAGTCCAACCATTCTCATCCAGAACTAAACCATATCCCTAAGTACTTCATCTACCCTTTTTCTGAACACATCCAGGGAAGGTGACTCCACCCCCTCCCTGGGCAGCCTGTTCCAGGCCCTGACAACTCTTTCAGTAAAAAAATTTTTTTCTAACATCCAATCTAAACCTGCCCTGGCACAGCTTCATGCCATTCCCCCTTGTCCTATCACCTGTCACCTGGCTGAAGAGACCATCACCTACCTCTCTATAACCTCCCTTCAGGTAGTTGTAGGCGGTGATAAGGTCTCCCCTCAACCTCCTCTTCTCTAGGCTAAACAGCCCCAGTTCCCTCAGCCGCTCCTCATAGGATTTGCCCTCCAGCCCCTTCACCAGCCTGGTTGCCCTTCTCTGGACTCGCTCCAGGACCTCCATGTCCTTCTTGTGGTGAGGAACCCAGAACTGGACATAGCACTCGAGGTGTGGCCTCACCAATGCTGAGTACAGGGGCACAATCACCTCCCTAGACCTACTGGCCACACTGTTTTTGATACAAGCCAAGATGCATTGGCTTTCCTGGCCGCATGGGCACACTGCTGACTCATATTCAGCCTGCAGTCAACCAACACCCCCAGGTCCTTCTCTGCCTGACAGCTCTCCAGCCAGTCTCCCCCAAGCCTGTAGTGCTGCATGGGGTTGTTATGTCCCATGTGCATCACTCTACACTTGGCCTTGTTAAACTTCATCCCATTGGTCTCAGCTCATCGGTCCAGTCCATTCAGATGCCTATGAAGAGCCTCCCTATCCTCAGTTAGATAAACACTTCCTCCTAGTTTAGTGTCATCTGCAAACTTAGTGAGGAAGCATTCAATCCCTTCGTCGAGATCATTGATAAATATGTTGAACAAGACTGGACCCAGGACTGAGCCCTGGGGGATGCCACTCGTGACCGGCCTCCAGCTGGATTTTGTTCCATATACCACCACCCTTTGGGCACAGTCATCCAGACAGTTTTTAACCCACCTGAGGGTCCACTTGTCCAGGCCAGTGGCAGCCTGTGTCAAAGGCTTTACTGAAGTCCAGGTGGATGTGGTCTACCTGGACTTTGGTAAAGCCTTTGACACAGTTTCTCACAGCATTCTGACTGAGAAACTGTTGGCCAAGTGCGCCCCTATCAGTGATGGTCATAGCGCCTTTGGGAATCATATTTAGGAGGAAAAAAAACCCACAAGCAGCCTCTTTTGCCACCAGAGAAGATCTAAGAAATTGTGCAGACACCAAGGCCAGTGAACGAGACTGGGGGAGGCACCACAGGTGCCAGAGAGAAAGCTTCCCCTGCAGCCTGTGGAGAAACCCATGGTGGAGTGACTGTCTCCCCACAGCCCCTGGAAAATGCCAAAAGCCCGCTTGAGGCCCATGAAGGATTGTTTCCTGTGGGTGTGACCCTATGCTGGAGCAGGGGAAGGGTGTGAGGAATATATGTCATCCCCCCCACTCCCCAAATAAGAAGGAAAACAACTCCTGAGTAACTGACAGAAACCCCCATTCTCACCTTCCCTACCCCTCCCCGTACCACAATGGGGCGGTGGAAGAAGGGAGAGAAATCCTGACTACATTGAAGTCTGCTAAGATGGGAGGGGTGGGGCCAGATATTTTAAGTTCCAGTTGCACTTCTCATTATCCAACTCTGGTGTCACTGGCTGAGTAGTGTCGTGTAGTAAATTAGAGAGTTTTATTTCCTTTATTCTGTGTTGAGTCTGTTTGCCCATAACGCTAATTGCTGTATGATCTCCCTGTCCTTACCTCACCTCCTAAGCCTCTCAACACACATTTTCTTCCCTGTCCAGCTGAAAAGGGGAGTGATAGAGTGGCTTTGGTGGGTGTCTGGCCTCCAGCCAGGGATTAACCACCACAGTCTTTAAGATCATTGAGTCCAACAATAGCTGTTCACTACTAAACCATACCCCTAAGCACCTGTCTACCCATCTTTAAATACACCCGTGATGGTGAGTCAACTGCCTCCCTGGGCAGCCTGTTCCAATGCCTGATAAAAAGAGGAGGGGAAGGGACATAGAATCAAATCCGTGTATCTGTTTCAATTTTCCATCCTAGAAAAATATTACTAGTGATCAGCAGTTGCCTAGGACATGATATTAAGTACTATTTGATGAAATATCCTATGATCATTCACAAATAGTTCAGCTCAGATCTTCTGTATGTATATATGTGTGTCAGTTCATTTGTAAATTGAGGATGTTGGTACTGCCTTGCAATTAGAGTGAAGCTAACATAAATATAATAACTGTATCAGAACATGTTAGCCATTTCAATAATTTCATTCCTATTTGGAGCTGAGGACATATATATGATATTGTAGATATAAGGAATCATGTTATATATGATTAAAATAATGTTATAACTGATAATTAATTCATTCAGTGTTGTTGCACTGATTCCAGCTGTCCCCTACATATGTAAGGTTTAAAAGCCCTTCTCAAAATCCTTTTTCTGCAATTGCAACCAGCAGTTGGGCAATAGTTCTTTTTTTTTTTTTTTTAATACTGATCAGAGTAGTTCACTGAGGGTTAAAGAAGAATGAGTTCCTGAAAATTGCATTCCATTAATTCATTGGCACCATAACTCTAAAAAGATGACCTTCATCAAATACCTGCATTTTTTTTTATACCTTAAATATATAAAATTATCATAAAAATAAAATTTATGGTCAAATAACATTATGAAAATATTATTTTGCAACTAAAGTAAAGAATATTTGAAGGTTGGATTATTGCACTTGTCTCCATACTTTCTCTTTGTTTGGTCATAAGTCTGCTGCTATCATCCAAGTTTTGTGTGCCTTTCTTGGTATAAACAAAATTCATCACATTATGACAGCAGATGTAAACACATTTGACCATATATTATTATAGCTTAAGGAAATATATTTGCTGTTTCCATACGATTTTTTTTTTCATATTTCAAAAGTATCATGTTTATTTATATACAATTTTGGCACCTATAATTTAATATTTACCTTTTTTTCATCAGAAAAAATTCTCAAGTTCTGACTCCCTTCTTGTTTTCAATGTGACTTTGTGTTCATAATTTTCTTGAGTAAAATAAAATTCCCTGTGTGTCAGAAATGGGCTATCTCAACTGTTAATATAAAATACAAAGAACCCTCAAAGTTTAGCTGTGGAAGCTGTTCTGTAGCCTGTGTGAATGATAATAGCTCCGTTTTCAGTCACACATCTAATCTATTGTACTTTCCTTATTCATAATGAATTTAATCTTTAACAGCTGACAATTCAAATTATTTATAGCAGGGAAAATAGTGTATTTTCCACAAAGTAATTTTTAGATCCTAATATCAACATCACTACTTCCCCTTTTAAAAAGCAAGTTATTTTGGAACAAAATTATATGAGATGACTCATTGCTAAATTTTATCTTCTGTGAGGTAGAGTGCTTTCAAAAAAAGTAGCTGAGAAGGTGTAATTACACACACTTTATTTTTATCCCATTTTCTCCTCATTTCTTTGCCCACACTTCTCTGCTCTGCAAAAGCACTGTCACTTTTACATCATAAAGCACAGTAGAATTACTAAGGGTTACATTGTTCTACCTTTTTATTTTGTCAGAAATAATTTATAACTTCAATCTCTTCTTACGCTATTTAACATTGAGACTTAGAAAAAAAACTTTTAAACAATAGGTCTGTGGGCACTATGGGTGAATGCTACGTTCCATTGCCCAAATGTTCACTTGGTATGCACTTCTTTAATACAACTAATGCCCCTGGTCTTGAGCTGTATTTATAATGTTTGGTCTAACATGTTTGAGACATTCTAAAAAAAGAGTTATTAAGACTTGCATAGAAAATATTATACGGTAAGTCTTTATATTTAAAGATAAGTCCAGGTTTGGGGGTACATCAAATGTTCTTTTGATGGTTTATAATTTCTTTCATATGCATCTTCTTGTCATTCATCTTTTGCATTCTGTTTTCACTAGTTTGAAGAGCTCAAATGGTCTTCAGTGTCCTCTAAAAGCCTACCTCTGTGCATAGGTAGCCGTGCAAAAATGCAAAATTCAACCTAAATATTAATAAGCCTGGCTGAGGGAAGTGTTTACTGCTAACCTTCATGATTATAAACCAATCTAAGCTTAGCTGCATCTTACAGAAGCACTAACATTGTCAAAAGAGATGATTCCCCTAGATGGACCCTCTAGTAAAACCTTACCAACCACCATTATCTATCAGTAATAACACGGGGAATATTTGCAGGTCCTCAGATCGTAAAATTTTATCTTTCACCAAAGATCTACTTCTAGCAAAAAGAAAAACAGTGATGATTTAATGACTCATCCCCATCTGGATTTTGACTTTTTTTAAGGCTGGGCCATGCGATAATTGCAATAAAGCAACTTTGGAACTTTCTAGTTGTTTCTGCTTTTCTTGACCTTTCAGTTTCGTAAATAATGATACTTATATTGATAAAGATTTGCCTTTAATATTGCATTTTTTTCTGATACAGATGTGATTCCTAACCGTTGTGAATAAAGAGTTGCTTTTTTGGGTCACCTTTCAGTTATCCCCAAGTATAATTTTAGTAAATTATTTTGTATCTCTAGGAGAATTTCTCAAATCAGATGAAACCCAAAACATCTCTAGTGATCTTCAAGTGGTCTTTGACACAGTTCCTCACAGCATTCTGCTTGAGAAACTGGCTACCACTAGCCTGGACAGATGCAGCCTCTGCTGGATTAAAAACTGGCTGTCTGGGCAGGCCCGAAGAGTGGTGGCAAATGGAACTAAATCCAGCTGGAGGCTGGTCACAAGTGGTGCTCCCCAGGGCTCTCAGTCCTGAGTCCAGTTCTATTCAATATCTTTATCAATGACCTGGATGAAGGGATTGAATATTCCCTCAGTAAGTTTGCGGATGACACTAAGCTGGGGGGAACTGTTGATCTGCTTGAGGGTCGGGAGGCTCTTCAAAGGGATCTGGACAGGCTGGATGGATGGGCTGAGATCAACAGGATGAGCTTTCAACAAGGCCAAGTGCAGAGCTGTGCGCTTGGGATATAACAACCCCGTGCAGCGCTACAGGCTTGGGGAAAAGTGGCTAGAAAGCTGCCTGGCAGAGAAGGACCTGGGGGTGTTGGTTGACTGTCGAGTGAAGATGAGCCAGGCTAACGGCATCTTGGATTGTATCAGAAATAGCATGGCCAGCAGGTCAAGGGAAGTGATTGTGCTCCTGTACTCAGCATTGGTGAGGCTGCACCTCAGTTGCTGTGTCCAGTTCTGGGCCCCTCACTACAAGGAAGACATTGAGATCCTGGAGCATGTCCAGAGAAGGGCAACCAGGCTGGTGAAGGGGCTGGAGAGCAAACCTTGTGAGGAGCGGCTGAGACAACTGGGGTTGTTTCGCCTGGAGAAGAGGAGGCTGAGGGGGCATTTATCACTGCCTGCAATTACCTGAAATGAGGTTGTAGAGGTGTGGGTGTTGTTCTCTTCACCCAAGGGACAGGTGATAGGATGAGGGGGAATGGACTCAAGCAGTGCCAGGGCAGGTTCAGATTAGACATTAGGAAAAAATTCTTCACCTAAAAGGTTATTGGGCATATTGGGCCTCCCAGGCTGCCCAGGGAGGTGGTTGAGTCACCGACCCTGAATGTATTTAAAAGACAGGCAGATGAAGTTCTTAGGGATACTGTTTAGTAGAGGACAAGTATGGTTGGACTTGATGATCCCAAAGGTCTTTACAAACCTGTGATTCTGTGATTCTCTGTGATTCTCCAATGATTTGTGCTTTTCACAGAATCACAGAATCACAGAATTGTAGGGGTTGGAAGGGACCTCGAGAGATCATCGGGTCCAACCCCCCTGCCAAAGCAGGCTCCCTAGCTCATATTGCTCAGATAGGCGTCCAGGCGGGTCTTGAATATCTCCAGTGAAGGAGACTCCACCACCCCCCTGGGCAGCCTATTCCAGTGCTCAGTCACCCTCACTGTGAAAAAGTTCTTCCGCATGTTGGTGCGGAACTTCCTATGCTCCAACTTGCAGCCATTGCCCCTTGTCCTATCCCCACAGACCACTGAAAAGGGGCTGGCTGATTCCCCCTGCATCCCCTGCTTCAGATAATTATAAACTTTGATTAGGTCCCCCCTTAGTCTTCTCTTCTCAAGGCTGAACAGTCCCAGCTTACTCAGCCTTTCCTCATAGGGGAAATGCTCTAGGCCCTTAATCATCTTCGTAGCCCTTCTTTGGACTTCTTCCAGGAGATCCCTGTCCTTTTTATACCAAGGAGCCCAGAACTGGACACAATACTCCAGGTGGGGCCTGACCAGGGCAGAGTAGAGAGGGAGGATCACCTCCTTTGACCTGCTGGCTACACTCCTCCTGATGCATCCCAGGATCCCATTGGCTCTCTTGGCCACCGAGGCACACTGCTGGCTCATGGCCAACCTGTCATCTACCAGGACCCCCAGGTCCTTCTCCACTGAGCTCTTCTCCAGCAGGTCATCCCCCAGCCTGTACTGATACAAACAGTTGTTCCTTCCCAGGTGCAAGACTTTACACTTGCTTTTGTTGAACTTCATCTGGTTTCTCACTGCCCAGCTCTCCAGCCTGTCCAGGTCTCTCTGGATGGCAGCGCAGTGCTCCTGCGTGTCAGCCACTCCTCCCAGCTTTGTATCATCGGCGTACTTGCTGAGGGTGGATGTTATTCCCTCATCAAGATCGTCAATGAAGATATTAAACAGGACTGGACCCAACACTGAGCCCTGGGGAACACCGCTGGTAACAGGCCTCCAGTCAGATTCTACTCCACGAATCACAACCCTCTGGGTTCGGTCCGACAGCCAATTCTCAACCCACCTCACTGTCCACTCATCTATCCCATGCTTTCTCAGCTTTGCTATCAGGATGTCATGGGAGACAGTATCAAAGGCCTTGCTGAAGTCAAGGTAGATGACATCCACTGCTCTCCCTCCATCTACCCAGCCTGTCATGAGATCGTAGAAGGCTATGAGGTTGGTCGAGCACGATTTCCCCTTAGTGAATCCATGCTGACTACTCCTCATGACCTTCTTCTCTTCCAATTGCTTGGAGATGGCATCCAGAACAAGCTGTTCCATTACCTTTCCAGGGGCAGAGGTGAGGCTGACTGGCCTATAGTTACTAGGTTCCTCCTTCTTGCCCTTTTTAAAGACTGGAGTGACATTGGCTATCCTCCAGTCTTCAGGCACTTCTCCTGTCCTCCAAGACCTGTCGAAGATGATAGAGAGTGGCTCAGCAATCACCTCCGCCAGCTCCCTCAGCACACGTGGATGTAACCCATCTGGGCCCATGGATTTGTGTGCATTAATCCCTTTGAGCCGCTCCTGGACCTCCCCTACTTGAACCAGAGGGAAATTCTTCATTTCCCAATCAGTCCTACTCTCATCCAGTGTCTGTGGGTCCCGGGGGGCCTTTGAAGTGAAGACCGAAGCAAAGGCGGCATTCAATATCTCCACTTTCTCAGCATCCCCCGTAACCAGGACACCCTCCTTATTCAGCAAGGGACCTACATTATCCCTGGACATCCTCTTACTGTTCACGTGTCTAAAAAACCCCTTTTTATTATCCTTTATGTCCCTTGCCAGCTTAATTTCCAAGAGGGCTTTAGCCTTCCTAGTTGCATCCCTACAGGCCCTGACCACATTCCTGTATTCTTCCCAGGTGCTCAGACCCTTTTTCCATGATTCATAGATCTTCTGCTTCTCTTTGAGTTTGCTCAATAGCTCCCTGTTCACCCATGCAGGTCTTCTGCCTCTCTTTCCCCATTTCCTCCTCAAAGGGATGCATCGTTCCTGTGCTTGGAAGAAGTGCTGTTTGAATGCTAGCCAGCTCTCGCAGGCTCCCATTCCTTCAAACAGCGTAGCCCACGGGATAGCCCCCATTAAGTGGCGGAGGAGATCAAAGTTAGCTCTACCAAAATTCAGGGTAGCTATCCTACTTTTTGGCTTGCTTCTTCCACCCAGGATCATGAACTGAACCATTTCATGGTCGCTTTGCCCTAAGCTGCCCCCGACCTTCACTTCCCTAACAAGTCCATCCTTGTTAGTGAAAACAAGGTCCAGCAGCCGCCCTCCCCTTGTGGGCTCCTGCACCATCTGTAGCAGGAAATTGTCTTCAACACACTGCAGAAATTGTCTGGACTGCATACGACTGGCCGTATTGCTTGCCCAGCAAATATCTGCGTAGTTGAAGTCCCCCATAAGGATCAGTGCCCGGGAACTTGAGGCTACTTCTAACTGTTTATGGAATGCGTTATCTACCTGCTCCTCTTGATCAGGGGGCCTATAGCACACTCCCACAACAATGTCCCCCATACCGGTTTGCCCCTTGATTTTAACCCACAAACACTCAACAGAAGGTTCATCCTTCCCCAGGTGGAGCTCAACACATTCTAGGTGCTCTCTCACATAAAGAGCAACTCCTCCACCTCGCTTCCCTAGCCTGTCTTTCCTAAAAAGCACATAGCCATCCATGACAGTGTGCCAGTCGTCCAGGTTGTCCCACCACGTCTCTGTGATTGCGATGAGATCATGGCCCTGCGACCGCACAAAGATCTCTAGTTCTTCTTGTTTGTTCCCCATGCTACGTGCATTTGTGTAAAGACAGTTCAGTGGTGAAGCAGATGTAGGTATCCTCAATGGCCCACAGCGAGATTTCTGACAGGGGACTGGCAAAAGTGGCTCCACGGAGGAGTACTCAGGGCAGTCCACAGAATTTTCCCTACTCTCACGTGGAAAAACGTCCCCAAGTCCACGACTGTGCTGTTGGTATTTACCTCTTCCCACCGTCAACTCCCGTTGTGTCTCCCGAAGCCTAACCCTGGCAGCCGCCTTAATATCCCCTTCCCCCTTCCTAACTAGTTTAAAGCACGATCGATGAGCCCTGCTATCTCCTGGGCGAGGATCCGCTTTCCTTTATAGGACAGGTGAGCCCCATTAGCAGTACTCATGCCAGGAGCAGAGTACACCATCCCTTGGTTAAAGAATCCAAAGTTCTTGCGCCGGCACCAGCCTTTTAACCACACATTCAACTCGTGGGTTATCCTGTCCTGCTCTGAGCCCCTCCTCCCACAAGTGGGGATAGAGCAGAATATTATTTGGGCTCCCCCCCCCTCAACAGAGCGCCCCAGGTCCCGGAATTCCCTTTTGACAGCTTGCAGGCTACACTTTGTGATTGCGTCCCTGCCTGCTTGAACTATCAGTAAGGGATAATAGTCAGTGGATCTTACCAGGCCTGGTAGCCTTCTGGTAATATCCCTGACCCGGGCTCCAGGGAGGCAACACACCTCCCTGCGTGTAGGGTCTGGCCTACATATAGGCCCTTCTGTCCCTCTGAGAAGGGAATCTCCTACTCCGACTACCTTCCTCTCTTGCCTAACAGAAGCAGTCTCAAGGCGTGCAGATGACCGCCTCACTCTAGGCCTCCGCTTTCTCTGAGGCAGAGGGGCTCCATTCATCTCCTCAGGTACCTCCTCCTCAACTGTCAGGGCCCCAAACCTGTTGCTCAGGGACACCTGAGGGGGTGGGGTAGGTAGGCAGGGGGAGTGCCGAGTCGGGACTGTCTTCCAGGCCTCCTCGGGGTTTGGGTCACTCCCATTAACCTGGCACGGGCAGTGAGGGGGGACCGTCTTCAGGTGCGAGGTGTCATCCCGACTGTCTTCCTTTTGGGACGCCAGGGAGCTACTCCACCAGTCAATCTCTCGCTCGCAGTCCCTGATCACCCGCAGTCTTTCAACCTCTTCCTTTAGTTGTACCACCAAAGCAAGCAGGTCATCGACCTGCTCACACCTCAGACAGGCTAGGTGTTTGCCTCTTATCCCAGGCAATTGCAGGCTCTGGCATTCCCTGCAGCCTGAGACCTGGACCGCAGCATCCCCAGGCAGGCCCTCCATCGGGGTTGCCCGAGATTTGCAGGGGGAACCTCTGCGCCTGGTGGAGACCATGGTTAGCTGAGCACACAGCAGACAGGGAACCCTCAGCTCGCCCTTTTGTACTCTGCGAGCCGGTCCTCTGAGTATACCCCCTCAGCAAACTAGGAGGGGAGGCGTGCTCGGCCTGCTTGCTCTGCCTGCGCGAACTGCCTCGCTAACTGCCGCGCCACGCCCTTCTGACGCGCCACGCCCTGTTTGCCCGTCCTGGTCGCCGCGCTCCGGGTCGCCGCGCTCCCAGAGGCCTCTCTTGTATGGAGAGGGATAATTCCTGTCGCCCTTAGCTCCGCCCCCGATGAGTCACCGCTCCGGGCAGTGCAGGGGACGAACAATGGCTGTTAATGGGTGCTGATGGCCACTGATGGGTGCACCTCTGCCTCTCTCCTTTTGATCTTAGGTGCTTTTTGTTAGTTGCCCTCGCGGATCTATGTCCGGGGGTTGTTGCTCGCAGAAAGGGGGTCCCTCGACGGAGTCTCCCGCTTCAGAGCCCTGCTCCTCAGCAGCTGAGGATAGCTAGTTAAGTACAGCTGCTGAAATAGGTAACAGGACTGCACTTATATCACCACCCTTCAAGAAATGGTATCTTTGCTCTTACATAAACTTCAACAGCTGTAGCAAGTAAATCTTGACATTTCTCTAGATCCTACGTTGCTGATTAAGTGTGCACATCTGTTCTTTCTATTGTACTTGCTAAATACCACGTTATCTTTTCTTACTTCGAACAGATCTACTCACAATTATTCACACTGGTGGCACCACAGAGTTAGACTACTGAAACCCATTTAACTGTGGGCCCTGTTTTGACACAGATTGAAAAAAATCAGCAGTTTCAGTGATAATGTGATTTCTATTCCATCTCTTCCTGGAGAAAACACACTATGTTGTTCCACACTGTTTCTTATTTGTTTCAGAGAAGCAGTGTGGAAAACCTCACATAATGTCATTCATTTCAACAGTGTTTCCAAACAAACACTGTCCAACTAAAGTCTGCTAGATATTAAGAAACAGCCCACCTTGCTGTTTTGCTGTTAGCTCTTGTCTGAAACTTGATGATTGTCTTAAGTGTGGGTGAAGCTTCTGAAGGTGACAGATGCTAAATGTACTAGTGTTCTTTCTATGTTCCATGTTTTTGGCTGCTTATCAATCAGAATCAGTTCATTCAAAAGCTGGGTTCTTGTGGAGAAAGCATTAAATGGTTGGAAGTGTGATTTTTTAAAAAAAATTATTAGAAAGACTGTTTCTCCATAAATGTACATGAGTTTGGGCTGATAGTACTTGATGAAATGTTAATGTGGCAAGCATGCATCTGGATCCCCCTAAAGGCCACAAAACTTTATACGCCTTTAATTATTGCTCTGCTTGTTGAAAAACATGCTTCTATCTTCACACAAAATTCTTGTCTAAATGTTCATGACTCGTGTTGCATAGCAAATTGTTGCATATCAAAACCACTAACTCCTGACTATTCTGAACAGCATCACTGTGTAGATCATTCGTAAAGGAATATATTCTCTGTCTCTGATTCTTTTCAGGAAGGTATAATCAGCAATGGGAATCAAGTTCATGATTCCCAGAATAGTCATTCTCAGAGATTGCTCTCTGGCTCACAAGTAACTTCACAAGCCTCTTTGTGGATGTGTGTAGAGTGGAATACTTTGTAAAACCACCGTTAAAAGAAAGGGCTGAGAAGAGAAATCAGATATCTAAGTTCTTTTTCACTGAGGGGGCTATAGCATATGGAGAAAGAAAAGAAGATTTACAGAGTTCAATAAACTCTTTTCTTGAAGGTCCAGTACCTTGATTTCTTTAGTGCAGTTCATTACTGTTTGCATCTTGCCAGACATCACAAGCTAATGTAAATAATAGAGTTATCATCAGTTTTCTTGAGTACCTGGCTGGAAGGTGGTAATACTACTACAAAAGTCACAAAAAACATGAAAAACAATACTTAATGCCTGTTCTGGTTTCAGCACAGATAGGGTTAATCTTCTTTCTAGCAGCTGGTATAGTGCTGTGCTTTGGATTTAGTATGAGAATCTTGTTGACAACACACTATTGTGCTCAGTTGTTGCTAGGTAGTTGTAGTGTCTACACTAAATCAGGGACTTTTCAGCTTTCCACTGCCTGACAGGTGCACAAGAAACTGTGAGGGCACAGCCAGGACAGCTGACCTACACTCCCTGAAAGCATATTCTCTACCATATAGCATCATGCTCCAGGTATAACTGGGGAAGTAAGCCAGGAGGTGATATTGCTGCTCAGAAGCAGACTGGGCATTGGGTTTTTCTGCATGTAGTGAGCAATTGTATTTGTGTATCACTTGTTTAATTAGTATAATAATAATAATGAGAATGAGAATAATTATGATGATGATAATGATGATAACAACAAGAACATTCACCTCTTCTTTTTTATTCTATTAAACTGTCTTTGTCTCAACACACAAGTTTTTTTTCCATTCTCTTCCCCTTCCCGTGTCAGTGTCAGGAAGGAAGGGTGGGTGAGTAGCTGCATGGTACTTAGTCACTGCCTGGGGCTAAGCCACAACACTGCCTTATACAGGGAATCTGCTGATTGCATTATTTAATTTCACGCTTGAGAAAAATTTGTTGCAAATTCCTTCTGAATTTCTTCACTTAAGTTAGTCATCTTACCATCTTTTGTTACAGCTACAGAAGGACTCTATTACCCAAAATTTTAGTACCTTCATGTTATGCAAAAGTTTGTGTTCATATGTGTACATATCAGTTTTGTGACTCTGAATTTGCATTCAGGATTTTAGTTAGTGTACTCTAGGAGAAAAAAGAGACAACTTTTTTGTCCATTCTTTTGGAAAGGCATAAACTTTCCAACTTTACTATAGTGCCATGCTTGTCATCATCAATGCAGATCATAAACAGTGCTTTGCCACTGTTTTATTTGGTGGTGGTGTTTGCAAAGTTTGCCACTCTTTTAACTTCACCATGTTCTCTAGTTTGAATTCCTCCATTACGTGCAGATATGGTGTTCAGGGACATGGTTTAGTGGTGGATTTGGCAGTGCTAAGCTAACAGTTGGACTTGATGATCTTAAAGGTCTTTTCCAACCTAAAGGATTCTGTGATTCTATTGTGCCCTTCTTTTGGAATTTGAAATAGCTGTATTTAACCTATACTGTGGTATGGTGGATAATACAGGTGTAGTGTTTAAACAAACATGTTGTAGTTTGATTTTTCTCTTCCTTGCTGCTGGCTCTAAACTCTATCAAGTATTACCTTAAACCTCTCAAATGTTTATGATTTCAGAGTCGAAATTCTCCTGCATACTTTTGTTACCAACTGAACTCTGCTTCCCTACCTTCCTATCTGCCCAGTGATTCTTGGCATACCATCATCAATATTTCCAGTATCCCCTGGCGAGCCTTGTTGCTTGCCTCTTGCATTTCTTCTGCATCGATTAGAATGTTTCTTTCCCTAATTTTCTGCATTGATGAGCTGCCCATTTCTGCCTCACTAGCACACAAAAAAAAAGAAAATCCAAAACCGACCCAAGTGGCTGTACCTATTTGCTTCCAAAAAAAAAAATAAAAGAAAAGAGAGGGTTATTTGAACAGATTTTACTACACTGAAATACTGACTAAATTATTATTGTGCTTGAATGTCTCGATATAAACATGGAAACTACCTCCTAGGTCCCTGCTATTCCTTTTCACATCTTTGCAAGTACTTGCACATGCAGTGTGAAGTACTTGCAAAAATTGCTGATGCAAATGTCTTAATTCCTCTTAGGGGAATTGTTGTGGGTTTTTTCCCAATGTTATATAACTTGTGAAGTATAAATGAACAACCTGGAAAATATAGCTTGGCAATCTCTCTGATGTTTTTATACCATAGATACTTGAAAAAGTTCATATGATATTCAATAAAAAATGACTTCTCATATTTTCTCACAATTGTGGCATTTATTTCCTTGTTTGTTTGGGGTTTTCCTATTGGTTATGGAACGTAGTTTATGTTTTGGATTTGTGCATGTAAACCTTGAGAGCAAGGAAAGACAACTGTACATATTAAAAATAAAGAAGATTTAAGTGCCACAATTTCTCTGGTAAAGCTTCCCTTACAGAGGAAGAAGTTATAGCTCCACCTTCCCCAGTATTCTAGTTTTTCTTTAGTTTGGGAGGTTTAAATGCAAAGATGTAAATTAATGAAAATGGAAGAATGTGCTGCTGCTTTGCAGGGGTTATTTTTGTCATCTTTTTCAATTGGCAGTGGTATAATGTAATGGCTTAAATTTCAGTTAGGGAAACAGGGATATAGACTGTTAATGACTTGTGAAACTGACTTGAACAAATCTTTTGTGATGTTCCTCATGACAACTCTTGGCTGTAACTAAGGGTAAAATTAACAAGTGCTTTGGAAAGACTTCTTTAGATTACTGACTGTAGCTGGGAATGGAATTTGGTGGAGTTTACAGCTCTTTCTCTACTTACTGACTGCTGGTCAAAAGACTGGCTCAGAGGTAAGCAGGCTATGACATGGACTACAGTCCCTTTCTTTTGCCTTTGTTTTCCACTGGCAAATCAGTATCTAAAGATGTGTGGCTTCTGTTCTAGCTCTTAACTTGTGGGGAATAGCATCGAAATGGAATCCTGATGTCAGACTGATAAAACTGTCTTTGTTATGTCGTCTGCTTTCCATGTTGTTCATGTTATAAATCCTTGATTTTTCACTTGAAAGTGTTCATATTACAGTGCAAGCCCTCTTTAATTTTACACTTGTATCTTGGTCTCAAGCCATACTGAAAAAAAATCGTTTTTCTATAATTAAAATAGATTTCATTGGTGGCACACTTTTAACAGCTTGGTTTATTTGTAGGCAAAATTAATCATGGAATCACAGAATCACAGGATCACAGAATGGTAGGGGTTGGAAGGGATGTCTTGAGATTATCTAGTCCAAACCCCCTGCTAAAGCTGACAAAGCTCACAATTATGTGGAATACTAAGTAGCACATGTCTTTGATAATAATTTTACTGGAAATGCAATTTGTCTTGAGCTCTCAGCCAACATGAAATAAAATTTTACTGGTTTGTAGTGACTGTTACCAGTTTAGAACATGGGTCTTATTTTTAGCTATGATATAACTAATGTTTTGAGAAGTTACTAGGAATACCTGTTAAAGCTGTTACTATCCAGCAGAGAAAGAAACTTAGGTGGTCAAAACATAGTTAATACAAAATATAGTCTTGCATTTGTCCAAAATTATCATGTGAAGAGAAGAAAAATAAACAACTGGTGATCAAAATTTCTCAGGTCGCTCCAATCTGGGCTGGTAAACTCATGCAGTACATAAGAAAGAGGATGTGCTGCTTCTAAGTTGAAACTGCTGCACCAGCTCAGGTGTTTCTGGCAAGAATGGTGCACTGAATAACCAAGTGGAACTGAGGAATGCTTGAATGGAAGAATGATGTTGTGCCTTCTCTTTCTTCCTCAAAGAAGACCTCAGCTAACATATATATTTCATATATATATATATATATATATATTACACCCTTACCAAATATACAGCAGAGCACTTTGAGAGCCCAAGTAGTTAACTGTATTCATTGTCATAGTTTTAGAAAAAGTTTCAGAAAAATCTATAGCAATGAAAACTAAACGATTCTGTGATTCTGTGAAACTCGAGCTGATTTGCCTTGTTGGAATGAAGGAGAGGCATGTGTTGGGAGGGTGTAGCCCAGACTGAAGAAAAGCCGTGTGCTTTCAATGAGAAGAAATGCCAAGGCTATGAATGGAGCTTCTGTGACTGTCTGACACTTTCAAATACTGTGTTCAAAAGCACTTTAAAGAATTTCTTTGTAGGTAAAAAAGAAAATGCTTTAACAAATGGAAAATAATTAATCATTTGGAAAATGCACGACCTATGCTGCCATTGAAGCAATTTACCTTGCTAATAATTTTTATTATATTTGCCTCAGTAATTAAACGAAGAGAGGAAATTCCTTCTGGATTCCAAGAAGCAACTATTGAAATAACTCAGATATATTTTTAGCTGAAACACTAAAAACACAAGGTTTTTCAGTGCAGGTAAATTTCCATTTAACTTAGTTACAATTATAATAGTTAGGGTTTATAACCGATAATGTGGAATGGATTAATGATATAAAATTTGAAAACTGTATAAGAAATTATGAGTACTTATTGCAAAGTCTTTTGCATGTAAATCCTTACCTGTATGCATGATTGTATGCTTCCTCAGACTTTTAGGCTTTGGCTTTTGAAATCACTGATCTGGAAATATGATAGCGACTTTTTTCCTAGGACTTTTAGATATTCCGTGCATTTCTGATGATGTTGTAAGTCTTTCTAGAGAAATGGATAAATAAATAATCCATCTGTCTCCTGACCTTGTTCCTGGTCAAAAAATTCCTAAAAGAAAAAAAAAAACCCAAGAAAACCATATTTTCAGTTTCTTGTAATAGTGATGAATTTATATTTTGGGACAGAATGTCTGTATTTCATTTTAATCAAAAGTTCCCTTCAGACTGCAGAATACTGACCTGTCTTTTCTTTTTTGCTCTTTTTCTAGTGTGCAGTATGCCTATGTTCAATTTTAACCTTATTTTTTATATTTTCCTTCATTCTTTATTTTACGTTGTTACAAAATATGCATTTTTGGACAGATTCCTCCCCGATGTCTTCACATAAAGCTTCTATTATTTTAAGATTCTGATTTTGAGGGAGACATTAAGGCACTGTGATGGTTGTTAAATAATGCAGTGTGGAGGATAGCCCAAAGAATGGTGACTTGCATCAGAAAAAATTGCTATTTGCCAGAAAAAAGCGATGCTAGATAGTTCAGCATCATGTTTAGTTATGATGGCACTTGCCAGTATTTGATGTCTTCAGGCTCTTAGTTCAAGCTATGCTATAGTATGACAGTTGGTGTAGGGGGGGAAGATCTGCGATACACGTGGACTGGAAATGTGAAATTATATATAGTTAGATAATATCACAGAATCACAGAATCACTGGGGTTGGAAGGGACCTTGAGAGATCATCGGGTCCAACCCAATGTACAGCATTAAATCCTTTCTTTTATGTAACGGTCATTGACAGAGATAGATGATACAACATTAGACAAATTAATGGTATGTTATCGTGCCACTTCGTTCCTTTTCCCTTCCTGTGCATAGCACAATCCACAGGAACATGAAATCTCTCCAGTTCCACTCATGCATTCCTTTCCCTTACGGGAAACTGGACACTTGCAATGGCTTTGCTCCCGTAAGTGATCCTAAATACTCATAGCCAGCCATTGTTTTGTTCTCTAAAAGCCACTGGCTGATTCATTCCCTTGGTTGTGTAACTACTGATTGGCATTGGTAGCAAAACCCTTTTAGCCTAGCCTTTTTCTTCTGGTGTATGATTTTGCCCAAAGAAAAAGTAGCCTAGTTTAGTTCTGACCTACTTGTAATTAAATTGAGAGCTTGCTCTTTGCATAGGCTTCTTTGTTAAAATTAAAGAGTGCCCTCAAGCCACCAAGATTTGAACTAACCCCTAAAGCTGTTTTAATATCGTTTACAGAATTACAGGGCAATTGTAGATACGTAGCATTTCTAAAGTATTCTGTAGGAGCGCTAACTGTAGCCAACTCAAAAAGCCAATATGCACATCATAAATATTAATAAAGGAGAAATTCTCTATGGGAGAATATTCTCTGTAAGAACATGAATATAAAATATGTTGTAATCTTTCTTTTAAATGCAAAGTTAGAAAATATCCTTAATTAACATGGATGATTTTTCTCCTAGTAACCATGACTTTGAGAGTTTTTATAGTACTGTTTTCCATAATCAAAACAACTCATTTTTAAAATCTAATTTTTGTTTTCATCTTTCTTCAAAAAATATCAAATATGAAGATTTTCATATTTTATTTGTTTACTTGTAGGGTTTTTTAATTGCTATTGAAAGAGAAAATAAAAAGAGGTTCCTCCCATCTAGTTACTATTCTTTCTTGTGTGGTAGCAATGCTTTCTTTTTTCTTTCTTTTATTTTATTTTTGTTTCTTTCTTTTTTCTCTTCAGCAACCTCTCTACAGGAAATTTTAATAACAAAAGAAAACTTAATGCATAAGCAAAGCACTGTATAATGACCACATATTATAATGTAAGCATATTCTTCTCTTATGCCTGGATTTCGCACAACATAAGGCAGAGAATATTTAAATGTAGATTGATTGGCATGATATTTCCTTTAGTCAGCTCAGGCCTTTTTATTAGTTTTATCCTATGATTCACTGTTAACAGTTGTATATTCATTCTCTTGTAATAGCAAGAAAAAAAGCATTTCCTGTGTGATTTTTTAATTTTTTTTATGTTCTGCCCTGGCAAAGCAGAGGCTGTGCTCAACTGCAATTCCTGCTCTGGCCATCTCTGAAAGGGTCAGCAGCAAGGAGCAGGATGTGATATAGCATTGTGCTGCTGCCTGAGGAGGGTTCCATACTCAGTCGGTGAATCACAGAATCACAGAATCACAGAATCACAGAATTATCAAGGTTGGAAAAGACCTAGAAGATCATCCAGTCCAACCATTCACCTATTTCTACTAGCTCCCACTAAACCATATCCCTCAATACAACATCCAGTCTTTCCTTGAACACCCCCAGGGTTGGTGACTCCACCACCTCCCTGGGCAGTGCATTCCAGTGCCTGACTACCCTTTCTGAGAAGTAGTGCTTCCTAATGTCGAGCCTGAATCTCCCCTGGCGCAGCTTGCTACCATTCCCTCTAGTTCTGTCACTGCCTACACGGGAGAAGAGGCCGACCCCCAGCTCACTACAACCTCCCTTCAGGAAGTTATAGAGAGCTATAAGGTCTCCCCTAAGCCTCCTCTTCTCCAGGCTGAACAATCCCAGCTTCCTCAGACGCTCCTCGTAAGGCCTGTGTTCCAGACCCCTCACCAGCTTAGTAGCCCTCCTCTGAACGCGTTCCAGAGCCTCAATGTCTTTCCTGTAGTGAGGGGCCCAAAACTGAACACAGTACTCGAGATGCGGCCTCACAAGTGCTGAGTACAGGGGGACAATTACCTCCCTGCTCCTACTAGTAACACTATTTTTGATGCAAGCCAGGATGCCGTTGGCCTTCTTGGCCACCCGCGCACACTGTCGGCTCATGTTCAGCCGTGCATCAATCAGTACCCCCAGGTCCATTTCCTCCACACAGTCCTCCAGCCACTCCGCCCCAAGCCTATAGCGCTGCCTGGGGTTGTTGTGGCCAAAGTGCAGGACTCGGCATTTGCTCTTGTTGAACCTCATGCCATTGGCTTCAGCCCAGCTCTCCAGCCTGTCCAGATCCCTCTGTAGGGCCTCGCTACCCCCAGGCAGATCCACACTCCCAGCCAATTTAGTGTCATCTGCAAACTTACTGAGGGTGCACTCAATGCCCTCATCTAGGTCATCAATAAAGATATTGAAGAGGACAGGCCCCAGCACCGACCCCTGGGGAACACCACTCGTGACCGGTCGCCAGCTGGATTTAACTCCATTTACTACCACTCTCTGAGCCCGGCCCTCCAGCCAGCTCCTTACCCAGCCGAGGGTGTACCCATCCAAGCCACGGGCTGCCAGCTTCTGCAGGAGAATACTGTGGGAGACAGTGTCAAAGGCTTTGCTGAAGTCTAGGTAGACCACATCAACAGCCTTTCCCTCATCCAGCAGATGGGTCACTAGATCATAGAAGGAGATCAGGTTGGTCAAACAGGACCTGCCCTTCATGAACCCATGCTGGCTAGGCCTGATCCCCCGGCCATCCCGCACATACCGCATGATCTCCCTCAAGACTATCTGTTCCATAACCTTCCCTGGAACCGAGGTCAGGCTAACAGGCCTGTAGTTCCCCGGATCCTCCTTACAACCTTTCTTGTAAATGGGAGTCACATTGGCAAGCCTCCAGTCTTCTGGGACCTCACCAGTCAGCAAGGAGGACTGATAGATAATGGAAAGCGGCTCGGCTACCACCTCTGCCAGTTCCCTCAGCACTCTCGGGTGGATCTCATCTGGCCCCATGGACTTGTGGCAGTCCAGTTGGAGTAGGAAGTCTCTGACTGTTTCTTCCAGAATCACAGGGGAGTTAGCATGCTCCCCAGCTGAGACTACCAGGTCAGAGAGAGGGGTACCCTGAGGATCTGTTTGACCTTTAAAGACAGAAGTAAAGAAGGCATTCAGAACCTCCGCCTTTTCCTTGTCCTCAGTGATCACATTCCCAGCCTCATCCAGTAAAGAGTGGATATTCTCCTTTGTCCTCCTCTTACTGTTAATGTACTTATAAAAGAGTTTATTATTCTTTTTCACCCCAGCGGCCAGGTTAAATTCAAGCTGGGCTTTTGCCTTTCTGATTTCACCTCTACACATCCTGACAACTTCCTTGAATTCATTCTCAGTTACCCGTCCCTCCTTCCACAGGCGGTAGATTCTCTTTTTCTCACGGAGCCTCAAGAGTAACTCCCTATTCATCCACGCTGGTCTTCTTCCCCGCCGGCTCATTTTGCGGCTCAGGGGGACCGCCTGCTCCTGCGCCCTTAAGACTTCCTTCTTGAAGAGCAACCAGCTCTCTTGTATCCTGACTGAATGCCAAGGGACTCCCCCTACCAGTCTCTCGAACAAATCAAAGTCTGCCCTCTGAAAGTCCAAGGTAGCAGTTTTACTATTCCCCCTCCAAGCTCCACCATGAATTGAGAAATGTATCATTTCATGGTCACTCTGTCCAAGGCAGCCCCCAACCTTCACATCTCCTACCAGACCTTCCCTGTTCACGAACAGCAGGTCTAGCGGGGCAGTTCCTCTTGTGGGCTCTCTGACCAGCTGCATCAGGAATGCATCCTCTGTGCACTCCAAAAACCTCCTAGACTGCTTCTTCTGTGCTGTGCTGTACTCCCAGCATATGTCAGGGAAGTTGAAGTCCCCCATGAGCACTTCTTGTATATTTTTAGTTAGAGAGAATGAAAACTTGTGGGTGTCCTTTGTGCCTGTGCTTCCTTGTGACTGTAGTAGTAGAAGAGCAGGAATTAGAAGCAGAGTAAAGCCCACCCTAGAAGGAATCAGAAACATTTTAGCTTTTAAGAAGCTCCAAATGGGGAAGCAGCTATGGGGAGTGTATTGATGGGGTGTCTCTCAGCTGGTTAAGAAAAGGAAGTTGTAGTTTTCGAGTTGAGGCTGAAAAGGGTTTGAACCTAATCCTGTGTGTTTTTCTAAGTTTCAATCATGTATTGATGACAGTAGTGCCAGAAGCCAGGAAGGATATTGCTGCTTCTCTACTTCCAGAGTACCAAACTTTAAGCAGCCTCAGAAATATTTATAGCATTGATTTTGTTTTTCCTAACAAATTCCATTTCCTCTAAGTTTTGAGAGTAAGGAGATGATTCTGTCTTTATTGTGCCATCTGTTCACAACAAGGGATGGGAAGAATTTGAGAATGCTGAGCTTTTGTTGTAAATGTCAACTTAATGCTACCTTGGGGAAAAATAATTTGAAACTACCCTTGAAGTTACCATGATGGATTAGAATTATAACAAGGGGAAGGTTACATGAGAGAATTGACAGGCTGCTGACCTGCTTTGCTGAAGTAACAGTGATCAGGGAAGCTATTTTCACTGTTAAGAGTTTTCTGACAACTACAAAGTATAGATGTTGAATAGTCCAAGGTCAAATTCTGCTAAAATGCTCTGATACGCTACTTGTGTCCAGACATCCACCAGCAGTTAGACATCAAACATCTTTCCCTCCCATTGACAATAGTCTCACACTAGTGAGATTCCACTTATTTTCCAAAGTTAGTCCAGATTTGCACCTCAGACTTAGAGAACCAGTCATCTAAGTGGGTACAAGTTTGGTGTACCACACTGTTGCAATATCAGTATTGTGCCATCTTCTCCCTAAAAGTAATCTTATTCCTATATTGCTTAACATCTCTGCTAATTAAAAAAACCTATTTAAAATATACCTTAATTATTTTCTTGTTTCTTTCATAAATACACTTTCAGTGTTTTTTGGGTTTGGGTGGGGATTTTTGTTTGTTTGTTTGTTTCTTTGGGTTTTTTTTGTCCTAAATGGGGGTAAGGGAAGAGTTCCCACTAACATTTGAGGGTTTGGTAGGGTTTGTTGTGTTTTTTTCATTTCTCTATACCAGGCTTCCTTCTTTGCATATCATCCAGCTGATTGAGCAGTCAGATGCAGAACGTTACAATCAGATTAACTTCCTGGACACCCAGGTTCCTAGTCCTTTCTCCTAGTCCCTTCTTTCCTCTCTTTCCTGTCCTCTGTTTATTCTTCTCCTTTCTACGTCCAGCTCTCTCTCTGACCTCTCTTATCCTGAGATTTCTTTATTGATCAAAACCAACTTAAACTTTCAGATCGATTTGCTGAAAAATTTTCATTTGATATGTTTAATGTTACATTTGAAAGGATGAGGTGACAGAGTTTTATTTATAAAACTCTTCCTTCGTTGGAGCTAAGGAGCATAGATCCAAATCTTCATCATCCATCAGCAAGCCTGCAAGTACTGTGGATCCAATTTTCTCAATCTCTCCTTTTGGGTTTCATTTCCAAGAAAACATTGATATCTAAACCTTAAAGACCTATGTTCTGCATCTTTCTATTTTTTTCTTCTTTTGTTAGTTATGATAGTTTTCAATTTCACTGCAATTTGAAGTAACTCCAGGTGTTATTTAAAAGGGATTGTATTTCATGAAATAATTGGACATTACAATGCAACTGAATTTAGGCAAATATGTATTGCCTATTTCTGTTTTCTGTTCTCTAACTTGTTCATTAGCAAGACCCTGACCAGTTTTGTAAAACTGCCTGAAGACCAGAAAATGCCATGTAATTTTATTCCGCTTTAAATCTGTGCTCAAGAGGTGCTGCTCAAGTTTCCAAGATAATTCTCCTCATTAAAAATATTTTGAAAAGAAGGAATAAATTTTTTTGGGGAAATAACAAGTTGTTTTGTGAATAGAGAGAGATCATAAAAGTCTATGTGGATTATTAGAGAACCAGACTCAACTCTCCTGTTTTTCTTCATGCCCACAGATTTTAATATGCATACATATATAAGAAGCTTATTTACAACAATTTGCCACAGGGTATGTTTAATATTTTTTTCCCCTTCCTTCAACATTTCCCAGACTTTCTCACGTGTACCTGCACATAGATGAAAGAGAGACAGAGCTCACTCACATTTTGGAGATTTGAAGGTAGAAAAAAAATATCTTCTGAGCATCCTATATCTGATACGTGTTTTTTTCTTGTGAAACACAGGCTTTAAGGAGCGATGCCAAATAAGCTTAGTCTTTCCCCACCCCCTTTCCTTTTTTCCTGTATTTGTATACTCCCAACTTGAGGCTGCAGAGACATTTACAAATGAATGCCCAGAGATATGTTGCTAGCACTTTAGTCTTCATTGTATGTATTATTTTAGAGTATTTTAGTATATATTGAGTCAGTACTGAGCACTCAGAGGAAACTGGATCAGTAAGCTGCCTCAAGCCTGCCAAAATGTGAAAATAAATTTCCTTTCAAAGACAATTATTTGTTCTTAGTAACAAACAACTACCTCTAAGACGTTGCTTCTGAAGTTGATTTTACCTTTCTACACTGGTTCAACTCTGTCAAGCAAAGTAAGCCTCTTTTCTCTTGGAAGGAAGATTGTGCTGCAGGGCTCAATTACAGAACATCTTTGAGTTTCTAATTAAATTGTCTCTATTATAATTATATGACTTTTGAAAATAAATCTTCCAAATGTCTTGGAACATCTGTGAAAAGTTCAACATTTTATTAGGAGTTTAGCTGAAAATTATTAGAGATTTCTAACATTAGGCATTACACATGGCTTATAAAAGACTTGGCTAAATGGGTAATGCTGTGCTGTACATGATGCAGAGTTCGTAAGAACGCTGCAGTATGTTTTTCTTTCTCATTCATTTAATTTTCAAGATGGTTTATTTCAGAGCTGACTTTGTTACAGTTTATCATGTAGACAGAAGGTAGGTGTTACTTGGGACACCTTAATCTAATAGAAACAGGCATACCGCATCTGCAGTAATACTCAATGACCAACATTTTAAAGCTGATAAAAGTTCTTGAAACAGTAAAAGCCCAAACAAATCAAAAAACAAGCCCACATCTATTTGATCAGAACAAGACCCATTTTTGCCTATTGTCCTGCCTCTTACCCAGTTTTGTGTTTTGAAACACTCTCTGAGGATTGAGTGAATTTTTTCCACTCTCTGATAATTCAGGCTGATGGGCTTCATCAACAGAGAAGTTTTTGTATTTGGTAGCCCTTGAAGCTTTTTTCCTCTTCCTTTTTTTTTTTTTTTTCTTTTTTTTTCCCCTTTTTTTTTTCCTTTTTTTTTAAATAAAAATGTAATCTGGTTAAACTTTTGAGCATGTGTATGCATTGAATTTCAACACATTTGGTAACAGACTGTGCCTCAATGACCACTCCGCAATTCTCTTGTTCCAAGGCATTTTAGTGTGAATTTTACGCTCCGCAAATAGCTATTTCATTTCTGGTCTGGTCAAGAACTCTTTACTGAATACCTTCTGGCCCTAGTGATTTGTTGCTGTTCATTTTATGAGTTTGCTTAGAGCCTTTTCTACGTACATTTCAATTTGACACAGAGCTGTTCAGCACCTCCTCTGGAAATAAAAACTTCTGGCATGAGAATCTCTCCAAACTTCATCACAGCAAATAGGAAGACAAATATTTCCTTTAGTTCTCTGGTGTAGCCTTACCTCCTCTGAATGTTGCCTCTATACTTTGATAATCTATTGGCCCTCCAGACTCTTTGCCAGACTTTCTTCTCCCAGTGCATTTGGAAAAGGATTTATCATTACCTCGACTGTCTTGGAGGCTGTTCCTCAGTCCTCTCATCTTTTTCTTTTTCTTTAGTCTACCTTACTTATTTTAATGTGTCAGGTACCAGTTTCTCTTTTTTCTTGTTAAAATTGGGAAAGGGGGAAAAGTATGTATATTTTCTCTTTTCATGTGTATATTTTCTGTATATCTGTGTGTGTGTGTAGCTGTTTCTACATACAAATATATTTCCAAAAAAAATATTTTGCCATTTCTAATAAGCTTCCTTATCTTGCTCTTTAACGATAATGACAGGTTTTGGTGTGAAGGCTTTTTCAGAGTCATGTGGTATATATGCTCAGAGATTTCAACATCTGGGCATTCACTTGTAAATGTCTTTGTATTGTACATTGTACAATGTCAAATCCAGTAAAAAGGGAGCAACTAGGCAGAAAACCATCAGAGTAGTAACAACTCTTTCACTGATTTTTCAAAGAAACCCAAATAATTCAAAGTACTCTGAAGCAATTAGAGGGTGCTTCTTCAGAAGTAATGACATATAGGCTCATCATGCTTTCAAGAGTCAGAAAAGTTGCTTCAGCAGTGCTTATTTTAAAGTCAGGAAACTACATAAGAGTGAAGAACCCTTCTGGACAAAAGATGCAGACATAAGAATAAAATCCTGCCAGTCTTCTGGGTTGCTGTTTCAAAATGTTTTATGCTATGTGTTGGACTAGTAGCATAAAACAGTACTATAAAATTCTTAATATGAGAAGAAATTAAATACATCCTACCCTCAGGCAACTGATTGACATGATAATTTGTTGTTTACCAGGCGTAAGTGCCTGAAAATTTGGAGAGCACGGTAGTGAGTAACCCCTGTTTGAGTCCAGTGAGAACCTGTCTCCTGGTTGAGACATGTGGTTGTCTATTGACAGATAGAAGATATACAACTATAAATATTGTGTGTGTGTGTATGTATATACGTGTGTGTATGTAGTCATGCACCAATAGTAATTTCAGCAATTGCAACCCTCTTAGGTGCACAGAATGGTCCATAAATGAAACAAGAAATTATAATATCTATCCCCTTAAGCTTATACTGTCTATGGAAATCAAACACAATGAATCTGGAAGTCTTTTATTGCCTCGGTGAAAAAGCAGATAACATTCTTGGATATGTAAATGTCTTTGGTTAAACAATAGTGACACAGAAGTGACAGATCATTCGGAGGGTTTTTTGTTTCAGTTATAGTTTATTATGCGGGCATAATTTAAAAGCTTGAGTAAAGGATGATAGATTTATAGCTATACTTCAAAAAAGAAAGAAGCTCATTTTATTTTTTAATGGTATTTAATAGATGCTATTTAATCAGAATGGGGGAGATTTACTTGAATAATATGTATAGCAGATACTTCATAACATCATTCAATGCATAACAATGCTAAATTACTGTATAAATAGTACCATCAACTTAGCTAGTGAGTGGCACTGAACTTTCTCATATGGACTCTCTGGTGTAATTGCCTTTCTGGTTATTAACGATCTCTAGATTAAATGCTATTTAGTCATGTCACACAAATTTTTTGCAGTGGTTTTTCCTCTATTATCTACTGCCTCTTAGGTGACAGATTTTCCAAAAGGCTGCCTTCTGCCAGTCTTTCTGCCTTGCAATATCTCCTAGATATAAACTCTGTTGTGGCTATAAAGTCACTTTTATCAATATATTACAAATATACTTGAGATCTTTATGTACTGCTTTTCTTATTGCATCTGACATGCTTTGGTACAAGATTACTTTCAGGTTTTTTTAAATATAAATTTTTGCTGATTTTTTTTTTCCTCATAAAGCAGAATTTAAAAGAAATGTTTTATTTATAAGAAATCAACATTTATTACCAAAGGTGTGATATAAAACATTGGTCTTGTAAAAACAAACTTACTTTCTTATTTTCCTACTCTTCCTTTAATTTCAGCAATTGCCATTTCGTAACCAATTTAACATTGCAAAGAAGTTTGTACTCAATAACCAGAATGTAATGTTTTTAATTTACTAAGTAGAAAGTAGCATTATGAAAAGAAAACATAAAACATTGATGTCTAAGTTTTTCAATGAAGAGAGCAGTGAAAACTATTCTGCTAGTTTCCCTGTGAAGTATTCCTAGATTTCCAGAGAGACATAATAGAGAGTTTGAAACTTTTCTGAAATAGGTGAATGAACAGCCCATTGCTGTTCTTGCTGCACTGTACTCAGGGTACAAAATGAGAGCATAATTGTTTGGGTTTTTTTTTTTAAAAGATGCTGAAGTCACTGAAGATCTAATTAATGCAGAACACCAGGAAGAACATGTATTATTAAATACTCTTACAATTGTATGCTTATTATTTTTATTTTTATTTTTTAAAATTTTGGTAATGTGCTAAATGTAGATGTAAGTTGAGAATAAGTCCTTCAGTCTAGTGAATTCTGTTTTGAATTCTCCCTGGTCTGACCGGTCATTGATGTTCCCAAATATGGTCTGGTTTCAGTGAGAAAAATACCCCTTATTACAGAATTATAGAAGAATTGTCTTGGTTGGAAGGGATTTTTTAGATAATCAAATCCAACCATCACCCTAACCTGCCATCCACTTCTAAACCATGTCCTTCAGCCCACATCTAACCACCTTTTAAATACCTCCAGAGATGGAGACTCCACCACTTTCCTGGGCAACTTGTTCCCACAACAGCCTAAAAACCCTCTCTGTGAAGAATTTTTTCCTAATATGCAATCTAAATGTTTGGATGGTTAGACTAGATGATCTTTCCCAAACTTAATGATTTTGTGAGTCTGTAAACCTCCCCTGGTGTAACTTGGAAGCCATTTTCTCTTGGCTTAACTCCTCTTGTGACAAGGCGGAAAAGGTTAGTCGCCACCTCTCCACAACCTCCTTCCAGGAAGTTGTGGAGAGCAACTAGATCTCCCCTCAACCTCCTCTTCTCCTGACTAAACAGGTCCAGGTCCCTCAGCCACCCCTCATAACATTTATTCTCCGATCCCCTCATCAGCCTTGTCCCCCTTTTCTGGACATGGTCCAGCACTTCAATGTCTTTTCTGTAGCGAGGGGCCCAAAACTGAACACAATACTCAAGGTGGGGCCTCACCAGAACTGAGTACAGGGGGACAATTACTTCCCTATTCCTACTCGCCACACTATTCTTAATACAGGCCAGGATGCTGTTGGTCCTCTTGGCCACCTGGGCACATTCCAGATGACTGGACTGTTTCTCAAGTTGTAGTGGATTCTAAGGTTTTAGGTGGTTTCACAAAGGACTGGGTAAATAAATGGAAGGAAAAAATCAGGAAAACCTGTTTAATACAGTCATTACATGGTTTATGTGCTGATTGAGACACACACCACTGGATGCTGAGGGGAAGTATTGCTTATCTGTAATTTACACTCTTGTGTACTATTTGTGATCTGTAGAGTTAGAGTTTGCTGGCTGGATATTTCTTCTATTACAGTTTGTACGTTTCTGTATTTGTTGATAGCAATTATATAGACTATTTTGTGAAAGTGTTTTAGAATTCCCATTATCTGGTGGAGGTTTGTCTTTAAAGAGTGGGCATATGGTTCTTTATGTCTTTTGTATCTTACTTAGTTTACACTGAAATTCTGGAAATAAACATAAAAGCCAAATACAGCTTAAAGCAGTTATTTCTACTCATGTGAACCAGGTCCTAGACAGGGACCTATTTAACGTACTCTATCTCAGTTGGAAATTTTTTAAGAACTGCTTTTTTAAACTTCCATTGAGAATCATAAGAACAATCTGACTTATTTTTGTGGGTTGGGGGTTTTTTGGTTTGGTTTTGGTTTTGGGGGATTTTTTGTATTTTAATATATATTTATTTTATGCTTTAGATTATACTTAAAAAGGGGCATCTGTCATAAAAGCGGTAGTAGAAATTTTCAGAGCATGCATAAAGATTCTCTCAGCAGTATGAGCAACTTGACAAGAAGAATTCAGGGCCAGAATTCCTGATTTTTCTAGCCTATCACCAGGGCAAATGTAGGGTTTTTTTCTGTTGTAAATTATAAAGATACAGGTATGTTTAAACATCTTTAAATTTATTCTCATTTGGGCTTTTCCTCCTTGAGTCCTTGGAATTGTGATGATTTATAGCAATGACAATATTTTAGAAACAAAAAGGAGACAAACAACTATCCCAGTCAAAAGAAGTACTCTTTACACAAAAGCTCCTCCAATGTTCCATTTCTTTGTACTCTTGCCCCCCTTTCCCTACCGATTACAAAATTCAATCTAATAGACTAATCTTACTTAGTTCAGTCACAAATATTTGTTGAATGTTCAGGATTACTTCATGTTCAAAGATGTGTCTAATCACTTTCTTACCCTTATCTCCACAGATATCTATGCACGTATCTGTATGCTTGCTAATTATCTTTGGGGGCAAAATTACAGAATGGATCAATTCTTTACTGTAATTGGCTTGGTTTTATATCCTACTGACTGCTATACTATGAAGTACTGCTCTAATCTTCCTCTAAAATGGGACTGGATTTTAAAACTTCAGTATCTGATGAAGTTTTTATCAGCTAGAGTTACCTTCTGTAACTGGTAAAAAAACCCCCCTCATTCTGATACAGACAGGTAATATAAACTCTATTCAAAATATTTCAGGAATTAATGTCAACACCTGGCTTGGAATTGCAGGAAAGGATTTTGGACACAGCAACTGACCAGCAAAGAATATCAGGAACCCTCAAAGTATTAAATTTTTTTCAAAATTGTATCTTTATTAATTAATATTTTATTAATATTGTGATGTCTTAATCAGACATGGAGCATCTAAAAATGGTAAAATAAAAACAACAAAAATGTCGCTTTGGAAACCTTAGCTTTAAACTTCATAGTCTAAACTGAATGACTTTGTAATGACTCAAAGGCATAAGATCTCTTGAAATATCAAAATATTATCCTGTTTATGCAGTATATAAACAGGCTTGTCTATGAGCTCAGTATTGTTGATCAGTTTTTTCTATATAATGCTTTGCAATTTGTTGGACTTTGTGTCTCTAAAGTAATTGATAGAAAAGTATATTTGTCAAATTTATTAGTATCATCCAATGAATTCTGCTGAGTGCTTACACCATATTTTAAACAAAACTGTAATAGCTACTCCACAGCTTTCTGCTCCAGTGCTTGTTTCCATATACTTAACAAAAGTGTTCTGTATGTAATGAAAAGCTGATCACAGCCACATTTGAGTTAGACCTTCACAAATGTTTTCATGTGAAGATGGGCAAAAACTATCAGCCGGGTAATTTTGTGGTCACACTCTTAGTGCCTCTGACCAGTTAGGTCATTGATTCTAGCTTATTTATTACATAATGTTCAAGTAGGTCAGGTTTGTGTATGCATAAACTACTTGTACACGGTGCATGCTGCCTGCTCCAACTGTGTGATGTTGAACATCTGGGCAGTCACTTTGTGCTAGTCTGTTGCACAGCACATTCAAGAATGTTAAGTAGCAGATAAGCTCTGCCTCGGGATAGTGCTGCTGATGTTGATAGTATTGGTGTGCCCAAAAGAATTAGCACGCTTTCTTAGACTCTGGTCCAACACGTTTTTATTCATGTGAGTAAAATTTTCTCACTGGAGTACTCCTATGGTAATCGATAAACCTTCTCATGGCCATAAAAAAATTAATAACAAAATAACAAAACCAACTAGCTGTTCACCAGAAAAAAAAATCCCTCCACTTAAAATTCCCATAGTCAGGAAATGTTTTTTAATGTGTCTCCCTGAGGAGAGGGAGATAAGGTTTGTACAATTGTGCTTTCTCTTTCTGCCTGTGTCCCTTGGCTATCTGCTTCCTTACAATTCTGCATCCATTCACTATGTTGGTTGAAATTAGCAACAAGGGCAAGAGGTCCCTGAGTATCACAGGCTTTATAACTATAATCAACCCAGGAGAAAAGAGATTAATGAGGCTGAGTTCTTACTGAAACCTTCACTTCAATAAGCACCAACAATCTACATGTGCAGGACACAGAGAATGACCTATAATCAAGACAAGCCTTCATTGGTATCTACTTAACAGTCATGTGCGATCTAAAAAAATATTCCTAATATGAGAAACCAATCATCAATATTTCTGCTGCTCACTGAACTACTCTGGTAGAAAAATGGGCAGTATGTAAAATAAATTGTATGCTTCTAACTGGGAATATACTGAGAGAAATTTCTCAGTATATTGATGTGTTTCAATTCTGTCAAAATGATAAATATTATTTCCATTCTTGCTAGTAGTTGCAAGCAGATCCTGGGAACTTCTGGATATCCTTGTGGAGATCAGGGTTTACAATCAAAAAACCCCACACAGAATCACACACAGAATTACAAGGCTGGAAAAGACCTTTAAGATCATCAAGTCCAACCATTCTCGTCATATGCTAAACCATATCCCTAAGTACCTCATCTATTGTTTTTTTAAACACATCCAGGGAAGGTGACTCAACCACCTCCCTGGGCAGCCTGTTCCAGGCCCTGACAACTCTTTCAGTAAAATTTTTTTTTCTAACATCTAATCTGAACCTGCCCTGTCACAGCTTCATGCCATTCCCCCTTGTCCTATCACCTGTCACCTGGCTGAAGAGACCATCGCTCACCTCTCTACAACCTCCTCATATAATTTGCCCTCCAGCCCCTTCACCAGCCTGGTTGCCCTTCTCTGGACTCATTCAAGGACCTCAATGTCCTTCTTGTGGTGAGGAGCCCAGAACTGGACACAGTACTCGAGGTGTGGCCTCACCAATGCCGAGTACAGGGGCACAATCACCTCCGTAGACCTACTGGCCACACTGGTTTTGATACAAGCCAGGATGCCATTGGCTTTCCTGGCTGCCTGGGCACACTGCTGACTCATACTCAGTCTGCAGTCAACCAACACCCCCAGGTCCTTCTCTGCCTGACAGCTCTCCAGCCAGTCTCCCCCAAGCCTGTAGCGCTGCATGGGGTTGTTATGTCCCATGTGCAGCACTCTACACTTGGCCTTGTTAAACTTCATCCCATTGGTCTCAGCCCATCGGTCCAGTCTGTTCAGGTCTCTTTGAAGAGCCTCCCTACCCTCAGGGAGTAGGAACAACCCACCAGTACTCACCAGACAATCTTTAAATCAGATTTAGGATGTGAACTGCCATTTCAGGGCTCTGTAGAGTTAGGTGAAAGAAGGGAAAATTAATTGAGGGAAAAGGTGTTCTACTTCTCCTGGATGTGTGTCTTTGTCATCTGATGTTATTGCACTATCTGGTTCATCAGGAAATACAGTACCTGAGAAAAATAAAAGTAGATTTGCTGGGCAATTTGTTCATTCTCATTAAATTTAAATGATTAGGTATTCCATATATATATATATATATATATATGTAAGCTATTTTAGTTTTCTTTACTCCTCATCTAAAGTCTTCATCTGTAATTGCTTTCTTACGTTCCCCTCTTCTCGCTTCCATGTGTTGCAGTATTCAAATAGCTCTTGGTACTAAGAACTGAAATATGCAATGTGTGCATATGTGTGGGGAGAAAAATATGCAATGTGTGGGGACAGAAAGCTAACAACCTCTAGTTCTCTGACTTCCTGCATTATGCTTACAATAACATTTGATCTACAAAATTTATATCTTGAAAAGACTTTCTACCTAATGCCATTTTTTTCCCTCATTTCTACACTCACTGTTCTCTACTGAATGTATAAATTAATATACAGGATTCCTAAAATCAAAGATTATTATTTTGTCTTCAGAATACTCACGTGCTCAGTAGTTAGAGAAAAACGTTGTCAGTAATTATTTACTATACTGGTTAAAAGTGATTCAATGTGTATGCCACGCTGAAAATACAACTGGCAGAGCTTAAATGGGGTACCTTCAGCAGAAAAAAGATATGAATTGTTAAAATAAGCTTTTATTCTAGTTTCTGTTTTGGAAAATCTTCTCTCAGCACAATATATGTATGTGTATTTATGTATGCCCATGCACATATACATACATATCAGTGTGAATTCACACACATGTATATGTGTGTGTGTGTATGTATATAGAAAACATTACTGCCTACAAAGTTTGTGGAACATTATCTTCAATGAGAAAATATGAGTTGAAAACTGACTTGCAGGTTTGAGAATTTAGGTCAATAACTTGGTTCAAGGATTGTACTTTGCCCTTTACAATGAGGTTGTTGCAAACTGGACAGTTCCATGTGTTTATGTTTATTTTTTCCTAATTCCACTTAAATTGACTTAGTTGTTCTAACTTAAGCTACACTATCATATAAGAATATAATATAGCAGGTAACCATTTCCTTGGAGCTAGCTGAAACTCATTCTTCCATCTGCTGTAATAATAATGAAAACTGGAGAAGGACTGTTTACAAGGGCATGCACTGATGGAATGAGACGTAATGGTTTTACAGTGAAAGAGGCTAGATTTAGGTTGGACATAAGGATGAAATTTTTATAATGCAGTTGGTGAGGCACTGGCCCAGGCTGCCCAGAGAAGCTTTGGCTGCCCCCTCCCTGGCAGTGTTCAAGGTCAGGTTGGATGGGGCTTTGGGCAGCCTGGTCTAGTGGAGGGTGTCTCTGCTCATGGCAGAGGGGCTGGAACTAAATACTCTTTTAGGTCCTTTCACAACCCAATGATTATGTAATTGCCTTTTAAGTGCAGAAGGGGAGTCTGAATACATATTTGAATTGCCCTCATAGCACTTAAATTTTTCTTGAGAGGCTGAGACAGTATCTTTTGGAAACAAATTTAGCAGCTACTGGAATGCTTTTGTTCCTACCCTATTGTGCTATTCATTCTAAAAAGTGTTTTATGCT
The DNA here is from genome assembly GCA_020800305.1 of Porphyrio hochstetteri. Lineage (NCBI taxonomy): Eukaryota > Metazoa > Chordata > Aves > Gruiformes > Rallidae > Porphyrio > Porphyrio hochstetteri. The sequence continues at coordinate 46,363,512 of CM036906.1, read as the reverse complement.
GCTTTGATTCACAGTGGGCATGCACTATCTCATTATACCTAAGAATATCTGTTTGTTGTCCATATTTCTTAGCATTTGGATTTCAAAAACATTGAATTTTGCTTTTGATCCTTCTTTCTAAAAGATTTAGGAAAAGAAAGGAAAAGACATCATTCCATCCTGTCATTGACAGCAATCTTAGGGAAATCAGGCAGATATTTTATATGTAAAGGAAAGATTCTATTCAGCCTTTCAATTTAGTTTCCACTCTCTCAAAAAGAGAAAACAAAATAAAACCCACTAACAACAGAAAAAGAAGAAAAACAAAGGAAAAAAAAAAAAGAGGAAGCATCATTATAATAGTACAATAGTTTGAAAAAGACTTTGTGAAGATCACCTCCCACTTTAGGGGCTTCTGCTTATGGCCTGTTTATGTTCATGAGCCATCTTTTTTTCCAGATGCTCCTATTCTTTCATTTCTAACAATACTGGCAGTTTCAGGGATTCAGCTTGCTCTCCATCTCCCTTCAATACATAGCAGTCTTTATTTGACCTAAGAAATAATTTATATGAAGCAAAAGAGAAATGTTGTACATGTGACAGGGCCTGATCTGGCATTTTGTTTGTTCATTGACTGGGAAATACTGAACAGGAGTGCAATCATGGGCAGTTTCTCTGACTTAAGAGTTTTGAGATGTTTGCTCTACAGAGTCTTTTGGGAACCTGCATAGTGTGTTGTATCTTTTCTTTTCTTTCTTTCATTTTTTTTTTTTAAATCCCACTTTTCTGCTACTTGCTCTTCATTCTTTTTACTAGAAGGGTTCAATTTTTCCTTTTTCTGTTTTTCATTTTGTCATTCCATTATTGCTGCAGAACTTCATTGTCTTAAATTGCATTTTTTTTATCTCCTCAATCTAAATCTGCATCTTTCAGAATTCATTCCATCTGGGACTCAAATCCATGTCTCTTACAATGACTATCATAATTACAAATAAGACTCATTAATTTTGGGTAAAGCAAAACTTCTGCAAAGAACCACCTGTTTTGCACCATTAGGAGATATCTGTCTTTCAGAAGTTTCATGGTTTTGGAGAAAATGTGTTTTACTATCTCAGCTAGGCTTAGCTCCACACTGTTTCAATTCCTTTATGTACAAGAACAACTCAGTACTTCATCTTTTTGCTGCTTCTTTCTTTCATAAATCCCATTATATCCATGCTTGAATCCATGTGGTGTGTCCAGTGAATTTTGTCAACGAGTCAGGCCTTGAGCCCACCTGGTGTTCACTGTCTCTGGTCTGCAAAGAGCTTCTAGCTGCTTCTTGCAGAAGCCACCCCTGCAGCCCCCGCCCCTCCACCAGAACCAAGCCACACAAAATTACAACAGCCTGTGAAATGGCTTTAGCAGCTCCTATTTTCTCACTATCATAATTATTTTTCCTGAGTCTCTCTTTTTTTTGTTGCAAATTCTTTCCCAAGTACATCTGTGGATACCACCTCTTACAGAACAGGATTTTAGCAAGGCCTCAAGCAAGAAGACATATATTAGCGATGCAACTGCCTATGTGAATCCAGTTATGTGTTGCAGCTCCCAGTAGATTCCCAGCATCCTTAGGAGAGGTTCTCACCAGTTCTGTTTAAAAGACCATACTGTATTCTTTAAAATGTCATGGGCCAATTGTAAGCCTCTAAAACAGGGGCAGTGTCTTTCTTCATTTCAGTCCCCCCGTCTTGAAACCACGTGTGAATTTTGTTTAAGCTCTGTGTGCATTACTGTCACACAACTATCCAAGTAGAGTGGGTTAGTTTAACTAGAAAACTCTATGAAATGCAGGAGAGATTTTCTTTTTCCTGTAAACTTGACAATATTTATGAGGAGTAGAATAATGAGTTTCTTCAGGTGATAAAAACTTAATTAATGCAAGCTGGACTTTCAGTGGATGTGGGTGCAGGATATAAAGGCAGAGATTCCGACACCTTAATGTCTTTGATTCTGTATGCAATTTCCAACTCTAGCTGTACTGTCTCTAATGTGCAGGTGCTTGTGTGCAGTGGAGTACTGAAGCCCTTGAAAGTGATACTCAGAGCTGAGTATTTTAAATCACATATCAAAAGAAAGTGCTTGCAAAAGAAAATTCCATAACTGTGTCTATGGCTTGGATACATTTTGATGCCTTTACACTATTAAAAAGCATCTTCAGAAATCAAGGTGGGGGGTGTGTGTGCGTGTTGGGAGGACTGTGCTTTATTACAGTGTGTCCCTCATGCAAGGCCTCAAAATATACAGATGATAGAAAAACAACCTGCATTTGCCCTGTTTTCCATACAGTGGAAAGAACTTGCTTGTCTGTAAAAAAAAATCCTGATTGTTTTGTCCCTGTGTTTAGACTCTAATGCTCTTTTGCTCCTTTGAGATCAGAATACAGACAAAGAAGTGAAGAGGCGTAGACCCACAGAACAGAAGATTTGCTTGGCTTCTTGTAGTTCCAGAAAAATAGCCTTGTGCAGAATTTGGTGTCCCTCTGGTGTGTATAAGAAGACAGAAAGGAACAATATTAATTTTTATATTTATTGCTGCATATTTTGAGCATTCTTACTTTGTTATTTTTCTGTATCTGTGTACTTGTAGCAGGATCACAGAAAATGCACACAGTATGCGTATTTATTTATTTCTTGTACAACTAGCAAAAATGTTTCATTAGCTAATTTTGTAAAGGAAACTTTTCTGGGGAATGGTGAATGAAAGAAAAATGCAGAGACAGAACTTTCTTCCTTTTTTCCCATACATGAAAATATTGTTTCTGAAAATGATTGTTGAGTAAATAGAAAAGCAGTGTTAAATCTCAAATTATTTATCCAAGTGTTAGCTGAAAAACAAAAAATCATTAAAAAGATCCATGTGAACCACCTGAAGTACTGAGAGAAGTGTGCCAAGAGAATGAAACCCTTTCACTGAACATGTTACAGCAAAACCAGACCAACACACACATCATTCTCACAACATTTATATTTCAGTATCTTGATTGTTCTATTGCCAAGAAATTTGAGCAAGACATTTTTCACTCACAGTGTTTATTTTTCAGAGGATGTTATTAACCTTTTATTACATTAATATTTCTGTGTGATTAATATATGCATCTAACTTGAAAAAAAATAAAAAAACATTCAGAAGAATGGAATTGATTAAGTTAGTTTAAAGAATTTAGGGAAAAAAAAACCAAACCAAGGAAAAGATTCCTTAAGTAGCCGGAACATATTTGAATTCAAATATCTCAAGTTGGAAAGGACCAATAAGGATCATTGAGTTGAACTCCCTCTCCTCACATAAGCACCTAAAAATAACCATATGACTAAGAGCATCATCCAGATGTTCCTTGAACTGTGACAGCCTTGGTTCTGTGACCGCTTCTCTGGGGACCCTGTTCCAGTGAGCGATCACTCTCTCAGTTAAGAACCTTTTTCTAATGTTGAAGCTGAACTTCGCCTAAGGCAGCTTCATCCCATTTCCTCATGTCCTATCACTGGTCAACAGAGAATGGAAATCAGCATCTCTGTCATCTCCACTGTCCCCCCCTCCCTCCACCTTCTGGAAGTGTGTAGATTGCGATGAGGTCACCCCTCAGACCTCTCCAAGCTTAATAAGCCAAGTGACCTCAATTGCTTCTTCTAAGTCTTGCCCCTGAGACCTTTCAACATCTTGTCTCCTTCCTCTGGACACACTCTAGTAGCATGATGTCCTTGGCACCATATTGAGGCACCCAAAAATGCACACAGTACTCGAGGTGGGACCACAGCAGTGCAGTAAAGATTAGAGAAATCACCTCTCTTGACTGGCTATTACAGTGTGCAAAGACAACATGGTTTAGTTTTCTTTTTTAAATTGCATTATATTTCTTTTAAATAAATGCAATGCTAGTAGAAGTTCTGCAGGGAAATTACTGTGGAGACTTTAACTCTTAGTTTTCCTAACTAAGAATCTGTTAAAATTCTGAGGGTTTTTCTTTTGTGGTTTTCAATATTCTTATTGTTGCTTATAATGATATACAGGAATAATGAATCGCATGTGTTGGAAGGATGGCTATTTTTTCTTGCAGCCATAAAAAAAAAGGTTTCATTTATTAGGGTAACCCCAACTGGTTTTCACAGGCCATTACCGAAATTCCGTTCCTTTTAATAGCAAATCTTTCAGTACTTTTAAAATTGAGATTGGAGATGGTGTTTTCCATTGTTTACAGCTACTTAATGTGCTAGTGAGAGGAAGAGAGCTGTTGGCTTTCATTTCTTGCTGAAGATAGGGTAAAGAAACTAATAAAGTTTAGGAGCTTGGTGTGTAGAAAGGTCAACATTCCTTTGCATGTGTGCCATTTCTCACTGTTTTATGAGCAGCAAGATTATCTTCATCTGACAAGCATAAGGTGTAGAAAAGGAGAAAAGAGTTATGGAGAAAGCTGGTGAATAGCTGTAGGACCAGCTCAGAGGGAAGTGAGGTGGCTTCTGGTAAAGGATCGCCCTGGAGCAGTGGCAGCATATTCCCCTTCCCAACCCCTCTGGCCCTCCCTCACTTGACTCTGGCAGTACCAAGAGTGAGATACACACTAGTTATTGTGAGACACACAAAAAGAAGAAAAAGTGGTGTTGTGGTTTACCCTGCCTGGCAGCTAAAACAGTCACACAGCCGTTTGCTCAAACTCCAGTAAGACAGGAACACCCAAATTAAGGTTAGTTGTGCAGTCTTATGACTCATAGTTTCTTCTTCCATGCTCATTCTAGGTCTCTCCTCCAGCCACTACTCCCCCTTTTTTATTTTTTTAATGTAGAGTGGTGGTGGAAAATATTATTTGGAAACCAAAATTATTAAATCTGTCTATATGGATCATTACTCCGGTATCTAAGCATCTCACAAACTTTATTTATCTTTATTATCTCTTCACAAGAGGCTTGTATTATTTATATAAGTTACAACAGGAGAGCTTAGTCACTAAAAAAAGAAAAATGTAAAACCTGTTTACGATTTTCAGTGCCATATGCAGTTTCACATATACTCTGCAAAATGAACACTGTATCTAGCACTTTATATATTCTAGCACAGCTTCTGTTGAGTGTTATTGTAGGCAGTGGTTTAGTGCTCAGCAGTTGTGCTGACTGGGTGTTTGAAACTTGTATTGGGCAGGAAGAAATGTGGAACATAAAATTAACATCAAAAAAACCGCCAATGGTAGGTCTAGAAAGTTCTATACTCTGTTTTATTGTTGCTTTCAAGATTACCCAGGAGCTAGCAGGGCTCATTGACAGAGCTTTAAACTAGTCTTGAAGGGGGAGGGTGATAATACCAGGCTTGCCCTCAACGAGTTGTGGGATGACATGCCAAGGTTGGAGGGATGGGATGCCAGCGAGGAGCTCATGGACAAACTCAGGCACAAAAACGAAGCCTGCAGTGTGTGGAAGAAGGAACAGGGAGCCTGGGAGAAATACAGAGAAACTGTTTGAACACTGAAGGAGCAAAAGTCCATGGGACCTGATGAGATGCATCAGCAGATCCTGAAGAAACTGTTGGATGAAGTGGCTAAACCACTCTCCATCATTTTTTAGAAGTCATGGTGGTCTGCTGAAGTTCCCACTGACTGGAAAAGGGGAAACATAAACCCCCATTTTTAGAAAGGGAAAAAAGGAAGACCCAGGAAACTACAGACCAGTCAGTCTCCCTTCTGTGCCTGGCAAGATCATGAAGCAAATCCTCCTGGAAACTATGCTCAGGCACGTAGAAAATAAGGAGCTGATTGGTGACAGCCAATATGGGTTACACTAAGGGCAAATTGTACCTGACAATATTGGTGGCGTTCTATAATGGGGTTCCAGCATTAGTGGACAAGAGAAAAGTGACAGGCATCACCTACTTGGACTTGTGCAAAGCCTCTGACAATGTCCCAATATGATATCTAAATTGGAGAGACATGGATTTGATAGATGGACTACTTGTGGATGAGGAATTGGCTTTTTAGTAGCACTAAAAAGAATTGTGGTCAACAGCTTGATGTCTAAGTGAAAATCGATGACAAGAGGTGTTCCTCGGGGGTCCGTACTGGGACCAGCACTGTTTAACATCTTTGTGGATGACAGGGACATTGGGATTTAGTAAACCATCAGCAAGTTTTCTGAAGACACCAAGATATGTGGTGTGGTAAACAGGGAAGAGGTGTATCCAGAAGGACCTCAACAGCCTTGAGAGGTGAGCCCATGAAAACCATATGAAATTCAGCAAAGCTAACTGCAAGGTTCTGCACAGGGGTCAGTGCAATCCAAGCACAACTACAAGCTGGTTGGAGAATGGATTGAGAGCAGCTCTGAGGAGGATTTGGAAGTGTTGATTGCTGAAAAGATAGAACCATGTCCTTGCAGCACACATAGCCAATTGGGCAGTGTCAAAAACTGTGTCAACATCAGGTCAAGGGAGGTGACTCTGCCCCTTTACTTGGCTATTGTGAGCTGAGAATAATCTGGTGACTAATCCACCTGGAGTACTGTGTCCAGCTCTTGTGTCCCCAGTACAAGAAAGACATGGAGCTGTTGGAGTGAGTCCAGAGGAGGGCCACAACCATGATCCAAGGGCTGGAGCACCTCTCCTGTGAAGACAGGCTGAGGGAGTTGGGCTTGTTCAGCCTGAAGAAGGTTCTGGGAGACCTTATTGCAGCTTTCTAGTACCTGTAGGAGTTCTATAGGAAAGCTAGAGAGGGACTGTTTATCAGGGAGTCTAGTGATAGTACAAGGGGTAATGGGTTTAACCCAAAAGAGGGTAGATTTAGATTAGATATTAGGAAGAAATTCTTTACTATGGGGCTCATGAGGCATTGGCACAGGTTGCCCAGAGACGCTACAGAAGCCCTTTCCCTGGAAATGTTCCTGGCCAGGTTGGATTGGACTAGATGATCTTTAAGTTCTCTAGCTTCTGAAGTAAGAAAAAAAAGAAGTTGAAATTAAATTAAAATTGACATTGAATTGAATTGGCAATGACATTTTCAGAATGCAGTATTTTCCATGCAGTTATTAGAATGTTTTCTTATGCTTTAGGGTATTATAAGTGTGGGAGATTTTTAGTCTTCAAAATATATAAATTATATATTTTAGGAAAAGTGTTTCAATTGAGACGTTTTTATTAGAATTTTCAATATTACAAAAATACTAACAGAAAGAAACACAGCCCTAGTCTATTTTTTAGGGTGTATTGAATGCTTCATAAAGGAATTAACTCCTGACATGTGCAGAAGCAGCTTCTTAAGTTTATACTTTGATATTTTATGCACACAAAAGATGGAAAGTGTAAATATGTCCTCATGTCTAAGCAATGGATGTTAATAGATTCCTGTTGCTCTCTCTGGGACAACTATAATCCAGAAAATCAGCAAGAAAGAGTTAAGCAAAATACTTCAGTGCCACTTCACAGTGGTTCTTTCTTTATACATTGAACGCTGATAAAGATTAATACAAGTTCTCCCTATGTCCATGGGTGTGGGGACATTCCAGTTGCCAGGGAAGCCTTGAAATAAAACAGAAATGATGGGGAGTTCAGAGATTCCTTTGTCTACAGCTGTGAGGAACTTTCTGCTGCCTGTGAGACCATGACAGGTTTCAGATGCTGTGGATGGTGCAGTACTCATTTTGTCTATGGTTGTGGGAACCTTCCAGGTGCCTGTGAAGGCCATGAGACCATGGCAGATTACAGAGATGGTTGATGGAGCAGAGTTTCTTTAGTCTGCAGTTGTGGGGGCTATCCAGCTGCCAGAGAGACCATGACAGGTTAAAGAGATGGTGAGTGGTGCAGAAATCCCTTTGTCCATGTCTGTATGCACCTTCTAGTTGTCTGTGAAGACCATGTGACCAATAGCTTACAGAGATGGTGAGTGGTTCACAGGCCCCCTTGTCTATGGCTACGGAAACCTTCCAGTTGCCAGGGAGACTTCCACAGGTCAGAGAGATGGTGGGTGATGCTGGTCTCTGTCCAAAGCTCTGAGGGATCTTCCAGTTTCCTATGAGACAATGACAGGTTATAAGGAGGGATGGTTGCACAGAGTTCCCTTTGTTCACACTGTAGGGACAATCCAGCTGCCTGTAGGACCGTGACATGGTACAGACTGGGTCTGTGTGTTTTCTTAGATTTAGGTCAATATCCTTATACAAAAGGAGGGGGAGGTCAGGAGAGTGTCACGATAGCTAAGGCTGTCAGAAACAGGAGAATCAGAAGGCAGAGTTGGTCCCCTCTGTTGCCACAAGCAAACCCTGCCTTCCTGCTCAGGACTTTCAGTCTCTGACCAAGGATGTCCAGCACACATCTCCCAAATCGGCAGGAGATACCCATCCTGGACCAACCACCAACCCTCCTCTGACACAGGCCACCTCAATGTTCTCGGATCTGTGGCATGACCATAGCACCACTAAGGTTTGTACCAGGAACTTACGTTGGGTCCAGTCCTCCCTTGGCTGCTGAGGAAAAAATATTGGGGATCTCCCTTTGCCCATGGAACTTCTGCTCCCTGTAAGACTGTTACATGGTACAGGCTGTGGCCTGTCCCTGTGAAGGCATCCAGATGTAATACATGGAATGAGGAAGAAAAGAGGAGCAGCCTTTGTTCATGTGCACGTTCTCCTATCAGCCTTGGCTGGTGCAGCCCTTTATATAGCCATGCTGTGCTGCCTGTGTTACCAAGCCTGGCTGCAACATGGCCACCACCAACGGTATGCCCATTGCAATATGTCCACAGCATCACCAGGATGAGTGCCAGGAACTGGTGGCAGCAATCTGTGACAGGACGATGACCCTCTGAACATCAGGAAACCCTATTTTACTGTGAGAGTGACTGAGCACTGGTACAGGTTGCCCAGGAAGGTTGTGAAATCTCCATCCTTGGAGACATTAAAAAACTGTCTGGACATACGAGCCTTAACAGGGAGGTTGGACCAGATGACCTCCAGAGGCCCCTTCCAGCCTCAACCATAGTGTAATTCTCAGAAAAAAAAGAAAATAGTTAACTAATTATTTTCTTCCACACTGCTACTCTCTTGACCTTGGTCTTGAAAAAAACCTTTTAGCGACTTAACACAAGAATTCTCTTGCAGAATCAGAGACATGCTGTCTAGATGCTCAAAATGCTCGAAGTGGGAGAGGTGTATTTTTCTGTTGTTGTCTTTTTTTCTTTTATTTTCCTTTTTTCCTCCTGTCCAGAACTAATCTGTCCTGCCCACTACCTGACCTTTCAATCTGAGGACTAAATGAAGTTCTGCAGACAACAATTTTTATTAAAAAGTAATTTGATTCATCTTCTAAGGAGAGCCCATACTTTGTTGTGAATTTGATCTTGTAGAGATATAATATATGAGCACTTCACCAAAAGGTTGCATGAGGAAAATGCATGTTAAAGCTTGTTTTCTTTAACAACTTATTAGTTCAGTGTACTTTGAGTGCAGTGCTTGAGCATTATGTAGATTCCTGGCTTTAGGGAAAACTGACTGGAGGAAAAAACAAGTGCATCTTATCATGTGGCATTGTACTGATGTACAGATGAACCCTGAGCATGGATTGATAATTTTGATTTTCATTGCGACAGGGCTTCTGTCTTCTCTGAACTGAAAGAGTCCTGACTAATAGTACAGATAATCATTCTTTGGTACATCAGTATGAGCTAAAATTGCATACCTATATTGGACTGCAAAAGGTACTGCTAGCCAGAGAGCAATGGGGATGATGTTCAGGCAAACCACTGCTGCTTTTGAGAACTCCTCACTCTCGAACACAAAGTACTCTTGTGAGACAAACTCTTCATTGCACCATCCTTTCTACCTCTCCTAAAAAAGCTTTTTTCCTTGTCCTTGTCCTTATTCTTTGCCTCTCCTTATATCTCTCCATCAATCATAATCTCCCTCCAAACTGACAGTGTAAATCTCTGTGTGTGACCTCTTTTTGGGCTCTTCCCCCTCCTGAACACAATGTTCTTTCAAACTAAATCTCTCTAGCTGCTTACTTGAGTTGTGCTCTCTCTTTGCTGTTCACTGCCTGTTCGTTTTACTGAACTTTTCAATCAATTACTCATCTTCTGGTGCCGGTCTCCTTTAATTATGTAGGTAACCCCAGTTCTGCCCATCTGGTTTTCTTTCCTTACCCTGATTTCAGTTCCCTATATTTCCTCATCTCCCATCCCTTTTCTCAATTGGATTATTTCTTCCCTCTCAATCTCATTCTTAAATTGTTATTGCAAACTGCCCCCCCCCCCCACCATGATATGTCAGTCATCTTTGAAATTTAGTTGGTTTTTTTCCTAAATTCTACCTGGACAATAAAATAAGGATATTAAGGAATATAAGTAGATGGTGGCTGTTGGTCTGACAATTGTTTAATTTTTTTACTTTTTTTTTCTTTAAGTGGCAGAATTAAGAAACTTTTCAAGGTAACTCAATGTTTGCTACTCTTACCCTGTAATAAGTAATTTAAAACTAAATTAACCAGATTGATTGCTAGATGAGGATCACAGGGCAGGAACCAGCTAACACATGTACTTTTAACACAAGTGCCATTTTACAGTCCTGCAAAATGCTTTTTAATGTCAAATGCAAACATTTATCCAGGTGCTCTCAAAGCAAATGAAAAAGTAGCTCATTTTGGGAAGCTTAAACTCAAATATTTTCTGTATTGAAAGCTGCTTAATCATGCACTCACTAATGACCATGTGCCGTCACTGAAATGTAGTATGTGCTGAGTGACTTCCTTTTTTTTTTTTTTTTTAAATCCAAAATACAAATATGCATCTAGGGAAGAATGCCTTGGAATGAAAATCAGAGAACCTAAATTGAATGTGAATTTTATTGTTTCCATAGATCTTCATGGTAATTCATGCAACATAAAGTGTCTTTTGCATTCCTAGTATGCCTGCTAGCTCTGTTTCTATCTTGCAACTGACTTTAGTGGCAAAAATGGGAGAAGGTAAAAAGTGGTTTCCTATCAAGAATATATTCAATCACTGTTATTCAGTATCCCAGATATGATTTTTCCAAAACAGTGCAGGGTTTTTGTGCATGTCTTGCAAGAATTAGGTACAGCCTTGTGTCCCATGGACATTTTTGTGCACTCTTATTACTCTAGTTACTTTTTAGAACTACACAGTAGAATTGAATTCTTCTTTGAGAAATATCTCTTGGTTTTTTAGGTGTGGTAGGCGTGGTAGTGCTGCTTATGGAAGTACCTGTTTAGACGTACTGTGGGACTCTGTGTACCTTTGTACCTTTCTCATTTGCCTTGTGTTGACACCCTGCTGAGGAGCAGGGCTCTGAAGCGGGAGACTCTGTCGAGGGACCCCCTTTCTGCGAGCAACAACCCCCGGACATAGATCCGCGAGGGCAACTAACAAAAAGCACCTAAGATCAAAAGGAGAGAGGCAGAGGTGCACCCATCAGTGGCCATCAGCACCCATTAACAGCCATTGTTCGTCCCCTGCACTGCCCGGAGCGGTGACTCATCGGGGGCGGAGCTAAGGGCGACAGGAATTATCCCTCTCCATACAAGAGAGGCCTCTGGGAGCGCGGCGACCCGGAGCGCGGCGACCAGGACGGGCAAACAGGGCGTGGCGCGTCAGAAGGGCGTGGCGCGGCAGTTAGCGAGGCAGTTCGCGCAGGCAGAGCAAGCAGGCCGAGCACGCCTCCCCTCCTAGTTTGCTGAGGGGGTATACTCAGAGGACCGGCTCGCAGAGTACAAAAGGGCGAGCTGAGGGTTCCCTGTCTGCTGTGTGCTCAGCTAACCATGGTCTCCACCAGGCGCAGAGGTTCCCCCTGCAAATCTCGGGCAACCCCGATGGAGGGCCTGCCTGGGGATGCTGCGGTCCAGGTCTCAGGCTGCAGGGAATGCCAGAGCCTGCAGTTGCCTGGGATAAGAGGCAAACACCTAGCCTGTCTGAGGTGTGAGCAGGTCGATGACCTGCTTGCTTTGGTGGTGCAACTAAAGGAAGAGGTTGAAAGACTGCGGGTGATCAGGGACTGCGAGCGAGAGATTGACTGGTGGAGTAGCTCCCTGGCGTCCCAAAAGGAAGACAGTCGGGATGACACCTCACACCTGAAGACGGTCCCCCCTCACTGCCCGTGCCAGGTTAATGGGAGTGACCCAAACCCCAAGGAGGCCTGGAAGACAGTCCCGACTCGGCGTCGTAGGCACTCCCCCTGCCTACCTACCCCACCCCCTCAGGTGTCCCTGAGCAACAGGTTTGGGGCCCTGACAGTTGAGGAGGAGGTACCTGAGGAGATGAATGGAGCCCCTCTGCCTCAGAGAAAGCGGAGGCCTAGAGTGAGGCGGTCATCTGCACGCCTTGAGACTGCCTCTGTTAGGCAAGAGAGGAAGGTAGTCGTAGTAGGAGATTCCCTTCTCAGAGGGACAGAAGGGCCTATATGTAGGCCAGACCCTACACGCAGGGAGGTGTGTTGCCTCCCTGGAGCCCGGGTCAGGGATATTACCAGAAGGCTACCAGGCCTGGTAAGATCCACTGACTATTATCCCTTACTGATAGTTCAAGCAGGCAGGGACGCAATCACAAAGTGTAGCCTGCAAGCTGTCAAAAGGGAATTCCGGGACCTGGGGCGCTCTGTTGAGGGGGGGGGAGCCCAAATAATATTCTGCTCTATCCCCACTTGTGGGAGGAGGGGCTCAGAGCAGGACAGGATAACCCACGAGTTGAATGTGTGGTTAAAAGGCTGGTGCCGGCGCAAGAACTTTGGATTCTTTAACCAAGGGATGGTGTACTCTGCTCCTGGCATGAGTACTGCTAATGGGGCTCACCTGTCCTATAAAGGAAAGCGGATCCTCGCCCAGGAGATAGCAGGGCTCATCGATCGTGCTTTAAACTAGTTAGGAAGGGGGAAGGGGATATTAAGGCGGCTGCCAGGGTTAGGCTTCGGGAGACACAACGGGAGTTGACGGTGGGAAGAGGTAAATACCAACAGCACAGTCGTGGACTTGGGGACGTTTTTCCACGTGAGAGTAGGGAAAATTCTGTGGACTGCACTGAGTACTCCTCCGTGGAGCCACTTTTGCCAGTCCCCTGTCAGAAATCTCGCTGTGGGCCGTTGAGGATACCTACATCTGCTTCACCACTGAACTGTCTTTACACAAATGCACGTAGCATGGGGAACAAACAAGAAGAACTAGAGATCTTTGTGCGGTCGCAGGGCCATGATCTCATCGCAATCACAGAGACGTGGTGGGACAACCTGGACGACTGGCACACTGTCATGGATGGCTATGTGCTTTTTAGGAAAGACAGGCTAGGGAAGCGAGGTGGAGGAGTTGCTCTTTATGTGAGAGAGCACCTAGAATGTGTTGAGCTCCATCTGGGGAAGGATGAACCTTCTGTCGAGTGCTTGTGGGTTAAAATCAAGGGGCAAACCGGTATGGGGGACATTGTTGTGGGAGTGTGCTATAGGCCCCCTGATCAAGAGGAGCAGGTAGATAACGCATTCCATAAACAGTTAGAAGTAGCCTCAAGTTCCCGGGCACTGATCCTTATGGGGCACTTCAACTACCCAGATATTTGCTGGGCAAGCAATACAGCCAGTCGTATGCAGTCCAGACAATTTCTGCAGTGTGTTGAAGACAATTTCCTGCTACAGATGGTGCAGGAGCCCACAAGGGGAGGGCGGCTGCTGGACCTTGTTTTCACTAACAAGGATGGACTTGTTAGGGAAGTGAAGGTCGGGGGCAGCTTAGGGCAAAGCGACCATGAAATGGTTCAGTTCATGATCCTGGGTGGAAGAAGCAAGCCAAAAAGTAGGATAGCTACCCTGAATTTTGGTAGAGCTAACTTTGATCTCCTCCGCCACTTAATGGGGGCTATCCCGTGGGCTACACTGTTTGAAGGAATGGGAGCCTGCGAGAGCTGGCTAGCATTCAAACAGCACTTCTTCCAAGCACAGGAACGATGCATCCCTTTGAGGAGGAAATGGGGAAAGAGAGGCAGAAGACCTGCATGGATGAACAGGGAGCTATTGAGCAAACTCAAAGAGAAGCAGAAGATCTATGACTCGTGGAAAAAGGGTCTGAGCACCTGGGAAGAATACAGGAATGTGGTCAGGGCCTGTAGGGATGCAACTAGGAAGGCTAAAGCCCTCTTGGAAATTAAGCTGGCAAGGGACATAAAGGATAATAAAAAGGGGTTTTTTAGACACGTGAACAGTAAGAGGATGTCCAGGGATAATGTAGGTCCCTTGCTGAATAAGGAGGGTGTCCTGGTTACGGGGGATGCTGAGAAAGTGGAGATATTGAATGCCGCCTTTGCTTCGGTCTTCACTTCAAAGGCCCCCCGGGACCCACAGACACTGGATGAGAGTAGGACTGATTGGGAAATGAAGAATTTCCCTCTGGTTCAAGTAGGGGAGGTCCAGGAGCGGCTCAAAGGGATTAATGCACACAAATCCATGGGCCCAGATGGGTTACATCCACGTGTGCTGAGGGAGCTGGCGGAGGTGATTGCTGAGCCGCTCTCTATCATCTTCGACAGGTCTTGGAGGACAGGAGAAGTGCCTGAAGACTGGAGGATAGCCAATGTCACTCCAGTCTTTAAAAAGGGCAAGAAGGAGGAACCTAGTAACTATAGGCCAGTCAGCCTCACCTCTGCCCCTGGAAAGGTAATGGAACAGCTTGTTCTGGATGCCATCTCCAAGCAATTGGAAGAGAAGAAGGTCATGAGGAGTAGTCAGCATGGATTCACTAAGGGGAAATCGTGCTCGACCAACCTCATAGCCTTCTACGATCTCATGACAGGCTGGGTAGATGGAGGGAGAGCAGTGGATGTCATCTACCTTGACTTCAGCAAGGCCTTTGATACTGTCTCCCATGACATCCTGATAGCAAAGCTGAGAAAGCATGGGATAGATGAGTGGACAGTGAGGTGGGTTGAGAATTGGCTGTCGGACCGAACCCAGAGGGTTGTGATTCGTGGAGTAGAATCTGACTGGAGGCCTGTTACCAGCGGTGTTCCCCAGGGCTCAGTGTTGGGTCCAGTCCTGTTTAATATCTTCATTGACGATCTTGATGAGGGAATAGCATCCACCCTCAGCAAGTACGCCGATGATACAAAGCTGGGAGGAGTGGCTGACACGCAGGAGCACTGCGCTGCCATCCAGAGGGACCTGGACAGGCTGGAGAGCTGGGCAGTGAGAAACCAGATGAAGTTCAACAAAAGCAAGTGTAAAGTCTTGCACCTGGGAAGGAACAACTGTTTGTATCAGTACAGGCTGGGGGATGACCTGCTGGAGAAGAGCTCAGTGGAGAAGGACCTGGGGGTCCTGGTAGATGACAGGTTGGCCATGAGCCAGCAGTGTGCCTCGGTGGCCAAGAGAGCCAATGGGATCCTGGGATGCATCAGGAGGAGTGTAGCCAGCAGGCCAAAGGAGGTGATCCTCACTCTCTACTCTGCCCTGGTCAGGCCCCACCTGGAGTATTGTGTCCAGTTCTGGGCTCCTTGGTATAAAAAGGACAGGGATCTCCTGGAAAGAGTCCAAAGAAGGGCTACGAAGATGATTAAGGGCCTAGAGCATCTCCCCTATGAGGAAAGGCTGAGTAAGCTGGGACTGTTCAGCCTTGAGAAGAGAAGACTAAGGGGGGACCTAATCAAAGTTTATAATTATCTGAAGCAGGGGATGCAGGGGGAATCAGCCAGCCCCTTTTCAGTGGTCTGTGGGGATAGGACAAGGGGCAATGGCTGCAAATTGGAGCATAGGAAGTTCCGCACCAACATGCGGAAGAACTTTTTCACAGTGAGGGTGACTGAGCACTGGAATAGGCTGCCCAGGGGGGTGGTGGAGTCTCCTTCACTGGAGATATTCAAGACCCGCCTGGACGCCTATCTGAGCAATATGAGCTAGGGAGCCTGCTTTGGCAGGGGGGTTGGACCCGATGATCTCTCGAGGTCCCTTCCAACCCCTACAATTCTGTGATTCTGTGATTCTGTGATTCTGTGACACAATTGATATCCCCTCTGACTAATGCACATCCCACTGATACCTTGGAAGTTTTTATTTTCCTCAGCCTGAAGATCAAAGAAGGTTATTATCTCAAAATGAACCATATCAATATATATTAATTAACTGCTAATTATTATCTAATTAGGTAATATTAGTTCTTCTTTATACACATATGTATCTTTAGGCTTTTTTTTTACTGTATCAATAAGGGATAAATAGGATCTTTAAAGGAAAAATGGTGTGGACAGGGAAAGTAAATTGTGAAAGGATTTGGTATTTATTTTATAAATTCTGACATGGATTACTTTTTCTGTGTGACATGCAGTCTCTTTAAATATATAAATAGAGTAACATTTTTATATGTCAAAACAAGCAATTGCATGCTAACTAAAGCAAGAAAAATAATAAATGTTAGGTAGAAAACAGTTTAAGTCATGTTTATATTCTAAATATGTATTATAAAAGTAATTACTTTTACATGCAGTTTGTTTTTAATTTAAATCTTTCCTCTCTCCCCTAAATGATATTGCCATTTTTGGATGCTATCTGTTATTTGTTTTGCTAGTAAAGTGTGAAAAGTTGCTTTGGAAGAACTAGCTGTGCTACATTAGAAGATCATAATACAAGTTGAAATGTTTTAAGGAAAGAACATGACTAAGGAAAGCATTTTTGCATTTTATAACATATTTTTCATTCCCTTTTCCTGCTGCAGGGGTGTGATCAATCTAAGAAAAACTCATGGCAAAAAAATAGGGAGCAGTGGAAAGAAAAGAAGGAGAAGGTAAGGAGAAAAGGAGGAATCAAAGATTATGGTGATTTCCTTAGAAAGCATTATTTCTCCAAGATGACTATGCCATTTGTTATCATCTGAGGTGATAAGGGGTGCAGATTTCAGCTGGAATATTTTAGGGATTCCTGGAGGCCCTTTGAATCCAAGAATTTTTCGTAGTTAATGTTGGGGGAACAGCAAGCAGATTAGCTTTTCAGTGATGATTTATTTTCTTGCTGAAATTCTACAGATTTCCCTCCTAAGAAACACACTGCTATTTTATTTGATTTAAATGAGAGACATTGGCACTGATGGTGAGCATACAGAGCATCTGAACAAATTAGTAAAGAGGTTACTGCATCCATATGTGCTTTGCTTCAGGGATTAGTTGAATCTATTCAATGAGGCAAATGCCTAGATTTAAATATCTAACAGATTTGAGGAGATTTGTGGGGAGATGTCTATGTTCAGAAAGGACATTTAACAAAGGAATCAAAATCTCTATTAACTCAGTACCTGAGTTAATAAAACTGAACAAAATCTGAATGTTTGTTTCAGCAATTGTGACTGATCTAACTGTGCCTATTGGGGCAAATTGAGATGCCACTTTCAGAACTAGTGACCTAGGAAGCAATCTCTGAACATCTGTGTTCAAAAGCTTGCAAATATTGGTCATAATCGCTAATGACTTCTATAGCTTTCAGAAAGTTTAGCATGTACTAATGCTCTTTTCCATGAATAAAAAACAAACAAACAAACAAATAGAGAATATTTTCTATTTGCTATCCTTTGTTGGAAAGGCTGATGTTCAAGAAAAATCTCAGAAGAGCATACAAGTGTTTCATGGGTATTTTGAGTTACACAGTCCTCTGGTGGGGGATTTTATGCAATAGTTATGAGATATCTAGGAAGAAGAAGCTGAGGGTATGTCAGCATTTTCCTTTGTAAAATAAAGCTGATGAATGAATGTCAAGACTAATTGATTAATATTTTCAAAACTCTGTTCCAGGCCAAATCCTGTCAGGCACCTATGGACCTCAGCCCGGATGAACTTGAGGTTCTGGGCATGTTGGTAGTTTGTCCTAAAGGGACAGCATTGCTAACTTTGGTCACCAAAAGAAAAGTAATGAAATCTGTGGTTCTGTGTTACCAGTTTCATTTAAATTCTTGGAAATTAATGGAAATTTCACATTTTCCCTTGATTTCCCTCTTTATTATTTTTAAATTTTACTTTTGGCTTTTCTCTTTCTACATTAATTTTTTGTGATTTTTCAGATTTTTCAAAACTCAAACAACATAAAAGTTTCTACTGATGTTTTCAGATTTTGTCTTATGACCCTTTAAAGAACTAAATGAAAGTCCCCTTATTTGTATGAATTCCTTCAGGACTTAGACTGAGTGTTGAAGAATTATTTAAAGTTTTTATGGGTAGAAAATATCGCAAATAGTTTCAATGATGTTAGAGAACTGGATGCCACTGAAAAATACTGGAAATTGAAAGTGTTAGTATGAAAGTGGTCAGCTTGATTAACACAAAATCAGATTCTGAATTTTAAATCTTGTGGGTAGGATTACAGGATGTAAATCAGTGCTGGCAGCAATCAAATGAATAACACAATCCGAAGGTATTTTAACAATTAGCCAAGCAAAAAACAGGTAATGCATTCAGGGTAATTTTAAGGTTTTGTGTTTGAAATTCTGAGATTAATTTCTCAAATTTTATTAATTTCTAACTCGGAAATGGAACAGATAACATTTTTAATATGCTTATATAATTATAATCTGCAGACTCTAGGAATACTTCATTTTTTAAAAAATCCTGAGCACTATAAATAAGACACAGTGCACAGTGTATGTATACACATCAACAATAGAGCTCTTGCAGCAAGGCCACTGTCAGTTGATTTACTACTTAGACTCCACAGGAAACTAGTTAGAAGAACAGCCGTTTTTGTATGACTTACTTCACATCGCAGATGTAGTGAACTTCTGCAGACATGCAGTTTTAGAACTCCAGTTGTCACTAACTTTTGACTAATTGTGTTAGCTGGCTAAATGATTAACTTGATTTTTGCATGCATTGAAAACAGACAATAGATAACTAAGAAATCTGACAGTATATTGAAGTCAAAACACATAAAATACATTAATGTGGCATTTAAATTGGTAAAAACTGTCACCATTGTAAGGGAATGCTTTTCCATGTCTTTTACAACCTGCCACAATTAAAAGTTTCAAGGTCTTATTTTTCACTGTGTGACCAAAGATCACTAACTTTCATGGCACCTACCTTGTGTGCTTAATGCTTTCCCATGAAAAGCCACTGGCAAGTGCAGAATCATTATCTAAACAAGATTAAAATAGTCTTAGTTCACCATACAGTGTCAATGCATCCATGCCATGATTCCTTTAGCAAAAATCAGTTTCAGTTTTAAAGGAGGTGATTTGACAGCATTATGCTAGAGGAGGCTTCTGTAGTGGCAGAAAGTTTAAACACCTTTTCCTGTATATCTACGCTATTGTGAAAGCAGATGGTGTGTCAACACTAACACTGACATTTGCCAGTTGGTCTTTGATTCGAAGTTGTAATTACAGGAAAAAGGCACAAGCTATGGCAGGAATTATATAGTACCTACCTCAAAATACTTAGGATTCTCAAACATTTTTACATCTTGGGAAAAGTGATGCTAAAAGTTCTCAGGAATTTAGGATGTTGTTGGTAAATTCCATTAGGATGGTAGTCGATGATGCCTGAAGTCAGTTATCATATGGCAAAGGTTGTTACACTGTCTTTTAGAAGATTATGAGAAATGGTGTGACAAACCCCCACCTGATTAATAAAAATGGGGCTAAAATGCTATTTTACATCTCTCTTAAGTTAAAACTTTTATGGGAGGGGTAATCAGTGCTAGGAATGGATAGACATCAGGAATTACTCCTCAAAAATATTTTTCTCAGACTGAGTTGATCCTGCGTAAATGTTCGTTTGACGAACAGTTTCTTCAGGCAGGACTCTCTTTAAACCTATCAGTGACAGGGACTGCTGACAATTTGTGGAAATTCTTCAGTGACATTATTTAAGAGTTTGTGGAGGACACAAAGTCATTAAATATCTTATCTCTTTGACATCCTAGCTTTTGAGGAATCTGCAAGAACCCAATTGCTTGACAATGTTTTTAAAGAAAATTTGTAATGCATTGGTAGGACTTTCAGAAGGATTCAAGAGAATTTTCAAAGAATTTTTGAAAGAAAAAAAAACCAACAAAAAGAAAACCAGATGAAAAGCAGCATGATTTTAGGAAGGGGTTTGATCAGATTCCACAGTTATCAGCATTCACATGAAACACCTGAAAGACTGCTGGCATCTGAGCTGGCACTGCCTTAGACTATCATAAAGTTTTCAGATGCTCAGTGCTCTCCACTGTGGGTGAACAGGAGGGAGGAGGGGTTTAGTTAAGAGAACTTTGTTTTGTCTACTATTTCTGCAGCAATGCTTTGAAAATTATAATTCCATGTAAACTCAAAATCTCATGCTATAAAGCTGACACTAAGAAAAGTTAAAACGGTGGCAAGGACTTAATGCTTTACATGATGAATTTTCTGGTGATGCCATACACAGAAAGAAGACATCACAACAAAGCACTTTGTCTTTAGTGTGTACTGGACCATGCCATAGTCCTCCTAACTACACATTAAATAAAGATGAAATTGTAGCCCTGATTTAGGTGGAAATTGTTGGGCAATACCACCAAACACTGGAAATACACATCTGGTGGTCAGGACAACACAGATGTCATCAAATAGGAAAGTTTTGGGGGTTGTATTTTTTTTCCCTTGTATTTCACAATAGGGAGCTGAGATAATATGCCTCTGACAAAGTGGCAATGGTCTATTTTAACATTCAAAAATTATCCCTATTTCTCTTCTTTCTGGATTAAAAAAAATAATATTGGTTAATGATCATAGTTATATTTGTAAATCTTTCAATAGAATTAATAAAAATATCACAACACCTGAGAAAGAAATATGTATTTTAATATAATTAACTTTTAAAAAATATTATAGTCTTTCTGGACCATTATGCTATATTGTTCTGCGTTTGCATATCAAATGATCACATTTTCACATACTTCTGGTGAACTAGTTAAAACATTAATTCTTACTAACGATAATTATGTTTTGAAATATTAAGGGCTAGCATGGTTGTGATGATGGATGGAGATGGAAATTATGGATGCCTTCAGTAACGGATATAGTTATCTCATGGCAATACTAAACTTTCCAGAAAATAGTAGGACTCTTTTTAAAAATTTGGGGGTTGCAGACTGCACAATGTAGTAGTGAAGCAATATTTTGATTCTGACAGTATGGGCACATTTTCTTTGTTCAGGAGTACAGATATGAGAAGGGCTCATTTCTTTGTTGTAGTTAGATAAGTTAATATATTTGCAGTACAAAAAATCTCTGCTCAAACCTTTTCTTCATTTCAATTGTCTGAAGACAATGGTGTAATATGGATGAAGAGCAGGAAGGTATTAAATTATGTATGTTTTTTTGTTAGCCTTGTGTTGTAACAATGTGACTGCTCACTAAGTTTACATTTCACAAGGGCATTACATATTTCATGATCTAATCTCTGAAATTAATTCTGAAAATTTCTGCTAGAAACTTAAATGTGAATAACTAGCAGTTGTTGACCAAAGAGTGATTATAACAGCACTATGAAACTTCAGAGGTTGGGGATTTTTAAACATTATTATTATTATTTGGTTAATTTTGGCTTGATTGTGGTTTTGTTTTTCATTTGTTTGGTTGGTTGGGGTTTTTTTGAGACTTCCTTATTCCATTAATTGTGGGGTTTTTATTATTTTATTTTAAATAAAGTTCTTCAAGGTAGGACTTGCATATTGTTTGAGATTTTCTCATGGAAAAACTGGAAATTCTCATGAATTTCAAAGCTATCTAACTTAGTAGAAAATAATTGCACTCATTGAGACTTGAATTCCATGCAATTTAGTAAAAAAAGTATTGACACTTTTAGATAAAAATTGTAAGATTTAGTATAGAGATCCCTTTGTGTATTTAACTTACTATTTTTGTATAATGCACCTGTCCCCATATTTGAAACATCTCAATTAATTGCAACAAAATTATAGTAAAGATGAATGTTATTGTTTATGGTAGTAAATTCAATGACTTACACATCATATGTTATGCTTAACTCATTATTTTTTTCCTCATTTATAAATCTAAGAAATCTTTTAAGTTCAGCTTTACTCCAAGCCTGATGAACGCTTCAGGGTTACGAATCTGTTTAATGAAATTATTACCAATTTACCAAAATATATTAGAGTCTTATGCTGCTGTTCTTTCACTCTTTAACCTTGTTTAGCCATGGAAAAGCCTCAGAACAGAAAGAGCCTTTTTCCAGTTGTAGCCTCTTTTTTGTCTTTTTTTTTTTTCCAAATGGAATTCTCAGTCATTATCTCAAATCACTCAAAAAATCACTTGAAGTCACACTATTCCCTAAGGGTTTTTTTGTTGGTTTTTAAACTTTACTTATTTTCTTTTAGTTTCTGAGAATACTGGAAGAGTTTTGATTACAGTAATGAGTGGTTCCAGACTATCTACTGCTCACTTTTGGTCTCAAGGGAGCATTCAAAGTTTTGAAAGTTGCTTTTTTGTTTTAATCTCCACAGGTTTCATCATTAACCATCCTTTCAACTCTCTCAGTGCACACTATGATTTGGATTTTCAAAGAAGCCCGAATGCCTCTAAAGATTCAGCAGCTAGTTCCTTTTAACATCCTTTGAAAATCTCTATGTGAATCTGGTTTTATTTCATTAGTTACTGAGGCACTTTGAGGGACTTCTAATTTTCAATCTTTCATTAACTAGCCAACTATTAATGCAGAGCTGCCTTTTCATGCAACTTGCCCAGAGACACCATTTTACTTCTCCATCACTTTGGTGTTTCACACTTCATTCCTCACAGAGTCTATCTGTACCATTTTTTCCTCTCCCTTTATGACGTTGCTAGAAGTTTGTCATAAAGTTTGTCTGAAATTATTTACAGGATTTATACAATTACACATAATTACACATGTGATTTTATGAAAATTTTTTTTTTTTTTGCAGCTAGTGATGGTATTTAGAACGAGACAATGAGATACCTTTAGTTGTTATTCTGCCAAACAATATTTAAGGTTGGGGGTTTTAACTTAGTTATATTTTGACTTGAAGCCACATTAAAAGGATAGCCCTCATTCTCAGTCTCTTCCAGGATGTGTACAGCACCGCTGCCAAATATGGTTGAAAAGCTCACTATGGGCTTCCTGGGCTTATTGTATCTGTCATCACTTGGGATATGAGTTAGCATTGGTTTGTGCCTGCCATGAGCTCAGATGACCAGCTGAATATGTGGGGCTGTCTCATTCCAGATCTTGTTAAATACCAGATCTTTCTCTGTTTTGCAATGTGAGAGCCAGGACAATATAAGAACGATGACAGTTCTCACATGGAAGCCTTCCCTGCACTTGCTTAGCTAGCTAGAGGCTCTTTTCAATTTTTTCATGAAAGAAGCTTAAATTAATCATATTTGATTTTGTTAAGAAATCCTTGGTCACTCTAGTGTATTTTTTTTCCTTTTACTATTTTTTTAAAGCCATTAAAGATTGTCATGCAGGTGAAGAATTGAAAACAACTGCAAAAAAACTACAGTCTTAACTAATTCTGAACATACTTAAGCCTTGAATTCTTGCTAAGTATAACTTCATGTTCTGCTCAGGTGTTGTATGGGTGATGAGAAGTGGAGCAGGAGCTATTTATTCAGATTTCAGCAGTTTCTTACAGATTCATTTGTTTATTCTCCAACACTGTGGAGAACTGGTGCTGCTGCAAAGAGGCAACTGTAAATTGCCTAGGTAGAGCTCTGCAGAGAGAGCAGGAGCAATGCTGAGAGATGGAGCCAGCAGCTACTGGTGTCCTTGGGAAGCTGCTGCGGCTTGGCAGCTCCTTCCTTTGGCAGTCTGGAGGAGCACTTAGCCAGAGTCCCTGTGGGCTGTGGGATGGTTAGGTAGAGTGGGCACATGGGGAGATAATTACACGGGTGAGAAAAGAGCTGTCAGGAAAAGAGTTCAAGATGAATAGATACAGGCAGTAAGGTCTGACTGCAATAGTTGGGAGTTGCTGATCCGGTTTATGTATCTTCCTTCAGGAAAAGATGCTTTCTTTAGAATTATTACACCAGAAAAACAGATATATTAGTTCCAGGTACAGGCTTCTAACTCCCACTCTCAAAAACTACTTCAAACAAAATTCTAGTTGTATGTATGCTTTTATTTACCCATGAATCTTTGGATTTCAGTGCCGCCAACACAGAGTTTGCTCATCTGTATTGATGGACTTCAGATATTTCCTCTACTATATTAAATCCTACCTTTATCCTAGATAATTTTGATTTTCTTGCTGCCTTCAGGTTTCTATCAGACAACACAGTACATAAAGATGAATAAATATGATTGGTTGATACCAAACATAACATAAAATATCACCTTTGTATTCTGACATGGGAACTGAGCACAGCAAACACTAGAAACAGGTGTTCAGCAGAGGCACTCCTTGGACTAGGATACCTGATATTAGGTTTGCCACAGATCTGGTGAAAGCAATAGCACTAGAACAAAGTATCAATATCATCTTTGGCAATCTTCAAGCTTCTAAGATTTTGTGCATTGTAGATTTATGGGTCTGATTAAAAATCGAATTATCCTCTGGCATATGTATTTAATAAATAGCAAATGTCTGTTCCTGCTAGCAAAACTGCTAGCAAATGACTGTAACATGTACGTATTTTGTTTATTAATATTTTCTCACTTGTCTGCACAGACAGCTTGCAATCCATGGAGTATTTTTAAGTTTTGCTTTAGGTATTTATGACTTATTTGGTATGTAATTGGTAGGTATTATTTCTATACTTGTGCTGAAGACTTAAACATTTAAAAGAAGAGAAAACAATGATGATTTTTATCAGCATTACAAGATAAAATTCAGATTTCTCAGAAAATGGGAAGCAGCAGACACAATTCCTAGGGCCACAGCTTCCTTAATGCTGATCTCTGTGTGCACACACACAATCAGAGCATCCAAAGGGACCCACATCTGTCAAACCAACCAGAGTACTGGATGTGGAGTTCATGAAGGCTTAATGTCAGGGATGAGAGAGTAAATGGCATCTGATCTGACATGAAGGGAGAGTGGCAAAGGCAATATCTAATCTAGCATCAAGCATGTCAGAAAAAAGTTAAAATTTCAATAATTTTTAATGTTTGAAGCATCTGTTAAGAGGGGACTGATGCAACCCCATTGCTTTGCGTCATAGGATTCAGCATTTGTGACATAGTACTGGAAGATTTAAGGCTGTATCTGCGATATTATTCAACCATACTTCTAGTCAAATTCAGAAACAATATAGACATAGGAAGACAGTGCTTATCCTGACGAGTCTGAATCCTAAAGAACAGAGCAAACAAGCATGCATAGATGAACACAAAGGAAACAAATTTCATGGCAGGGATGGTCTATCAGAGAGCCTTGCGATGATGTAGGATAAATAGTTGATAGGTACACAGACTGATGCTCCAAACTTCTTTCCTGTGGGGATTAGTTGCAAGGCAAGTAATTGAGTAGCTACACACTTATCAGTGGAATGGGAAATCCCATCTGCTAGAAGTATTTCCTGAAACTACATCTTGGTAAGATTTGGATGGGACTAATCTGCTTCAGCAGCTTATCTGAAATAGGTACTAGGACCACAGAGTCCACTGTGTGAACCCCAAAAACGCTGGCTAGATACAGTTGATTTTAAAAATTTGAAGCAGGGTCTCCTCTGAAAGGTTACTGCTCATTTGTCATCAGTCACTGACAGAAGGTCAGTGTCTGGAACATCTGATGTGATTAGGGTTTTGAGGACCAAGGATAATTTCTGTTACACCCAATATTGCACTCAGAAACATTTTTGAAATTGAGAAAAACAGTTTTCCTCATATATATAGGAAAATATCTATTATAATGTTACATGCAGAGGTATTTAGTATATCTGCCTATTTTTTTTTTTCTTATTCCTTCTTAGAAAACTCTTGTGCGTTCCATTTTCTACAAATAGCTGAGGATTGGTAACTCATTGTTTCCTTTCTGAAAATTTCCCCATGATCTGCTACTGTTAGGAATACGGGACCTGTAATTCTGACTATCCATAACAAAGAATTTTGTTGTTTGTCTCCTTTAAAAAATATAATACCTAGCTAAAAGTCAGCTGGTCTCATTAATGGTTCAAATTTAACAATTCCAACTGGCACTGAACCGCTTTTTTCTTCTTTCTTCCATGATCTTCAGGCTCATAGCAAGATTGTCCTCTGATAGTTGATCATCAAAACTTACACAGGAAAGATCTGCATAAAAGATGAAGTATTTAGTATGGGGATGTATCACGTGGACTTTTTAAAATTTTATTTCAAAGCCCAGCTACTTTAGTTTGCCTTAATTGACATAGCATATAACAGTTACAAGTATTTATCAGAATTCCCTTTATAATATACTTATAATGAATGAATAATTTTAATAGAGAAAGAATTAATCTGATAAGTATATCAAGTACTGTGGAATGTGTTATTTAAGCTAGACTGCTGGGTAGAGAGTATAGCAGTTGAATCAGGAATTTTAGTCTCTTCCAAGCCTTCATCCAGAAAAGCATTCCCATTCAGAACTATGGTAAAATTATATGATGCACCAAGGTTGAAAATGAGACAGTGTACTGGTTTTGGTTGGAATAGAATTAATTTTCTGCACAGTAGCTAGTATTGAGTCATGATTTGGATTTGTGCTGGAAACAGCATTCATAATACAGGGACATTTTTGTTACTGCTGAGCAGTGCTTATACAGAGCCAAGGCCTCTTCTGCTTCTCATCTCACCCCACCAGCAAGTAGCCTAGGGGTGCACAAGAAATTTGGAAGGGACACAGCTGGGACAGCTGACCCCAACTGACCAAAGTGATATTCCATACCATTATGACATCGGAGTTATAGCATCTGTGTTTCCAAGTAACCACTATGCATGATGGAGCCCTGCTTTCCTCGAGATGGCTGAACACCTGCCTGCCCATGAGAAATTGTGAATGAATTGTGATGTGATAGAGAACAGCCCTTCAGAGAAGGACTTGGAGGTGCTGATGGATGAGAAGCCCAACATGAGCCGACAATGCATGCTTCCAGCCCAGAAGGCTGACTGTGTCCTGGGCTGTATCAAGAATAGTGTAGCCAGCATATCTATATACATGTAGAAATACATGGAAAAATTGTAGATCCTTACAGGACTTAAAAACTGTATTTGCATCTGAAATATTTTTTGGTTTCCTTCTTTGGGGTTTTTCAATTCTGTCGCTCCTCTGGTGACATCAGAAGCAGTTTAAATGCTCTTACAGGCTCTATTAGTCTCACCATCCACAGCCAATGAAATCTAAATGACTTACAGTTGAGATTATTCCTTCGATTATTAGCCCTTAATGGACTTTTGTTTTGTAAACTTCTCCCACTGCTTTTTAAACTTCTATAAAGCTTTAACATCCACTTCCTCTTGTGTCAGAGTTCCACATATCATCTATGAGCTAAGAAGCATTTCTATTATTTTGGTGGGTTGTTTTCAGCTTGATTACTTTGACATCCCTAGTCTCTGTTGGTCTAATCCTCCCCCTTTTTGTCTTCTTGGTGTCATTTATGATTTTACAGGGGTCTTTTTCTCCCTTATTAGATATTTCTTATCCCAATATGAATCTCTCTCCTTATTTATTATCTTTAATTTTTCCCTGCTTCCTTTTTGAGGGGGACATGTGTGTGTGTGTGTGTAGTAGGAACTGCAGGCAGCACCCGATATAACTTTATACAATATCATAATATTTGCTGAATTGTTTTCCTTTTTTAGGCTTTTATTTTCTTTTTCTACTGCTCCCAAGTATTGAGCTGACATTTTCATTGAACTATTTATTACAGGCCTATTCTAAAGATCTCATTCCTGCGTGGCAAAAGTAATCTCAGAGCTCATCACCTTGTATGTAAAATTAGGATTGTTTTTCCTCATGTGTATCACTGTGCATTTACCTACACTGATTTCCTCTGCCATTTCATTATCACTTTATTTCTTCTGCAGTTCAGTTGCCCTTGTTTTTATTACCTTGAATAACTATCACCAGCAAATTTTGTCTCCTTGTGGTTTCCTCCTCCCTTTTTCCAGATGATTTATGAAACTGTTGAACAGTCCTGAAACAGCAAAGATCCTGCATGACTCCACTTTATTTATTAGCTAAATTAATTTAAAGTTCAATCACTGAAACTATATTAGACTATTTATGTATTTTCTTGTTGAATTTTCCCCCTTCTTCAATCATGCAGGTACTGAATTTTATTTAGGTGGATATGTATTTCTTAACTAACAACTTTCTATACAATTTTGAGCAGATATCATCAGTAAAGGCTATAATTGGACAGACTTCCTTCAACCATGTGAGAGTTTTTTTGCCTAGTTAGACTCAGTATTTTTTACAAGGACAGTTGTAGTCTCATGATTTTATTGATACGATACAAAACAGTTATGAAGAATATTAATTTAGAAGTACATGTAAATAGATAGTGCTTAATATCCATTATGTGTTCAGCTGTCACATTGTGTGGTTCTGGACAATTTTCATGTAGGTAGATTGATCCTAAAGTTCAATGAAACCATTAGAATAACTTGAACAATCTTAACCTCAGAAGCATTATGCCACTTTAAAGATGCAAATGTTTTCTGGTCTAGAGTTCTTAATCAATTAGATGGACTTTGAAAATCTTTCGAGACAGAATTTAAAAATTTAGATTCAATTGCTAATTTTTTTCTCTAAAAATGGTTACATCAGGGGATGCATTTCTGTACATATTTTTGCTGATAAATCTTGTAGTATGTGGTGACTATAATAACACAAGGCAACTTTACTTACCTGGTGATTACTGGGTAATTTTGAAAACTCTGTAGCTAAAACAAATGATGGAAGATATTTGGAAGGGCCCTTAGAAGGATCCTTAGAAGGAAGAGTCAATGAACACCCCAGGAAACTTTGGGAAAGAATTAGGAAAAGATAGTGGGGGAGTGGAAGGTCAAAGCTTATTTTAAGAACTGTCTAAAGTCACAGAAGCAAGTTGGAAAGTCACAATAGCTGAGAAAATGGGCAAAGAGAATGAGGAGAAGTCCCTTCCATCACACCAGAGGATCTGAACTCAACCCTAACATCACTCTGGTAAAGTTACCAAGTGCATTGGTGAGGTCCTGTGAAACCCTGCTCAATAACTGTGTGCAACACGTGTTATTACACAACATATCTTCTGACAGAAGCAAATTTAGCCTGTCATTGAGGGTGAGCAGTGTGGCAGACAGACCACAAAACATAATTTTCATTAAGGGTTGAGGGATTGTGAATATAAAATGAAACCAAGGGTCCAAGGGGAGAAGTGCTGCAGGATGGTGAGGTGCAAGGAATCTTAAAATACATTGGATTCTGGAAATGTAGCAAGTGCCTAAATATGCAGATCTTGCACAGATCTGTGACAAAATATTATCTGAAAAGTCTTTTCTAGAAGTAATTAGCTTGGCTGGTTTTCCTATAGGCAAGATTCTGGAATAGGGCATATAATCACAATTTCAGCCAGTTTGGATCACAGCTCAACACCAGTGCTGTATTTCTGGATGACACATGATTCATGTTCTATAATTTTTTAGCATTTATACATCTGGGTTTTAATGCAGGATTTGGCATTTTTGATTGCACCAGATTAGACTGTTACATTTTAGCTTGACACAGAATGTTATTTTAAAATATATATATATATATTAAATTCATTGAATTTGGCAGGGTTCAACATTTACAGTTGTTCTCTCTTGTAAGACTTTTCTGTTTGCAAGTAGAACATGTCAGATAATACCTGGAAATAAAAATTTAAGGTAGTCATAATCTTATTTGAACAACAGAAATAATCACGTCAGACAAATGCTTTAAGGATTACAATTTCAATCACTTTTAATACTTTTCTGAAGCATTCTTTCTCATTGAGAGAGGGTGAGAATGCATTTAGTGAAGAAAAAATAATAAGGAACCTGGAGATTCAAACCTTTTTTTTTTTAATTGTCCTTGATCAAAATAATTTTAAGATCACTGGAGTTTGACCATACAATTATCTTAAAAATCAATCTGTTGTTAACACTTTTGCAAAAGAACAAAAAAGGACAAACAGAAAAATTTTATGTCAATGAAAGCGTTTTCATTAAGATTGATGCATCCTACAGGAACATGCTGAACTCATCAAAATTCCAGAGAGGAAAGGATGCTATCTTTTTTGTATCTACATGTCATTAAATGATTAGATTTAAAACTATATGCACATTGCTGGTGCTGATGTATGTTGCATCTTGTCCTTGATGTTTACATTATCTAAACAAAGTAATTTTTCATTATCAAAATAAAATAGACTTTTGCTTCAAAGTAGAATTAATTTGAAGTAATCATTATTCAATGACTGTTTAAAAATCATGGAACTGACATACGTCTGATTTGCAGTGTTTATATTTTTAGGTTTCAGGGACTTTTAAGTGGTTGGAGTGTGTTCCATGCACTTCATGGAATACAACCCTTTTCTTCTTAGTTCTATGTGGACAAAACTGAATATTCAAAATATTTCAAAAATATAATCTAAACTCCTACAAATTTCTTAAAATACTTAACATCAGTAGATTGTCAGAAGATGGCGTACAGTCCCAGATCACAATAACACTATACAATTGCCACCTGTTATAGAGCAATGCAGCAAATGAAGTTCCACAGACTTTCAGCAGAGTTCAAAACCAAAGCACATTCTCTGTACATATATATCTGCTGTTTTCAATTACCAAGCCAAACAAAATTTGTTTAGCTGAGACATTTATTCCATGAAGGCATCCTGTGTTGGCTTGAAGGCATAAAGATTAGAAAATATCAGAATTCTGCTATCTCCGACATTTTGGTTTGATAGCTAGCCATATTAGAAATGTGTATGTGTCATTTGCCATTAGAATTGTCCATCAGCTTCTAAACACTATTCTTGCCATGCCTTTTTCTATTACACTGAACAGCCTTTTAATACCTGATATTTTTAGTACCTGATGTCTGAGGTATTTATACCTTGCAGTCACAGCACCTCATAATATCTTTTTTTGATAATCTAAGTGGACTGAGCTGTAGGTGACATGCAGAAATGCATTTCTCTACACCTCAAGTAACATTTATGTCTCTTCTGTTTTGTCTCCAGTTTTCAGTCTCCTTTTAAATATGTTGGCTACGGAACTTCATACATTGTCCTGACATGTCTCACTAATGCCATATACATATAACCACTATCCCCTTCTTTATGCACCTGCACATCATGTTGTCACTTTGCTGCAGCAGAATTGCACTGACAGTTTGTGTCAAAGTGCCTATACGCTGTACATGGTATCTGCCAATTATGGGCTTTTTTCCTCAGTATGTAAATTTTCATTTTGCAAAGCTAAATTCAGTTTGTTTGAGTTGAATAAATCTAGATCTCTATTTTCTGCTATTCCACTCGTTTTGTCTGTGGTGCGTTTTATGGTGTAAATGTTTGGCTGATGCTTGTATAGACCCATGTGATCAAAATGACAAATAAGATTTTGGCATTTCTTTCTGTTTCAGAAAACTAAACAAAATCAAGTACTTTTGCAAATCATATTCTCTTATTCTAAGGTTCAAAAAGTACATTCCCACAGGCTTGAATGTCAAAGTTATGGAAATCTTCAGGTTTCCACATGAATCTTCTGGTTCCCACATGAATCTTCAAAAGAACATAGCAGCACAACCAGCTTAACATATTGACGCATTTAAAAAAAAAAAGGGCAGAAAAAAAAGCAGTGGGTAAATGTGAAAATGAATTTATTTTCAAACTTGCTTTTGCAATGAAGCAATTAACCATGGCTTTAAAATATTTTGTGCATTGCTTGTATGTTTTCACTAGTCTTTTGCAAACATAATAATAAAAATGTCCCTTTTTCCAATTTTGCTTCCCTGTTTTGCTATTCATTCCTTTAATAAGTGACTAGCCAATAAAAAAATAAAAATGAGGGTGTAAGTGGAGCAGTTTTCTTGTACGTGTGAGAAAAAATTTCATTTGTTACAACCACTGTGGTTGCAATGTTTATTTTAAAATTCAAATCTTGTGCAATTTCTTAAGCTTCTAATTTTAGTGGAAAAATAAAAGACTCCCCAGATGAGGTCTAACTTCTGAGAATTTGATCAGATATCATGTCTGAAGCAGTGGCGAGCATTAGATAAGTTTGAAGGGAGTAGCTTTAGACCCCTTACCTGACAAATCTATATCTATATAAAGTATTGGTTCAAAGATCTATTTGATTTTATTCTATTCCTCCTTCACTTGTCTCTGTATCCTCTATTTTGCCAGCACTTTTATCAAAGTGCAGCCATGCTTTTTACATAATGATTTTGCTTAGCCTCAGATCTAGTCCTTTTTCACAATATATAACTGTAAGAAGTGAGAAACATTTCCTGAATTGGTGCATCTGTTGTGGACTACAGTGATTTTTCCTGTACAGTTTTTTGAATTTTCAGTGCGATACTGTGGGTGCCCTATCTATCTTTTTCAACTTTCATCTCCCTTAAAAATATCTCCTCCTTTATTGTTACAGTTTTTCTCAGAGTAGGAGTTATCTCAGGAGGTGTCTTGATGTGACATTCAATGAAGGTGGGCTTTTATTCGCATGCAAGCATCCAGGGCAAAACGTAGTTTATGAGGAGAGAAATTCTTAGCAATTAAATTATCAAAGGGACTTACTTTACAAATAGTTTAATACAGAAGGGTTTATACTATAATTTTTGAGCAGAGCATCTCTTTGTTCATGATAAAAGGTGCTTCACAAGCTTAGAAAAAATTTACCTCCCAAAATGCATGGACCTGCACACTAAACATGAGCTGAGGAAGAAAGCTGTATTATTTTTTTTCCCTAATGGTCTGTCTTTCAAGAAGAGAGCAATACTGTATTAAAAAATAGTGTGCCGAGTCGATGTGTCCAGACTCTTTCTTCCTTGCAAAGTGATGAAATGGACTACTGAAAGCCTGTGCTCTCTGGAGGTACCAAGGACCAGCATGGGCAATGAAGGCAAGTAATTACAAGATTTCAGCTCACTGAAGCAGAGGACTATACAAATATCCGGCACAGCAAGAGACAGTGTCTGCACCCTAAACAGGTTCCATTGCCTAAGACCACAAGGTGAATCCCAGTAGAGGACCTGCTGGCAGAAGTCTCAGTGTCTCAATGAAATGTTACCAGACTCTGCCACACTAAGAGAAAGCAGAACCCAGGCTTAGTATTTCTGTATCTTAACTGCAAGAGTTTAATATTTACTGTTTGAAATCTGAATTCCTTTCTCTTTTTGTTAGTTGAATTGTTTATAACATATATGTAACAACATGTTGACAAGCATATATGGTTGTGGTCTTTTAATGATCAATTTAAACTATTTCCAGCTACTTCCTTAGTCTCTCCTGCTTTGCAGAGTCACTGCAATTCCCCTTTTACATTCTTGGTGATGAATCTGAAGACTTACCTCTCTGAACAGTGCTTAAGGAAATGCTCTTTTCTGTAAAGTCTTCACACAGTAAGATCATTAGGGTTTCCTATTTTGTTTCTTTTGTGTTTGTTTTTTTATTAATTTGGATTTTTGGGAACCTAAAAAAAGTAATAATTAATTTTTTAAATGTTAGGTTGAGGATTCATGGAGAACTTTTTTCATCTCTTTTTTGATGCTGCAATAGTCAAAAGCCTG
Organism: Porphyrio hochstetteri; assembly: GCA_020800305.1. Lineage (NCBI taxonomy): Eukaryota > Metazoa > Chordata > Aves > Gruiformes > Rallidae > Porphyrio > Porphyrio hochstetteri. Next base: position 46,329,868 of record CM036906.1, on the reverse strand, counting down.
CCTAAATGAGGAAAGCATTGACATTCCATTGAGACTGAATTGGTGAATAAAATTATATTAAAAAAAAAGCCTGAAATTCATCAGAATGGAAAAAGAGTTTTCTTTTCTAGTTTTTCACCTGTGCATATCACATAACACTGTATTTGTTAGACCTCGGCTGACAATGACAGCAGTTGATAAGTCAAAGTACATATTTTGAAATTTCTTTTAGAACACCAGGTTCATCTTCCTGCTGTGTATTTTAATGACACTGAAAGGGTCTCTCAAGTCACTTAGTGCAATTTAATGGTGATTCCTTTGTTTTTAAATAGCGATCTGTTCTCTTCTAGGTTCATCTTCAAATATAGAATCCCACATCTACCTTGTCACAATGATAAAATGCAAAGTATGCACAAATTGCATTAGACCTAAGCATAAAACAATTCTATTGCCTTCTATAAAACCAGCTGTTGGGTAATATTTCCTGTGGTGTGACGATCTAACGTAATTTAAGGGACATGTTTCTTTTAGAATAAAATATCAAGAATGAACTTAAGAACACACCAAGAAAGAACTTTTGGTTCATTTAGTAGGCATTGCTAATGAATTCTTTAAATAGCCACAATGTTTCTTAAATTAAAATAGTCATTATTACAAAGTTAGAATTGGGCTGGCATAGATTTTTTGCAATACAACATTTAGAAATAAAACACAGTTTATGAATAAATGTTTGATATCACCCTTCTTTCTATAAAAATTTCACTGCTGTAATTTGATTTTTTTACTATGTATACACATTTTTTATATGCATATACATACATATATGTTGTAGTTTCATACATCTGGGTTCTGGTGGAGGAGGAGGGCTGCAGGGGTGGCTACTGCAAGAAGCAGCTAAAAACTCTCTGCAGGCCTGACAGAGTAGCCAGCGATGGTCACAGCGCCTCTGGGAATCCCATTTAGGAGAATAAAACCTACAAGCAGCTGCTTTTTGCCGCCAGAGAAGGGAGTGGAAAGATGTAAGAAATTGCAGACACTCTGCATCTGGCCTCCAGCCAGGGTCAAACCATGAATATATATTAATAAATAATCAGCCTACCCTAGAACACAGCTTCATCCTCAGGTGTCCTTTGAAGTTCATGAGAAGGTGACTTTATTTAATTTAGGACAGGTGTCCAAGCAGTATACAATTATTTTCTCTATAGAATTTGATCAGTTATTGCTGTGGGCAGGGTGACTTTCCACTAGACCAGGTTCTCCAAAGCCCCATTCAACCTGGCCTTGAACACTGCCAGGGAGGGGGCAGCAACACTTTCTCTGGACAACCTGTGCCAGTGCCTCACCACCCTCAGGATAAATAACTTCTTCCCAATGTCTAATCTAAATCTACCCTCTCTTGGTTTAAACCAATTACCCCAACCCCCTATCCAGCTTTCTTTTAGGTCCCTTTAGGTAGTGGAAGGTTGCACTAAGGTCTCCCAAGAGCCCTCTCTTCTCCTGGCTGAACAAGCCAGTCTGTCTTTGTAGGAGAGATACTCCAGCCTTTGGATCATACTTGTAGCCCTCCTCTAGACTTGCTCCAACAGCTCTGTGTCTTTCCTGTACTGGGAACCCCAGAGCTGAATGCAGTACTCCAGGTGGGGTCTCATTAGAGCAGAGGGGCAGAATCACTTCCCGTGACCTACTGGTAACGTTTTTTGATGCAGCCCAGAATACAGTTGGCTTTCGTATCTGCAGGGGTGCAATAATGGTTCATGTTGTGCTTTTCATGAATCAACATGTCCAAGTCCTTCTTCTTAGGGCTGCTCTCAATCCATTCTCTGCAGAGCATGTACTTGAGTTTAGGATTGTGCTGACAATCTGGTGGCACCAGACATGTAATTAGGTCCTGGGTCCATCTATTCCACCTAACATTGCTGTCCACACTGACAGGAAGGATGAAAATATAACCTGTGCTCCAGATTCCCTCAGGAACTATCTCAAAACCCTGAAGTCTCTTTTGAGCTTTTGCACTATGTGTTGCAGCTTCATTACCATGCACCTGGTAGTAGTCAGAACGCTCAACCAGGTTGGATATTCAAATTCTGTTCATCAGTCTGTGTAAGTTTCAACGTGTTGCAGTATTTATATTAAATTTTTATCTATTTGCTTGTAAAAGATGTCCCATGCTTCAAGTCAAGAAAGGAGGTTTTCCAGAAGTTTTATAGTAGGGGAATGACAACATGTCTTCATGACAAGTGAAACCACATTTGTAAAATGCCTCTCTTCTTCCCCTCTTATTTTTAAGATTTGATTGAACCCTGACTTAAAATGAATTATCAAATCACTGAGCAAAATTTTCTATTATCCCTTGAATCATTCAAGCAATATTATCCAACCAGCTATAAAATTAGTTAATTAGCAAAATATTTGTCAATCTACTCTCAGTATTTTTATTCTAAAGTAGTATGCAAGACATTTTCTTTTACTTTTTTTTTCCCTTCAAAAAGAATGTATATACTTGACCAACAGTTCCTTTTAACCTTAAAATGGCTCAGGGGACTAATATTTCTTTATTCAAATGTAATCAGTTTGAATGAAAATAATTTGTTCTGTGGAAATAGAACTCTCAGTAAAATATGTTAACCTGCAGAAATGCATTTAGTTGGTACAAATTTTCTTTAAAATTTCATCCAAATTTTTGAGCAGGAGTTCATCTGAGTTCATTGTAAGTTGAAAATTGTTATAAATTCTGTTTGGGATAAGGACTGCAAAATACTCATTGTAATACATAGAAATTGTGTGATGGCTTATAACATAACAGTAAAAGAAGAGTAGAGCATTCTTTTCCTAACCCATGTACCTAGCAGTTGAAATTTCCTGTTTGGGAATTTTGGCAAGAGTATAAAAAGTCCTGTATATTTTGGGTAAGATTTCTTTCATATATGAATTTTAATGGATATTCATAAGAGCCAGGTGATTCCTTATGCCCTATATGTTTATATATTAGGTGGGAAAAAATAATCTTGTCCTTCCTACATCAGGATTTGTGTCAAGGTCCAGGTTTTCTTTAGTCAGTTTTCTGTAGCTGGAACTTAATCCAGACTGAGCTAACTGTCCTACACAACAGTAACAGGTTCCTGGGCACCTCTTAAGTTAGTATGTATTTTTGTGAGTCCAATGCCTGTGTCTGCATACCTGTATATAAAGACAAGGGTACTTGATCACAACATTAAACCTCAGTTTTCTTACATATGCTACCTTTTCTGACTTCAAGAAATATTTTTGTTTACTTGTGCACAATGCAGTCTTAAAAACTGGGTTCTGTAGAGAGTGCAGGATAGAAATTATTCATGTTTCTATGAAAATAGATGCTTCTGACTAATAGGGCTGTAAGGAACTGTGAACTGTTTCATTCTTTCTCTGCATGCTTTATTGCTTTTCTACCTTGATTTTTGTAAGAGTATCAGAGAACCGAGTACTTGTAATACTGTGCAATACCAGACACTATGGTGATAAGGTCCATGTACTGGACCCTTCTTTCAACTCAAGATTACCAATACTAAAATCATAGCCCATGTTTACTTTGCATGAAGGTACATGCTGCAGTAAGTCTTAAAATCCAAGTCTGTTAACCACCTACTCAAGGGAAGCATGCTAACAATCCCTCTTCAGGCTGATTTATTCTAAAAGTGAGACATTTCAGTGGGCGAGCTGGGCTGGATTCAGCACCCAAGCTCAATTCCTGCAGGTTGGGCATAGCCAAGGAGTCCTGGAGAGAACAGGACTAGCTCATACCCAGCCCTGCAACAGAAGTACCGGGACAGGAAAGGCATGCCTATTCTACTTCCAGATAAGCTTTAATTTATCCAATTTAACGTCAAAGATGATCTCTTCAGTAGTTTACTCCTCAGTTATTCTGTAGTCCAACTAAATGGGCTTATAAACAACGATTTGTGGGACTGACGCACATTTGCCTGCTAGTCACAGCTCTGCTCATGTACATTTCAAAAGCCTTGTCTGACCAGTGCTGACATATGGAGCTGTTCAGGGATGAATCACGAAGGAAACATATGGATTAAACATTTATGGCATTAAGATTCTTACTGAAGCAGAAGGTGGCCTGTGTAGGCCTATAGGGATGATTCACAGAGAGTCACCCCTATGTTTTCTTGAGGGCGAAAGGAAACTTTGTTCTATTGAGTGCCATATTTGCAAGCTCACCACAGCTTTTATACACATTTAAAAATTTCATGATAAGATTGCTTGGAGAAAGGCAGCATGACCTGGTAATTAAGGTGCAGAATTAGCTTGCTTAGCGGATGGCACTCCTTCAAACCACACTGATCAAACCTCCCGTCTTCCCAGATGCAGAGCTACCAAAGCAATTTTATGCGCAGCAAGGCTACAGATTTATGTACCTTCCCCAGGCTGCATTCCTATTACCAAAGTCAGCCAGACTCTGGGTGTTCAGTTTCTTCAAAATGCCTGCTTAATATCTGACTTTTTTTTTTTTTTTAATAAAGTTATGCTAGAAATTTGACTGGAAAACAAGTTGAGGACTCTTCCTTCTGTTGAGGATATTGAAACATGCTAAGTTAAACTAACAAAAACTCTTGTAATTAAGGCCAGTGCTTTTTTACACAGTAAGCAATCTACAAAGCCCACTTGCTCCTGCTGTGGTGGAAGTAGCTGAAACAAGAGCAGTGATGAATACACTGCCTGCACTTGCCGGTCCTCCCATCTACTCCCTGCTTTCCTGTTGCTGTGGGGATGAAATGGCAGGCCCTGTGAGAGTGGCTTTCAAGTAGCTCTGAACTGGAATTGCTATTTCTTCAGCAAACTAAGAGCCTTTTGATAAGGCAGCTATTGGCGTTTGGCATTTTTTGTGTCAAGAATGTTTAAATTCGAAAGTCATTTCCTTTCACCTTTGAGGAAAATCATAGCTGACCATGACAAGCTGGTATAACAGACGTATTTATAAATAGGAATACAGCAGACACATATAATTATTGGATAGAAATTTCATGAAACTTCTTTTATATTGTCATATATGCATAAAAGTGCATATAAGCTATATATAGTTCATACTGTATATGTATATATATGCATCTAATTCATATGTACTACTCATAATTCAGTCACATAACATGATGCACATTCATTATATATGCTGTGAAGGTATGTGATAATCACAATCATTTTAATTTAACTTCTATTTTTCGTTTGGATCCTTTACTGTTGATTTCAGTTACAGTCATGTTATTTCTCTTAACAAAAATAAATTCCCTGAAAAGGTTGAGGATGAATAATGTAAGTAAAAGTTTGGATTAATTTTTAGTTAATTCATTTTACTGAAAAAAGGGCAAAGGGATTTTTATAATTCAGTGATTTCAAAATGTTTCTGGCAAGACTTGTGTTTTAGTGCTTTACATCTGACTTTCTAAAAAAAAAAAGTCATTTAAAAATCCATCCTTGGATTTCCACAAAATTAAAACCATATTATTTTAGCTTGTCTGTAACAAATTGTTTCTCTCAGCTTTTGCCATCACCTCAAAAATCCATTTTTTCAACACTGTTTCCAAAGCATTTGTCCCAACCTTGAAATGAGATCCAAGTACTGATGATAACTGTTAAACTCTCTTAAACTCCTCAAGATCTTTGAGTTTTAGCCTTTTTTACTGTCCCCTTCATTACTGAGAAAAGAAAAGAAAAAACAACAAAGCAAAAATGCTCAGATCACATAGGCACAGGAGCAAGTTGAGTTGGAGGGGAGGAAGACTGGCGTGGCTGAGCAGAGAGCTTTGGATGGAACTCAGGAAAAAATTGAAAGTTGATGGCCTTTGGAAGAAGAAGCAGGCAACTTGGGAGGACTACAGTGGTGCCATGAGATTATCATAGAATCATAGCTGGAAGGGACCCATAAGGGTCATCAAGTCAACTCCTGGTAGCACACAGAGCCAGCCAAGTTGTACAGGGAGAAAATTAGAAGGGCTAAAGCCCAAAAGACAATAAAAAATGTTTCTATAAATACAACAACAAAATAAGGGCTAAGAGAATTTCCACACTTTATAGGATGTTGAGGGAAATATAGTGGTAAAGAATGAGGAAAAGGCTGAGATACTTAAGGCCTTATTTACCTTGATCTTTAATAGTAAGGCAAGTTGTTGTCCAGGTTCCCAGCCTACTAAGCTGGAAAACAGGGACAAGGAGCATAATGAAGCCCACATAATCCAAGGAGAAATGGTTAGTAACCCGCTACACCACTTAGACACACACAGGTCTATGGAGCCAGATGAGATCCACCCAAGGGCACTGAGGGGAAGTGCTGACCAAGACCTTCCCATCCTTTATCAGCAGTCCTGGCTAACTGGGGAGGACCCCTTTGACTGGAGATTAGCCAATGTGATGCCCATCTACAAGAAGGGCTGGAAGGAGGATACAAGGAGCAACAGACATGTCAGTCTGACCTCAGTGCCAGTGAAGGTTATGGAGCAGACCATCCTGAGTGCCAATCATGCAGCATGTACAGGACAAGCAGGTGTTCAGTCAGCATGGGTTCATCAAAGACAAGTCCTGCTTGACCAGTGACAAGGTGAACCACTTAGTGGATGAGGGAAAGGCTATGGATGTTGTCCACATGGATTTTAGTGCAAACTTTGACACCATTTTCCATGCATTCTCATGGAGAAACTGGTTGCTCACACCCTGTATGGGTGTATGCTTTGCTGGGTAAAAAATCTGGCTGTATGGCCAGGCCCAAAGAGTTGTGGTGAATAGAGTTAAATCAAGTTGGTGCCCAGTCACAATTGCTGTTCCCCTAGGGTTCAGTACTGGGGCCAGTTCTCTTTAATATCTTTATCAATGGTCTGGATGAGGAGATCGAGTGCACCCTCAGTACGTTTGCAGATGACACCAAGTTGGGTGGGAATGTTGATCTACTTGAAGTCAGGCAAGCCTGACCAGAGGGATCTGGACAAGCTGGACTGATGGCCAAACATCAACTCTATGAGGGTCACAACAACCCCATGCAATGCTATAGGCTTGGGGAGGAGTGGCTGGAAAGCTGACCAGAGAAAAAAGACCTGGGGGTATTGGTTGACAGCCAGATGAGTATGAGCCAGTAGTGTGCCCAGGTGGCCAAGAAGCCTAATAGCATCCTGGCTTCAGTCAGAAATAGTGTGGCCAGCAGGACTAGGTAATTTTGCTTACATAAATGAGAAAGTCCATTTGATTTAAAACAAGCTGGACTTCATTTGCATAGATTAATAGATACCTTCCCTTACAGGGACACTAAAGCAGTGAGTCATGGCCACTCCTGGGATGGAGGTAATCATCTAGACAAGAAAGTTTTTCTACTTAATTAGAGGGAATAAGATCGTGGAGGGGACAGAAACATCTTTGTATCTATAGTCCCCAAGCCAAGCTCTCAGCAGATTTTTCTGCCACAATTTCTTGGTCTTTTCTAGCTCTCCAACACAGCTCCTCAGAAATGAGCCATACTCCTCTCCGCTTTTGCCTCCTTTGTTTTTTTGCAGTTGGACTAGAAGTGCATTTTACCTGTATAGCTCCAACACCTTGAGGTAGCTCTAGATCTACTGCCCTAATAAGCAATGCCTGCTACGATAGGCAAGTGATGCATGTTTCTGCTTTGCTATTTTAGCCCAGCACCCTGAAGTACTGTATGCTAGAAAATGGTTGTCACAATTAACTTATACTTTCATGCTTCAAATTGTAAGTCACTGAGTTTCTGATCAAAGCAGATTCCAGTTGCACCTGTAAAATAGAATCAGACTAAGCAAAATACAATTAATTTGCCTTGAACCCAGATATAAGCACTGGAATAGACTGCCCCAGGGGGGTAGTGGAGTCTCCTTCTCTGGAGATATTCAAGACCTATCTGGACGCCTCCCTGTGTGACCTGTCCTAGGGAACCTGCTTTGGCAGGGGGGTTGGGCTGGATGATCTCTGGAGCTCCCTTCCAACCCTTACGATTCTGTGATTCTGCGATTCTGTGATAAGTGTACTAAATACCATAATCAGTGTAGGTGTGTAAGTACTTTGTAACATCATAACGCTATCAGTAGTATTTCATAACAGTAAAACATAAACATATAAATAATAGTCATAACTGCAGAGGAGCAAATAGAGATGTTGTAAAACTGAACAAATTAGGTGCTGGAACACATGTGCAAGATCAGGCATGAAAGATATCTAATAAAACCAAAATAATATTGCAGAGCAGATAGGAAATTAATTTTGTGGAAATAATCCTGGAGAGTAAGTGAGAAACATCCCTGGATCAAACAAACAAACCAACAAACAAAACCCCAATCCAAACCCACCCCCCAAAAGAAAACCCCAACCAATACAAACCCGAAGAACCAGCTGTACAGGAGTGTATGAAATCGCCCCATTTTCTTTTGGGGAACAGAAAACATAAAGTAGTCATTATGAGCAAGGAATAGATGGAGAAGAAACAATTTATCTGTATCAGTTCCACTATACGTTTTTGAAGACCTGTAAGCACTGGCCAGCTTGAACTTGCACTCCGAGGCGTTCAAGGACCACAGTCATCACTCCATGATATTGTTTACTCACAACTAATTTAGGATAATCTTGTTCAGGACTAACTGTTTAAATATATATATAAATAATAGATAATGAGTAAGAACTAACCATTAAGAACATGTATTGCCAATGAGTGACAGTCTATTAAAATGTAGTTTTCAAGTTTGAAAACATTCAAAGTTGTCAGTCTTTTAAACTGCTGTCACAGTGATCTCTAATTCTCTTCACTGAGACGTATATATTTACATATATATATGTATAATCAGCTGCAATAAGTTCAAGAAAACTGTGGTCATAAATTATGGTAGTAAACATTGCTAGGAAACGGGATGTATAAGATTGAGCTTAAAATTCTGCTAATGATGTAGCATCTGGTTAACTAGGAAAGCAGGCAAAGTGCATGTAGGTTTGCTTGTGTAAGACTGCATAGATACACTGCAGGAAGGATGCAATTTCCATGGCAGTATGCTCCCAATCCTGTGCCCTGGCTGCAGCAGGGATGGAGTTAATTTTCTTCATAGCAGCTAGAATACTGCTGTGTTTTGAATTTAGGATGAGAACAATGCTGATAACACACTGATAATTTTTTAGTTGTCGCCAAGCAGTCGAAGACTTTCAGCTTCTCGTGCTTCCCTGCCAACAAGAAGGCAGGGGGTGACCGAGATGCTGGGAGGAGGCACAGCCAGGACAGCTGACCGAAACTGACCAAAGGGATACTCCATACCATATGATGTCATGCTATGTATTTAGCTGGGGCATGGGACAGGAGGCAGGTCAGCTCAGGGTCTTGCTGAGCATTGACTTTGGGTGGTATGAAATTGTACTGTTTGTCATCTGTACTGTTGTTATTATCTCCCTTTTCTGTCCTTTTAAACTGTCTTTATCAAGTTTTAGATTTTTTTTCTTTCATTTTTTATTCTCTCTCACATCCTACTGGGGGTGGGGGCTGTGAGTGAATGGCTGTGAGGTTGTTTTAGCTACCGGATGGATTAAAACACTACATCCTGACATAACAAAAGAATACTGATGGGGTATAAAGCTTCATACACAAGTGAAAATGTTATAAATAACAATCAAACAGACAAGATTTAAATATAGGTTGTGATTTCTACTTGTCTGATTAAGATATTGGACCGGGGCATCTTTCAAAAGAAGCAAAATCAACAGAAATAGGCTGAATCATATTTTTTAACATGTCTCCTTTCAGTAAAACCAGGTTGTTCTTTAATTGGGATCATCCATCTGAATAGAAACGTAACAAATATTTATGACCTATATAAAAATATTATTGTGCAATAAAAGCAACCATTTATATCTTAAATCCTCTTCTTTACAATCACATTAAATTTGTTTTGGTCTTGTACCTTTTGGGTTAGACACAAGATGGTTATGATTTCTTAAGAGTTCATTTTGGAAAACAGCTTCTTCCATCTCTATATGCTGTCTAATTCACAGAAGTACTTTTAAATTATTATTATTGGTCATATAATGTTCTCCAGAGTGTATTTTCTTCTAATAGTCAGTGCAACGGAAGGCCATTTTTTAACATTACTGAATTATAAAATTTGTAGTCTAGTAAAAAAAATAACTTTACAAGTATCTAGGAAAATGCAGCTCAACTTCAGTGGTCTGCAGGTTTCTCTGTAAATAGGCCAGTGGCAGACACATACTGGTATTTAGCAAAGTTTATTTGAAAAAGAGGGAAAGAAGGTAACAATGCTTAACAATTCAAACAAGCTTATTAATATAGTGAACAAGTCCTTTTTGCAAATTTTATTAAGTATATTTTGGAATAATGTAAGTTAGGGAAATCGTGGGGTTGTTGAAAATATAGTTCAAAGCTCTTAATAGTTATAGTTATGTATTAATATATGCAATAGTTCTATATTAACTAAGCAATTAGGTCTGCAGTTACTTGGCATATCCACACGTATAAAATCGATGTGTCTACACTAACAGAGTATTCATTCTGAGATTTCAGTAACTCGGACTAGTTATCTACTAGTTATCAGACATTTAAAATTAAAGCACTGAGCTTTAGATGTTTACAAAACTGTGTAACTGTTATTATATAAAATTATTTACAGTTTATAATTTATGTAAGTTTATAAACTTGTTACTGTATGAAACTATCTTACATCTCATGGAATTTTCTCTCTGCATTAAAAGAGAAACTCAAATTCCAGAAATGACTTATCAGAAAAGTGTCAATAAAAGGATCAAAGAAGTCGGTGACTTGCAAATTGCAGAAACTCTTCTTGTGCTTTTCCCTGTGTGTCCATTCTTGATCACTGCTGCAGATAGGCCATAGAAATACAAGACTAGTTGTCTTCAGGTCAGGAGATAATACCTGTTAAAGAACAGTAGAATCTTTATCCTGATACTTTATTTCTACTGTTCTTTAACAGGTATTATCTCCTGACTTGAAGACAACTAGTCTTGTATTTCTATGTTTTTCAGTGCCTTCTAATAAAGAAACTTTTACTACATAGGGTATTTTTGATCCATTACGAACATTCACTTGAAAAATCAGACCATTGTTTTACAATTGCTTTTAAACTCACAAAAGCAGTCATACTTTGGTGATTACTCCAAAAAAAGTAAAAATAAAGAAGCCCAAAATAAATAAATGGAGGCTTTTATATGACTGACAATGTACTTGCTCTAGGAAATGTGATCATATTGATAAGAATATATTCACTCTGATTATGTTTTACTTTTCTACAAATATGAAAGGCCCGATCAGACCATGAAGCATATGCAAAATAGTCAAAATTCTACAGGGATAGCTATATGAGCTGTAGTGGCTTATGAAATACAAGTCATAATTTTGTTCTCTATAACTGTCAAGAAGATGCTTATTTTGGTGTGATTTTATCACTCTTGTTGATCAAAGTATAAGAATTCAGTTCTCCTTCAAGAAGGTCATGTGAACAATAATTGCAATTTTAAACCATGCTGTTCTGATGCACTTCCACAATTATAAATGAAAATTTATGTTCTCTGAGTGGCATAATCATAAAAAGTCAGTACCTAGCATAACAATAATAAAATAATGGATGAGGATATAAACTACGAGTGCACTAAACATAGCAAATTAATTTTCAGTTTGTTAGCTGTAAAAAAAAAAAAAATTCCTGAATCTTTCATTAAATATTACATCTATTTATAAAAATAGTATTGAAAAACTAGTATGAATAGTATTTTTTTAGAAATATTTCCATGTGGCAGTCTATTTGGTTGCATGCTACATTGATTTTCATGTTCAAAATGAAAACAAAAACAGAACCATAAGGAGCAGTAAAGTATTAAAATTAAGTAATCTGAGGGAGCATAGTCAGCCATCAAGAACTGTATATAGAGATGCTGAATGTATGAATGCACGAACACATTTTTCATCATTAAATAGGCACTTTTATGTGAAAAGATGCAAACAAACTACCTGGTGTTACTTGTATTCTTTCTCCAGCTACTTGTTATATTGAGCAATGAGGGTGGCGGAGACATGCATTGCACAATACCCTTAGCCACCTACCTTCTTCACATTTAAAGTAATTTTGCAGTCATTTTCAGCCTGTTACAAAAGAAATGAAAAATAACATAAGACATTATACTTTCTCTCAGATTATTTGAACTTGTGATAAGTGCAATTCAGTATTTTCGGAAATAAATATTTTATAAAAGAATATACTGGCTAAACAGAGAGCTCATTAGTGTTTTACAGTATTGCTTTAGAGTTTATTGGGCTCTTTTTTTAATGTCCGGGGGTACACGACAACATTCAGCTCACTCCAGAATACATCTGGAAACTCACAGGACCTGGTGTTGTAATGGACTGCTGTTTTGATTGTGCATGTTCATCTCTCAGTAGTAGTACTAGTGAAATTTAGTTTCTGATTGATTCTTGTAACATTATTTAACTGATTTTTTGCAATGGAATTGTGCAAAGCAGGTTGCATGAATTTGGCCAGCGTGGGCTTGAAAAGAAACTGGTTGCTGATCTCTTTATTTCTTCCTGCATTCTATGTTCAGATTATTATTTTTTCTTGTCTGTATCTCAAAGAAAATCTATTAATACCATGAAATATTCTGATTCTATAGTGATGAATGCCAAGCTTGAAACAATTTGGCCATGGATATTTGAAAGTGAAGTATTCGCCACTGTTCATATCCTGGTTTATTTTATTAACTCAGAGTATACACGCTAAATACTCTGGAATTAAAAACCTAAAACTTCACTGCTGCTTAGTATAACAAATAGGCTGTTTTACACAGGTGGCAGTAACCTCAAGGCCATAACTGGAGATCAATACTAAAGAGCTAATCTCCTCTTTGAAAAGTTTATCCTCTAAATACAAATTTTAGGTTAGAAGAATTCTGACTGATACACAGGTGTCTTCTAGTTTCTTGGCTCCTCCAGAAGAGCATAACTCCATCAGGACCTTTAAGAAAGCTTTCTCCTTCCTAAATTCTTCTTTTCTATTCCATGAACTGTCCAGACATCTATGTGTGTCTTCATCTCTCTGGTATCCAGAAATTTCAATACCAGATTACGTATACATTATGGCACCTGTATAGATGTTTGCATTCTGGGTTCCTGATTTTTTACTCTGCAGTTGCAGTGCAAAGCCTGTACCTTCAAGAGTGAGGAATTTGTTGTCTCACCATACTTACTGAAGTTCAGGTCTGTAATTCTAAGGGACATTGTAGGATGCAGCCTTACAGGTCTACTGAAACATTACAGATCAATGTATTTCATCACTCTTAAAACAAAATTTAAATTGTCCTTTGGTTGAAAATCCTGTCTCCCAAATGGGAACAAGTTCTAAAGGTATATTATAGTTCTGTTCCCCCACTCTGTCAAAAGAGAGATGTATAATAGCAATACACATTTTTAACTGTGTGCTGTGCTTCACCCAGAATGACAAAACTCTGGGTAAGAGTGGCTTTCTAAAGTAACTAAAGGGACAGTAAAATGTTTCTTTATTGTAAGGGAGTCATTGTGTGTTTTATGTGTGATCAGTAACTGAGATACCACTGGGACCATGGAAGAGGCTTGCAGTCCTAATTTACCAGAGATGAGGTACAATTTGTAACAAGAGGAATAGAAAGACAGGACAAGTCATCAGGCCTGGGACAGTGTCTGAGCTCTGGAGCTCTTATATTTTGAGATCCTCAGAAGGAGAATCCATGGCTATGTGTGTTGGGAGGAAGGTAGAAATTGGAGACAGCACTCTTTCTTGAAGCAGAGATGTATACATCATCAAATGTTGTAGGAAAAGAAATACAAGTTTGCTTCTCTTACTTCAAAAAAACTATGGTCCTGAAACCCTAAAATACTAGCATATGGAAGTCATGGGTGGTAAGTTAGAGGCAAAACTATAACCTAAGCCTCCCTTACAATGCTGAGAAGCCTACAGCCTTGGGCTGCTTAACAGAACAATCTACTGCTGTTAGGATAGATTTCCTCCTTCCTAGGAAGTAAATAAATAAGAGTCCTGAAGGCTCAGCTGTTATTGAGGAATTTCTCTCTTCCCAGACTCACAAAACTGCTGAAGGCTGCAGCCCTGGCAGGCTGTCTGAGGGAAAGCTATTACAAATAAGGAAGGCTACAGTCAAATGAGATTTGATCAGCTCTTTTGTACTTCCACAGATAAGCCTGGTTTCTTTTTCTCTTGTTTCTTTTCTGGTCATGTTCCTTCATACTGTTAGGGTAGGATCTGCTTTTGGAGCATCTCTTGTTTCCTGCTGTCAGGCCCCTGATGGCACCAACTCTTTTGCCTTCAACAGCGTGGCTCTTTGTGATGGAGGTCAGCTCTGTCACAGTGCAGCCATGAAGGCTGGGACCAGGTGATAGGGAGCAGCAGGCATCCCTGTCTGTCATCCCTGCTTCAGCTTTGAGCTGCATTAATTCCTGGCCCTGGATCTCCTAGTGACCTTCTCTGGATCTGTTTGGATCTTCTTGTTTGGGCACTGTGGGACTGCACCCATGTCAGCAAGGACACTGCCACCCTTGGCTCTATCACTTTTCCCCTGCAGAGTTGCCAGGGATGCTGCTTCATGACTTGTTTCAGCCTTCAGACATTTCAGTGTATATTTTATTTTCATTGAACTGTGTTAAATGCAAGTGATTTTTTTGTTATCAGAAAGATGGGGTTTTTTCTCTTTCCATTTTCTCAAAACTTTCCCAACTGGATTGTTTTGGGACCTACAGGCTGAATAACACTGCCTTCCACTGATCTTGCTGGAATCCGCTGCAGCTTGCAGTGTGCTGCAGCTTGCAGTGTGCTGCATAAGGCTTCTGGGGAATCATTATCCAGCAGCAGTCCCCAGATCTTGAACTTCTGGACTTTCATATGTCATGCTATTATTAAAGCTATCTTTGAAGATGGTCCAAGGCTGTTCTTGGAAGACATTACCTCAGAACATGCACATGCTGAATATAACATACACAACTGCTTTATTCAGTACCACACACAGACTACAGGCACAAGGTATGCTGCTTCTCAACATTTCTGAAGGCCACTCAAGACCTAGTCATTCATTGGAGCCATTCAGCTGACAGACACAGGCAAGAAAGGCACAGAGAGATGACCCTATAGCATAACATGAGTGCATCTATAAGCAGAGAAGGTGAGAATTGGAAGACTGTTGGGACAGAATCGATGGAATAGGCATATTAAAGCTTTGGGTTCCTTCTCTGCCACTGCCAGCCAAGGGTTGAGATCAGAGCTATCCAGGAAGCCAAATCTGCCAAAGAGCCAGAGTCAGAACTAGGGTGTTCCTTAGAAATTTCCCATCTCTGGAAGGTGCTGCATCCTGTGAGAGACTTGAGGATTTCTCACCTGGCACACACAGCTAGACTTGCACACAAAGGCTGTAACCAATATTATACATATGAATTTCATGTGGGCAGTCCTTGCATGAAAGAGTAATACTATACTACATATGGAAAACATAATATCACCTCTAAACAAAGCTACTAATGTATTGTTATTCTACTAGACTCTGTGAATTTTTGTGTCTGGTAATCTAATTTTTCATTTTGTTCTCAGAGTAAAAGTGATTGTTTTGGTCAGTTGGTTAAATTCTATTATGTGTTTGGTTTTGCAATTTCATTTGAAAATGGTGAGGATTTTTTTCCACATGGACTATATAGGGGTAGTGGGAAGGGGAATAAATTATTTTCCTATGGTAAGATTTCTGTGACTGAGGAGAAGAGGGCCACTATAATTGCTGTTCTTCACTGGCTTTAACATTAAATAGCAGTGAGTGCTTTCCTTTCTTTATACCTTATTGAGTGGATGAGATTCATTGATCTGCTTTCCCTTCTGATTTGCCATTTGCTCATACTACATCCCCTTCTATTGGCTTTCTTTGTGGAGAGTTCAGTTTTACTTTATGTTCAGAGATTACCTTTTCATGACTTCCAAAGTTTAGTGAGGTCACTAGTCAGGTTCTGTTTGCTGTTTTATTTGCTGGAAAAGCACATTTCTCTGTTTTCTCTTTGTATCTACTGTCAGGTTTTACTCTGTATTGAGATTAGCTTTAGGAAACGGTTGTATTTATTTCAGACATGTCTGGTGATAATAAAAGCTTCAGGGGGTTAGAGGTATCAGTGGCCTTTTACTTGGATCACTGTTGTCTTGTACACTGGACAATGAAGTCCAGTTCCCAAACAAAAAATAATCTCAAATATTGTCCAAAAATATGTCCTCTTGAAGAGTATTCTGGATAAAATACAGTCATTTACTAAATGTAGAGACAATGTTGGAGAGAACAAGTTTGCTCTGGGGCTAGAAAATATCACAGAATCACAGAATCACAGAATCGCAGGGGTTGGAAGGGACCTCCAGAGATCATCAGGTCCAACCTCCCTGCCAAAGCAGCTCCCTAGCTCATATTGCACAGATAGGCGTCCAGACGAGTCTTGAATATCTCCAGAGAAGGAGACTCCACCACCTCCCTGGGCAGCCTGTCCCAGGGCTCTGTCACCCTCACTGTGAAAAAGTTCTTCCCCATGTTGGTGAGAAACTTCCTGTGCTCCAGTTTACAGCCATTGCCCCTTGTCCTATCTCCACAGACCACTGAAAAGGGGTTGGCCAATTCCCCCTGCATCCCATACTTAAGATATTTATAAACATTAATTAGGTCCCCCCTCAGTCTTCTTTTCTCAAGGCTGAACAGCCCCAGCTCACTCAGCCTTTCCTCATATGGGAGCTGTTCCAGGCCCTTAATCATCTTCGTAGCCCTTCTCTGGACTCTCTCCAGGAGATCCCTGTCCTTTTTATACCAGGGAGCCCAGAACTGGACACAATACTCCAGGTGGGGCCTGAACAGGGCAGAGTAGAGGGGGAGGATCACCTCCTTCCACCTGCTGGCCACACTCTTCCTGATGCATCCCAGGATCCCATTGGCCCTTTTAGCCACCAGGGCACACTGCTGGCTCATGGCCAACCTGTCATCAACCAGGACCCCCAGGTCCTTCTCCGCAGAGCTCTTCTCCAGCAGGTCATCCCCCAGCCTGTACTGATACAGACGGTTAGTCCTCTCCAGGTGCAAGACTTTACACTTGCTTTTATTAAACCTCATCTGGTTTCTCCCTGCCCAGCTTTCCAGCCTGTCATGATAAAAATGACCTTGTGTAGCAAATATCACAAAACTGGACTGCTATGAACAGACCTGTGGCTACAAACAAAGGAACTGCAGGCCCCAGAAGTTTGTGAAATAATGTATGTAGGATTCCCACTGAGAAATTCACTCTTTTCAGTCTGAGTGCACATGCTTTGATTCATATTTTCTGATATCCTGCATGGTGCCTGATGTGAAATCTAACGCACATGTATTAAAAGGTATCATCATCCATGCAGTCCTAGTGCTTTTCAAGTAAATAACACCTCAAGGACAATTCTTGGGAAAGTCATAATGAAGCTAGCGTTGGAGTTATGCTCCATGCCTCTTGTTCCCAGCCAATTGTGACACATAACACACTGATGTAGCCTGCTGGAAAAATTAATTGGATTATCTCAAAAAGGATTTCAGGGGTGGAGGCAAATTTTATGAAAAGAAAAAAAAAACCAATTAAATGCTCAGTATAATAAAATAATGGCAATAAAATAAATAAAATAAAAGAAATATCTCCTAAAAGTTTACATTTTATGTTAAACACATTTTTAGTTCTTTTGCATTCTTGTAAAGTCATTATCTTTACCTTTAAAATCCGTAAAAGTCAAAAAATAATAAATACATCTGATGGAAGAAGGAAACAAGGCAGTACTTGTGAAATGAGAAAGGCTAGAGCAGGTTAGAGACACAAAGCATAAGCCATATTTATAGATTTCCTAAAATGCTTTCCTTCACACAACTCCCCGTCTGCTGTTTGTTGGAAAAATAGGTGACTGTATAAATAGAGTAAAGCTATTTTCAGAATTACAGATTACTTGACATTGCACATCTCAGTGCAAGTTATCTTGCTGTACTAGTTTCATTTCATGTGTGGTAACAGCAGAATGGCTCCCAGAGAAATCAAAATAAACTAGCAATAAAAATCTGAAATAGGCTAGTTTTATTGCACAATGACATTATTGTGTTGTGTACCTTCACAAATGACTTAAAGCATAAAATTCACACCCAAAAACATTTTTACTATACGGAGGTTGGTAACTCCTTTGAGTGATCATGCAAGTTGTGGCTGTATGGATTAAGCAAGGGTATTACTTCAGGAAAGAGCTATTTTTGTGAACAATATCACAGAAAAAAAATTGATCAGAATTTCAATGATCAGTGAAAAACTGAAAGTTTATTTGACCTTGCTTGTTTTCAATGCAAGAGCAATATTTTCAAAGATTATTTTAAGATCTTACTGTACTGGTGAGCAATTAATAGTTCTAAATCGTGTTGAGGTATAAATCTATGAGTCTTGTTACTAATAGATGGTCTCCTTTCTCCTCAACAAGGAAGTATTTTCCCTGCCATGTCCTGCACTTGTGTCACAACAAACCCAGGCAAAGCTACAGGCTTGGAGAGGAGTGGCTCAAGAGCTGTCTGGAAGAGAGAGACCTAGGCATGCTGATCAACAGCTGGCTGAATATGAGCCAGCAGTGTGCCCAGGAGGCCAGGTAGGCCAATGACATCCTGACCTGCATCAGGTACAGACTGTCCAGCAGGAGCAGGGATGTGATCCTTCCCATGTACTCAGTGCTGGTGAGGCCACACCTGCAGTACTGTGTTCAGTTTTGGGCCCCTCACTACAAGGACATTGAGACGCTTGAGCGTGTCCAGAGAAGGGCTACAAAACTGGTGAAGGATTTAGAAGACAGATCTTATGAGGAGCAGCTGAGGGAGCTGGGATGGTTTAGTCTAGAGAAAAGGAGACTGAGGGGAGACATCATTGCTCACTAGAACTACCAAAAAGGTGTTTGTAGTGAAGTGGGAGTTGGTCTCTTCTCCCTGGTAGCTAGTGACTGGACAAGGGAAAATGGTCTTAAATTGCATCAGGGGAAGTTAAAGTTGAATCCTGGGAAAAATTTCTTTACTGGAAGGGTTGTCAGATATTGGAACAGGCTGCCCAGGGAGGTGGTTGAGTCACCATCCCTGGAGATGTTTAAAAGTGTAGATGTTGTACTAGGTGACATGGTCTAGTGTTGGACCTAGTAGGACTGGACAGATGGTTGGACTGGATAATCTTGAAGGTCTTTTCCAACCGAAACCATTCTATGATTCTATGACTCATTGGTTTGGGTGAAATTAATGACTGCCACCTTAGCTACAAAAGACTTTATATTTCTTTTGTTGCTCATGTTCATTTTTTTCTGTGAGTGGAAGATAATTGTCAAATAGAACTGAAAGAACTAAGGCAATGATAGGTTCTGACCCACAGGACAGCCACAAAATCCAGCAATTCATCCCTAATATTAGTTAAAATGCTCTACCACAGTGATTGATTTTTAAAGTTAATTTCAGAGGCATGTATTTCACCCAATTTACTTCTAATTTTCCAATAGACAAGAAACCTGACTATTTGGCTGGATGGCAACTTGTAAAGAGTAGTTTTTCACATGACAGCACACGACTATTTACAGTGCAATTTTAATTATCAAACATCTGGTATCCATAGCAACAGAAGGACATTCACTGTACAAAAATAAATTGCAGATACATTTCAAGGCTAAAACATATTTAATTAAGGTGCAAGCTCCCAAAGCTTGGACTAAATCACGTCAAAGTTGTAGTGATGAAGTTGTATATTTGAATATAACGTTAGTCCCAAAACATCTAAAAGTGGTGACATTTTGATGTTTGTTTTCAGTAAGGATTTTCCTATCTATACATCAAAAGGCAGGATAAATATATATGCAGCTAGAGGAAATAAACTTCTCTTCTTGGTTTGCTGATGGACAATTACCTCTGTATGTGAGTTATTTTCTAATTATCAGTCCTCCGTAGGGTATAAAAACTCAGAGAAAACTTTCATTTAAAGTCTTACTCTAACTTTAGGCAGTCATTATGCAAGCAAAATTACTGTTAAAGTATTTTTATTCAGGGTTATATTTTTGAGACTGGAGATTCAGCGTCTGAATTGCTACTTTGCAGTGGCTTTACATCAGTGATTGCTGTAGGGTGTATAGCCATAGAATACATTAAATGCAAATTCAGCAATTCTAAATTCAGCAATTCTAAGCTCAAAAAAGAAAAACACATACTTGAGATGCCCAGGCTATTCCACTGGCATTAACTATTATTTTTTAATGCTAAATGATTGAAAATGAGGGATTTAGTCCCAGTGAACAAATTTCTTTGGTTTACACTGTTCAGGAGGTCATATTATATAACTAGAATGGTCAGATCTGATCTTAAAATTCTATTAAGATATGTAGTACATTTTCATTATGCAAACAAAAATTTGCCTTTGTCAGAATGGCCTCAGTTAGTTGTAATGACTTATTCAGGATTTCAATACTTGGGCTCATATTCTGTTTATATCTAATAAATTTCTCTTCCTTTTTGAGCAATACAATTACTTTTTGAGTAATACAATATAATTACTGTGGTGGCAGTACTGTAGCAACATTAAAACTTCACTTTCTCATCCACTTTTCCATGGTAGACTGTTTTTCTTAGCCTAGAAAAATTGTCAGGTTTTGAAATTTGCTCTGACGTTCAACATATCCACACTCTAATGATCAAAGTAGAAAAAATTAATTGCAGATTGCATTCCTTTCATGGAGAAAGCTTAGTTGGCTGCCATCTCCTGTTCAAGCTTCTATGTGTGCATGGTGTGTGTGAGCAGGGAAGGCAGGGGTTTGAGATGAAATGTTTCCACTTTGCATCAACAGCTTCAGATAATTTCAGTTGATGAAAGTTGCATGGAAGTGAAACAGAAATAAAGGTCTTAAACATTTAGTTACTTTGCAGACTAAAAGCAACACCTTGAAAGGCATGCAGAAACAAGCTAGAAATGAAGCTGTAGGCAGAGTAGAATATTCTCCTTGCTTTCAAAAGGACAACCATGTTTCACAGCTTGTGTAATAGGTGGGAAAGATCTAGTACTACAGTTTTTACATATTTACAGTTTTTACATAAGCAGTTTTTACAAATTTGTGTTGGAAGGAAGAAAAATATACTTTATGTAGCAGGAATTGCAACTGAAGAGAGAACCGCAGTTTCTTTACTAAATGAAAATACACCTTACCATGGAAGACTGAGTTAAATCATAATTCAAGAAATTGTGTTCTGAATAAAAACTTTACCACTTGAAGTTTTGAATTGATTCAGAAACAATATTTTGCTCAACAGTTTTACAATAACTGCTTTTCAGAACAAAGAGACAAGGAGTTTGAGCACTAAGTAACGTATCCATCCATCCATTGCAGCAGCAAAAATCTCTGCCAGTCTCTACTGATGTCTCTTCTGAATGGTAACAACACCTGGCCCTGGCTGGGCTGAGTCTTAGGTAATGTTCAACCTGGCTGCAGTCTTCGCTGGGTAGGGGTGAGCTGGCAGTCCTCACTGTCTTTTCCAATGAAATAAAGTTGTAGAACTGAGTGTCAGTCACCTAGCTCCCACAGCCTGTGACAAAGATTGGAAGGGACAAGTAGCAAAAATAGAGATTATTTAAAAGGCTGGAGTATCCAGCAAACTGTTTTCTTTCAGAGATACTCCAGAGCTTTAAAATTCAGAAGTCTCAATCTTTCAAGAGGGAATGAGGCAAACTGAAAATGGTACAGAATTGATTTGTTCTCATGACAACAATTTTAATGGAAACGGAAAAGGAAATTAACCCATTCTTCTCATGAAGCAAAGATTGTAATCAGCGTGTTAACTTCTAAACACTGAAGCTTTTAAGTCAAACAAATTGAACTGGAAAGGGAAGCATGGTGATTATGCTTTTGTTTATATGCTTCACACATACTTTTTGAGACCAGCATGACATTTACAGTATGCTATTTTGCACTAGTTAATGGCATGTTATTTACAATGTGTTGATCTTTTGTATGATACATAACTGTCAGAAAAATCTGTACTCAATGTTTTTCCATTTCCATAAATATTTCATTAAAATTTCTTTATTAGGGTTATACTCTTGTTCAGTCAGGTTGTTCCTTACACTATAAGTTTCCCCACTGTTTCCCCTCTAACAGATAGAATCTGCCCTGTAACTGTTTTGTACTGATGAAGTGAGACACTAAAAATTGGATTTCCATCCCTCTTGCATAATCAGCTCTCCAGGTCCCATTTTATAGCACGAATATTTATTCTGTCACTAATTTCTGCTAGATATCAAAGCTTCTTTTTAATTTACTGATCCTAGCTTAAATCTCTCTTTTTCTTGTTTTTGTTGTTGTTTCTAATGAGCTTGATGTCACTAAGATTAAAAGAGACTTGGAAAAAAACCAGCTTTAAAACAGCTTTGATCTCCTAAGGTGAAGCATATTTTTGTGCAAGACTTTTTCCTCTGAGGCATGATAAGAGTTGAATTGATCTGGAGGGAAAAGAAAAAAGCAAAACAGGTGGGTGAGAAAATGAAGAGGAAGGAAACGTGGGAAAATATAATGAAAATTAGACCTGCTTACATTCAGTTTGCATTAACAGATTTTTCCGATGTGTTATTTAAAACATATAAAGAATTCGGGACTCCAGTTTCCTAAATTCTCCTAAGTAGCTGATTTCCTGAACACTGTAATAAGAATTTGGTATGCCAAACCTTTTTTCTTCTATTTAATATAAGAAAATGCTCTTTTAGTTGGGTTATTCTCAAGATTACAAGTTAATTTTTAATTAAGAGAAAGGGAAAAATCTTCATTGGATACATGTCCAAATTATTTCCTGCTTTGTCAGAGCCTAGTTAAATGCTTTAAATCATTTAAATAGTTGAATGCTACATAGCAACTTAAATCTAAGAATGTGACATGTCATTCTAGCTATTATGTAAATATTTACTAAGATTAATTTCTATATTAAGCAGACTACTGTCGTAATTTACCCAAAGAACAGAAGACAAAGTCAAACCCACAAAACTGACTGGTAACCTGGCAGGGGCAGTGAACTATCAGGTTTGGTATAAGGAGTATCATGAGTCACAGTGCTCCTGTTTCAAAGCCATTGTCAATGGCTGAGTTTGCAATTTTGTCAAAAGAAGGATTTGAGAAAGTATTTTTAAAAAGTCACTGTGTGCCTTTCCTGGGGACTCTAGAGAAGGAGAGGGGCTGTTGGGTTCTTTGCTTGCTTGTTTCCTTGCTTTCTTTCCCTGCATGGAAGGTGACAATGTTTTAGCTGTTTAAAAGGACAGAAAGACTTGGGGTGGTGTTCATCATATATCACAGATTGACTTTCAGTGTTCATGATAATTATATATAAAGGCGTAAATAGAATTAGACATCTGTCTGTCTTCTGTACCTTTGGAAATCTCACCTTCCATACATAATTTAGTGCATACCAATTAATTTTTCTCAGTTTGGTTTAGACCTATTGAAATAAAAATTCATTATTGGGAAAGAGCTGTTAGGTTTTTTTATTCTTTTCCCTTTTTGTTAGTGACTAAACTATTACTTTACTTTCTTTACAGTGGATAAATAAATTTTTTATTTTAGTTCTGTGGAAATAGCATTGCATTCTCCTCCTCAAGGTGAATCTAGATTTTCTTTGCAAAATCTAGACACAGAAAGTTAACACAGCCTCAATGCAGCTCACTGTGAAAGGAGAATCCACTCTCAGGAGGCATTTAGATTTTGTAATAAATGGGGTTTAGGCTTATTTCATTGTACTTTGCTAGGGTAGATTTGTTCCTGCTCTTTGCAAATGACACAGTCCTTGTCAAGTTTCAAAGTCCTCTTAATTTAGATTGGGAAATTATCCAAGCTTGACCAACTCTGATGATTCATGGTATTATGCATAGAGGAATAAAATAAGTTCTAATATACTTCCAGAAAGAAAAAAATCACTTGCAAATATGTTACCAGTTTTTGTGGTTGTAGAGTCTAAAAACATGTCTAAACCCCAAGAAATGTTCCCTTCTCAAAGCTGTTGCTTCTTAAAATTAGAGGGCTCAGGATCCTAACTCATGACCCTCAAATGCCCAGAGTTGCAATGGTTACTGACCTCAGGGCACTCTGAATGCCCTCTAGATGAGACAAGGAAAGAGGATGAAGGTGACTGACAAGGATCATCATCTCCTGTTATTGAATGAACATGGAGGAAGTCTCTTCATTTGTCAGGAGGATCTGTAACTGGAAAAGTTGGAGCCTGATGTATACTACTAGCAGCAAACAGAGCAAAGGCTCTGGCTTTTCCTTTCCTAAGGTACAGACATGTCTCAGGAAATTTATTTTCGTGGAGATGCTGATGATTAGAAATGTGTGTCAATGCAGTGTACAGCTGGGCACATGCCATCCCAATTTTTTAATTAAAAGAAGGCTGCATTATGAACAAAGGATTAATTTCTAACAAAAGTTAAGACAGAGTTAAAGAATGAAGCAGAAGAATCAGACAGGTTATTAGAGATGAGAATACAGATACAGGTTATTTCACAAAGTTTAAAGACTGAGGGATCTTCAAATCTAAAATTCTTCAAATGTGATTCCTTGTCTGAGAATGCCTTATCTGAGAATTGCTCATTTTTCAGAGGGGCAAGCAGTTTTGTTTTAGCTTTACACATGAATAAACATTTCTTTATCTCTCTTAATCCAAATAAAAACATCATTTAAAGATTAACCGAGGAAATACATTGAAGAACTTTTATTCAACTGCCAAGTAGCAATTTAATTTTACAGCAACCAGCAGAGAGCAGTGCTACTTTGCTGTCCAAATATAATCACATTACAATCTTGAAAGCCTTTTCAGCAGAAACAGCCAAATTCTATCTAGACCTTTTGTAAGTGTATGTCTTTGTACAGGTTATGATCTTATGTCAGTTATGAACTTTTACAAGTTTCCCTCTGAAATTAAGCAGAAATAACTGGAAGCGTTCCAGGAAATATGGAAAAGGGAATAGGGGAAAGAAATTTTATTTCTGTTTCTACAATTCCTTTTCCATAACCCTTATATTAAATTATCCTCCTTATTCTTTTAAAAGCTATATTAAATTGCTGTAGGAAGATTTTAAAAGAAAATCATCTGGCAGTTTGCATTAAGTAGTAAATAAGTA
Organism: Porphyrio hochstetteri; assembly: GCA_020800305.1. Lineage (NCBI taxonomy): Eukaryota > Metazoa > Chordata > Aves > Gruiformes > Rallidae > Porphyrio > Porphyrio hochstetteri. Next base: position 46,304,697 of record CM036906.1, on the reverse strand, counting down.
GACCAGATCTAATACATGCTTGCCAGGAGTGCTGGTGAGATCTCCCAATTTCTTAGTGTGCCCCACTGCAGTGAGGATGTCTGAAGTTAAATCATGAAACAGAGAATTATGATAGGGTAGAAGAAGAAAAAATGTTTAGGAAAAAAGAGAATATTAATGGAAAGCTTTTTTCCCCTTATATTTGTGGCTTGCTATAGTGAAAGCAGATATGGTTGATTAGATGTCCATGTTACAACATAGCATCTTTGAGATATGTCTGTTGAGAAGGTTACAGAGTATCTGAACAAAGTTGTTCAAGGTGAAGACCAGCAGGTTTGATCTTTGCAGGATACAGCATACAGGATCCAAACCTGAAGTAGTACCATAGTTCTAGACATCATAATGGCCATAAATAACAGATTGTCAAATGAATCTGACTGAGCAGATGAAACACACTATATATATTTAAAGCTGAGTATAAGTAGTGTTATTAATAATGTTTACTTCTTGGAAGGTAAATTCCCAGTTTAACATTGGATTAATCTTCCAGGTTTTTGTTTTGTTTTGTTTTGTTTATTGCCTCAGTCCTATTTTAAACAACTTGAAGTGGATTCGAGATTTTGAAGAGTTGATCAGAAGGGTTTTTTAAATTTTTCTAAGAATATATTTAAAACATTTGTTTGATCATTAACTTGCCATCATATATTATTATTTGTTGGACTCTTTAACCTTTGTGCTTATTTTATTCTTGTGCCTTCCTGAGGTACTTAGGAGATTTATTATTCCAAAACAATACCTAATAGTAAACTGAATGTTTTTATAGATTACTAGTGACAACGTTAAAAAAAAACAAAGCTGAGACATCAAATTACTGTTGCAGCTCCAAATCTTCACTGTGAAAGAGCAATGGAGAACCCTTTAGGCATGAAGGGAGGTACCCTAAGTAGGCTGAAATCATCATTACCACTTGTCACACTCAAACTTATATGACTGCAGCATTCATGTCAGTGCTGTGAACACACCAGAAAATGATTTTCTGTTGTTTTGCTTGCACTTAATATAATGTAGTGTATATGGTAATTTGTGGCGTCCACTGCAGCAGAAGGGAGTATGCAGACTGCCATATAAACATAGCCCCAAAGGATTCTCAGGCTATAAATTAACTAGGTGGCATCCCCACTGTAAAAGGAAGGTTAAAACACCATTACAATAGAGGCTGGACTATAACTCATGGCTCTTACTGGGTTGGCTGATACAAACTTAAAGATCACTGAGTTGAGGTCGGAAGTTCTTTTATGCACTTGGCTGTGAGTTAACTCTTGGCAAAGACATACTCTCACAGCTGAAACCTGCAGTCAGTAAATGTAAAGTTATAGTGTATTTGCCATTACTAATAGATGCAGAACTAGGTTCTTAGGGGACTACCTGCACATTCAAGGATGACCTTCATTCATATGGATGAATATCAAGCCTGTGATGTTTTGTTTTTATATCACTGCATAGCTAACAGTAAATACTTAGTATCTTATTAAGCACAAACCTTTCTTAAGAATTGAAAACGCTTTAGGGAGGTGCATTTTTCCATGCAAAAGAAGCAGTTTTATTTGGTAAACAGGGAGGAATAAGATAGGTTGGAATAATGAAAAAAAGAATTGTAAACAAACATCTGGCAAGTATATGAGATAAAAAGTGCTAATGTGCTGCAGACAGAGTGTGGGCAATCAAGGTATTTCTCTGTAGATTATTCATTAAACCTACCAGTGGTACTGACTTGGTAACAGTCAAAAAATACAACTGGGAAGTACTTCAAAGAGAAATACACAACATTTGGGTTAGACGCCTTTTGCCTGACAGTATGTGATCTTAACTGCAACTAAAGAGATCAAAGCTCTGAAGGGAGGAACTGTTGAATCATTTGCCATGTGAACCGTTTTGTGAATTGACTGGCTGATGCAAAGTTCTATAGCTCTCCTTTATATCTTAAATCATCTCTGATACATTGATGTTAGTGTTTTATTATTGTGAATATAGCTATATATAATACAGTTCTGAACTGAACTATGAAAATAAATACAAGTAATGATAGGAGCAGGAAGATAGTGGTCAAGAGAGGGGGTAAGCCAAGGTCAGTAGAAGTCTCTGCCTTGCAGTTGCAAACCTTTTCAGATAGGGAAGGGCTCAAGGAAGGTGATGAGTCATAAAGCTGTAAGAAAAAAAAAATAAAATAAACATCCTCAGGCATATAGACACTGCTGCTACAAGCTTATCAGTGAAATTTAAGCTGCATTCTGTAGCCTGACTCAGGTATTAGACTGGATTCCACTCTGTCAACAGAGTAAGCATGAAGGCCCTACAGATGCCTTTTTTCCAGGCATTCAGTATGTCCTGCAGACATAAGCCAAATGAGATTTTTCCTCCCAACACATCTGATTCAACCATGAGTCTACAATTTTTTATGATCTTTCTTTTGTTTTAAAACAAAATTCTCAGCAAGACTATTAACTTAATCACATCCCAGAACCCAGAGCGTGTCAGTTTCTGTACAAGTTTGTTGGAGAAATGTAATGGCTGTGATGCTGGCATGGGTCAGTATCTGCTATACTGCAGAAGTCACAGGGAACTGCACAACATGAGCTGTTTTATTCCCCAGCTGTTTGGCCTCATGGCCAATTACCTTAACTTAAATTATTTTAACCCTCCCAATACTTTCGATGGCAATTTTTGTGACCTTAATGGAAAGAACTGCACTTTTAATATTTCCCTTGTGCAGTAAGGCAAAAAGGGTCTGTGGTAGGTCAGAAATGGCTTTGAGCGTGTCTTACATTTGGTTTTGTGTTTAGCTGCATCATGTCTCTGCTACATCGTGAACTCTTTTTAGTGGATGTAAAGGACTTGGTGAGAATCCTACCATACACATAACATGGTGTATCTCAATAAACAAACTTCTCCTAGTGAGAAGAGGAAATAGCAAGGATTTTTAATGGCTATGGTAGGTCAATTGTAACTCAATCAACATCTCAACATCTGAGAGGCTTAACTGTTTTGGCATCTTTTTACATAGAAATTTTCCTTTCAGTTTTGTTTTTTAGGCATCATAGTAGTCTTGCACATGTGTAGGTGTGGTACAGGGCATAGGGAAACTCATAGCCAGACTTTTTTAGCTAACCAGAAGAGTATTTATGTGCATAAAAGTTTATTATTGACTACTTCCTCATAATGCTATGATGAATATAATTTTTAGAACTTCAGGTACGAATTTCACATACTTATTTGTTCAGAGTGCTTCAGGCACAAAATATAGGTTCTTAAACCCCTGCCTCCCATAATGAATTCAGGGGATGTTATTCCACAGACAAATGCAGGTTGTTTCTAAATGAAAACTCATGCAAAAATCTGTCAGTTTTAAGGGAAAAAAAAAAAGCAAAAAACAAACCACACAAGTTGAAGTGAAAGAAATGACCCACAGTCTATACAGTATGGTAACAGAATCCTTACAACAGTGAAAATCTTATGCTGAGAAACATATAGTTTTTTCTTTCCTGATATACTTTTGTTTATGACAATGTGAACATAGAATTCATCTTTGAAATGTGAAGCTGTAGCTGAATCCACAGAAACGTGCACATCACCCCTACCTATCTTATTTTGAATGGCGTATGAGAACACAACTTGAACACTACAGCTTTAGAAGTGATATTTTCTTACAAATCAGTTTTCCTTCAGGTTTGGGCTGACTTCTTAAGGCAGCATAGATCAATCTAACTAAAAAAAACCTTTTGTTGAATTTGATAAATGTGAGAAGTGTAGCACAGCAGCTTTAGATATTTTTTTAAAGCGTTTGATACTGTAAATCACATTAAACTATCAAATAAATAGTCACTGCAGGGTAGTCATGGGCATTATTTATGCTGGTTGAGGTCTTATCTATCTATTGAAAAACAGACTGTAATATCAAGCTCTCCCACATCAGGTTTTGCTGTGGTGGGAAATTGCAGAGCGCTGCTAGTAATGGGACAAACTCTCCGAAGGCAATTTAAGAAGGCAGTGTGCTAGCATGATCCTACTCCCAGAAGGAACAGATGTACTTTTGTATAGCCTCTTTCTTGCCTGCTGGGTCTAATGTTATGAAAATCCCATTGAGAGGCTTTAGCATCAACTTTATCACCTGAAAACACTTTCATTTTAGAAAAGACAAAGCCTGTTGTGAACCTTTGATCTTATTAGATTATTCTGTGTGGATATAATAACATTTTCAATTCAACTTTATTTTGTGACCAATGCTGAAGAACCTTCAACAAGAAGCTGTATCATTGTACAAGTAAAGAGAACTGTATACCCTTTATCACAGCACCAGATGCCCAAAGTAGCTGAAGTTTACTGCATAATATGACTATCAGAAAGGTTTTATATCTCCAGATTAAGCAACAGCCAGAAAAGAAGTAAATAGATGTCAGGATGGTGAAAATTCTAGGATGAAAAGTCATTCAGACTTCTATTTATTGTGGACATCCATGTCCATTAAAGCAGAGACTTCTAGTATTCGGTGGTACACTAGCATTCTTAATCTGCCTTTCTCCTGACCATATGTCTAGTTGTTATTAACTCCTTCCTCAAACTTCTCTGTCCTAAACAAGGCTCCTCTGAACTTGCTCCTATCCTTTCTCCTTTGTGCGTAGAACTAGAAATGTTCCTTCTTGAGGGTTTGATTCACCTTTTTATCCCTTTAGTTTGGGCTGGTGGAATCAGCTTGATTTTCACCATTGTAGGTTTACATGGTAATTACAATCCCCTTTGGATTTAAATGTTTCTCCTGCATAATACGCAGTAAGGATTATTTCTTTTTTGGTCCGGTGGGCAGTAATCGATTCAACAAAGCATAACAATGTATTCACAGCCAAACCTCCAGTAAGAAATTTCTTAGAGTTTCCATTTTCAAAATAGTGTTCATCATAATTCTTCAAGGTTGCGAGTACTGAGTTCATAAGACAATTTAACCTTAATCGGTTTCATTTTAGCAGTCAACATATGAAAATGTGTCTTGTCTACATAAGATAAATAATTAAATCTGGCATGCCAGCAATAGAACTGAGATTACTAAACTACTTGACTCCTATGTTTTATTTAACTACCAAGTCAAACAGCTGATCTCCCATCTAGATATGCATGAAACATTTTGAATTAAATTCCTGCTGGTATCCCTATTTTGGTAAAAGGTGGCTTAAATAAAGCTGTATCTCAAAAGGGATGGGAAAATATTTCAAAATTATCTGAATGAAGTTGACACCAACAAAACACTGTCCCCTTATTTAATTTCTTTTTAATATTTAAGTCATAGATCTTATAGCTGAATAATGTCTGTTAGAATGATAAAAATTAAATATTTGCACCTAATGAGATTGGGAAGTTCCTATGAATCAAAATGGTGTGGGCTTTTAGTTTTTAACTTTTCATCTCATTCAAATCAGATTTTTTTGAAATAACCTTTGCTTTACTGTATAACTCTCCTACCTAATTCTATTCATATCTCCATGTTAATGATTCAAATTCTTCTAGCAATTAAACCATCATTCTTGTGCAGTTTATTATGTATAGTATATCAGGTATGGTACCTAAGTGCTGCAAATCAAATGCTTTCATTAATTTTTTCAGTTCATTCTGTTAATATATCACATATAGAAAAATAAAGAGGCCAAGATTGTTCCCCTTTGGCCCATGGATTAACCAGGTTTCATGGCCCACAGCTGACAGCAAACTGTGTTTTTGAACACAGTATGAATTCAGAACAGCTTGTGCTTTTGAGCACCAATATTTTGTATTTTGCATAAACTCAAGCTGCTTGGAATCAAGTAATTTTTAGTATAAATACCTGTACTTAATGACGTGAACAAGTGTTTCAGTTCACCCTTTATTAAATTGTTATGTCTCTTGTTTACATTTTTTCTTAAATAAAGTTTTCTATAATTAGGTCCACAATTTATCCAAAGGTTCGCTTTGTCTATGATAAAATAGTAATTGAAATTACTGGCTGCCACATTGCTAGCTTGGATTGCTTATTTCACATTTATAAAATTACTCCTAATATACCCTTCTCCACTCTCCACCATTCTTGGGTATATTTCATTTGTTGCTAGTTATCTTAATAATGATAGGATAGGACAATTAACTACCTGTGGGACTGGTTATTTATATGTGCATGTTATGCAAGGAGCTCTTGGTTTAGGGAGATTGGGTCTGTTCTTTTGCGGGTTGCTGAAAACTGACCTCTAAAAGAAAAGGAGAGGTACACATACTTATTGGGGTGCTTTGGAGAGGGTGCCCATCCACTGTGACAGTTTTGTACACCTAAAATGAATTCTTGTGGAGAAAGGGTGCCAAGCTGAAAGTGAAAAATGTAATGTCTGAGATGACACCATCCCTCCAGCCAGTCTGATAGCTCTTTCACCATGAAGTTGCATGGGAGGATCCAGGAGTCATGATCTAAGCTGATACCAGTAACCTGGGGCATTATATGAGTGATACTCTGGACAGCTGTTTGCCCTGCCTAATAGAAGGATTTTCATGGTGGCATTCTCCCAAATGCTGCCAGTTCCAGGGTATGGGGGATGAGACACAGGCAAGGATCCAGTGTTGTGGTGCACAGATGAAACCACAGTGTTGCAAAGACAAGTATTTCAGTACATCAGGAACTAGAAAACCTTAGACAAAAGAATCCCATAAAGGAAGGACAGGCTTTATTTTAATTAAGTTGGAAAGAGACTGATGGCACTGAAAATTAAGAAGGTCATACAGGGTTATTTAAACTAGTAACTGGGAAAATGTTGACAAGCATGGAGAAACACCTTGTTCAGCTTGATTCAACTTGGCAGGGTAACCTGGATGATATTCAGCGCACCTCTGAAAAAGCCAGAAGGAAAATAAACAGAAATAGGGAAGGCAAGTTAGTTTGTCTAAAATGGCAGCTGGCTAACATGGCAAAGCTAAATCAAGGGCAGAAGTAACAAGTCCTGGCTTCTACACCAATGCTAGAAGCCTAAAAAATAAGATGGAGGAACCAGAATTTTTGGCAATAAACAGCAATCCTGACACAATAGGCATCTCTGAGACCTGGTGAAAGGATAATTAGTGGGCTACAGTGTTGCCAGGCTACCAGTCTTAAAGGATTCTGGAAAGAGATGTACAGGTGAGTGCATTGTACGTGAAGAAAAATACAAAAGTTAACAACATAAAATCTTTGTTGGACAAGAGAATCATTATGGAATTCTGCGTGGAAATCCAATGCTATAACAATCCAAAAATAATAATAAACATATAGTACTGGGATGATACTCTGGACTCTGATCTGGAGGATGATAGTGCTTAGGTGACATTGCAAATTTAAGACAGGTTGCAACAGCGTGAGATTTTCACTATTCGTATACAGACTGCATCATTGCTGTCTCAGGACAAGTGGTAGAGATAAGACTGTGGTATGCAATAAATGACTGCTTCTTAGAACAACTAATCTTAGCACTATCATGAAAAGCTGCCATTTGGGCTTTGTTCCTGAGGAATGCACAGGACCTAACTCAGATGGTATTAGTGGAAGAGCGCTCTCTAACAGCAATCCGAATAAAATTAGGCTTCATATTGCAGTGGGAGAGAGCAAGCCAAATAAATCCTGCAGACAGAGATTTGATTTCAGGAAAGGGAATTACATAAAATTGAGGCAATTAGCAAAAATACCCTTAAAATGAATACTCCAAAAAGCAAGAAGCCTGCTAGCAGCCTTGAGGCTGTTTGAAAATACTGTATTAGAAGCCCAGGTAAACTACTCAGAAAAAGAAAACATAATGATCCAGTAAAAACCCTGTGTAGCTAAACAGAAAACTTAAGGAGGCTATTGTAAAGAAAGGATTTACTTTAAAAACAGAAAGTTTGTCCAAATGAGGAGAGCGGTAAAATATGGCAAATAATATGTACAGAGGAAATTACAGAAAAAGTAAATGAATCTGTAAAAGTTACTTAGATGGATCATAAAAAGGTCTTTAAATACCTGAGAAGCTGGATGCCAGCTCATGAAACAGCTGGACCACCTGATGACAAAGGTATTAAAGTGACATTTGAGGATAAGACCACAGCAGAAAATGATAGATTTGGGTTTTGGGGTTTTTTTGGGTTTTTTTTTTCTGTTAAAGATGCCTGTGAAGTTCCCAACATCCAGTGTATTTTTTCTAGCAGATTGGTCAGGGGAGTTTTATCAATTTGAGGTAAGTAAGCAGGAAGTATTAGACTGCATAGAAAAGTTAGATGTCAAAAAAGTCACCAGGATCAGCAGCCATTCACCCAAGAGCTGTGAAGGAACTCAAATGTGAAATTGCAGAGCTGCTGGCCAAAATGTGTAACCTATCATTACAAGCAACCACTGAGCCAGTGACCTGGAAGATTGCCACTGTAAGTCCCATCCACAAACAGGGCTCCAGAGACGATCCTGGAACTGCAGACCACTGAGTCTGTCTTTCATCTGTGGTGAAATGGAAGAGTCTATATTAAAGGATGAGATTACTGAGCACATGAATAAACACAGCCTGTAAAGAAAGAATCAGCATGGTCTCTGAGAAGGGAAATTCTGCCTTGCTAGCTTGTTCTGGGTACAGAGTACATGGATACAGCTGCCAGAAAGGGGAACAGTGCTGCCCTGACCTGAAAAAAAATCCAGGGCCAAGTCATGGAGAAAAGTCAGAGGCCGTCAAAGAAAACAGACAGGACTGGCAGGATGAAAATTAACTCATTTTTTCTGAAGGCAAGGACCCATAGCAGACCTCACCACCTTCAAACCTGCTCTGACACCCTTACCTCCTTTTTGTCTCAGTTAGGAGATGAGGAAGGGTTGTCTGCAGAGCTGTAGATGCCAAGATAAAATGTGCCTATAGCCTACTAGATGTTGAGCATGAGAGAAGGAGCTTACTCATCCCCAGCCACCAGGCCTGACCTCTTGACCTGGCTGCCCAGGGAAGGAAACCATCAAGTTGATTACTTCACAGAATTTCACATCCATCAGGTGATCAGAGTTTTTATCCAGCTTTGTATGTACCAACCTTCTCCCCGCTAGAAAAGACAAAGATGGCAAATCAAGAGGCCTCCTTGACAGTCTCCCTGATGAAAGCCACCAATCTTGCTCAAGATCCTGCAGATTTTTTCCAAGTCTTCTGCAACGGTTTATAGCATCTCAGGGAATCCCCACAAACAGGAATTATATCAATGTATAGGGATCCCTATAGGATAGTGCTGATACCCCATGTCAAATGCTTTTTCCTTGCTGGGGGACTGAAGGCAACTTACAGACCAGGTGAAGGATGTTTTGGACCACATAGGAGTTATCAAAGATGCTCTGTTATGGGACCACATAGGCCTGATCTGGTTGGATCACATCCTTCTGCATGGTTACTAATCACAGTAGATGGTCTTCATTACAACCTTACACTGAGGAGAGAGACTGAATCTGTGCCGCAGATCTTCAGCAATAGGGCTACTATGGTCCTCCTACACATTCAGGTGAGCATCCCACACACTGAGAGTTCATCCCAGCTGTTGGCATGGACCAAGCCAAATTTTTCCTGGAACACACGCAGGCCAACCTTGTCCCAGAATACTTAACAAAACTTTGCATTCAGCCTCTCTATGCATGAGGAAAAGCAACATGACCACATTGTATGTCAGCTCCAGCTCATCCTGGTTACTCTCACTGGCCTTTAGGAAGTCTTTTCTACAGGGTGTGATAATCCATGCAAACAGTAGTATCTGTAAGAGAAGAAGTCCCAGGGCCAGTCCTCTTTCATTCCTCTGCTCCACATCCATAAAAGAGGGTCTCCCTCTGCCAAAAAATAAACAATGCGTTTCTTGGCAACCCCTTCTTCCCTGAAGTGTAACAGTGCCTGCCATGATCTTTGTTTCAGAAAAAATGGATGCCCACATCCAGAGCTCTTTCAGGGTCCAGAATTTTTTCCACCTCTTCTGATGTTCACTGGAAGGGCATGGACTGTTGCCATGCATGGCCAGGCACCTCTCCAGCTCTCTGACTCTTTGCTCAGTTGACCTGTCGCTGTTTCTTTCTGCCATGGGTAACTTTCTGCAGCAAAACAGCTTGGCATGCACCTCCACTTCTGCGTCTCTGGGCTCAAGTAACTTGGGAGACATCCACATATTCCCAGAGAGTTTCTCTAATTACCACAGTCCCTGAAAAATACTTTTTGCTCTTTTGATTTTCTGATACCAGTTCTCCAGTAGGTGACATTTTTTTAGGTAGACAGTTGGCAAACAGTCCGCATACTATTTGCTTGTTTTGAGGAATGTGCTGGGGTGAGACAAAGATTTCCCGGTAATCCAGTCTTTTTGTTTACTATGCCATTGGATGAAAAGTGCCTAGATACTATCCAGTTTTCTCAAAATCCTCAATAATTTAACTCTGTTAAAGTAAAAAGCAAATGAGAGTATTTATTGATGTTATCCACAGTTGCCAATATCATAAATACAGGAGTAAATACATTAAAAAAACCCATGCCTTAATCTATTACAGTGTGGTTAAACTGCAACTATATGTCTCTCTCTTCTCTCCATCCTCCCTCTTTCTTTCATTTTCCCTCCCTTCAGATGACTTGCCCTCATTTTTGCTAAGACTCTGCTATCAGGTCTTAACTTTCTTTAACTAAAGATAAAACTCTTCCCACTTTGACTAGCAAGGTGATGTTCATAAAGATGTAAGAGCAATCTGAGCGTCTGCTGACATAAAAACCCCCCAGACTCTTCCTCTCTTCCCTCTTGAATCATTACTTAATAAAGTGTGCATCAAAAAGGTGACTAAAGCAGTTTAAGCCAATATGACCAGTAAAAAGTCTCTGATTTCTGCCAATTAAGAACAGACAAGTTCTGTTTACCTGTGTCTGCTTGCAGAAATTCAGTTAGTTTCAAAGGGAGTTTAGAGCAATAGCCTTTGCTGCAGCAATTGAACCACAGGATGTCCTTGAATTAGTGCAGAATAGTACACAGGTTTGGTGGATTGTTTGTTGCAGGAAAAAACTCACTACCATTAGACACTTTGTGGAATTTTAAGAGTAATTGTTTTTAATTAGTTTCCCTTTAGGTTAATTCTGGTGTTTCTTTCTCATAGCATTTCCACATGCATTCCAGCCTTGATTTTCCTTTCATTTCCAAGTACATGCAGGAAAATATTAAAAGTCTGGGTGTTGTGCAATGGACATCCACTTTGTACAATCTTTGACCAACAAAGTGGATTCTTGAGTCAGTCCAGCTCCCTCTGGATGGCATCCCATCTCTCAGACATGCCCACAGCACCACCCAGCATGGTTCAGATATCAGTATGTCTCCGTGAAGTAAGCATATTTCTGAAAATCAGTGCCAGTCGATGCATGACAGACACAATAAAGCAATCATTTTTCTTTCCAAAAATTGATTTTGAAATTCATGGATTACAAAAGAAGAATTACTTGGATTCTGGGGTCTTTCCAGGATATAGAGGAAGTAAGTGTTGAAATGATATTCAGAAGAGTTAAGTTTTTCCTAGTTATCCATTTTGACTCTCACTAGAATCTGGTGTCTTGACATGCTGAATACTGCCAGGGGCAGAGATTCTGGAATAAGCCACTCAACACTCATGAATCATCTGAAAAAGTGATTGTTAGGAGAAAGATCCTGTAACATGGGATTGCAGAACAATGAAATTAAATTAAATATAAAATGGAATAAATATACTGTGAGATAAATGAACTTAGCCTTGTGACTATTAGAATTTAAGGGTCAGTCTTTTCATTATATGTATATCAGAGACAGGATAGAGCTGGTGAAATTTTTTCCTGCAAGCCAAAGCCTGAAGTATACAATCTGCAGACACTGAAAAAAATTGAATTCACTGCATCCTTACTTTGTTTATAGGCCTGAGCATAAAATTCCAGACTTGGGCATAAAATTCTGCAAAGTCTGTTTAAATGGGAGCATTATTAAATTGACATTTAATCAGAAACAATACCAAACTAAGCGAAAGTAAATGTGAAAGTTTTATGTACCCAATAGGCTGTGAATCCACATACTCCATGGAACAGAGCTAGAGATGTGTCTGCAGGATACACTGCAAAAGAAATATGGAGGTACCTAGAAGGAGCTACAGACGTGTAGGTGACTAAATCAGAGATTTGAAATATGAGCAAATCTAAGCATTTCTTAATTGCAACAGGAGATAAGTCAAAAAGCTGGAAATCATGCAAGAACAAATATATCTTTAGATCACATCACAGATTGGCTGAGTGGACATTTTCTTTCTTAAACTGATGAAATGAAAGTTTTTTAAAACTGCTACAAAAATGTCTATCAAGTCTTCTGGGAGAAAAAAGAGTTTATAGATGTGGATGAAGAAAGAACAGGAAATACATTCAAAAGCTGTCATTTACTATGTTGCGTGGATACGCTGTGAATCATCAGAAAACTTGGAGACAGGCTTACAGGGGGTAGTATGCTGTAAAGCACTTGTCCTTTATTCACGTTAATAACTTATATAAGTTGGAGCCTTTAAATACTTTTTCTAGTACAGTTATTTAAAGATTGAGCTGCAGCTGGAAATAAGATGCAACTGTCTTAATGAAGTTCCCTTTCAGCATGGATTTAGAATTTGAATAGCTACAGAATTTACACAGCTTTGCAGGGCTTCACTGTGAATTTCTGTTATTCGGAACTATAAGCATTATGCACTTCGTTTGTAATGAATGTGAACTATTCTCAAACAACTTCCAGTTATTCCCCTAGAAAATTTGGTGGCTACTCTCCAGTAACATGTGCATTAACAATCTCAAGCAAAAGAAAAAAACCCAAAAGCATAATGTAAACAAATAACAAATAGATTAGCTAGTCACATTGCTATAACAGAAGCAGCTTCACACAATTTAAGTGTTTACATCACAAAACTTTTCCTTGAATACGGAATGGGGAAGACTGGGGAGTATCTAATAGGAAGCATTGATGCAAAAGTGATTCCCATTTAGCAGAACAAAAAGAAATTGTCCCTTAACTACCTGTGAAGTAAGACCTGTACCAAGAGCTGTATGCATGCACATTATCATCAATTTCTGTTGCTACATTCCATCCAGACACTGTATGTATGCACACTCACAAACAATTCAAACTTCATAGGATATTCTTCTAAAATTCCCAAGTTCTAAAACTGTAAGTCCTATGAAATCAGTGATGTCCAACTTGTGTGATACAAATAATGATCTCGTAATCTTCAAGTACATTATATCACATTGGTAGTCAAGCAGAACAAAAGCTATATGTCCACAGAGGGGGTTTTTTCCTTCTTTCTTTTTTTTTTTTTTTTTCTTTTTTTTTTTATTAAGCTCAGGAAGTCACAATAGCTTGTGAATCCTAAGTGAACATCCTTTTGTGAGAAAAGCACAACATATTTTTCATATTATTTTGAGAATCAAAGAATTAGAAGGTTGGAAAAGACCTTTAAGATCATCAAGTCCAACTGTTTCTGTCCTATGCTAAACCATAAGTACTTCATACATAAGTACTTCAGTACTTATAAGTACCATAAGTACCTAAGTACTTAATCTACTCATCTTTTAAACACATCCAGGGAAGGTGACTCAAACACAGAATCACAGAATCACAGAATAATAAGGTTGGAAAAGACCTTGAAGATCATCAAGTCCAATCATTCACTTACTAAACTAAACCAAATCCCTAAGTACTTCATCTACCCTTTTTTTGAACACATCCAGGGAAGGTGACTCGACCCCCTCCCTGGGCAGCCTGTTCCAGGCCCTCACAACTCTTTCAGTAAAAAATTTTTTCCTAACATCCAATCTAAACCTGCCCTGGCACAGCTTCATGCCATTGCCCCTTGTCCTATCACCTGTCACCTGGCTGAAGAGACCATCACCTACCTCTCTATAACCTCCCTTCAGGTAATTGTAGGCGGTGATAAGGTCTCCCCTCAACCTCCTCTTCTCTAGGCTAAACAGCCCCAGCTCCCTCAGCCGCTCCTCATAGGATTTGCCCTCCAGCCCCTTCACCAGCCTGGTTGCCCTTCTCTGGACTCGCTCCAGGACCTCCATGTCCTTCTTGTGGTGAGGAGCCCAGAACTGGACACAGCACTCGAGGTGTGGCCTCACCAATGCCGAGTACAGGGGCACAATCACCTCCCTAGACCTACTGGCCACACTGTTTTTGATACAAGCCAGGATGCCATTGGCTTTCCTGGCTGCCTGAGCACACTGCTGACTCATATTCAGTCTGCAACCAACACCCCCAGGTCCTTCTCTGCCTGACAGCTCTCCAGCCAGTCTCCCCCAAGCCTGTAGCGCTGCATGGGGTTGTTATGTCCCATGTGCAGCACTCTACACTTGGCCTTGTTAAACTTCATCCCATTGGACTCAGCCCATCGGTCCAGTCTGTTCAGGTCAGTAAACCAAATGGGGACTCAGTAAAGGTTTATTCTTGAGTAGAAGGTCAGTCGGAGTAGAATACTTCAGGTCAGCTATCTACCAGCAGCACAAAGGAAAGTGGTATGAGCAGAATTCATATATACTTTTTTTCCACTGCCAAGCCTGTATGACCAGTTTCCTATATACAGCTGGGTCAAATGACATGAAACAGCACAGAGTCAGACTTGTGCCTTGAAAACAATAATATTTTTTCCACCCTAAAAAAGGGAAAAAGCAAAAGAGGAGAATATAAAATGAATGTCCACTTTTAATGGCACATTAAAAAAAATTAAAAAGTGGCCCAACACCGAAACTATGTAAATTACCGTTAACAGTTCAGTTCATCAACCTGCAGATTACCAACAAATGAGATTGCCAGGATGAGATGTCAGGAGCTTAGGTTCACATTTTTCATTAAGGATGCTCTCACATAATATATCTTCCTGTTTAAGAGGAAATGATAAATTTATTGTTCTCAGAATGGTTGCCAAAATATCAATTTGTATTCACTTAACCACAGCTAAATTAATTTATATGTTAATTGTAAATGTCAGTTCAAGGAAACATACCCTGGAATGAAAAGCACATACTTCTTCTACAGAGTCACTAATATTTTATGCTTTATGAATGATGTCATTCTTAGAACTAAAACTTGGAACCTAGAATACAGTCTTGATTATTGCCATTATTATGCCTCATCCCTGGAAATGTTCAAGTTCAGGCTGGACAGAGTTCTGACCAACCTGATCTAGTTGAAGATGCTGTTGCAGGGAGGGTTGGATTAGATGAAGTTTAAAGGTCTTTTCAAACCCAAACCATTCTATGATTCCATGATTACCATTTTCAAATAGAAGTAGAAAGGTGTTAGGGAAGGAACCAGGGCAGTGAGAGATGAGTCTATACTTAATGCTTCTATTCACCTGTCATGTGATAACATTGATAAATTATTTAATATCTGCTTCTTTTATTCTGTATTATGTCTTCATGGGGTGATATCCTGTAGCACCGTGCTTTGCCCTGACTGAATCTGTTTAATTTCCTTTGCAGATGGCTTGCTGCCATGGAAGATAATGGAAAAATAAAACTGCCAGGCTTCTACCTCCTGCCAGTTTCAATAGAATTTAGGGAAAAAATAGCAGAATTTAATCTTAAAGACTTTCATTATGGTCTTTCAGCATGATACAAACTGTAGCAATTTATCCCTCAAACAGTTTATTTTAATGTAATGCTAATTGTGCTTCACCAAAATTCTCCTTAAATCTTACACTGGTCTTCAAATGTGTTCAATGTTTTAATAATGCTACGACATGGGAAAACCTTGATCAGGGTAGGAAAAATAAATAATTTGGAAATAAGCTGAACACCAGGCTTAGGTCAATAGGAGGGGTTCATGGCTAGGGAAGAAGGGTTGTAAGGAAGGAAAAGGTAATTGGAGAAATTTTATATTAATTTTGGCAGATTTAGCTCTTGTTTCACACCAAAAAAAACCCCATTAATTTTAACATCTTACACTTTATCATCCTTCAGAGTTTTTGAGTTGTTATATCCCAGAGTTTTAATCATGAGAAGGCAGGTGAAGCAAACTAAAAAACAATGTGTTTGCCACTTGTTTTTCTGTCACCTGTGCTTTGGAAATATGCAATACCAAAGTCCAAATATTTCACCTATTTTAAAAGAATGAAAAAAAAAATGCAGGCCACTCTTCTAGTTATGCATAATTCTATAAATGTAAGCTCAGAAAAATTTGACTTGCATTTTTACAAAAAGTTAACAATCCAATTCAACTCTTATTTTTGTTAACTGCCATTTATTGCCAGTTACAATTTCTTATAGTTTCAGTCTCTTGGCCTTTCCTCCTCCTTCTTCGCCAGCTCTTGGAATGAAGGAGTATGTTTTGGAGTGAGCCTTATGGGTTAGAGCAGTCTGAAAATAGTACACTTCAATTCGGAGAAAAGTAGCAACACTACAAATAGAACTGTAGAAGCACAGATATATTACTCTCATGTTTTGCACTTAATTATCAGGAGTTGCCGTTTCTTCCCCCACCCCCTGCAACTGCCCCCTCCCCACCCCTCACCCTCACCTCCCTTCCCACTCTTTTTAAATGACTATTTATTGACAAATAATAGCAGGTATGCTTGCACTCCAGAAAGCCAATGGTATCCTGGGGTGCATCAAAACCAGATTGACCAGCAGGTTGATGGAGGTGATTCTGCCCCTCTGCTCTTCTCTCATGAGACCCCACCAGGAGTACTCCATCCAGCTCTGGGGTTCCCAGTACAAGAAAGACATGGAGCTATTGGAAAAAGCCCAGAGGAAGGACACAAAGATGATCAAGGGGCTGGAGCACCTTCGCTATGAAGACAGGCTGAGAGAGTTTAGCCTGGAGAAATCTCCTGAGAGACCTTATTGTGTCCTTCCAGAAGCTAAAGGGAGTCAACAGAAAAGCTAGAGAGGGACTCTTTATCAGGGTGCGTAATGATAAGACAAGGGGTAATTGACCATTCTGTGATTCCATGATTTATTGGTTGGACTTAGCAGTGCCAGGTTAACAGTTGGACTTGGTGATCTAAAAGGTCTTTTCCAACCAAAAGAATTCTATGATTCTAACTCTCCTGTTCCTTTCCTATAATAGCTCTGTGCTTAATACTACATCGGTACTACAAGGTTTTTTATGGACAGTCCTATAGATGGTAAGGAAAGTAGAGCTGCATTCCTGTCCCTTAAAACCAGAAGAAAAATGCTGTATCCTCCCTTTTCAATAGCCAAGAAAATCTGACCTTGGCCAAAATGTCTGTTTTCTCATTCTAATCACAGAATGTGACAGAATAATTCCATTATTCATACACTTTTATAATATAATTTTGGTTAGGACTAAAGTTTTGAATATAAAACATGTAAAGACGTAAAAATGTCTATACAAATTCCACTTAGTAGGCATTATCCTTCAACTGTATAAAGCCCTAGCATTTACAGAGACAAATTCCCAAATTCTTTGTTCCAGACGGTTTCATATATGTAAATCTCTGATCTAAGCTCAAGGCTTTAAATGGTTCATTTGACTTGCCTCTTAAACAAATATAAGAGACCATGTACAGAGTTAGGATTTTTGTTTGGGTTTTTGTTTGTTTTTCCCCTCTCAAGCTTCTTTAACTTTCTGGGGATTTACATTAATTGTATCATCATCCAGTGTGGAACCAATGAATATAAACACTCTTAATAATAAAAAAAATTCTTAAATAATGTATTTTCCACATGCTCAAACTGTCAAACTTCTCTCAATTTAACAGGAAGATGCCCATGCATCTGGAACCTCAAATCTGTCACATGCTTCCTAACTCGCGTCTCCTTTCATTGTCCTTTCCCAATAACCATTTGCACACAGAATAAAACTTTGTCATCCTGCTGTTCACTCAGCGTGTGTGCTACAACCTCTATTGCTTTAGGTTTTTTACCTCTCAGTCAGACTCTGTCATCTACTGATATTGTTTAAACTATCTGCCAGATTAGGACTCCTTTCTTGGTTGGCTCCAAGGCTTCATCATAGTTTTGACTACCATCTGTCTATGGTAGAGGCTCACACTTTACTGATACTGCAATCTGAAAAATGTCCTTATTTCAAAGCAATGCTGAAAAACCATGATAGTAGTGGTTGTCACTACTACAAATGCGATTGATTGGTTAGTAGAGCATCTTACAGACATTTAAAAGATACTTAAAGGACATTGTTCATAACAGGAATTGGATACATGATCCAAAATAGCGCTATTGATTTTCCTAACACAAATGGGGAAGTTGCAAACCAGGTACTCTTTAGCTGCATCTCTCCCCACAGCTTCAGAGTTTGTCTTGTTTTATGGCCTGGGGAACAATAATTACTCAGGTCTGTACAGGTGGCACAGCCCCACCCCCATCCTGCCATGGCTCTGTGAAACCACACCACTTACTGAGGAACCACTGAGCCAGCCAAGCCATTCAACTCAGTCATTGCGAACACCACACCACTACCTGCCCCAGGCTGAGGAATTCCTCTGTGACATTTCTGCTACTGCCTACTTTGTTCTGTAACACTGAAACAGAACAGTTCAATTTCCAAATCACCCAGTGCTTGGTAATATCCTGGGAGGGAGTTTTATTAAAAATTACTGAAATTGCTAATCATGACTAAGTGAGTTCTAGGGTGACTTACAGAAACCACACAAGTTGCCTCAAACCTCCCCTACTTTGTACCTCTGTTTAACCTTACAAAGCATTTGTGCCGCTCAAAGCAGACTTGAAGCAGGACCCATGAGCCAACCACACTAAAAGCAGGAATGCAGAATAAAACCCTTAGTATGTTTTTTTCTGGCCTCGGAGCTCATAATTTATTTTCTAAAGTTAAAAATAAACAAATTGGATTTTTTTTTTAAAGTTAATTTAGACTTTGGGTCATATTTTGAAATAAGCAATAGTCAAATTTGTGCATTCTCAGTATTATTGTCATAAGCTGAATTTTCTCCCTGTTCTTCCTAAATTATTTTATTTTATTTAGAAAACACACCATCCTTGATTTTAAATATGACCTGACTTCAAAACATTCTTGAAATCTTATCTCACTAGTCAGTAATTTGAAAATGTACCACTTCTTTTACTTTGAGTGAATATTCTCAAAATATATGCCTTGCCTAATGAAATTACTAAATTACTTGTTTTGAGTTCTCCTATTGAGATTATTTTTTAAGTTCATTTAGACTTTGGGTCATATGTTGAAAGAAGTAATAGTCAAACCAGTGCAGAAAAATATCTTCTCATTTTGTTCAGATGAATAATTGCTCAAACAGAAATAGCATAGAAAGCATAGAAACATAGTTTTGTATGTCTCACAGCAGAGAAAACAACATGGAGGAATTAGCCTATCCTTGATTTTGTTATTATTTAGCATCCTAGGGTTTGGGGTTTTTTGTTTGTTTGTTTGTTGGGTTATTGGTTATTGTCTTGTTTTTCTGGCAATACAGAATACTAGGTCAAATATTGGCTAATTATCATATAAATGTGAAATCTTTGTCATTTTCTCTCAGAGATACACAGTTATTCCTGTGATAAGCCCTCCCTGTTTTTTTTTTTTTTTTCATGTGTTAGCTACTTTTGGTATAGGGTTTTTGGTCAGGTTTTTTATGCTATCTTTCTCAGTATTCTGTTTTGAACAAACTACCATACATAAGAGCCCTTGTGAATAATTTCTCCATTTCTTCTGCTCAGAAATGATCTGTGAAAAAAAAATCAACGTTTTAGAAGTGTTATTTGCATTTGTTCAACATAGAGTAATTTAAAAAAAAAAAAAGCCAATTTCATTCTTCTCTGTCCTGTGTAGAAAAGAATAATTCTCTCTTACAGAAATGCAAAGGTTTCAAACCATATTTGCATTTCTTTAAAGCAAGTGGGTCCTTGAAACTGTGGGCTGAATATGCAGCTCAGCAACCTACACTGTCCTTGACACTGATTCCAGGTTAGGGAATTTACTGGTATGTGTTTTGACTTCCTTTTCTATCCTGCACATTTGTGTTTTCTTCTCACACTGTGAGTTTTGGATCTGTCCTGACATGATATTGTGCTATGATCACCCAGAAAGTTTGGAGAAGTGACATCCCACAGTAGAGGAGCTCTACATCTCAGAGAATGACCTAGCCATGGGGCTCTCTGCTCTTCTGCAACTGGGATCCTATGAATTCTTTCCTGAACAGTTTAGAGTTAATATATTTTCACATTAGGTGCCCAATTCTGTTTTTGTAGCTTTTCCCATGAAATCAGAAGCTAAATCTTAGCTTTCATGAATACATATCAAGATCCTTCAGCATTTTGCTTCTGTTTATGAAATAGTTGTTTATTATGTGAGTGAAGTGCAGTTAGTCCTTGGAGAGAGGTAATGATTTTAGTACAACATATTTGGGAGTAAAAGCTTTTTCTTTTTTACTTCCATTTCTTCTTCTCTGCACAAATAATTTTTAATTATATTTTTCTTAAGACATTAATTGTATTTTTCTCCTTTTTGTGGATAGCTGAAAATAAGTATAAGCATTCCTTTGGTTTTGTCCAGAAATCAATATGATCTTGAAATGTTATTAACTTCATTTTCTGCTGCCACTTATATAATTGTAATTCAGCTCTCTTTTAAATAAAAAATTACAACTGAAGAAACATTGGCCAGCTGTATAATATATTCTGAGCACAATTTTCCTGTTGCAAATAATTGTAAAAATATTCAATAGCTTTAATTGCTACTGAAAATGGTGCAACAATTTCTCTCTGCAGAATTCAGGCTGGGCCAGCCACCATTTTCAGATCTCTTCTTGTATTTAGACAATTGCACTCCCAGCGAGCACTCACATCTGTGTTTAACATGCAAGGCCAAGCCAACAAAGCACTATGCAAATGCCAAGTGCTGTTCCTGTGTCCACTCAGTTTCCTTTTTTGTTTAATTTACTCAGTCGTTCAATTTTGCCTTCAGGGCTCTATTGACTAATCTGAAATATAGGCAAAATTCTAGAGAACACTACCCATTGGTGGCTGCCTGCTTTGATATGGAATGAATAATGATTAGACTGCTTTACATTAGAACAACCAGCATAACTCCCTATGAAAGAACTTAATTCTTCACTCCTTCACCACTGGAAACTTAAGGATGGCTACCAAAGAGAAGATACTGTATCATGGTTATATGGAAGTAGGAGGGAAGAAGAGCAGGTACCCGGCCAGCAACTGCAGGGCAGCCCACCCAGAGGCCCATTTAGGACAAGGGGCAATGGCTGCAAGTTAGAGCATAAGAAGTTCCGCACCAACATGCGGAAGAACTTTTACACAGTGAGGGTGACAGAGCCCTGGGACAGGCTGCCCAGGGAGGTGGTGGAGTCTCCTTCTCTGGAGATATTCAAGACTCGTCTGGACGCCTATCTGTGCAATATGAGCTAGGGAGCTGCTTTGGCAGGGGGGTTGGACCTGATGATCTCTCGAGGTCCCTTCCAACCCCTACGATTCTGTGATTCTGTGATTCTGTGATTCTGTGATCTGAATTACTCTCAGTTCATAAACAAAGGGGAGGAAGATCTAATTAAGGAAGATCAAATATCTTTCTCACCTGTTCTCTGGTCATCTAAAATCTTTGTAATGGCTGATCCATCAGTGAGAATTTGAGAAGCAAGCTTGGATTTAATACTAATACCACTTTTATTCACAATGTGTTTTTCTTGTGTGAGCACAATACAAACAAATAGGAAAACCAGAAAAAAAGATGGATGTTCTAGCAAACCACCAATGCCTATCACCATGTACCGTCCTCCTACCAATGTTACCTCTTCCTTCAAAGCAAGTTTGGGGTGTACAGTGGGTAAATACCCTTCTTACTGTTTTCCAACATTCAAGCTTTCAAACATGTGATTTCTTTTCAGGGTTAGATATGGCAGTTTTATATCCACACAAAATCTTAGATTTTTGGAAAGTCTAGGAATCTTAGCATTAACTTCTTTTTCTTTTCTTTTTTTTTTTTTTTTGGTGTCACCTAGCTCCATAAGAATATTATCCTAAATTGTTTTATTCTTCTATTTTAGTAGTGTACATTGTTAACATATTTTGTGTAGTGTAAATTGTTACATAGTATTTCACTGATTTTTTCTCTGAATTTCTAAATATTCCCTGAAAAGCCATGTTCTTGTACATTTTTTTCCCCTATTTGAAGTTTAACTTAAACCAGAAGCTTCTATTTCTGTTGTTCTTTTATTTCTGTGGTTCTTCAGAAGGCAGCCATAAGATATAAATGGTACTGAAGCAAAATACCATAGAACAGAACTATTTCTTCACCGACCTGGGAACAAAGATAAAAGATATTCTTAACAGATAACTGCTTTTTAAATCAAAATAAAGATGCCAAGAAAATCATGTAGCAAGGTGACATTAGAAAAGGCATAAATTATAATTATGCAACAAAAGAGGCGCTATATTTCTGACAGTGTTGTAGTTAGTGGGAAAGTATCACTGATTTGTTTAGGCTTTGGTTACATACAAAAAAGTCATTCTGAATCACTGAATTGAATTACTTTATTACCACTATATTTTTACATCTACCTTTGCCACATTCAGTTGCTTTTCAGGACACTGCAAATGGCAACACGCTTACAAAACAAGTTAGTAGAGCAACAGTGCAGCTGAATGGCTGGGCAGCCCTCCCACTCAGGTAATGTAAATAAATGGACGAGCTGTCATTGAATGGAAGGAATTTTTAGACATACTTTCTGTCAGCATAGCTAAGATAACATGACTGCTGGTTTCCTGTAGATTCAAGGCAAATTTCTGAGGCAAGATCAGAGAGGCCAGGAACCATGACACATCCATCTTTCACAGTTCCACCTAAGGTGGTACTCCTTATACATCATCTGGGCAGCTCCTACTGTCATGTCTGATTTGTACCAGGAGAGTATTCAGAAGCCTGAGTTACAGATGAGGGCATTTCTGTCAAAACCACAAAATGGTAAGATAGTGTCTATTCCAAAGACATGTGTCTAAATTCACTGAGCTCCTCCACAGAACTTAGGACATTTGAACATAATGTTAAAATAACCCAAACACATGCACACAAAAAATGGGAGATGCTTGACAGAGTGAAACAAAGGACATTGTGGCACAATATATCAAATGATTGTCATTGGGCTGTTTCCATCTCAGTCTATCTCACTCTTCTGTTGTACAGAATAGTAGTATTTGCCAAAAATGAAAGACTGTCATGAAGCAACTTGCAGCAGATCTCACTGCCAACCTGAATAAAATCAAAATCCAGTAACTATACTATACTTTTCTAGCATGTAGGCTGGGAGAAATAATAGATCAAAGACTTACAAAGTGTACAACTAAGGGAACTATATGGTCTTATATCAAGCAGCTCAGACTATTCTTGTGCATTACATTTTGAATAATTCCTCACTCTAGTGTAGAAAGATGGATAATCTGAAGCCAACTCAGTATATGGGAGGGAGAGGAATGATGAAAGACAAAGCTTGGAGAAAGGTTTATTATACAGTCTTTCTGTTTCTGTTCAGCAAGAATACACAAAAAGTCCTTAAGAAAAAGAAAGGATTCAATTAATGAGATGGCTGATACTAAATTTCCTACTCAAATACATTAGAGTGGGACTGCTGGTTCATTATAACTGTTCATTGTTGATTAAAAACAGCAAAATCAGCAGGAGTTACAGCTACTGTATAATACAGAGGACTCAGACATTAACCTACTGTGCCACTTCTCCACCTGGAATGACGTTCATCTCACCCAACACTAGCCACCTAAAAATGAGCTGCTTAATCTGTGCTAGTGATGTGGGTTCCTTCAAAGGAGATATCTCTTCAGTGTGATTCCTCTCATCTCTAGGAAGGTATTCACAGTGAATACCTCACTTCTTGTGTATTTGATTACATGATCATGATAGATCAGGTACCTACATATTAGATGGGTGAAGTTGGATATGACAAAATTCATGCTTATGAATTTTATAATAATGGCATGGCTTCACTGCACAGTAAAAATCCATGAGGGCAAAAATATCGACTATCTTACTAAGAGGCATCTTGGGAACTAAAGCAGGGAAATTTTTGAGGAATAATTTGGCCTGAGAAGAAGACTGATTTGCTCCAGAAAAGGAGCTAAGCAGCTGTTTATAAAAAAAACCTCCCCATACCCTCTGAAAGTCACAGCAGTTATAAAAGAATAGGATAAATACCTACTACCTGGGAGGTTTAATATTCTCAGAAGATTTCTATATAAAAATTATCACATAAAACAATGCAGAATACTTGATTTTATAAACCAGGTCACCTTATTACTCTTCTTTCATCTCCACACTTCAAAAAATAGGTGGTCCTCATTTTTAGAACAGTATCCTATTCCTGTGACACAGGAATTGTCATTTTTCATTTTCTTAATGATTAAAATTTACTTTTACAATAATAATTTACAGACTGTAATTAAAATACAGTTTAGAAGGTATCCACTTTGAACAAAATTGAGATGCCTGCTTTGCCCTGTTGCAATATTAAAATTTGATTATTTTCCCCTCCAACAATTCAGGATTTAACTGTTTCTCTGTATATGGTGTCTTCTCTGCATATTATATGCACACCTGAACCCAGGGCACTGTGCTCTCTCTTAATGTTTTCAGACTGTATTCTCTTTCCCTTAAAACATAAATCAATAGATTACTTTTAAAGGAAACTGTTTAAGCTGATGCTGGTAATAGATAATAAGAATCTCACAATAATGTAAGAATATAATATATCACATAAATCCAATACAATAAGGAAGTTGTAGATACCACTTATTCTACTCAATACAAGAAAGAAGATAGATTCCATAAAATCATATGTATTTTTTTTTAAAGCACTTAAGAAAATTTCATATAAGGAATAGTAATCAAATGTTGGTCACGCACAGCAATGCTAAAATGGATGATTAGTGCAAGCACTTTAAGACATATATAACTTTGATCAAAATATATGTCAGTGTGACAGAAGCAGAAAAATTATATTCAGAGCACTGGAATAGGCTGCCCAGAGGGGTTGTGGAGTCTCCTTCTCTGGAGATATTCAAGACCCATCTGGACACCTCCCTGTGTGACCTGTCCTAGGGAACCTGCTTTGGCTGGCAGGTTGGACTCGATCTCTTGAGGCCCCTTCCAACCCCTACAATTTTTTGATTCTGTGAAAATCTTTGCAGTATTTTTTAGCACTATTGTTTAAAGAAATCTTGAAAGTTGTCTTGTAACTGAAAGTTCAGTAGAAAGGCTCTCTTTCTCTCCATTTGCCTATTTTGTGGTGTTTTGACAGTTCTTATATGCTCAGCTGTAACAGAGATTACAATAAAGCTGGACTTTTATGAGTAGCATTTTATCCAAAAATGCAACACTACAAAGGAATTTATATCCCACTTCCTCCCCATCCCCCTTTTTTTTTAGTGCATTACATAGTCTCTTCATTAAGATCTTGTAGTTTTGGCTTTCTTTTGAAATACCATTGCATTTGTTCGTATTTCTAGAAAACCGAAGGTGTGTTTTTAAAAATGTGAAGGGTGATTTGGGCAATAGCATGGTTTTTAAGTAATATTACAATTTAGTTTCTATCTCTGTGATATTCCTGAGGCTACTTTCAACAACCAGTTACATTCAGAGGTCAATCATCTTTGTGGAAACATTTATTCCAATGAATTAACATAAAAGGTAGCTCTGGTAGAAGAAATGTCATGGTAAGGTTTTTTTACTTTGCCAGTACACTTTTGATGAACAGAGGTGGAAAATAGGTATGTTTTACAAAAGGTTTCTGCACAGACAAACTGTGGTAAGACAGAAGGTTTGCGATGACTAGGACAAACACATACTATATGACTTCAGTTCTTCAGCTGGCATGACTCTGGGGCAGTTCCAGACCTCAGATTTGTAAATCGTTACTCTCATCTGCATGCTATTATATATCACAGTTGCTAGAATTTGTGATGGTAAAAACATGTACAAATTTGGAGAGGAGAGGAGAGGAGAGGAGAGGAGAGGAGAGGGGAGGGGAGGGGAGGGGAGGGGAGGGGAGGGGAGGGGAGGGGAGGGGAGGGGATTTTTGAACTACTCTTATTGTCAATATCTAAAATGTCTTAAAAAATGGATTTAACTCTTGGAACATGCTCTTTTAGCAAATTTGGAAAAAGTGTTCCAAATCTGTCCTAAATGCATCATGAGAAATAATAGGAGCAATGCCTGGAAAACTGAGCTGCTGCTGTGGCTGTCATTAATGCCACAAAGAGACCTTACAGTTTTTATGTCAGTCATGGCTCAGGGTTAGGCACTGCTGGATTAGAACACACAATTTTAAGCTTTGAGGCCTGGTTCAAGAGAACACCTTATTTTAGGACAGTGCTTAAATTTATGCACTTTTCTATCAAGTCTTTCTTAGCTGGACTTTAGAAAATTAGGATTACATGAAAAAGATATTCACTTCAACAGCTGTTTATATTACAATTACTTGATATTTACTTTATCATTATCTGATCTAAACCTATTTAATTTAGACCATCAATGATTCTGAGGAATTAATGCTATTTAACGGATGTTTTTAGAGCAGAAACTCTGAATGCATCTTACAAATATTAATAAAGAAAAACATTTACAGGTGGTAAGTTTTTTACTTGATGTAGGACATGCAGCATTCAGCACTTTAATGAACTTTAATGGTTGGCTGAAAATCTGGGAATAATTGAAAAATTAAATGTCTAAAATGAATCTCTTCTGAGAGGACTTTTCCACTGAAGTTTTTTGACAGAGTAGCGGAAGTGTAGCTCTTCATTTGTTGTTCTGTATACACCCACACTGTCCTCAAATTGAAATAAAATTCTCTTACACAAATGCAATGCTTTTTATGAGGTAATGTACTAGGTGTAATTACCATCACAGGAGCTTTGTTCAGAGCATTATAATTTTTTTTAATGTTATCCTGTTCATCATTTAAGCAGACAGCTAAAATACATATTTATATAACCATCAATATTTAATTAAGCAAAAGACTTTTCTATCTCTAGTTTGGCATAGCTTGAAAATGAGACAGTGCTAGGAAGATGTTTTGCTCTCCTCCTTGACACCTCACTCTAGGCCACAAATGGCTGCTTTCTTGTTTTGCAGAATGTCACACTCTCCCTTTTTCCTATGAAAGTCAAATTATATATGTGTCTTTATTTTTTCCATTAGTGAAATAACTTTATGACATCCAGACATACACCTCTGGCTTCAAGTCCACAAATACTTAATTTCTCAAAGATTATACATGCAGGACAGGGAAGTTGAGGAGCAGAATTAACAGCCATAATCAGAGTCAAAAATTTACTTTCATGGACATATTCCTGTAACAGAAATAAAAATCAGGTCACATAGATACACAGAATCTGGCAGGAATTATGTGGAAATTTCCTGTTCTTGACCATTTAATGAGTTCAGTGGAACTGAGAGTTTTTTCTCTGGTTTTCTGAATATTCCACTTTACCCTTAGAGATAAGGGATTATGTCTTTTTGCATCATTCCTGGAAATACCATTTGTTATTTTTATCTATGGATTTATTAATAGACCCAGACACAAATTTGGAAGCCTTTCACACTTTGAAATTTCACCTCTGTTCTTCATTTCAGTCTGTCACCCAGTGAATTCATCAGTGTCATTTATGTCTTGTAGTCATGAATTTTTATCGAAGCCTCAGGCGCTGCCATAGTGAGTCCAATTGAAATATGTTCAACATATTTTGAAAAGTTGACTATGCTGCAGTTAAAAGTGTGAATTGCCCTGACTGACCTGAAGCTTTTAATAATTTACATTTTAAAAGTGGTTGTTGATGTACTTGATAGAGTTTGACGCTAATGTATTTGATAAAAAAATCATTCTGAGGATAAGGTTTAAGTTGTCAAAGTTACATCTGATTCTAGGTGTATAAATTAAATGGAAGTGGCTAAATACTTGGGTCAGCCAGGAACTCACATCTCTGAACTGCAGCTATTCCTCACCTGTAATTATCAGGTCAAACCATGCAAATGCAGCCCCATAAACTTGGACTAACTATTAAATAAAACAACAGAAGCAACAAAACAGAAACCTATGTTTCAAAATACAGGATGGAACTCAGACTTGAAACTTGCTTAGAATTTGCTGGTTGTTTTTTCCTGCATTATTTGGCATTGAGGTGAATAAAGCACAGTGAGGTGAACGGACAGGGTGATCAATAAACTCGTCTAGGCTGCCCATCCCATGACAGGTTGTACCTGATGATCTTTTGGGGTCCCTTCCAATCTAGACTGACTGTCCTATGATTCCATGAATAACAGACTACCAGACTTCTGGGAATTCCAGCCACATTCATGATGGAATCCACACCATCTGCTATGCAATAGTACATAACTGGGGGCTAAAAACATGGTATTATGAATACTATCTGTATAGCCACCTTAGGGGATCAAAGACTAGTGAACAATTTTGCTACTAAAGTGTCCTAATCTTTTTTTCTTTAATACAGAGTTGTCTGAACAGGAACGAGCATATATGCAGCTGCCTCAGTGAGTTACTTTAAAAAAATCATACTTTTTAGAGGGAAGTGATTCAATGGTCTGGATCCTGAAAATACATTATTACAGTCATAATGAAGAGAACAGCCTGAAAGTCTTTGAAGACCAAGGCTTAAGACCACTTGGAGATCTTTAGCCTAGTATGTATATCCTGCCCAGATATAAAAGGAAAAAGACACAATAGTAGTAATAGTAGTTGTTGTCAAGATCATCATCATTTCATGTACTACTTTTAAGAGACTGAGACCTGCACAAGGTACTGGTTTGTGATTTAAATAACTGGTAACAGAGCTGTTGATTGTGGTGGTTTGAGCCTAGCTGGAGGCCAGACGTCCACCAAAGTCTCTCTATCACTCTCCTTTTCAGCTGGACAGGGAAGAAAATATATTTTGAGAGGCTTAGGAGTTGAGATAAGAACAGGGAGACATTCTGCTCCAGCGCGGGGTCCCACCCCTGGGAGACAGTCCTTCACGAACTTCACCAACTTGAGTAGTTTCCCGCAGGGCTTCAGCTCTTCACCAACTGCCCCAGCGTGGATCACTTCTATGGGATCCAGCCACAGAATTTAAGAATGCCTCTGTCCTGGTTTCAGCTATGATGGAGTTAATTATTTTTAGCAGTGGATGGAATGCCATGTTTGGGTGTTAGGATGAGAACAGTGCTGATAGCACCCTGATGTTTCTAGTTGTTGCCGGGCAATCAAGGACCTTTCTCAGCTCTGCATACTTCCTTACTAGTGAGAAAGGAGGGGACGTAGCCAGGACAGGTGACCCGAACTGGCCAAAGAGGATATTCCATGCCAGTTACGTCATGCCCAGTATAAAGGGGGACTGGGGGGAAGAGGAGGAGACAACACCAGGACGGGCAGTTTCCGGGTTCGGGGACGGCTCTAAGCTGTGCGGCCTGGGTTCTGTGGTTTGGTGAGAAACTGCATTGTGTATCACCAGTTTCATCTATTTTGTGCTTTAAACTTCTGTTATTGTTATATCTAGTTTTCTGTTATTGTTTAGTAAACTATCCTTATCCCAACCTGCGTGGTTCTGGTTTCTAGGTTGTGGTTTCTTTTCCTCCATCTTCCTTCCCTTTTCCCCCTCCCCCAACTTTCCCTCCCCCTTCCTTTTAAAAGTACAAGCGACTGTGTGGGGTGCGGCCCTCGGCTGGGGCAAAACCACGACAGTCATTTTGGCGCCCAACGTGGGGCTCGAACGGTTGGGATAACGGTAGATCTGACCCTAACTATCGCAATTAAGATAAGCACTGTTGTTTAAGTAATCTCTGGTCACGATGCTGTGGTATTTATTCACAAGGCTGTGGCATCAAAACCATCGCATGCTGTATACAATCCTGGCAGGATTCTTTACTCTCTCAGGTCTGCGGCTCCCATATTTGTTCCCATACTTCATTATAGTGTATTTTATGATATCGGTCTATGATACAATAATATCGATGACCATGAGCTTAATCTGGTACTTGTATGAGGTTTTGCTGTCCTGTCCATTCTTTGGACAGGGAGGGGTTAATAACAGCACTGCTTTCTTTTCCTTTGGGCTAAATACAACAGCTCTTATGGCAGTTTTTGAAAACCTTCAATATCTCTGGGATATTCAAACTAGCATTTTGCTATTGGTAGGTTTGGGGCAGATGGTTCAGTTTTTGTTATATATCAAGCATAGGTTTATGAATACCACTGAAGAGCTTTCTCCGAGACAGAATAATCACGAGTGGCAGGGCATGTGGCAAAGTATGGGCGAGTACCTAGGTACTTTCTCACGCCCGATGGTTTGGAACTTCACTCCTGAACAGCTACAAGACCCCGATCAAGTGACTGCATACCTAAAGAAAAATTGCTGTAGGTTTCCCAGAGATGGACACCTTACTGCACTGTGCTGGGCTCTGGCCACTATTTATCAAACACTGCTTGATAGCAGGCAGCACTGTCAGCACTGTCAGCACTGTGAGGGAGAAGGGAAAGGAAACAGACTGGCAGATACTATAGCTGCTGCAACCACTGGGGCTGACACTGCAGCTACTGCAACCCCTGTGACTGACACTGCAGCTACTGTAATCTCTACAGCAGACACTGCAGATGATCAA
The DNA here is from genome assembly GCA_020800305.1 of Porphyrio hochstetteri. NCBI lineage: Eukaryota > Metazoa > Chordata > Aves > Gruiformes > Rallidae > Porphyrio > Porphyrio hochstetteri. The sequence continues at coordinate 46,274,052 of CM036906.1, read as the reverse complement.
AAAAACCAACCCACACCAGTGTCTGTTGCTCCCGTACAAAAGAGGAAATGCACAAAGAAATCAGTTCGCATAGTGACGGATGATGATGATGATCAACCAGGGCCATCTCGAGGATATCAGGAGGAGGCAGAACCAGAGATTGTTACCCGATCCCTGACTTTGAGTGAGCTGCGTGAGGTTAGAAAAGATTTCACCCGCCACCCAAGTGAGCACATTATCACTTGGTTGCTCCGATGTTGGGATCACGGGGCCAATAGTTTGGAGTTAGAAGGCAGAGAGGCCAAGCAGTTGGGATCCCTAGCTAGAGAAGGAGGAATTGACAAAGCAATTGGGAGGAGGCCGGAAATCCTCAGCCTCTGGAGGCGACTACTGTCAAGTGTGCAGGAAAGATATCCCATAAAGGAATATATTACATGTCGGACACCCAAGGGTAACAGCATAGAGACAGCTATCCAGCACCTGAGAGAATTAGCTGTACGGGAGATAATTTATTATGATCTGGACAATTCACGGCTTCCCGCTGATCCCGATGAAGTGCTATGCACTCCAGATATGTGGTGTAAGGTTGTACGAAGTGCACCAGCAGGGTACACCAATTCACTGGCAGTAATTGACTGGACTGATATGGATCCACCAACCGTAAATGAGGTGGCCTGCCGACTCCGGAAATACCAAGACAATGTTTCCCTCTCCATCATTGCAGCGGTAGAGAAACTGGTTCAACGACTTGACAACAATGTGTCCAACTCCCAACCCGTATGGAGCAATGTTGCAGCTACTGGGAGAAAGCGTCCATCGTTCCAAGAGGGAGAATACACACCACGACGTACATTGTGGTTTTACCTGCTTGATCATGGAGAGGACATGAGGAAATGGGATATGCAGCCCACCTCAGCCCTTCGAGCACGAGTAAATGAGCTGCGGGGTAAAACATTCGCACAACGAGATTCTGCCAGGAAGAAGGCTGCACCAGTTTCTACTGGGCAGTTCCCTAGACCAACTGGAAGGCCTACCTATATGTCTGATGTGTCTGATCCTCTTGAAAGGACCTCTAAGTCCTTTATGCAACCAGTGGAAAACAAATATGATCAGCAGCAATAGAGGGGCCCTGCCTCCAGCCAAGTGGTACGCCACAATTGACATTGCGAATGCTTTCTTCTCGATCCCACTGGCGCCAGAGTGCAGGCCACAGTTTGCTTTCACCTGGAGAGGCATCCAATACACGTGAAATCGTCTGCCCCAGGGGTGGAAACATAGCCCCACCATCTGCCATGGACTAATCCAGAATACACTGGAAAAGGGTGAAGCACCAGAGCACCTGCAGTACATTGATGACATCATTGTATGGGGCAACACAGCAGAGGAAGTTTTTGAAAAAGGAAACAGGGTAATTAAAATCCTTTTAGAAGCCGGTTTTGCTATAAAACGAAGTAAAGTCAAGGGGCCTACGTGAGAAATCCAGTTTTTAGGAATAAAATGGCAGGAATGCGTACCTCAAGGGGATTTGATTTTGGGTGAGAATAGCCAATATAATTAATAGAGTAGAAATTATAATAATTGCCAAATAACCCATTATTGTATATTCATTATTGTTATGATTGCTCTATGTTGTACCATAGTATTATAGCCGGAGTCATACAAGTTAATGAAGAATGAGTGCCATGATGATGGAACTAAAGCCTGGCCTCTCAAGAACTTTTTTTTCCTTTTTTCCCTTTGAAAATAAACTCTGACCCACAGACTATGAGCATGGACCATGCCAGGTGTATCAGTCAAGAGCCTGAGATGCAGCATGCAACGAGCCAATGGAACATACAATTATTCTGAGAAACTGTTACGACAAATGGAGCCTGAAAATCATGGACTAAATGAACTCAACAACTTCAGAGGGATGATTCACAGACTGAGGGAATAAAATCTGTATGCACGTATGTGTGCATACATGTGTACATACATATATGGGTGTGTGAAACACGAAACTGGTTGTACCCAAAGAAAATTGTTGGATCTGGTCATGACGTAAATGGTATGGAATAAGGGGTGGATAATGTCCTGGTTTCAGCTATGATGGAGTTAATTATTTTTAGCAGTGGATGGAATGCCATGTTTGGGTGTTAGGATGAGAACAGTGCTGATAGCACCCTGATGTTTCTAGTTGTTGCCGGGCAATCAAGGACCTTTCTCAGCTCTGCATACTTCCTTACTAGTGAGAAAGGAGGGGACGTAGCCAGGACAGGTGACCCGAACTGGCCAAAGAGGATATTCCATGCCAGTTACGTCATGCCCAGTATAAAGGGGGACTGGGGGGAAGAGGAGGAGACAACACCAGGACGGGCAGTTTCCGGGTTCGGGGACGGCTCTAAGCTGTGCGGCCTGGGTTCTGTGGTTTGGTGAGAAACTGCATTGTGTATCACCAGTTTCATCTATTTTGTGCTTTAAACTTCTGTTATTGTTATATCTAGTTTTCTGTTATTGTTTAGTAAACTATCCTTATCCCAACCTGCGTGGTTCTGGTTTCTAGGTTGTGGTTTCTTTTCCTCCATCTTCCTTCCCTTTTCCCCCTCCCCCAACTTTCCCTCCCCCTTCCTTTTAAAAGTACAAGCGACTGTGTGGGGTGCGGCCCTCGGCTGGGGCAAAACCACGACAGCCTCTCAGTCTCTGAGGCCCAGACTGCTCCAGCCTGGTCCTCCATGGAGTCACAAGCTCCCCCAGCAATCCTGCTCTGGCATGGGTGTCTCTCTCTCTCTCCCTCTCCCTCAATCTGTGTCTCTCTCTCCACAGGCTGCAAGTGCTGGCAGAGGCTTGCTCCAACGTGGATCACAGTGTCTCCTGTATGTCTTCACCTGCTCCAGTGTGAGGCCTCTCCACGGGCTGCAGGTGGGGTCTTGTCCCTTTCCATGGCCTCCGGGGGGACACCTGCTCCACTATGGGTTTCTCTCTGGCACCTGGGGTACCTCATTCACTGACCTTGGTGTCTGCACAGTTTCTTACATCTTCTCATTCCCTTCTGTGGTGCCAAAAAGTGGTTGCTTGTGTTTTTTTCTTCTCCTAAATGTGATTCCCAGAGGCACTGTGACCATCGTTGTTGGGCTTGGCCTTAGTCAATGGCTCTGGCCTTCAGTCAGATGGTGTTTGCTCTGTTGGGCCTGCAGAGAGCTTCGAGCTGATTCTTGCAGAAGCCACTCATGCAGCACCCAGCACACACCCCGCCACCTCGCCTCCAACCTGCACTAGAACCCAGCTACGCAAAACTACAACACGGTAATGTTTTTACCAAGGCTACATCATTATATGGCATATCTTATGAAGTCACGTCCTAAAGAGTATGCATATCTGCATACCCTCTCCAGGAGCAGATCCCTAGTCAGGTGGACTGGGACCTGCACTTAAACAATGAAGTTGTCAGTCCCCTGTGAGCTTCAGGGACCAGCACTGTGATCCTTAGATGCAGTTCTCCTTATTTGTATGGTTTATTTCAGCCTGAAATGTGCCAAACAATGCAAGGTCTGTGCTACCTCCCACACCATCAGAGTTCTTATGCCATGAACCCGAAGTCTGTCTGCATGGCAGGTGCTGCAGAGGTGAGGCTGGGCACCAGAGCATGCAAGACTGCGGGGATGTGCAGCCTGCTGGCATGGCAGCTGGACTTCAGTTACTGTTTTCCAAACTGCAAACTGGAAGGTACCTCCTGAATGAACCCTGACCAGGCTTTGTTGGGGATTTTTTGTTTGTTTTGGTAGGAACTGTCACTTCATATTCAAAGACAGCCTGGAAGTGAACTAATGCTCAGGCTTCTCAAATGATCTTGGGACCAATACCTAAAAAAAGAGCTGGAGAGTTAAATAACTTGTAGCACACACGTACCTCAGGCTGCTGGAAACAGGAGATGATACAAAATGTACCTTTTCTCACTGTTCACTGGCGTTAAGCCACTGCTTAAAAACACAAAAGAGAGAACTATTGCAGTAATCTATTCTGCAGCAATAAAATGAGGCTTGAAAGAAGACCACGTCTCTGTTATTAGTCCCTCCAGAGTTCTTAGGCTCTGACATACCGATATAATGGGACATACCGATATAATGGGACATACCGATATAATGGGACGCTTTATTTTAAAGTCTAATATTTAATACAAAGATTAGTACAAAATATACAGCCTCTATTTAGGCTGCAAATGAAAAAAGAACCTAGAAACACCTTCTTGAAAAATTCTGGCACGTTCTGTCCTGCTGCTAGCTCTATGGATAGACCAAAACAGCATTTCTGCCTGTTCTTGCTGTTTTTCTTAGGTAGGAAGGTGTCTTACGGGATACTGTCATTTCAAAACCCAAGATGAGATGACTTACAAAATTTGTGTCATGAAATAAAAGAAAAACTTGCATTTTAAAACATGGATGTTAGCCTGAAGAGCTCAACTCAGGCTCACTGAAGTCCAGCTGATTCCAATTTGTTTGGAGCAAGCCCTTCCATTACATGGCAGTTATTGACTTTCCATACAAAGAAAAAGAAAACAGTGTTTACTGAAACATCATCACTACCATAAGCAAAAAAGGAAATCTGTACTAAGGGACAAAGACTAAGAACAGGTGGTCTCATATGGAACACCCCAAAGAGAATACAAAATCACAAAAAGAAAAAATAGATGATGTGGAAATAAACAAAATGAGAACCATAGGCATAAAATGAGGTATGAGGCATATTATCAAAACTACCAGTCCTCACAGCTGGTTTTGCTTGTATGGACTATTGCTGTATTGCTAGGGGACTGACTGATCATTATTCCTGCTTTTCATTCTGTGGTATTTTCAACAGTACATTACCTTACATCATCTTCTCAGCCAGATTGGCTCTCGTTCCTGATACATATGTTAGGTACAGAAGCATATTCATATTTAAATTCTTCAGAGAGCGCTTTACTTCTGCTCTTTCCCCCTATCCTTTCTACACAGAAAACCTCTTCTTGTCTTTCCTGGATAGTGTGTCTTTATACTAAAATTAAAACCAATGACTCAACCTCTTTCCTGTTTGCTTGCTTGTAGAAGTCAAAATTTCTAATCAACATGTTTGCTTAGGACTATTTTCAGGACACCTGTTACCTTCATATCTAAACACTTTTATCTGAGCATCTATACACAGTAATAGATCAGATTCATACTTGCCAACAGAATTTCAAAATCCTCATGTGATAGAAATGCAAACTAGATATGTGACAAGCATTCCTAAATGTTTCTGTAAAAAGTAATGTTTTCCACAACTTCAGCATTTCTGTTAATTTGACTGGAAAGCCATGATAAATGTGAGCTATTTGCATTGTTAGGAGAGAGTAACACGGAATATTACACAGATGATCACAACAAAATTGAGTTTTCTAGCAGTTAGCACATAAAATATAACTGAGAATGTTACAAAAAAGAAGAAAAAAATCCATTGAAGAGAGTTTTATGGTAACACTATAGTAGTGTTTGGCAAGCATTCCCGTTTGAAAGCCTTCAATACAAGGACAATCACTATCATGTTACCACACAATGAAGTATAAGTTGTCACAATTAATTGCTTTGGAACATATAGGGGTTGTTTATGAAAGACCACATGATACTCCATACTCTGTGATGCCTTCATTCTGCAAAACAGTGATGTTCCATGTGCAGCCCACATGCTTTAGCTAAATAGAATATTTCACCCCAGGATAACATATCTTGCGTAGTTTAAAACAGATAGTAAAATTACTGAATGATGCAGAGAATAACTTAAACCATGGTCAGATGTTGCCTTCTACACCTCTCTGTTGTCAGGATCATTTTGACTTTCTCTGTGAAACACGATACTAGCTTGAGATATATTCATCCTACCCTCAGCAAATGTGCGGACCCCCTGGTGCGGAGGGGATCATGGGCAGAAGCTCAATGAGAGCACCTGCATCCTGCAGACTGTGTTCCACCCGGGTAACCGCTGCCAGTTCCATGCTGAACACCCATTATCACCAGAGTAGCTGGTTCACTGGAGTCAGACAGGTGTAGCCTGACACTCTGTTATGCTTTTTGTAGTCCTAATTGCTAGTTTTTGGAAAGAGCAAACAAGATACTTATAGTTAAATAAATATCTATGGAAATCCCCTAACAGCTTTAGGTGACAAACTGAGTAAAATTCTCTTCCACAGATTAGTAACGTCCATAGATATGAGCTGGAATTTTGGTTTTCAGCATAACTGTCATGGGACTGAGCCTGTTATTTCTAACATCTCGATGAACTGGTTTCTTATGCTGGTGTGAAACTAACTGCATTCATGACCCTCTATTTTCATAGCTGTCAAGGAAAAAATAAAGAAGACCTGGTTTTGAATTCACAAAGTGTTTTATTTTTTCAAAGTGTCAGTTTATCGGACCTTCTCAGATCACATCTCCATCACAATGCAAAGTTTTTCAGATTTGAGATGGTACCTCTGTTCTGAAATAGCCTCTGAACACAGTCAGCCACATCTCAGTGAGAGTTACCCTCTGCAATGTGGGACATCAAGTAACTTGTCTTGCACTAAGGTTTTTCCTATCCTTAATAAATATGAAAAATAAGAGCTTTTTTCCCCCATGCTTTAGATTTTGGAAACACAGGATAAAATATTTTCTGCTTAGTTTTAAATGTATTTGCCCATCCTTTCACAGAGGGCATTCAAGGACTTTTGGTTTTAAATGACTGTAAAATTAATGGTTGTGTTTAATAGTATAATAATATGTTTATTTGTGTTACATCCTTAATATGACCCAGGACAAAGAAATGGGAGGTGACTTTATATGATCTAGTGAACAGTAGTATCATTTATAGTTGTGAAAACAGAGAGCCAAACCTTGCACAGAAAACTGAGTTACCCTTCCTGAATTAATGAAGAAAGTTGTTAACAGAGCCTACTGCTAAGGTATTTTGCATTCAAAGTTAAGGATATGAAATGCAACTGTACTTGAAAGTAATCTGTCTTTTACTGTCAAGTAATTTTGCTCACCTAAGCTTCTCACCACTATCAAGAAATAATGCTACCTATCTCCTACAATTTTAATGGGATGATTTGGCTTTTTTTCTCCTTCCTAGGTATTAAAGTTCTTACTGGTTGTGCTATCAGACTCTGTTATGATCTGCTAGTTATGTATATGTGGAAAAATTTTAAAAGATGTTGCCAAGATGGATTGCTGTATGGAATGTTTTTTTCACATTGTAGGCACTTGTACATATTTAATCCAACTTTGTATATGTATTTCTGGGTGTATTTCATGCCAGAAATTCCAGTGAGTAACTGTAAGATAATTATATTCTTCTTTGAAAGTAAACCGTTTGGTACCTTAAACAGGACTTGATCTAATGGCAGTTTGCCATTTTTACTAGAAGCAAAGAGGCCATTGTAGTTCCAAATCCTACAAATCTTGGGGTTTGCTCTTACCTTAATGATGTAAACAACCATGGCTCAAAAGTGGAGTCACATCTACTAAAAATTCTGTCTATTGACACGGACTTGTAGGATTGTTTTAAGTTCTTGGTTATGTCTTCATAAAAATCCGAAGGAAGAAGAACCTATGGGAAGGAGTATCTTTTCATACTGAGAACAATTATACATTCCCATCCACCTCAGTCCACTTGGTATCTAGTATCTTGTGATTTCTTCCAGCCTCGTGCAAAGAATATTATTGACACAACTAATGACATGTTCTTCTCTTTGGACATACATTGGTTATTCAGCATCCTCAGAAAAACATAACTTCCTGTCTTGAAGATGAATTTTTTATCATTCATTTATCTGACAGTCCTAGTGTTATCTGTATTACAGCTATTGACAAGTTCCCAAGGAAGAAACGGACTGTTCATCTTGTTACATTCACCGCAGTTTTCCCAGAGGCAATGGGTTCAAAACAAATCTTCCTTCTTTCCCCTTTACCTTTAATCTGAAATAGTCTTAAACTGAGTATGACTGTACAGGGATCAAAATCAAGATACAGCAGTCATTTGCGGGATTCTAATTATTAACAATTTCCACAGCTGTCATACAGTACCTCAGTTTTAATTGGTTGTACTAATAAAAGGAGTATTTCTGTGCACTGAGACGTAGACCATCATCGTGTAATTTAGGCAGCCTGCCGTAAGCAGCCTTATGGGTAAGTACTTAGTGACTGCTACTTACTACAAAAGGCTTCCCCTAAATTAAAATAGTGCATTTGAAATTAAAATAGTGCATATGTTGCATTAATAAAGTCAAAAACCATGCTCAGCCAAGCTGCTCTATGTCACTGGAGAAATTTTAATCGATCAGATTGTGTTCTCTTTTTAATATTGTTCCATTTGGAATTGTTCAGGGACCTGTCCTGCAACAGATCATTAATTACTTTTTTTTCTATCACTCCTCAGCTGGACGGGGGAGAGAAAATATAACAAAAGGCTCATAGGTTGAGATAAGGACAGGGAGATCATTCAGCAGTTACTGTCACAAGCAAGAAAGACTCAACTAGGGAAAAGTAATTTAATTTATTACCAATAAAATCAGAGTAGGAGAATGAGAAATAGAACCAAAACTTCCAAACAACTTCCACCCACACCTCCCTTCTTCCTAGGCTTAACTTTACTCCCAATTACACTACCTTCTCTGATCCAGTGGCACAGGGGGATGGGGAATGGGGGTTGTGGTCACTTCATTGCACATTGTCTGCGATGCTCCTTCCTCCTCAGGGGGAGGACTCCTCACACTTGTCCCCTGCTCCAGCATGGGGTCCCTCCCATGGCAGACAGTCTTCTGTGAACTTCTATGTGAGTCCTTCCCACGGGCTGTAGTTCCTCACAAACTTTTCCAGCGTGGGTCCCTTCCACCATTCCACAGGGAGCAGACCTTCAGGAACAGACTGCCGCAGTGTGGGGCCCCCACTGGGTCACAAGTCCTGCCAGCAAATGTGCTCCAGCCTGGGCTCCTCTCTCTATGGGCTGCAGATCCTGTCAGAAGCCTGCTCCAACAGGAACTTCTCACAGGGTCACAGCTTCCTTTGGGCATCCCCCTACTCCAGCATGGGGTCCTCCAATGGCTGGAGGTGGAATCTCTGCTCCAGCACTCAGAGCACCTTATCCCCTTCCTTCTGCACTGACCTGGGTATCTGCAAAATTGTTCCCCCTCACATCTTCTCACTCCTCTCCTCTCTGCAAAATCCTCCTTCATTTTTGTTTGGGTTTTTTCTCCCTTCTTGACTCTGTTATCCCAGAGGCACTACCACCATAATTCATGGGCTCAGCCTTGGTCAGGGGTGGGTCCATCTTGGATCCAGCTGGCATTGGCTTTCTTGGACATAGTGGAAGCTTCTGACAGCTTCTCATAGGAGCCATCCCTATAGCCTCCCCACTAGCAAAACCTTGCCAAGCAAACCCATAACAAAATTATTGAACATGAATGGTCACAGGAGTTGCAGATTTGCATAACTAATAAACTGAGAAAAAAGATCTCTTCTCTTTTTAACATTTCCTTCTATTTGACTATTTTATTCAGTAATAGAGCTGGAACAAGGCAGTAGTGTGATACCTTGAGAACCCTGTAGGTCAGTTATCAAATCAAAGAAGACATGAAATGTAGTAAGTAGAGTTTATAAAGATGTGGCCTAAATCTAGAAAAGATGTTGCATCAGCTGGGAGGTGTTTTGACTTTTAAGTACCTATCTAGACAGAGGCAACTGTGTAAATTCTGACCAAAATCACAAATAAATTACTGGGCTTTGGAAGTTTTGAAAATAAATTATTTTGACAATTTTTAATACATTAAACAATACTGCAGACTCTCCTGATCCTCACTGGGGTTTGAAAGTATATAAATTACTAATTTTCATTCAGGAATGAGGCTATCACCCACTCCATTGGCTGCTTAAAAATTAACGTACTGATAGTAAGAAAAACTTTTTAATGGAACAAAATTCTGTATGAAATTTGTCATCTGATGAAACTGAAATATTTTGTCTAAGTATGACTTAAAATATTTCAAGTTTTGGCCTGGCTTTCTTTCCCAACTCCAATCTTTAGTTCATCGTAAATGGTCAAAAATCAAAATACAAAATTTAATATATATTACATAATAAATACAAATCTTGGTTTTAAACCAGTCTGGCTATTCTCAGAGCACAAGGCAATATGAGTACCTGTGATTTGACATAAATATACCTTTTTCTCAGTTAAACACTGTTAGTGTTTTTCCTTCTATAACCTCTACTGCCACATGGAGAATTCAAGATAGGTGTTTACTTGAAAAATTCCCACTGACTTCAGTGGGCATTAGGAGTCTCCAAGACTATTTTTGCATTGCAGGACCCCAGAGAATATCCAAGCCAGACCCAGAAGTGCAGCATCACCTTATTCTCCCTCTCTCCCTCCCCTACGTCCTCATCTCCATGGGTAAGAAAATGGGGTGAGCAGCATCACACATCTGTGATCAGGGTATCAGAGGACTGGGACCCCAGGCATGCCAGGATGCTCATCTGCTGTGCTGCCTAGACACAGCCTAAGTGTGTTTGCTGCAGCACTCTGACAGCAGCACTGCAGAGACATTTTTCTGTCTTTGAAGAAATAGAAACAGTAAAACCTTGTAAATGCAACATCCATATTACAAGGTTAAAACAGAAGGCAGTAAAAGCAAGAGTCAGGGGGTTTGGTTCATCTCATTTTCTGTCAGTGTACCTTCAGGATAGTTCAGACATCTTCTGAGAATAATGGTGCATGGGATATTTTTTTCAGGGGCCAAAAAGGTTTTATACATGTATAAGGCTAATATGTAATTAATATATTTTGTACACCTTTAGGCATGAACACTATATGTAGAGCTGCACCCGTGTGTATGGCTAGATGTGTGTGTATGTGCATCTCGACTGGCTTTTATAATGATAGAGATAAATATTACTCATTAGAAAAAAGCATGTTTTCTGGTAGAACACATATTGCTTACAGCTGTGGGCAAAATGCATAATCAAAAAAAAAGAGCACATTTTTCTCCTGGTGATATTATTTATTTATTGCTCTACAGATCCTGAATTATTTGTTTCATTATCTCTTTGTACTTCCCAATACGCAAAATCCTTATCTACAGAGAGGCTTCAATCGTATTCAAATCCTTTCTAAAAAGACTTGTTCCATATCGGCTATTTTCTCATTTGTTGGGCAACCGATATCACTGATGACACCTGAAGGAAAATTACTCTTTCAGGGAAAACAGCAGGGCAACTTTAATTTTGTTAATATTTTGAATTAAGTAAATCAAGAGGTGAGAGCATTTCTAGTGTGTATTAAGCAGAACATGAAAATATAATTCTGGAGTGTTCTACACGTACAGTCTAAGGATGAACACTGACACCATCACTGTCCCACAGGTTTTGAACAACAAGGCAGTTGTGACTGTTATTATCACAATGTTAGTAGCAATTTTCCAGTTTCCTGCTATAACCATTTCCATTCTTTTCAAACTAATAAATGCCCAGTGACCATCATTAACAATAAATCGGTTGTACTTTCAGGTGTGTGATCAGGGGGTGCCTCATCTCTTCTAATTCTAAGGAAGTGCTGCGGTGGTCACATTACGTACCAAAAATAAATAGGGAGCCTAACAGTTATATTCATAAGTGACTTGTGTACATATGATAGCAGTGGTGGTGCCAGCTTTCCATGGTTTGCCACTATGTATTAAATACATTTTTCTAGAAGAAAATAGATATTCACATATTATTTCCCCCCTACTCGTTTTTCTTCTGTGTTCTCTTTTCCACTTATCTACCACTTACTGGTAGGAGAACTTCAACAGCGATATTTTACTGTTCTAGCTACTGACTCAGTAGTCTGATCTAGGTCACTGATGCACAGGGCTTTCTGTTTTCATTTTTGTCCTCTGCTCATGGGAAAGACATAAAGAGATTAAAGGGATAATGGGTCTGATCCAAAGCCCTCTGTGGGTAATAGCAGAGCTGACAACAGTTCTGTTTCACAGCAACTTCTGAGATTTGGGGATTTGTTTTCATTCCACTTCGGAACAAGTGGACATTTTTGCTAATTGAAATTCTTTTGAAACATTCATGTTGACTATAAAATCTGATCTTTTTGAAACAGGAAGAAGTCTGCTGCTTGGTAATCAGGGAAATGGTATGAGAGGTGAGGGTTTCATGTCAATCCCCTCTTCCTTGTAACATGGGACCAAGTTTTTCATGCCCAAACTAAATAGATCAGTATATTAACACCTCACTCACCTAGACCATCAGGCAATTATGTATAAGTAGAAGATAATTTCCACTGATTCTTGAAACAGAATTGTAGAAACAAATATGGGTCTTTCCACTTAATTTTTAGCATGGGAGGGAAAAAACCCCTCAATGCAGAAATTTTTACATTCTAGCCCACGCATAGTAATGGAACAGTTTCTTTTCTACCTCAGTCTGAAGTGCTGTTACACTAAAGCATACTGAGTATTGTTTCTTTTTTGTACTGATTTTAGTATAAGGACCTCTCTAATAAACTGTAAAATTTCTAATTGATAAAAAGACTTTCATAGTACTGACTTAGAGGAACAGTAGCAGTTGGGATTTTTCACGGGGTTCAATATTTTTTTCTGTGATAGACTTGGTAGGATTGATTTATGATTTACACAGTAATAATGTTGAGTGCAAAATGAATTCTCAGTCTGTAATCTGAAAATTAATTCTCATCTAAGACATAACTATATGGAATTACATCAGTGTTGTGCAGAATGAGCAGATACTGCTTTCAAAAGCTGATAAATGTGTTCTTAGAAACACTTAAGAAGCTTATAAATAGAAGTTTCAAAAGAATGAGCATTTCTGTCTATTTTTATTTATTTTGTTAATTCTTAAATTAGAGGAGTCTCCATCCTGGGATTATGCAATGAAGTGTATTCCTCACAGATACTGGGGGCTGCCCACCAGAGTCTATGGGTAGGATTGCCATTGTTAGTAAAGAACGTGCCCATAAGACCAGATAAATCTAGCATCTTTTCTTTTTACTTTTACGAGACTAATCTTTTTTTTAATCATAACTTCTGATATTCTCAACATTTCCAACCTGATTTTTTTTACATGGCATTTCAATTTTTTGAAAAGTATTCATGCACACATTTACAATACACAGATTACATAAATTGACACTGGGGCTGTGATCATTAACATACAAAATCTTTTCTGCAGATCTGTAATATTCTTTGTGTTGTCTACAATCTTTTAAATTACAGTTTTATATATTATTTACATGTGAATTAAAGACACCTAGTGAGAACAGCACTAAAAATTTAGTATTTGGTACTTCAGTTCTTTTACAACTACAATATTTTGCTGTATTCAGAACATTAGATCCCTGATTGCTGATTTTCAGGGAGTCATACTGTGTATGTGCATGCATGCACACAGCTCCCCATGACCTTCACCATCTGCCATTAAAAATTATTACCATTATTATTCCCAGTTCTGTGAAGAGTTCTCTATTGTAATATTGCCCTTTACTTCTCAGAGTCTCAAGCATAGCTGGGTAGAACATGTAAATAAATGTTCACATTTTCACGCTCTGAATGAGCAACAGTGGACAGGAGAGATTCACTGACTGATATCAAAAGAAATCAGACTGAAGACAGCATCTGAGCTGTTACTTTCTGAGCAGCATGCAGCTTAGTGAAGCCTGTAACATGGGAACAGATCAGGGTTGAAAGATCTCACGAGTGTTTTGAGACATTAAGCCCCATTATCTAAGAGCTAGTGATATTAAGGATGCTTGGGGGAAGTCAGTTTCATGAAAGATCTTGGATTATCGCCCAGACTAGACTATCAAGTTCAGGAGGGTCAATGGGGATAAGTCTGAGTTTGCCAGACAGATGTAAAAGGTTTTCTAAGATCTTTACAGCTCAAAATGTCAGTCTTCAGAGTGTCTCCACAGGATCTGCATGTCTGGGTTGTAGTTTTAATAGAGTACTTAATCACAAGAGACTAAGGAAAATCTCCTAAGTGATTCTTCTCTGTGATCCGGGTGCACTAAAACATTTTGTGACCAGAAGAAGCCACAAGCAAAAACCATAATTTAGACAAGAGAACCATAAAAACCAGATAGAATCTTTTGCCTGATGTACCAAGAAGAATACAAAGAATACATTACATGTGTGGCAGTTCCTCAAACCCCTCTCTTCTGTCAGAAAGAAGCTTTATAATGACAGTTGTCATATTTCAAGCTTTGACTTTTTTTTTCCCCTCAGTATTTCTGTTTGTTGGAATCTGTCTCTTTGTCCATGAAATGGCTTCAGGTTAATAGCCTCATCTCTTTGTAGAGATGGAGCCAGCATGCTAATGTAAAACCTCTAGGAAGTAGCCAGCACAGGTGTAAATGATTTATCTATCGGCAGCTGTACATCAACTTCTGTACAGGAGCTGCTACAACTGATTGTTCCATCCTTCAGTCTGATAAGAGGGCATAGAGAAGCTTCGGTATATATCAGCACCCATCAATTCTAGTGTGGATTCAGATGCCAATCAGTCAAAACAGCTTGCACGAGTGGTATATAGACTGGTACATAGACATTCTGTTAAAAATAGAATTAGTCCAAATTTTTTTTGGCAGAATGTTTCTGTTGCAGAAAAGCCAATTTATCAAAAGCATTTTGGTGGAGAGACAAAGTGGCACCGTGTCAGCTTGACAGAATTGTGATTGGAAATAAGCATCAAAATAAACTGATATTATCAGAAGAGAAAATACATATTTTTTTCTGGTTTGGAATTACTTCTAATTTCTCTATGATGAATAAAAGAAGAAAATGTTATAAAGCTTTTGACTAATGTGAAAGGAATTTTTCTGTGTTTTTATTTCTCTGGAAAATTTTGAGATATTTTATCAACAGCACTCCATGTCCTATCAAATAAAAGTGAACTTTCTCATAATTTCTGGTCTAGCTGAGAGTTTTCACAGCAATTTAATTTCAAAAATGCATGTATTGCATATGTTTAAAACTCTGCTACCTTTTTAGCAGTCTTTATGTAAATTTCAGGGATTTATATTTGTTTCTTTTAAGAGCTATAAATCAACAACAGAAAACAAATGTTAACCCCAAACGTTAACTCAATATTTTCTTTTAAAAATTAAGCAAAGTACAGAGTTAACATTTCTTTCAAGCATTTATAATACTACTGGCATAAAATGTAACTCATTGGTTAGTGCCACTTGGAAAAAAACCCAGGAGTTTATATTAATTTTGCAGCCATGCAAACCTATCCATGATGGGTTTTGCCAAAGATTTCATAATTTGTGACAGATCTGTGACCCATTTATAGTTAGTCTCTCTGTAACATCTGCAGTGAAAATAACGTTGCTTTGAGATGCATGTCTACTTTCTCTTTCCTTTTTTTCCAAAGCTGAGGCCCATGTTGAAAGCTAATTAACCTGTAAGAACTGCAGTGTCCAACTATTTCATACTGACAAGCGGCTTGTTTTCATCATGAAAAAGCTGCTATTAATATTTGTTTTCATATTGAACCGTGGCTATTTTAATTGTATCTACAGATCATTTTTAAGAGGTATTATGAAGGGAGAAATAGAATCCAAAAATCCTTAATAGTAAATTTATTTTTCTGAAAGGAATAAATAACTTGATTTGGTGTAATTAAATAGTACTTATTTTTTTTTCATCAGTCAACCTTTCAGTATGATAAAACAAAGTCTACTAAAAGAATTAAATGAATAACTTTTTTCACAAATATTCATAATAAAACAAAGAAAAATGTCATTATGAACTAATGAATACATAGTCGACACAGACCAGGAACATCTGCATAAGTCAGCCAACTGAAATTCAGAGGGAAACTAATCATTGTAATTCAACTTCCAAGTCATCTATAGCACAAAATAGGATTTTCTAGAGAAAATTAAGTATTAAATTCAGTATCAAGATTTTTAAAGGTAGCACTCTGCAACACTTTTCTCACTGCTATTTCCCTTCCCTCCCCCAAATAATTATTAAGAAATTGTTAAAATGATTGGTTAAATTTATATATATGACATTAATTTTTTTTCTTACCTGTTTGAAAGTGGGGCTAAAGTTTTCCCATAGATATCTTGGTCAGTAGAGTTCCCTCCAGGAACAGGGAAGGATAATGTAGGCAGCAAGACCAAAGTACTCTGGTCAGATCAATATTCTGGAACTAAGACGATGCAGATGTTATTCTTAGTTTTAGCAGATCTAATCTATAACTTGGGGGGGGGGGGGGGGGGGGGGGCGGGGGGAACAAATAACCAAGCAGGTTTATTCCATCCTTCATTTCAGTTCTCTGAAAAAAAAACCCCAAAATCAGAAATATAGAATATTTATAGAGAGGTAATACACATAAAACAGGATTATTACTGTGAAAGACAAGTCGAGGTGGATAATCCAAATTAACACCTAGGTTTCGTTGCTGCTGATTTCATCTCAGAAGAAACACTTCAAAGGTACAATGTCAAAATGTTTTTCCTTGTATAAAAATGAGAAACATTTTGTGCTACTGTTTCTTACACTAATAAAAACCCACCCATTCAATGATTTCCGAATGAGATGCCGTGGGTGGTTTTTTGTATCTGTGAGTAAAACAGTGCTGGAATTGCAGGCGGGCTTGCTTTGCCCTGGAATCAACAGCTCTTGGGAAATGCTGTGTCAGAGCTGGAGCTTCAGCTCGGTACCTTCATGTTTCTGTAATGAATGATAATCTGGTACAGGCATTCACAGCACAGAAAACTTCTGTGGTAGGAATGTCCTGGAGAAGGTTTACTTCAGAAAAGTGGCAGGACCTGCTTCACCACAATTACAGATGAAGTGCATTTTCCATTTTTATCAGCTGCAAGTGCCCCAAGGGCACTTACAGTCCTTGCTGTCCCCACCCAGCCTCACCTGGACAGCCACCCCTGCCTCTGGGACCACGACCATATTTCAGCTCCAGCTGGGGCCATCAGACCCTGCTGTTTGACACGGGCACACCTTGTAGGTTTGCCTGCTTACAGTTGTCTCATAACCATGCTTGTGCCCAGCCACGGACCCTTCAGAACTGGACCCTGATCTGTGTGTTATCTTCCCAGCTTGACCTTGGACTTGACTTCGTCACTATACCCACCCAGTCCCCAGAGAGTCATCCACCCCCGAGCAGCACACTGACACCACCCAGGAAGGTGCATGTCCTACAGAGCCCTCAGCAGCACCCTGCTCAAAAAAACTGTTTCTGGAGCAGCACATCAAGGCAGAGGAAACCCCAAGTGTGCTGGTGGCTCCAAGGTACGGATAAGGGAACCAGATGTCATCTGTATCAGACTGGGACAGCGAAGTAGCAAACATTAGGTTTTGTGGGACATCATCAGAAGATGAGCTTAGTAGATAATACCATGTTTGTTGTGACTAAAAGTGGTCTGATTTTTAAAAAAAAAACAAAACAACAAAGCCAACAATATGACAAAACAAGTGTACTTTTAATTGCATTTCTGCTATTTTCCTTCATCTCCGTTTTGGTCCCTGGCCAAACCACAGAAAAACACCTGGGTGGCAAACAATGCCTTTTCTGACAGACAGAAGTAAAATGAAGCATGGACTAAACCTGATGGGTTTTTTTAAGTTATAGATGACATCTGCTAAAAATAAGAATGACATCTATATCATCTTAGTCCCAGATCAGCGGTCTGGTCTTGCTGACTGAGATGCCCAAAATGCAGGGACAGGCTGTGCTGAGAAGAAAGCGCTGTGCAACATTAGGTGGAGGCTCAGCAATGACCAGCGTCACAGAGCTCTAGGGAACTGGTTTATTGGGAATGCTGTGAGCAAGAACCGTGTTCACATTCTGCAGATGGCACCCAAATGGAATGGGAGAAGCACACAGTGGTGTTGGGAACTATTTCACAGTTGTGAGCCCTTGATCCATGGCTAGGAGATTGAGGAAAAAACAATCCCAAACTTCAAGACTGTCTGCATGATGGAACAACAATAATGCTAAGGATCTGGAGTATTTCACTCATTAATGCAGAAATACAGTGGGTCACACAGTCCTGAGCTGGGGTAATTTTCTTCAAGAAACATCAGCCAACAGTGCAGCTCCCACGTCCCGGATGGTTTTCCCTAGGCTTAGACATAGGTTGTGTATGCAAATCTCATGCATCATCACAGAAAACTACTTAGATTTTACAGGACTGTCAAACTAGGACAGGTTTTTTTAATTTCTCATGTGCACTGAGCATCAGCACACAGTGTTCAGTCTACATGCACCTATCATGTTCCTCACACCAAGAGGCCCCTACATCCCGTTCTCTACCATGAAGTCATTCTCTGAATTTGCAGCAAACGTGAATTCACAGAATCACAGAATCACAGAATAATAAGGTTGGAAAAGACCTTTAAGATCATCAAGTCCAACCATTCACTTACTAAACTAAACCAAATCCCTAAGTACTTCATCTACCCTTTTCTTGAACACATCCAGGGAAGGTGACTCGACCACCCCCCTGGGCAGCCTGTTCCAGGCCCTCACAACTCTTTCAGTAAAAAATTTTTTCCTAACATCCAATCTAAACCTGCCCTGGCACAGCTTCATGCCATTGCCCCTTGTCCTATCACCTGTCACTTGGCTGAAGAGACCATCACCTACCTCTCTATAACCTCCCTTCAGGTAATTGTAGGTGGTGATAAGGTCTCCCCTCAACCTCCTCTTCTCTAGGCTAAACAGCCCCAGCTTCCTCAGCCGCTCCTCATAGGATTTGCCCTCCAGCCCCTTCACCAGCCTGGTTGCCCTTCTCTGGACTCGCTCCAGGACCTCCATGTCCTTCTTGTGGTGAGGAGCCCAGAACTGGACACAGTACTCGAGGTGTGGCCTCACCAATGCCGAGTACAGGGGCACAATCACCTCCCTAGACCTACTGGCCACACTGTTTTTGATACAAGCCAAGATGCCATTGGCCTTCTTGGCTGCCTGAGCACACTGCTGACTCATATTCAGTCTGCAGTCAACCAACACCCCCAGGTCCTTCTCTGCCTGACAGCTCTCCAGCCAGTCTCCCCCAAGCCTGTAGCACTGCATGGGGTTGTTATGTCCCATGTGCAGCACTCTACACCTGGCCTTGTTAAACTTCATCCCATTGGTCTCAGCCCATTGGTCCAGTCTGTTCAGATCCCTCTGAAGAGCCTCCCTACCCTCAGGCAGATCAACACTTCCTCCTAGTTTAGTGTCATCTGCAAACTTAGTGAGGGAGCATTCAATCCCTTTGTCGAGATCATTGATAAAGATGTTGAACAAGACTGGACCCAGGACTGAGCCCTGGGGGACGCCACTCATGACCGGCCTCCAGCTGGATTTTGTTCCATTCACCACCACCCTCTGGGCTCGGCCATACAGCCAGTTTTTAACCCAGCTGAGGGTCCACCAGTCCAGGCCAGTGGCAGCCAGTTTCTCAGTCAGAATGCTGTGAGAAACTGTGTCAAAGGCTTTACCAAAGTCCAGGTAGATCACATCCACAGCCTTCCCCTCATCCATTAAGCGGGTCACCTTGTCATAGAAGGTGATCAGGTTAGTTTGACAGGATCTACCTTTTGTAAACCCATGTTGACTAGGCCTGATCCCCTGGCCATCATGCATGTGCTGCATGATAGCTCCCAAGATGATCCTCTCCATGATCTTCCCTGGGACTGAGGTCAGACTGACAGGCCTGTAGTTCCCTGGATCCTCCTTCCGACCCTTCTTGTATATGGGTGTAACATCTGCCAGCCTCCAGTCGACTGGAACTTCCCCAGTCTGCCAGGATTGCTGATAGATGATGGAAAGGGGTTTGGCAAGCACATCTGACAGCTCCCTCAGTACCCTGGGGTGAATCCCATCTGGCCCCATTGACTTGTGGGTATCTAACTGGCCAAGCAGGTCGCTAATCATTTCCTCCTGAACCATGGGAACTTTGTTATTCTTCCTCTCCCTGTCAGCCAGTTCCGGAGGATGAGTACTCACAGAATATCCTTCTTTACTGTTAAAGACTGAGGCAAGGAAGGAATTAAGGACCTCAGCCTTGTCCTCATCCCTTGTCACTAATGTGCCATCAGCATCCAATAAGGGCTGGAGATTCTCCTTGACCCTCCTTTTACTATTAATATACCTATAGAAGGACTTTTTATTATCTTTTACAGAACTGGCCAGCCTGAGTTCTAGATCAGCTTTAGCCCTTCTGACTTTCTCCCTACATGATCTCACTAATTTCCTATGATCATCCCAAGACACCTGCCCCTTCTTCCAAAGTTCATATTTTTCCTTCTTTTCCCGTATATCAGCCTGAATCTCTCTACTCAGCCAGGCTGGCTTCCTAGCTCGCCGACCCCTCTTCTGACTGACTGGGACAGCCTGTTCTTGTGTCACCAAGATTACCTTCTTGAGGAGCAACCAACCCTCTTGGGCTCCTTTGCCCTCAAGGGCTGCCTCTCATGGAATCTTATCGAGCAGCTTCCTGAACAGTCCCAAGTCAGCCCTACGGAAGTCTAAGGTGCTAGTTCTGCTGTCTCCCTTCCTTACTTCTCCCAGTACTAAGAATTCTATAAGCTCTTGATCACTATGCCCCAGGCGTCCTCCAACCTTCACATCCCCCACCAGGTCTTCTCTATTGACCAGCAACAAGTCCAGCAGGGCACCTTCCCTTGTGGGTTCATTCACCAGCTGGGTCAGGAAGTTGTCTTCCAAACCCTCCAGGAACCTGCTAGACTGTTTCCTCCCTGCTGTATTGTACCTCCAGGAGACATCCGGTAAGATGAAGTCCCCAATAAGGATGAGGGCTGGTGATTGCGAGACTTCACCCAGTTGTTTAAAAAACAACTCATCAGCTTCCTCCTCCTGGTCAGGTGGTCTATAGCAGACTCCCATCACTATACCTCGCTGATTTTGTTCTCCTCTGATTTTCACCCAGAGACACTCGACCCTGTCTTCATTCGACCCTGTCTTCATCATACTCCAGTTCACTCACAGAGCACCACATCACTGTTATGGAACTGAGTAGGGAAATCTGAGCTAAAGCAGCTGCCCTTCTGAAGATTCAGAGGGATGCCATGGTGGCTCCAGCAGGGAAGGCTTGCCTCATTCATCCACAGACAGAATCACCTCCCCATTTTCTTTGGCTGCCTCAAAGCAGCTCCTTTTTATCTTCTCTCCCTGACTGAGGACTATGATTGTGAAAGAAATATTGAGAAATCTGAAAGCATTTGCTGATTAAAGAGCCATTGTTCTCTCCATCCTCCCACAGGCAGATACCTGGGTCAGGATGAAGATACTGTCCAGACCATGTCCTAATATGCATCTATCAGGTATTATCTGCAATGGGTGTAATTTTGTACCTAAGTCTTAATACCTCTTTGGATAGTGGTTTCAACTTTGGGGCAAAACTGTGACTTTTATTCCACCCACAAAAATTTTCACAAGTACATGCTAATGACCTTTAATGCCAGGAACATAGTGATCATTTTATAAGCTATGGCTGTATCCACATATATTTCAAAATGCTTTAATCAATTACATTATTTCCATACTACATCCCATGTTTGAATTCATCTTTTAACTGCCACTTCAAAATTTATGAAGCTAACAGAAATAAATTCTTTCACAACCATAGTAATCTTTTATGATTTTAATTTTCTTATGGAGACTTATAAATGCTACAGAGTGTAAGTTAGTTATTTTTAAGTGATACATGTCTTTTATCAGTTATTTGTCTTCCAAAGGGGAAAAAAACCCCCAGTTTTGAACTTGGCAATGTGTAAAATTGATTTAAATGCAGAGCAGGCAATTCTATCTTCTTTTGGTGAAAAATTAGGGTAATTTTGATAATGTAAAGATAAGGTTTTATTGAGGATAATACAGAAAAAAAGTATTTGATAATTTTCTTAGATCCTACTATTTGCAGCTTATGATTTGTTACTTACCCTTTCTAATTTGTGATAATTGATTTTAATAAATTAATTACTAAGGCAGATAACACAGATAATTTCCCTGGAACTAGTTAAAATATTTTGTTATAATTTTATCCAAATTCACTTATAGGTTAAAAATTCCCATTAATGAGATGCAAGCCAATTATAGCCTGGCATAAATAATAACAGTACTGAACATGATGTACAGGCTACATATAAAATCTGGGATTAAGGAACAAATTTAAGACTATGAACTTCACAGTTGGGCTTCTTTGAGGTTCTCTGCTGTGTGGTTTCAGTGTATACAGGCTTAGATTCTTCAAGCTTTGAGACGATTTGAAAAGCTCAGAATTTCAAAGTAAAATTCACATAGAATTTATAGAATTGCTAATATCCTGTTTACATGTGAAAAGAGGGATTTTAATGTATAAGCATATTTGGTTCCAGTCTGAACAAACCCCCGTGTTTCTCTTTGGGTTTATATGAGTGTGAGTTTTAAATGGATTGACAAGAGCTCTTGAGAAACAAATCATGGCAGCAAGGAATATTATAGCTGCAGCTTTCTTGGCCACCCACAGACTGAAAAAGGCTATTTCGGTCTCCATCATTTCCCCAGTCAGATTTTCAGATTACAAGCCATGGTGACAAATGACACATTATTTTATATAAGTGTGCCAGATACTGGTGAATCAAGTATTTTCTTGAAGCTTAGTTTATACTAGTTGTGGAAAAACAAGAGGGAATATGTCCATAGACTTATCTAGAGTGGATTATAAGTGGTCTGTGAACAACACAAAATCATCAGGAATTGGGAATACACTCTGCATTTGTAAATCAACATAGGGAGTACCAAGGTGCTTACAGATGACCTTGTCACCTATTTATTATAAAGCACGTGACACCTGTCCTTAAGGGAGTTACATTTACTATTCTGATTGCTATCTTTTCCAGAAGTAGGTATTGAAAGTACATTAATTCTATTCTCATAGAATGAAAAAAAAAACCAACTCAGTGCTATACGTTTCACTTCATTTCCCTTGATATTCTACTTAAAAATATCTCCTTACAGACAGATGATGTTTTTATTGAGCATTTTATGTGACTAAATAAGATCTGGTACTTTGCAATAATTAAAAATGAATCTAGAGGTCTGTTAAAGGCATTTTTTCATCAAAAAACAAAGAAAAGAGTGCTTGTAAAGGAACATGAACCATGCTTGGTTTCAGGTACAGATTTTCATATTCAAAATAGGAATATACCTTGCCTTCATTTGCAGACTGAAGGGTGTTTCACATTGCTGATGGTCTAAAATTGATAAAGAGCAAGGTTCTGTCAAGGAAAGAATAGGTAACAGAAGAGATAACAGTGGAGAGGCATGATGTGTTCCCAGAGCTGCTAAGACCAGCTGTATGAGTGGAAAACCCACTGTTGTAGTGATACTGGTTAAAAAAAAGGTTCTCCCATATGCTCCCCAAGCACCCATACCATTTTTCTTATATATTGATCTTAATTTTCCACTACTACAGGCAGTTTCTTTCCCTATGTGCTTTCTAAAAGCCTTAGTTCTCAGCTCTTCATTTCTCAGCACTTTCACAGTGAGAGTTATGTGTGACAGATGTATGCAGAGGTGTTTGGCTGCCAAGTGTCAGCGCTGTCCACGATCTTCATGAACTATACTTTAGCTACAAAAAAAGAGATTGAGTGATGTAATAATTTTGCTAAGGGAAAAGAGGACAAATGACCTGTTGCAGATAGATAGTCAATAAAGCTTTACAAAGGATGTCACTCGTTTTCTTGTTGGGTGACATTCTTTTCACCTCCATCTTTTTTAAACAATGCCATTTTGTCTTCATGGATGGCCTCTAGTTCTTCCATTTTTTATGCTGTGCCTCCTCTGTCTCTGTCACTGTTTCCCTGTTGGTAACTTGCATGGTGTCAGTGGACTGGAGCTGCAGAACCTATCACCGAAGCCAACCTATCACCAGTTTATTACATAAAATTTCTTGATTAGTGTTGCCTGTACTACCCAAAAACAATTCTGGCCCACCCACTCTGACTTTAAATGTTGATTCATGTTCTTGTCTACATCCTAAGCTTACCTGAAATATGATTTCTATATATGTAAGAATTCTATGGTGTGTTTGCACAAAAAATACAACACAAAATTAACCTTGTAACCATGTGTAAAACTGGAAGTCATGTTTATTTCAGACAATGATGTGCCATCAGTTAGATAATAACTAAAAACATTGCACAGTTTTCACCTGGTTTGGTAGAGTTCATCTTCAGCGTGGTCTCACTGCTAATGAAGTCCCCATTGGAAATTGGGTGTGGGACTGGCCCTAGACAGGGTAGCTAAAAGATCATAAATATTTGTTTCCACTTTGTTTAAAACCTGTGCTCTCAAGGTTTGAGTGTTGTCCTCAGCAAGGCATGAGCAAGGAGGGTCTTCAGTGCTGCTTTACTTCTGTGTTTGAATAGTTTTTGTTTCATTACATTTCACTTCTTTCAATTCTCAGGCATGTATTTTAATCATCCTAGTCCTAATATATGTATAGTTGTAATAACTTATTTTTTTAATCTTGTCAGGAGAACTGTCAGTTCAAACCATTCAATCTTTCAGTAGAAAGACAATAGGGCAGATAACTTGGTTAGCTTGTGGCTATCAAGAACTCTTGTTAACATCAATCAGTATTAAGAAAAGGAGAAAAATAAGGATCTAGATGAGATCTGAAGTACAGATCTGTTCAATTAGGCATGAAACCTATCACTGCATATTCTCGTGCATTTATCAACTCAAGACTTTAACTATACTCTTCAGAGCAACTCTATTATCTTTGCATTTGGCTTGCACGAAGCCATCTTTTCAAATCCTCTTCCCCCTCGATGGCTCACTGCACATTATTGAAGTTAATGTTTATAAAAGGAATTCATAATGAACAGAAACAGATTTGTTTGCGCCGGTTTGGTGGAAGAAGACCCCTTAACATATTCATATGAAAATTACTTTTCATTTCGAGAAGCCTAAATGAGTTGAGAGGAAAAAGGTTGGCAGAGAAGCTGCAGAAAAGCTCCATCTCATTTTACTAGCCTTTTGATTTATACCATCCTCCCCGATGTCTTCAGAGTAACGTTTTCAAGAGCTAAAACGGGGCGCAGAGGACGCGGATGGGGCCACGGCAGCTCTCGGAAACACACACCCAGCCTGCCAGAGGCAGCCTGACGGGCCGGCTCTGCCCCACGCCGCGCCCGAGCAGAGGCTCCGTCTCCCTGCCCGCAGCAGCCGCGGGATTTCCCTGCCAGCGCCCGCGGCTCCCTGCAGCGTCGGCGGGCGTCGGTGAGGCCGCTGCGGCTGAGCCCGGCTCCCGGCACACGCCGCGGGGGAGCCCGCAGGGCTCGGTGCTCCCCGCAGCCAGCACTGGGGAACTGGTTGCTGAGGGGCGGCTCCCTCGGCGGCTCCCCCCCTTCTGCTTTTCCTCCTGCGTTAATTCTCCTCCTCCTCCTCCGCCTTCGCGGAGGCGGGTCGATGCCTGGCGGGTCCCGTCCCGAAGGGAGATCCGGCTCCCCTGCGGCTGCCGCTCCTCACCGGTCTGTGCGTGCGCGATGTGTGTGCACATCAATGCTTAGATAAATCTATTACACGCATGGGTGTGCGTATGTATCTCACTGATCTGCTACGTTACACACTATCACTTCAGCGCTACACGACGGGGAGGGCGATGCCTACGGGCTGATCTCCAGCGTGGCACCGTGTGTGCCGCTGTCAAGCGGCAAGGCCGGGCGGAGGAGGTGGGCGAGCACCACGCAGCAGCTTCAGGGAAGCACAGCGGGGCGTCATCGCCCTCCCCCGCCTCTGCTCCGTTGGGGCCCCCTCCTTGTCCACAGCAGTCCTGGGGGGAGCTGGTCTCGTTGTGCTCCGGTGCGCAGGAGGGGCCGTAGAGACATGGCCCGCGTTAGGGGATGGGAGATGGGAGGGAAGGTCGCGCTCCAACTGGCGGCGCCGCTGCCGCGCCGAGCCAGTATGGCAAAGTGGTAAAACCGGCACCAAATTTCGTCCGAACGCGGGGGTCAGTGTATATTCTCTCTGGGGAGCGGTTAGCCCGGACTCCGGCACGCAGCCGGGAGAAACGGCGGTCGGGGAAGTTGAGCAGAAACGGAGGCTCACTGAGGCGAGAGGGGGGCGGACAACTTTCGCGCCCGGGCACGGGGGAGAGCCGGTAGCCGTAGCTCCGGAGGACGGGGAGGGGAGAGCTCCGCGGGCTCCAGGAAAGCGGGCTACCCCGCGGCCTGGGGGCGGTGGTGGGGGAAAACACACACACACCGCCGCCCCCCGGCGGGCTGGCAGCTCCAGCGGTGCCAGCAGCGCTGAGGCCGGTATCGCCGGCCGCCGTGGCGGGACGGGCCGGGACAGGCGCGGCGGGAGAGCCGCGTTCCCCAAGCGGGCCCGGCTGAGCCTGCCACTGGTCGCCGGAGACGTCCTCCCCCCCAGCTGTGCGGCGCCGCGCCGCGCCCCGCCTAATCGCCCGCTCGCCCCGCTCCGCCGGGGGGCCGGCCTGGGGGAGGGCTGCGCGTCACCGGATCTCGTGGCGCCGGCAGCAGGGTGGCGTTACGGAGCGCCCCGGGAGCGGCGAGGGGGCGGGCGGGGGTCCCGGGCGGGGCCGGCATCGCCGCGGCTGGCTGCGGCCGCGGTGGCGGCGGCGCGCCGCCTCGCCTCCCCTTGCCTCGCCTCGCCTGGCCGCTCGCTGCCGCGGAGGGGCGGCGCTGCCTCCCCGCACTCCCCCGCCCCGGCGCCCCCGCTCCGTCTCCGGGAAGGGCGCGGGGAGCCCCTCGCTCCCCCTCGGCGCGGCGGCGGAGTTTGAGCCGGCGGCGGCAGCGGCGGCTTGGGTGCGATGCCCTGTTAGCCGGCGGCCCGCCCCCGAGGTAGCGCCGGCGGGAAGGGGCGCGCGTTGCGGGGGCTGTGGCTGGCACCATGGGCACCGGGCTGGGGGGCGCGGCGGCCAGGCTCTCTGCGCGCTCCGGCTGAGCCCCGGAGATGTGCCGGCGCCCTGTGGAAATATTTTGGAAATAGCACGGAGCGGACCGAGGAGGACGAGCGGCGCACAGCATTTCCCCGGCTGAGAGGAGGTCGCCCGGCGGTGGTGTACAGGCAAGTGAGTGCTCCGCTTCTGCTGCCTTTTCGCTGCGTTACCTTCGTCTCCAGTGACTTTTTTTTCCCCTGCAGCTGTCGGTCGCCCGCTCCTGGTTTAGAGGCAGGACGGCGCCAGCGGCAGTTTTCGGGCGTTTAGGTGCGGGAGGTTTGTGGTAGGGATTGCAGGGGAGCCCAGCTCCCAACTCCGCCGAAGTCCGCGGCGGGCATCCCGCCGCTGGTGCGGTGCTGCGGCGTGGGAACCGGCAAGGAACCACGATGTCCCAGCGCTTCCCACTTCTGCAACTGTAAGAGATGATGCAGCCTTACAGGCGTTAATGTAAAATGCCTTCTTCTTTGTGCTGAGCTGTAACTAAATTGTAGGAGTCTCTTAATTGCTTCTTGCAGGAGAGAGGCAGGGTGGATGCTCACCTTTCAGGCCCACTTAAGGATTAAGATAGTGAACCCAGAGTTTTGGCTTGTTACGCCTTTAACTTTACTGTGCCCTACCTAGTGATTTTCTTTGAGACGCTCTTGCTGTGAGGCTATGGTTTGCCCAGCCTTGTTTGTTTGCTTACTTTTAGCCTGTGGATATTTATTGCCGTACTTGACATTGCCATGCAACAAAAAAGTTGACGGTAATTTATTTCAGTATATGGAGCACGGGTTGCAGGCAGGGACTAATTCTGCTCTCGGAGGAACTACACTTCAAAGGAAGAGGCCCACGGGGCTGTAATCTCTCGCTAGGAACTCAAAAGAGCTCAGAGCAGACCTGTCACGCTGCAAAGAACGAATCCTCCTGTTCACCTTTCAGCGCTGATAGCTCATAAGCTAAGCAGCCTGAGTTTCGGTATCTATGAAACACCTGTCTCCGAAACGCGGGGGATACAGATGTGAGTTCTGGGCAGATTTGGGAGAAGACAGAACTTCTGACAGTGTTTAATTAAGTCTGCTCTTATTGATTTCCTTCATGTCTTCTCTGTGAGCCTGATAACTATAATCTTTTACAGTGACCTTGATGTACGTTCTGTTCTAACGCGAAAGCAGCCCAAAATAAAAGTATTTACACAGATCCATAGCTAAGCTCTGACATTTCGCTAAGAGCTCAGTCAGTTCCAGCGTGTGTGGCAGTTTCAGCAGGGGCACAGGGCATGGTATGTGTGTAGGAAATAACTTGGGGAAATAACTTGCTCGTAGTGATGAAAGTATAAGTTGCAATGTTGGAAGCATATGCTCCTGCAGAATTGTCACTGTGCGGGAAATATTTGTTGAGTTTTGGATATTTTGTTTTTTAATCAGTGAGGTCTCAAGCGAAAAAAGGTGAGTGTGGGTGTGTATGAGCTTCCCAGGTTAATGCATGTTAATTTGTCAGCAGCAAGGGATCGTTTTATGCATCGAAATACACATTTTTACATACATGCAGTATTGACATAACAAGATTAAAAGATGCTGAGGTGTCAGCACGGTGAACATGTAACTAATTCAAGTTTGTAGCAGAAAGATAAAGTGAGCCTTTCCTGTAATGGTGGCTGGAGATCTATCTGGGTAAGCTGGCTGGGGGGAGTGGCATTTGTTTCGGTGCAATTTATGGGAACAGTTCCTGGGGTTCCTATTTCTGAGTCTCTGGATATACTGTGAAACACAATTAGAATAACTGTTGCTAGACAATGGGATCTATCTGTTACTTAAAATACTCAACTGCTTCTCTGTCATATAGCAAAAGTATAGTTTTTAGTGAAGTCTGGTTATGGTTTGATTGTAGCAGTTCCTTTCTCTGTTGCAGAGTGGCAGGCTTTCACTAGGCATGTGGAAGGGAGAGCATAAAACACTGAAGCATGCAGTGATCTGTAATTCATTAGGGCTATATATTACATTTGAGGTTTCTACAATTAACATAAGTACCTGATATATAAATACATGGGATTTAAAAATTGTATCAGCTTTGTCACTTGTGATGCATGTTACAGAGCTCTTCCATTTCTTTTTAGTCCTTCAGACTAATCTAATGCTATAGTCACTCTTTGCCTGGAGAGGAAGAAAACATAATTTAATGATGTATCATTTGGCTTTTGCAGTATCTTGTCCCATAGCTATGAAATAATCTAATGAAGATCTCTATCGCTGAATTAAAGAACATGGTGCTCTAGACTTTAATTTACAGCCAGGTTTTCACTCTGTTACAGGGCCAAAGGAACGAGTTTTCACAGGGTCCGACAGAGAAAAAGACATTTATTTTTCTGTAGAAACTTGAAAGGGGAAGGTAAGACCTGAGGTCTTTAGGGTATAATTAAAATTGACGCCTTCTAAGGTATTAACCCAAACCTTCATCTTCAGATATTTTCTTTATCTTTTACTTGGTATTGTCAGAAAGTCTTTCTGTGTGTTTATATGGGTGTAGTTCTTAATTTCAAAAATTTAGGAGTGGCTATCATACAGTAAGGCAGTAGAATCCTCTTTAATGTTCTATATCCCAGCTTGCTTGTATCTTTTGCATCAGAGATTTCCAAAGTACAGTGTGTTCAACTTCGTAGCATTCATTTTTATTTTAATACCACACAAATCTCTTTAATAGAGGGGATATTGACCAGATTCAGACATTTTGGGGCAAGCTCAGAGATTGTGTTACTTTTCTGATTTTTTTCATGTTTGCTCAGACATGCTGTTTGGCTTGTCAGGCATAACTTTCATGAACTGACAGAAAGACCTGTAAGCAAAATTAAGCATATCAGCAGTTAAGCATGGGTTTTCTAGTCATCCCAACCCAGTTGAGTGTGTCATTTCCATTTATTCATCTTAAATCAAATGTTAAGACAAACAAACGAGCTGTAGTCTGGTCTCAGTTCTTCCCTCTGAAGTGCTCGGATAAGTACTGTTTCTTCATGCTCATGATTTAACACAGGTCCTTGTGCTTCAGCTACTAGGAAAACTGTGACACTCAGTATTTCTTACCAGTAGTCATCGCCAGGTCTGCTTGCATACATTGCTAAAAAGGTAAGGATTTGTAATGGATGATAAGAAAAGCCAAATGGATTTAATGCGTGATCTTTCTTGGCCCTTCTCATGCCTGTGCTTTCACTTCAGGTTTCCATGAAGAGGACTGAAGGTTGGTGGGCTGAATCCCAATTTGAGGGCACTGCACCAACATATACCTCTGGCAGTATGCTGTGGCATTGGCTCAGCATAATTATACAGCTCACCCTTGGTATTTGCCCTGAGTTTTACCTTCCATAACTGGAAGAGTCAGAAAGCCTTACTCTCATTGTGGCCAACCTAAATGTTCTGCATTCCTGTTGGAGATCAGGAGGAGAGAAAGCATGCATTAAAAGCCCCAAAGACAAAACAGATCGTGCCTCAAAGATACAGTTCTAATCAACACCAGGGAATGCAGTAAAGGCACAGCCAGTAAAATTCACATATATATTTAATTATCCAAGGAAGAAATTGTTGTACATCTTGAGAGACTAGTTTAGTAGGTGATGTGTCTACTCCTTATGAAGAAGAAGATCTATGTGATATGGAAATAAAGCTTTTTTTTTTTTTCATTGCACACTTCAGTTGTGGCTTGCATTGTCATTTGGGACTCTGAGCCTTATCTTCAGTAATTAGCTTGAGTTGGCCGAAAGAGGTGGAATGCTCAGTTGTATGATGAGTCTGGTGGTGCAGGAGCCAAGAGCCGAGTTGTTTCTTGGGGACTTGCTCTCTTCAATTTATTAAAGTAATGAGTAGAGGGAAACTAATCAAGAAGAGTGTTTGGGATGAGATTGATTAATTTCGTGACTTGTTCTCCAGTTTGCCTTGGGTAGTGTTGGACAAATCCCTAAAAGTTCTTCACTGTGATACTAATGTGAGAGCAGCAATACATTTGAGTTACATAAGTATAATTGTTCTAAAATATGGGAATGGTGTTTTGCACGTGAGACCAAGACATGGGTAAATGATACTGCTGGACAAGGTTTGTTGTCCCACAGGTATTCCGAATGACCATAACAACAAGGCATGGATGGTTTGTAGTATTCTGTGTTGTATTTCCCAGTGTGGGAAGCTGGAGGTCTCTCGTGCTGGGAGCTGAACACAGCTGAACACAGTCTTGTCCTGAGGGTAGAGGTGGATGTTCCCAGAGTGGAACAAGCCCTGGAGCAGTGCAGAAGTCCCATACTGGCTCTCAAAGGGTGCTTTGCAACAGCCACTGAAATTCCTGTGTGAGATGTGGTTGAGGTAAAGGCACTGGTGGTTTGCTGCTTTAATGCTGGCATTGATGCTGAGTCTATGAAAGAACTTATGGTTTCAGAGGTGCTGTGAGTGTAATTCATTGCTGGCTTAATTGGTTATTTTGCAGATAGCTATAATCTAGATCTTGTCTCAAGAGTTTTGGATTTTTTATCTTTTTCCTCTGAAGTATGTGTTACTTGCTGTTAGATTTGGGTGTTCCTTCCGTGGTCGGGTGAGTTTTTGGTTCAAAGGTGTGCTTTTAAAGCTGATGACATCAAGCACTTCTGAACTGTTTGTTGCTTGGAGCTTCTGAGATAACGTTATCAGAGCAGGCACAGTTTATTCATTGGATTATTCTACAGTTTGGGCTATTTATTTTTTTTACTCAATATATTTTTTCAAATGGTGGATGGTGTACTGGCTTTATTGTTGATGAAGTTAGAAATGACTATTAAGTAAATTTTATACTGATTTTGGTGAAAATGTTTAAATAGAATTACGTTTTAATGTAAGCAAAGTCTGTTTGAATAAAACAAAAATGCCTTCACATGTTGTATTACTTTTATTTAAAAGAATACAGCTCTCCATAAAGAAGTAAGGAGTGCTGTTGATGACATTAATTTTTCTTTGCCTTTCTGTCAAAAACTAAAGGGATTTTGACATTGTCCTGTAGAGATGATATGAGTCTGATGAGTGATAGCAATCCTACTCTCTGATTCTTCTTGGTATAAAGACTGTTTTTCTATTTTTATTGTATATAGTGTAACAATGTCATTGATTTCAAAATATATAGTACTAAGCTCCTGGAAATTTTTTGCAAGTTTGATATTCATACATAGTATAGTTGTTAATATTGCCTTACTATAAAACATTGGTTCTTAATTACAGAATTGTTTCTGAAATTCTTTTTATGAAATGCTTTGCTATTTCTAAACACATGTTCATTCAGCCTTATGTGAGAGAGCTTTTTCTAGTTGCTCTGCATGGCAAAATGTTTTGATTGACTATTTTAACAGTTGTGAATAATGAACTGTATGTTTCAGCTTCTGCAACAGAAATGGACATTGATTTTCTTTGGCTTGCTTTTGACCCCTAAGGAAGTAAAACAATTAGAATTATGCTTGTAAGAGAAGTCTTGTCCCTCTCTCCTATCGTTTTATATATGTAATAGCCAGCCTTTGAGAACTCATGTGCATTAATCGGATTTTTTTTTTTTTTCAAGTGAAAAAAGAGGACAAAATCATGAGCTGTACATCTGTCTTGCAGCTCCAGGTTTGATCACGCAGAGCCGTATCCATGGCCAGTCGGGATCGCAGCTGTACGTTCCCAAATGCTGCAGAATTCACACGCAGTTCATTGCACTCCGGTTATTAAATGGCAAACATTTATGTGGCGATGTAATGGTTTGGTCCATGCAGAGCAGTTGTTGTCATGTAACAAAACACACACTGAGGCATTCGTAGAGCTCTTCACTGAAGATAGATTATGAATAAGACTCAGCGTCAGGCTTCTGTTTCTATGGGTTTTAACATTTGGAGTGCCTTTGTTCTCATCTTGTGGGTTATGCCTTTTGCTGTTTTATGAAGCAGCTTTATGAACACAGAGTGTAATATATAATAAAAACCAGGCTTTCCAAAATCAGGGTTAGGCTTTAATAACACGGAGAAATGGATGTTGCTGAAGCCGGAGCAGTTAACACATTATGAATGAGGTGTGATTGGCCACTGCCAGGGGTGCAGTTAGTGCCAGGCCTCCCTGTCAGCAAACTAAGCAACTCTATTAATGTAAGTGCAAAAATAGCTACGCTATTGCTTTTTCAGCTGGAGCAACTTCTCAGTCAAATACAGTGACATTTGTGAAGGAATTTTACTGGAGGAAGCCTGCTGTAATTGTGCTAGACATTTCTGACCAAAAGATAGAGAAATCTTGACAGCATCTGACGGTTATCACTTCTTCTTTAACTTGCTGAGATTCATAGAAGCATAAAATCGTTTTGGTTGGAAAAGACTTTTAAGATCACCTAGTCCAACCATTACCTAGCAATGCCAAGTCCATCACTACACCACAGCCCTAAGCACAACATCTACACGTCTTAAATACCACCCAGGGATGGTGACTCCATTACTTCCCTGGGCAGCCTGTTTGAGTGCTTGACAACCCTTTTGATGAAGAATTTTTTCCTAATATCCAATTTAAACCTCATCTGGAACAACTTGAGGCCATTACCTTCTGTCCTGTCACTTGTTACTTGGGAGAAGAGACAGGTGCCCATCTGGCTGCAACCTCCTTTCAGGGAGTTGTAGAGAACAATGAGGTCTCCCCTCAGCCTCCTTTTCTTCACACCAAAACATCCCAGTTCCCTCAACTGCTCCACATCAGACTTGTGCTCTAGACCCTTCACCAGGTTCGTTGCCTTTTTCTGGACACACTCCAGCCCCTCAATGTCTGTCTTCTACTGTGGGCCCCAAAACTGAACACGGCACACAAGGTGCAACCTCACCAGTGCCAAGTACTGGGGGATCATGCCTTCCCTATTCCTGCTGGTCACACTGTTTCTGACAGAAAACTTAATTCTGAGATTAGGAAGGACCTTCCTGGATAAATGATTAAACAATTAGAGAATTTCTGTCTACACCATGTCATTACTCTTCAGCTACGTAGGCATCTGTAGGAATAATGATTTATCATATGCTTCTTTTTTGCAACTTACTGTCTTAAGCAGTTATAAGGTTGTCTGGGATATTTTCTTGAGATGTCTTCATTAAAACTGCTTAAATTTCAGTTTCTTAATCTGCTTAATACAGCAGCTTTCTTTTTCACTACATTAAATAACCTACTAACTGGGAGCTGATCTTACTGTTTCGTAGTTATAGATTCTTTTTCTTGTATTATTATCCGTGTTCTCAATGGTATTTGTGTTTGCAAAGTTGTCTTTTTAGTTTAAAAACCCTAAACTTTCATATTTTTGGGAGATGGACTGTATGAGTATTCATTGCAAACTTCGATTAGTGGAGAAATCCAGCATTTAACAGTGATTTAATGTTGTCATTTATTGCTGTAGTCCTGCACAACATGCCCTTTCATGTACCTCTCATTCCCTCTCTTTTAATGTCTGCATGATATTACAAAACTTCTTCCTGAAATTAAAATCTCAGGATTAGTTTCAAACATTATTTTCTTCATGTAGTTGTCCTGGTTTCAGCAGGGATAGAGTTAATTTTCTCTCCAGCAGCTGGTACAGTGCAGTGTTTGGGAGCTAGGAAGAGAACAATGGTGATAACACACTGATGTTCTTAGTGTTGATAAACAGTCAAGGACTTTTCAGCTTCTCATATTGCTCAGCTAAAGAGAAGGCCAGGGTGCACAAGAAGCTGGGAGGCGGCACAGCGAGGACAGCTGGCTCAAACTTGCCAAAGGGGTATTCCATACCTTATGATGTTGTGTTCCCTATATAACTGGGGGGGTGAGCCAGGAGGTGGATCAGCTTAGGGTCTTGGTGAGCATTGACTTCAGGTGGTGAGAAATTATTTTGTATATTATTATTATTATTATTATTATTATTATTATTATTATTATTATTATTCCTATTAAATTGTCTTTATCTCAAGCCATGAGTTTTTTTGTTTTCCATTTTCAGCTCTCCTCCCCCATCCCACTGGGAGGGGGGAGTGAGGAAAAGTCTGTGTGGTTGTTTTATTTGCCTGACAGGTTAAACCACAACAGTAGTACATTTTGCATTCAATTGATTGTTTTCTCAAATCTGAGATTCTGTAGTTTTTTGTGCTCTGCTTCTGTGTGTACAACTCTTTATTGAGATTAATATATTAATATACATTAATATATTATTCTTTATTTAGAGGACTGAGTCTGTGACTTTTCCTCTTTGAAGTCAGGCTTGATTTTTTCTTTTATTGCTAACTCGTAGCTATTACATATTAGCTACAGTTGTCTAAGTACAGCAAAAGTATGATCTTTTGTGAAAAAACATTTTGGGAAATGGAAAAAGAAAACATTTGCAGATCAGCTCCCTTTTGGCAAAGTACAAGAACATCAGTATCCACTGAAATTAACTGGACCTTTCCTATTAAATTCACACATTGTATATGCACCCATTTTTTTCAGTATTGAACAAAATTACTTAGTCTCATAACTTTTAAATGCATTTTTCAGGTTTCAGCCCTGACCTAAATAACTTTTCTTGAAAATTGTTATTTGATACAATGCAATTTTATTGTTTTCTGCAGGGAAATAAGGTATTGAGGATGCAGTTCATATATATATATATAAATTAGATTTAGGGTTAAGACTTAATACATTGTAGACCTTGCTACCTTACTATGTCACGTTCGGGGAGGAGTAGAAAGCCTGCTTGGTCCAATCAGTTACCCTGTCATAGAATCATAGAACGACAGAAAGGTTTGTGTTTGAAGGGACCTTAATGATCATGTAGTTCCAACCCTACTGCCATGGGCAGAGACACCCTTCACTAGACCAGATTGCCCAATGCCTCATCCAGCCTGGCCTTGGACACTGCCAGGGAGGTGGCATCCACAGCTTCTCTGGGCAGCCTGTGCCAGTGCCTCACCACCCTCACAGTAAAGAACTTCTTCCTAATATCCAGTCTAAATCTCCCTTCTTTCAGCTTAAGGCCATTACATTACCCCTTGTACTGTCACTACACTGCCTCATAAAGAGTCCTTCTAGATCATTCCTGTAGTCCTGTCAAGGTACTAGCAGGATGCAATAAGGTCTCCAACAGACCCTTTTCTTCTCCACGCAGAACAAGCCTAACTCCCTCAGCCTGTCCTCACAGCAGAGATGCTCCAGCCCTCTGATCATCTTTTGTCCCTCCTCTAGACTCGGTCCAGCAGTCTTTCTTGTAGTGGGGTCCCCAGAGCGGAGTAGAGGGGCAGGATAACCTCCTTTGACCTGCTGCTGGTCATACTTCTTTTGATGCAGCCCAGGATATGACTGCCTTTCTGGCTTGTGAGTGCAAATTCATAGTATCATATTTAGTTTTTCTTCCACCAGTATCCCCAAGTCTTTCTCTACAGGGCTGCTTTGAGTGCACTCATCACGTAGCTATATCCATGTTTGGAATTGCCCGACCCAGGTACAGGACCTTGCCCTTAGCCTTTCTGAACTTCATGAGGTTCTCAGTGTGGTATTGTTACTGTATTGAATATTGTCTATAAAAAAAGCTGATAATGTGCCAAAGATCATAATATTAAAAAACCCTGCGTATGACTACTGTTTTTTATCAAAAATAAGCTGGAAAATTCTCCAAAGCAGGAAGGTTGGTTGATATGTCTGGTTTAGGAAGAAGTCTATTATTCAGAGACAGAGATGACCTTTGGATTCTCATTAGATGAGTTGGGGCTGATGCTAAAACTCTGCATGTTTTAAATATTAAAGAAAGTGATCCTTGAATAAATGCTTTGTTAAAATGAAGTGAAAATAAGAGACCAGTGTGGTTGAATGGCTGAATGGGAACCCATCCAGTTCAGAGAGGGTCATGAGACAATGGACCAGAATTCTCTGCTCCCTCAAGTCTCCAGGCTTTGTGGCTGAAATGTTTGGAAGAAAGTATGGGATCTATATTGGAGCAGTGGGGAAAGACTCTTGTGCTTTTTGTTAGCACTATTTTTCAGCCTTGTGCTACCAGTAGATTCAAGACAGCCTGTTTTCTGAATCCAATTGGAGTTATCTGGATAAGCTCCTGTGAAGCTTTTGCACATAGGAGAATGGATTTAAGGAGTTTGCAGACTGGTACCAATGGGGTTTAGGACTGCATGATGCTGTGTTTCTCCATTCAGTACAGACCAACACTCTTGCAGCAGGCAGTCCTCAGAATACCATATTATTTCCTAAAAAAACTTTTCTTGAAAGAGATCCAAAATTTTGACGCCTTTTGATGGTTTTACTCTTTGCTCAGTTTCAGGAGATGTTTATATTCTTACACATTATGGAGAAACATGATGCCAGCCTATCCCAAAAAAAGTGTCAGAGTAGACTCAAGTATTTTTTCTACTGGGTAGCAGTAGGGAAAGGTTAAGACATGATCTGAGTTGCCCATTTGAGAAATATCCCCAGACTTAGTGTGTGCCCTCTAGTACTGGGACAAGCTACAATAGCTTCTTGTCAGGGAAAATGACAGTCAGGAACCTGCATATGCAGGTGAACACATCTATATGTGCTTTCTTAGGAGAAGATGTGGCATAACTGCAGACCTTAGACATCCTGACTCTCTGTGCAGGGAGAGAGTGTACCATTAATGGGAATTCCTCGCTTTGATTATGCATACTGTGGTAGAACCAGGAGGTATGCTCTGAATCTCAACATGGAAACTGTAAAGAAACCTATAGGCATCTTTTCCTTACTTCTGTCTTAAACAAATTAAATAAGGCTTTCCTTATGTTGAAGAAATGTTTACCAAGTAGAGCAGAAGCTTTTAATGGCTTACAATGTGTTATGAAGTGCATTAGTAATGACCGGTGACCAGATAGAACGACAAACTCCTTGTTCTATGACTCAGATAAGAGATTCATTCACTTGGAGCTGTTCATTAGAGAAAATAATAGTAGGTGTCTTTAAGAATATTGATGGAGAATTCTGTTGCATTTCACTTTGGTGTTTTTTTGCTATCAGGAGCATAAAACAACGTAACACTTTTCCTGCTAGCTACTGCACAGTAGTACTGACCGCTGTGCATATATAAGCCCGAGATCTCCAATAGCTACGGTCCTAAGCATCTAATTTGACTGTATGAAAGAAGGTAGAAAAATACAGTGGGTCTTTGAAATATGGACCTGTTACTCGTACAGAAGAGTTCTGCCAAAACCATGTTCCCTGTCCCTGTCAGAAACATCTGGGAAAGACCGTGTCTGTGTCATTGGTCTCCAAAAGTCCCATGAGTTCCCTGTACGCACAGGAATTCAGGTGCATCCTTAGACAGACCACTTGCTTCTACAGGTCCATTTGGGCATGTAGTTGAGATTCTCTGGTTCTTCAGGCTATCTGAGATTGTTGTCTTAGTGCACAAGAAGCAAAATGGAAATTCATGAGGTCCTCAGGTGATTTCATGTTAGAAGAGATGCAAAAGTGGCATTATCAAGTTTTATTTTCCTTTTTGTCCAGCCATACCTGTGTATACATGTATCTCTGCCTCATCATAAATGTTGCAATAAATTGGGCTTCATACTCATGCCTGTTCTTATAATAGCTTCTGCAGTGCTAAGAAGTCTGTGGAGAGCCTAAGCAGCATTATGGATCTCATTTCATAATTCTAATTTTCTTAGGAAAATTGTCTGGGTACCTTCCTTTCCAACAAGTAGAGCTGGAACAAATAGCTGGAACCACCTCTAAAGGCAACTGTAAAATTAAGCTTGTGAGCTTTTTAAATGCTAATTTTGCTACAGAGAAGGTAGATGAGAAGGAGGCTGCTCTCATGATCAAGTGTCAATATTGCTTCCGTTAACAAAGTGATACACAAGATTAACTTACATTCCTCATTTTATGGCAGCAGAATTGTCTTTTCTGGATGGTGAGAAGTATTTTAGATCTTCCTACATAGAGAATCTCTCTCTGCAGGCATTTAAAGTGCTGGAAAAACCACTGCTTACAAAAACCATGCAGTAGTTTGAAGTCTTGCAATTACAGCTAAATGTCACTTTCTGCAGGTTTATGGCATGTAAATAGCTGCAGATGCTACTGCAGGGAAAGCCAGTCCTTTATTTTTAAAAATATACATCTGTAGTAGTAACCTATATTTATGAGTGTATAAACTGTCCTGCTGTGTGTTTGAAACCTATGGTTTTGCCAGAACACCCGTCTGTTTGTTCGTCAAAGCTTTTTGTTAGCTTAAAAAAAAAGGTATAATTACATAAATACCATCTTTTATTTGAAAGATTTTTTTTTAACACCATCCATCTGAAATACACTCTTGTATTTAGAAATTATGAGGAAACAACCTGAAAACATGCTTTTAAGTGCCACAGAGTAATGCTAGACACCAAAATTATGGTTACTTACACAAGCCAATTGTTTTCACAGTACTGAGGCACATTTGGGATGCAGATTGGGGGCAGTGTTTGACCTTTTGAGTTTTTGACTATGCAAACAAATCCAACACAATAGACATGTGAGATGCTCTAGATTGGGAATAACTGTATATACCACTAACACCTACCTATGCAGCTTTAAGTTTGGGATGAGGGGCCCTCTAGAGTGTGCAAGTCAAATCTCCAGAGTAATGTTTAAAATTGTGAAATGTAGGTAAGTAAAAATTATTCAAGAAGCAATTTCTGAAAATAATTACTGCAGGCAAAGTCACAAATCAGTGCAATACTCAGCCACAGGCTGGCTTGGGTAGCTAACATAGCCAAGTTCTTGTTCTCAAACATGCAGAGAGGCCTTGCCTTGATATACTAATCAGTGCTAATTGAGAAGGGACAGTTACTTTCTCATTAGTCCCACCGTTTTTTTGTCCCCCAAGTAGATCCATATTTCAGGGCAAATCTGGACCTAGAGTCTTTGGATCTAGCATTTAAATATTTGCAGTAATGCTACATGACACTGATTCTGGTACCTGTGTGTACTTGGGGAATGGGAGGTTGAGCAAAAAATGTTTTTCCTCTAAACTCCGATACTATTTTCTTTTTGAAGTGATTTCTCATGGTTATATTTACTAGACTGTGAAAATCCATATTTTAAGTAAGTAATGATTTTAATTTTTCATTTGTTTGTGTATACTGCATTATTTGTGCCATGATGATGGGTGGACAATTGGCTGAAGGGTCAGGTCTGGAGTGTGATAGTGAACGGGGTAACATTGGACTGGCAGCCAGTCATTAGTGGGGTTCCCCAGGGTTCCGGTTCTTTTTAACATTTTCATAAACAACCTGGAGTCAGGTCTAGAGGGTGTCTTAAATTTGCAGATGATACCATATTGGGAGGAACTGTTGACACCATAAGGGTGGAGAAGCCTTACAGAGAGACCTGGACAGATCAGAGCACTGGGCAATCACCAACAGCATGAAGTGTAACAAGGGCAAGTGCTGGATTCTGCACCTGGGGAGCAGCAACCCTGGCTGCACATACGGACTGGGGGACCAGACACTGGAGGACAGTCATGCTGAGAGGGACTTGGGGGGGTCTTGGGAAGTTAAACCTGAGCCAGCAGTGTACCCAGGCAGTCAGGAGGGCCAATCATATCCTGGGGTGCATCAAGTATAGCATTGCCAGTCGGTCCAGGGAGGTGATTATCCTGCTCTACACTGCGCTGGTGTGGCCTCATCTTGAGTACTGTGTGCAGTTTTGGGCACCACAGTACGAGAGGCACATAAAGAGGAGAAGTCTAAAGTCCTTGTGTCCAGAGGAGGGCTACAAAAATGATCAAAGGGCTGGAGCACCTCTACTATGAAGACAGGCTGAGAGAGTTGGGCTTGTTCAGCCTGGAGAGGAGAAGGCTCCAGGCGGACCTTGTAGCAGCCTTCCGATACCTGAAAGGTGCCTATAAGAAAGCTGGAGAATTGTTCACAGGGGCTTGTAGCAATAGGATGAGGGGTAATGGGTTTAAACTAGAAAAGGGGAGATATAGGTTGGATATTAGGAAAAAACTCTTCAAAATGATGGTTGTAGATCACTGGAACAGGTTACTCAGAGAGGTAGTGGAGGCCCATCCATGAAGACATTTAAGGTCAGGCTTGATGGGGCTCTGAGCAACCTGATCTAGTGAAGATGTCCCTGCTTCCTGCAGGGAGGTTGTACTGGATAACCTCTAAAGGTCCCTTCCAGCCTAATGCAATCTATGATTCTATAAAAATATTGGAGAATGTCCAGAGGAGAGTAACAAGGATGGTGAAGTGTCTAGAGGGGAAGTCTTATGAGGAGAAGCTGAAGTCCCTTGGTTTGTTCAGCCTGGAGAAGAGGAGGCTGAGGGGAGACCTCATCATAGTCTGTGGCTTCCTGACAAGGGGGAATAAAGGACAGGCACTGATCTCTCTTTGGTGACCAGTGAGAGAACCCAAGGGAACGGTATGAAGCTGCGACAGGAGAGGTTTAGGTTGGGTTTTAGGAAGAGGTTCTTTCCTGAGAGGGTGGTCGGGCACTGGCACAGGCTCCCCAGGGAAGTGGTCACAGCACTGAGCTTGACTGAGTTCAAAAAGCATCTGGACAATGCACCCAGTCCCATGCTCTGACTTGTCTGGCCCTGTGTGGAGCCAGGAGTTGGACTCGATGATCCTTATGGGCCCCTTCCAACTCAGGATATTCTATGATTTTGTGATTCTATGACTGTGATTTTTACCCTGCTTGTGATTTGTATAATTTGTGCAGTGTTGTCTAACACAGACAAGAAGAAAACTGAGAAGATCCAGAGCTAGCCCTGCAGATTTAACCAACACAAAGTTGTTGTTATGGGTCATAAAACAATGTTTCAGTTTTATTTATATTTTTTAAGATGTAAAACTTGCTGTGTCGTATGCAACACATCTAAAGTGAACATACTGCTGCTCATAATCAGAAAGGTCCTCAGTCCTATAGCTGCTGTGAAGGAGACCCTGTGTGGTGTTCTCTTTAGACAGAAGTGGTTATTGGGATAATCCTCATGGCAGTCGTACTGCTGATTTTTCCCTAGCAGCCTGCATGTACTTCCTTGGAACAGGAGTGCAGGTGTTTTGTAAGAGCATGACAGGTATGATGTGTGACTGAATCAGCTCTGTCTTCTGCAAACAGTGAGAGGATGTTCTTCTACTACAAGCTCAGTTTTCATCAGTCTGGGAAGCCTTTGATTTACTGAAATACTTAAGACAACTTCCGAACTGTGAAATGATTTATATGATGGTCCCTTCCATCTGAATAGCTTGCTGGTGCCTGGGGCCTTGGTGGAGTGCTCCTGTTGAAATAAGATAGAAGATGCATATAGGAGATTTTTGTAGTGGCACCCATATTTCTCTTACAGGTCAGTGAACACTTTGCAGATAGTTGCTTATGGCAAAAAAACACCTTTGGGCTAAGCATTGTGCCTCACAGAGCTTGGGCTCTGTTTCTTCTGACAAGGACTGACTCTTCCTGTCTCCCTTCTTGCATGTCTCCCTTCTTGCATGCCCATCAAGCCTTTAGCTCCTGTATTGGCAGTCAGTCAGCACCAGGAAGGCCACACATAAGGTTCTTTCTGACCATCTTTGTGGTAGGTTACAGAAGAGTGTGCAACTAATCATGGTTATTTATGAGATTCATAGTTCTGAGACTTATTCATAGTTCTGAGACTTATTCATAGTTCTGAGACTTATTTGCTGGAAACCCAAGAGATTTTCAGTATAATAATCCAGTAATAGGATGATGAAATGATAGAAAAGTACGTAATTCAAGGAAGAAATGGTAGGTGAAGAATGTTTCTTTGTTGTACAACAGTGAGCATAGATGGTACTTTGAGCTACAAGGTGCCATCATGACAGAAGAAAAAGTGGCTTGAGTTACAAATACTGTTGTCAACTCATCTGCAAAACTTCAGTTATGATGTTTGTTTCTATTTGTGGTTACTGACACATAAATACAGAGAACATATTTTTTTTAAATTGCCGTAACGTTAATTTTGCTTTTCAGCCA
Organism: Porphyrio hochstetteri; assembly: GCA_020800305.1. Lineage (NCBI taxonomy): Eukaryota > Metazoa > Chordata > Aves > Gruiformes > Rallidae > Porphyrio > Porphyrio hochstetteri. The sequence goes on along the minus strand of CM036906.1, from coordinate 46,231,198 downwards.
ATTTTTACCGGAAGGGATGACAAAACTGTTAATTTGAGAGCAGTTCCTGTTAATATTTTTGAGGATAGTTTATGATCTGCTCCCCATATTTCAGCTGGATCCTTTACAGGCTTATCAATTGACAGTGTGTGTTTCTAACATATATGTGCGTATACATGTGCTTGTAAGAGAGAGATATCTATCTATCTATCTATCTACACATCTGTGTTGAATTTGATATAGGAAGGCTTGTCAGCCTCAATAGCCCTGGAATTTGGAAATTTACAATAAACCCTTCTTTGGTCATGACAGCGGCCACGTTATGTGGCTGGATGTTCTTGAGGTTTCTTTTAGACCTCCCTAAAGTACATGGTGGCCTGTGCTTGTACAGGGATTGACCCTCTTTCAGATAATCTTTCTCATGCTGTGTACCTTCTTCAAATCTATTCAGAACCTGAAGTGAGGATCATCTTCTTTGCCTGCTAAATCTTCTCTTTATATGCTTTTTCTGGTTTGTCCTCCCTCACATCAAGCTGAACTTCTCTCTTTGTTTTCAAGGGTTTTGCTTAGTAAAGCCGAGCATTAGGTGCTGCAGCTTCCTGAGATTTCTGTTCTTACCTCCAGGTTACCACTGTCTGAATTGGCTGTTCTATCCCTTGAAATTTCCATAATACATATTTTTCTAACCCATCTGAAAGTAAAAATGCTCTACTTGAAAATCTGCTTTTATAACATTCAGTTGTCATCTTAACTTCTACTAGGATGCATGCAGATGGTTTCCATCTGGAACTGATTTCAAGCCTAAATAAGTTTTTTTAGTAGTTCATTTTGAATACTTTTATATGAATATTTTTTATAATTCAGTGAGATCTTAATGCCTAATTTTTTAGCAAACTGAAATTCTAGGGCTTTTTTTTCCACTTTTGTCCAGATAATCAAATAATTTAATCTGCTTAATCTTTACTGTTGTGTGTTAAAACCTCCTGGCACAGAGCATGAAAATAGCATTTCTTGTTTCAATAACTATGCTTGAATGTTTAATTTAAAACTATTTAATATACATTTATTCAGTGAAATTACAGCTGCTTGATGTGAATGTTTTTAGACATCTGCCTTTAGGCAGTACATACCAGACAAGTGCAGATTACCTGGAAATTTACTTCCAGCTTGATAAAACATCCCTGTTTTGTTTATGGTTGAATTTTCAGCATTTGACGGCGGTTGTGGTTGGTGTTATATTCCTTGGACTTAAACCGGTTTTCATTTGTTCAGCAACAGATAATTCAAAGTGTCAAGAGTTTAGTTTAAAAATACAGGAAAAGGACTGCATGTATACAGCTTGATCGAGTGGAATCACACATATCAGTTTGAGTGTACAGTGAATTAGTGGAAGAGAAATTTGACTCTTGAATCCAGACTGTGAAGATACAAAGTGTGAGCAGACCCAAAAAGCAGACGTGACTCCTGGTGTGGGCTGCACGGTTTCTGCCCAAGTCCCCTTCTCTTTCATGAGATGTTGGTGTGGGCAAGGAGCTGGATAGTTACAAAGCTGACCTGCTTCCTCCCACTGAAACAGGTCTGTGTCTTCTTTTTTTTTTTTTTTAAATCCATGCTCTCTTAATGAGAGTTTGTAATCCAAAAATAGCATAATAGATGAGCATACTGCTGGAAGAAAGGAGTGGTGAACCCTTCTTAACTAAACAGAACTTGAGCTGAGTGGGCTGTTCAGAAGTTATTATGTGAGTAACTGATCCTTGAGCTGGCCTGTTAGGATTCTTTTTTCAAACCATCCTATCTATAATTTAGAGGAATTTTACCTCAAACTTTTCTATGCGTAATATTTTTTGTTATTGGAATTTAAGAAAATTTCAAAACTATAGTCTGTTTTAATTTAAACCTAGTTACTTCAGTTTGGCAATGTCAAGTCTACTGAGATGAGCGAGATCTCAACAAGGAACTGGAACTTCTGAATTAGATTTACTCTATGATCACCGCGTAGACTTGAGCAAGTCGCATGCATTTCTTTTGGCTCGTTTATCACATTTAGCTTAAATTCATACTTCATGGAGACACGGGTTAGTAGTTTGAGACTTCATTAATGAATAGTTACATAAAGGTTTATTTCCAGTAGTTAGAGACAGTGAAGTCATACAGTGTGTTAGCTATTGATTTATACATGGGTTTGATTTCTCAAAGTATTTTGCATGATCTAGTAGCAAATTTCTGTATACTTGAAGTCATTGCTTCCTCTGATGGATTACACCTTTTGGAAGAACATTACATAAACCTGAAAAATAATTTGATTTGTTGTAGGAGCACTTAAAATGGATTTGTCTGAATCTATCCTTGACAGAAATTGAATTTGATATGAAGTCATATTTGCTTATTTTCCAGTCTCTGTCTTAATTGACACTTTATAAGGAGGAACATTTGAAGGTCTTAGAATTCATGTACTGTAAAAAGCACTTGAAGGAATCTCTCTGCAAGTATTTAGTCTGTGAAAAGAGCCACAAGTGCTAGATAAATTTATTATTTTTCTACTACAGCACTGTAAAAGGAAAAATCGGGATTGTTATTTAGGGAGCTATACATTCCCAAAATAAATTGCATTTCGTTTGTATTTAAACAAACAGCTGAACATATGGGATAGTAACCTGGTTGCTTCTTAAGTGCTAATTTTTTTTTTAAAAAAATCCTTTTCCTACATTAATATTTAGTTTCAAAACTGCTGTAATTCTATGGGCAAATCTGGATATGGATTTGGTATGATCTTACATATTTCCTGCTATGGGAAAGAATATAATAAAACTGAAATGCAAGAGTAATTTGAAACAAAGTGGAAAGATAGCCTAGTATGAAGCCAGCTAGAAAACACAGTTAAACCGATGATTAACACTTGCTTCAGCCTTGCTCTAGGCAGACTTATGTTAGCACAGGTCCCTGGCTTTAACATTGGCCATGCATAGACTTCCAGATCATGCACCCTTGTACAACATAAACTCACAAATTCCTGCTTTACTATTATTTACAGCTGTAGGTAGGTGATGGGGTTTTCTGAGGCATAATATTTTGAGGGAATGGCAGTATTTTACAGAAATGAAATGGCTGTTAATAAGAAGCAGATGCTTTGATAAGAAACCAGAAAGGGGCTAGGATGACTTCACTATCTAACCAAAGATTTATGTTTTGGCAAGGTCTCTAATGCATTAGGCATCCATGTAGAAGCATAGTAGTAAAAATGTAAAAGAGTCATCCCCTTAAAAAAGAGAGATAAGACCCATCCATCACCATCCCATCTGTCCCACGGCACCTTGTCTGTGACTCATTTGGTTGGGCAAATCAGCAAGCAGGTGTATTAGTTGCTGATGTGAGACATGGAACCACTTACAACTTCTGTTTTGCTGTCCTTGCACAAAATATATACTCATTAGCAAAGATTTCTAGTGCCGTTGCCTTTTTCTTCCACAGATGTCTTCTTATCATAAGGCAGCAGCTGTAACTGTTACTCAGACTGCCTCAACATTAGAGCCATGCTTTGCTTAATAGAACTTATCCTTTCAATATAGTATTTTGGCAGAGAATTGGGGATTGTATCATGTTTTCTCTCTAAATTGGATAATCTACTGTGATCTTGCATGCATTACATTTATGTAAATAGATCTGTGGTCCCATCGCTGTAGGATCTGGGTTCTTCCACAGCAGTAAGTAATTCTGCAAGCAGTGCTTTCATTTGTCTTTGCTTTATTTTGAGGTGGTAGGTTATCTATCAAGAATAACAGCTCACATCCCTGGTGGATGTGTTAATTGCCAGTAGAATTAGTAATGGAGAGCTTATTTTATACAGCTATGTGCTTGCACAAAACCTTTAGGAACTTTTATTGTCAGTACCGTGGCCTCTATGACTCATTTTGCTGAAACTGTGTATGGGGAAGAGACTGCAAACTCACAAATGCTTTTGGGGATGTTCAGACATGCAGGGGTTTCTCACACGTTCACCCTTGTGTGGGCATATATATGCAGCATGATAACACAAACTTCATTTTGTTAGGCAATGAAATTAAAAATTAATGACAACCATGCAAACATGTCCTTTGGTTTTCTGTTTCTCTCTGGATGTTTTGCATAATTTGCTGTATATGATAGAGAGAACAATTGTGTATTTATAGAAAATGTATTGTGAGTGCTAGTTAAAGCTTATTGTGGCCAAATTGGTAATTATGATACAACTGGGGAACGCAGTTTATTAACATAGTTGGGGATATGAGACATTGGCTTCCATTAATTTGTCTCCAGGGGATTGTCAAATTTACTTTAGCATTCAGCAAATGGGCTAAGAGAAGCCGTGATTAGTGGCAGGAGGCATTTTGCAAAGAAACTGGATGGATGAAAGGCTAAAAAGCTTCTGCCCCTTAATTCTGGGCTCTGCAGTTCATCATTATCCAATCACAAAGATTAAAGCAATTTAGAGCTTAGAAGCTGTAAACCAAGAGCTGCCCAGCAAAATGTCCAAAGTCACAGGGGAGCCCTATGTCCTGATTCAAATGCACAGGCATAAGCTTCCAGAACCCCTCTTTGCATGTAAATATTTATTACCGTGTTAACTTTTTATTATCCTCTGACATATGTTGCTCTCCTGTGCTAGATTTCCAGTCTTTGAAAGAGAAGTAAAAATCTTCACAGAAAGCAGCATTTTGTATTCTCTCATTGCTGTGGCAGTGACACAGAGGATTATGTAGTGAATTTTTTTTGCTTACTGATTGGAAATACCAGTTTTTCCACTTCTGAGTTTTACTGGCTTGTTTGGTGGTAACTAACACATCACGAGGAACTTCAGACAAATTATAAAGTTTATTTATTCTTCCTGTGCTTTCAGGGAGTTTTTTCTAGAGTTGTTCAGATCCTCCAAGATTCATGCAGTGCTCTTGAAAGTTGAATGTAGTATTCAGACTTGCATTTTTAAACTGTGTTAAAGACTTCAGCTCTAGAATGGATGGAAAAATATCTCGCTGCCAGCAAAACCGGTGCAGTTTGTAAATTGGCTTCATGCTTTCTGCTGGTTTGTGTTCAAATGAAAGGTGTAACATGCTCTTTTCTAACTGGGTGTATTTTCTGTAAAAAGACTAACATTTCACAGTGATAAATCTTAGTAAATTTGTGCTTCTGGCAAAATACTAGTGCATGTATGCTATGGATCCCATGGAAACTGAGAACCTTATGCTGGTATCAGACTTGGGAATGCCCAAAAACATTTACTCTCAGTTTGGAAGTGCAAAACCAAGTGTGCCGGTGTGGCACATGCTTCAGAGGCTTCCCATAACCCTTCAAAGAAGGGAGATGCTTAACTGTATCTTACAAGTCAGGGTAAGGAGAAAAAAAAAATTCTGAAAGATTTACCTTGGCTGAGTGCTGTGTAAGACCGGAGTGGAATGTGTAGCAGAAAATGTGAAAGACAAGGAATGTGTTCACATGCAATCTTTTCATACATTCTAAGACTGCTAATCCTAAAGTCTAATTCTGAACAAATAAGAAGATGAGTACACATAAAATCTTGTAAGCACATCGATGTAAAAGAAGATGTGCTTCTTTTTTTTAATCAGGAAGACTTTTTCATGTGTAGTGCTAAAACACACTGGTGGATTCACATCCCTTTTATGTCTTCACAAATGATTAACCTGTTTTGCTGAATATATAATTTCTTTTATTGATATTTTTCATCCTCTTCTAGCTAGTCAGTATGCTCAGTACTCAACTAGAAAAAAAACACAACCCAGACCCCAAGAAAATTTACTTTATCTGGTGGCATCAACAAAGTGTGTGAGAACTGTTATTCTATGATAAAGTAGGTTTCATTTACCAAAGGTTGACAAATCACTACTTCAGAGTTTGAGAAACAAGTCAGACAAGTTTATATCACAAATGAAAATAGTGAGGTGTGTCTAATTAATTTGTAGCTCAATGAAATAAGATAAACTAAGTTCATTGGGTCTGAAGCCAAGAGAATTGCTACAGGGAATGTATAGTGTGCTGTGATATAATTTCCAGTGGTAGCATTATGAATAAGAGGATAGAACATATTAACAATTATGCCGATGGCTAGAAGTAAATTGAATTATAACTGCATTAACTGTAGTAACATTTCTACCCTCTTTCTTTTCCCTGCATTTACTATGAAATTATGTTCTCTGAAAAGAAAACAAAGCAGAATATTACAAAGCAAGCATATTGTTTCATTTTTGACTATAATGAGCATTCATTGGTTGATCTTTTTTGGAAAATAGAAATTTATTCAGTGAAATCTAGCACAGGGTGTAAAACAGTGGAAATGCAAATATGAAGCTGAGCAATGATGACACTGGTCATTTAGAAAAAGTCATGCTGCAAGAGATGAAGGTTGATCAAAACCCTTTGGGTTGGTTTTTTGTCCTTCACTAAAGGAATTTATTAGGGTTCCTCTTATGACTCCTTGAGCATTGATTAATACAGAAAACAATGCCTTTATTAAGTGTCATTAAGATATTGTACCAGAATAGCAGTACTTACAACCCACCTGTACATACTGTCTTGTGCGTGTAATATCAGATGCACTGCTCTGCACTATGGACCATTATGAACATTGGGAAAAATCTGAAGTACAGCCATGATCAAAGTTATCATAGAGTCATGGAACAGCACAGGTTGGGAGGAACCTCGAAAGATCATCTGGTCCAACTTTTCAAGAAGTCATAATTTGTTTTATCCCTGCTGTCAGTTTCCTTGTAGGGACTGATAAAATATATTCTTGTTAGATCTCATGACTAATGAGGTTGATTAAGCTATTGTAATTGAAGAATGAAGCCTAAACTATGAAAATGTCACCTAGAAGCACTGGAACAAGAAGTATGGGTAAGCTGAAGTACTGAAATCAGTACTCGCACTGACAGTGCAATACTGTGAAAGGGTTCTTGTTCCTCATCTTTGCTTTTTGAACTGAAATCTTTAAGCACATGCAATTATTCTTGACTAGGTTTAGATGTCCTAGAGTACTTACATTATAACTGAACAAATTTGTTAAAGAAAAGACTGCTTTTTACTTCTGGTAATGATTAAAGTGTCATTATTTTCTGAGTCTTGCAGCTTCCATCTTGGACTGCTAATTTTATCAATACCTACTTCTGTAGAATCACATAATGGTTTAGATTGGAAAGGACCCTAAAGATAATCTAGTTCCAACACCCGTGCCATGGGCAGGGACACCCTTCACTAGACCAGGCTGCCCAAAGCACCATCGAACCCGGCCTTGGACACAAGTGGGGGCAGCTACAGCTTCTCTGAGCAGCCTGTGCCAGTGTCTCACCACCTTCACAGAAAAGAATTTCTTTCTAATACCTAATCAAAATCCACCCTCCTTCATCTTCAAGCTATCACCCCACGTCTTGTCACTACACTGCCTTATAAAGAGTCACTCTCCGTCTTTCCTCCAGCCCCATTTAGGTACTGGTAGGCTTCTGTAAGGTCTCCACAGAGCCTTTGCTTCTCCGGGCTGAACAAGCCCAACTGTCTCAGCCTGACTTCACAGGAGAGGTGCTCCAGCCCATGGAACATCTTTGTGGCCCTCCTCTGGACTTTCTCTACCAGCTCGATATCTTTCTTGTACTGGGTTACCAGAGCCGAACACAGAACTCCATGTGGGATCTCAGGAAAGCGGAGATTCTCAGGGGAAGAATCACTTCCCTCAACTTGCTTGTCACTCTGTTTTTGATGCAGCCCAGGATGTGGTTGGCTTTCTGGATGCAGGTGCACCAGCACTCCCAAAGTCCTTCTGATCGGGGCTGCGCTAAACAGGGCTGCTCTAAATCCATTCTCTGCACAGCATATAGTTGTGCCCTGACCCAGGGGGTCTTGAACACTGCCAGGGAGGGGGTAGCCACAGCTTCTCTGAGCAGCCTGTGCCAGTGCCTCACCACCCTCAGAGTAAGTAATTTCTTCCTAATTTAAACCTCCCGTCATTCAGTTCGAAGCCATTCCCTCTTGTCCTCTTGCAATAAGTCACCAAGAAGGGCTTCAGCCCTTATTATTCAGTTGCCTTAACTACACTAGTATTTTTTTTTTCTGATTTGACATTTATGACATATGTAATCACAGAACATCAGCGTAAGTATTAACTGCCATAAGGGAAGTGGGATGTAAAGCTGACACCAGAAAGATCCTGTTTTAGGTTGGAGCTGGTGTGCAGAGGAGGTGACGGTGGCTGTGTTACTCTGAGTTTGCAGGTGCCAGGAGCAAGTGATACCAGGAGAGCTGCGTGTGCTGCCACTGTCCTTCTTCTCTCCTGGCCACACCACATGACCAAGAGGGAAGCCATCTAGTGGGAGCAGTGTCGAAGACACAACGGGTGCCGGGGCTGTTTGTGCCTGTGGTGACTCTGATGGCCGTCCTGCCCGCTACATCCAGCCAGCTCAAGTGCAACATAGAAAGCATCATTGCATGGAGTTGGTTCTGACTTACTGTTGTCTACCTGGCTTTCTTCCTCATCGAGGTGGCTGCATGTAAGGACTGACTCCTGCATACAATCCTATGTGCTATTAATTACTTAAGTGATTGGACAGGAATATATAAATCGGTGGCACTTGTATGGCCTCTTTGTACAGTAAGGTAATACTATCCGTAACTCAAAATTAACAGGTCCTTTCTTGTGCTCTTACCTTATTCTCCAGATTTCTTGGTGATATCATTAAGTGGTCCTTTTAAAATCTCTTGCCAGCCCTAATAAAACAAAGATGATAAATTGTCTATCAACTTTTTGTGTACTGCATGACATTCTGTTCTTCTAAATAATCTATTAGCAGAGAAATTGCAATGAAAGTGTGAGTCTGGCTTCTTGGCAATGTTCATCTTGAAAAATTATGATCTTTCACAAAATATTTATCTTGTGACCAAGAACAAAAATGAACTGAGAGACAGATTTTGATATTGCATCAGTGAGTTAATGCCACTTTCAGATGTTTCTCAATAAAAAGGTATTTGAATCCCAGCCAATCACAGTTGAATCAGCTCAGTGGAAATGTTAGGATGCCTTCAGTTCTGAAGACAGCATGAGAGAGCTAGAATGCAGTCTGGAAACCCAGGATGTTACAATGACTACAAAGTGTAACCTGTTTCATGTCTGTCCCTGTTACTTCAGTGTCTCAATTAGAATTAGATTGGGAATCTATCAGTCACTTTGAACATTGTGACAGTTTCTGCATTTTGGTTTCTGCAAAGCAATGTAAAAAGTGTAAGTTAAGTTTTCTTTGAAATATATTTTTGGATAATCAATTTATTTCCATGTTGCAAATAGATACTCAGATTCTGCTGGTGAACAAAGAGGGAAATTATCCTTCTAACCACCTTTACGTTACTGTGCCTTTATGATACACATCAATAACAGACCATTAAGCTGGATTTTCAGTCTATAGTTTGGCTTAATCAAAATCGGGAGCTTGCTTTTGGAATCACTGCCTTCCCTGCTGGAGCTTGTCCAGGGGAGGGCGACAAAGCTGGTGAAGGGTCTTGACCACAAGTCCTGTGAGGAATGGCTGAAGGAGCTGGGGCTTTTTAGTCTTGAGAAAAGGAGGCTGAGGGGAGACCTTATCTTGCAGGCAGTTGTAGAGATCTCAGGGTTGTCTCTCTAGTAACAAGCAATAGGATGAAAGGTTCACTTCAGATAGTCAGTGTATGCTAAAATAGATTATCTTTCCCAGATTAGTTAGTGAATGAATGCATAAGTTAAATAAAGTAACACCTTGTAGTTTTATCCTGGAAAAATCCTCCACAATTCCAACACCGAATGGAATTATAACCTTGCCTGGATGTAATATATGATCACGGGTCATCTGGTTGTCACTGATAAGTTCAACAGCAAGTGGTGGAATCAGGACACAAGCTGTGTTAGTTAAAAGAGCTGTGCTAGTAGTACCAGCACAGTTCTACTCGCAGGTAGGGAGGAAGTGCAAAGTAGGACCTTGACCCAGACAGTTTTCACTGCTGGACCTTTCCAGATCTCTTTTAGTGTGCTGTCTTTAGTCTTTCTTTCCTTTCTCCTCCACCTTTTCTCCCACTCTGAAGCTTTTGCTCCGCTCACACAGAACAGGAACAAGTTGGATTTTTGAATGCACTGCTCAGCCAGATAAAATGTGCCCAAGGCCTGTTCAAGGAGTGCTGCTGCTTGTCCTTTATGCCAGAGGGCTTTGTGATGTGTCAGTTCGTCTAGTGTAGAAAATGAGGTAAAGCACTTTTAAAAAATGGAGCCTTTTAAAAAAATGGAAACTATGTTAGCTTTAACAATGACTGAGCAGTACATAAAGAAATGTTTGCAGCTTCTGGAAACTCAGATAACTTTGGGAGTGAAATGAACTGTTGAAATTATTTTTCCTCCACATATGTTTTGGCATATCAAGAGATTTGTTTCTCAATGAAAACCTGTAGCTTGACACACTCTTTTGCCTTTCATATTTCTGTTTTCCCACCTTTTAAGTTGTGACCTATATTTTGGCAACCAAACCCCATTTTTAAATAAAATGCATTTTATTGTCATTCTTCAAAAGGTTTTATCCAGCTGTAGCCGGCCCATCAATTCTCTCATTGTCACAGGCTGCCCTCCCTCTCACTACAGAGAAAACCACCTTCTGATTTCTGTATTTCAGATAAACCTCATCCTTCTGTGATCGGTCTCTGCCTGGTTGCTCACAGAAGCTGATCCCCACACTTGCCTGCTTACAAGGCTTTTCCTCAAATAGTCAATGGCAATGTTGCAAAGAAGGAAATGCTAAGAGTAACACTGATAGAGGCACAAGAGCTGTTAATGAAGTGGCCTTCAAGAAATCCTGCTAATGTTAATAAACCAAGTTCTTGATAAACCCCCACTCTTCGGACCAGTTATGCCAGAAGATACATCCTAAGGAAAGGGAAGGAAAAAAAAAAAAGGTACAAAAGCCCTCAAACCCTTTAAAGGTCCATAATCTTCCTCTGGTTCTGTTCCAGCTGACTTAATTTGACTATCTCCAGATCCCAGGTTTTTCTTTCTGGGAGAATTAGTTTATTAGTCCATTTTATAGGTAGGATTGTTGAAGCTCCTCATTCTGTTTATTCATAGCCAAGAATTAGTTCACAGGTTCTGCCTTTCAGATACCCATGTTTGCACAGCACAGATCAATGCAGTTCGTGGTGTGGATCGAACCTCGGTTTGTCTGCAGGTAAAAAGCCTGTGGAGCAAAGCTGAGTGTTTTTGGCATCCAGGGGACTTGTGAGACCAAACTCCAGTAATGATGAGAGACAGATTCTCTGTGCACATAAATCATGTGTGTTCAACAAGAAAATGACTTCCAGGGTTTTATTTTCCATATAAGTCTCTCCTAATAATTTTCCAGCATACCTGTAGTTCCCATCCCACAGTGTGGTGTTTGGTGGGTTTTTTTAAGCTTTGAAACTATGCACTGAGAATGAACCTTGAAATGATATACTTTACTTTTTGTTTCCAGTAATGTTTCCATGAGAAAAGGCTAGACCATGCTCTATTTAAGCATTCAGTGCTTTGATTTTTGTTCCTTTGCTCGTAAATAATCAGTATTCATCTGTTTGACTGCAGACTGACTGTGCACCAGCAGTGTGCCCAGGTGGCTGTGAAGGCTAATGGCATCTTGGCTTGTATCAGAAACAGTGTGGCCAGCAGGTCCAGGGAAGTGATTGTGCCCCTATACTCAGCACTGGTTAGGCCACACCTCAAGTGCTGTGTCCAGTTTTGGATCCCTCGCTACAAGAAAGACATTGAGGTCCTGGAGTGTGTCCTGAGAAGGGCAACCAGGTTGATGAAGGGGCTGGAGAGTAAACCTTATGCGGAGCGACTGAGGGAACTGGGGTTGTTTATTCTGGAGGAGGCTGAAGGGGGACCTTGTCACTACATGAGAGGAGGTTGTAGAGAGATGAATGTTGATCTCTTCCCCAATTGACAAGGGGGAATAGGCTCAAGCTGCACCACAGCAGGTTTAGATTAGACATTAGGAAAGAATTCTTCACCAAAAGGGTTATTGTGCATTGGAACAGGCTGCCCAGGGAGGTGGTTGAGTCACCAACCCTGGATGTATTTAAGAGACAGGTAGCTGAGGTGCTTAGGGATATGGTTTACTAGAGGGCAGGTGTGGTTGGACTCGATGATGTCAAAGGTCTTTTCCAACATAGTGATTCTGTGATTCTCTGAATACAGCACCAGAAAGGGAGATAAATATTAAAGAAAGGATTTTTATCTTTATTTTCACTACAGTACTTTGAAAAGGAATAAGAATAACCTTTCACACTCATTTCAAAACCCAAAGACATTTTTTGTATTTGTAGAAACTTTCTTCAAATATATTGCATAATCAAAACTTACTTTCAAATTTAATTTTCTTCAGTTTCTGAAAGATTAAAATTTTTAGAAACCTTATATCTATCTTTTGGGTGAAACTTAGCTCTCCTAATGACAACAGTATTTTTCACTTTACTTTTTTTCCTACTGATGGTAGGCATTTTCATGTTTCTCCAACCGTGAAATGCATATTAGCACTGTTTCTCACACCTGGGAAGTCAGATGATGGCTTTTGGCTGGTAGGAGAAGCAGATAAAAATAACGGTTCTTGTGCAGTGCCCCTTCCAATTTATTTTGTCTTTGTAACGAAAAAAATAGTGTGATGAAGCAAAAGTTTGGGCTTATTTTTCTTCTATTACTATTTGCCAGAAATAAAGATAGGTGAGGTTTTCTAAGGATAGGTGGGATGGACTTTTACAATACACCTTTCTTCATGTACCCTGTACTTTAGTTCTTGAAGGATTTGGGTGGGCAGGAGGTGTTTCATCAGTTTTAGGGTGCGGTCCAGTTTTGGGGTTTTTTTTGTTTGTTTTTAATAAAAAGTGAAAGATATTGCAACTTGTAGTATTAAAACCTGTAAGTATCTCTGTGCCACCACTTCAGCCTTATATGTCACGAAGCAGTCCAATAACATGATGACATACTTATATTTGCTGGCTGTTGCAGTAGTCACTGAATAGGATAAAGAGGATAAAGAGTACCAGCGAATGAATTGAGATTCTCATATATTTGCAACAGGGTGAGTTGCTTGTGGTTGGTAAAATAAGACCTGGAGCCACAGAGTGAATGGAAACAGTGAAATGAAATAGTGAACATTGTTTCATCATTTGCACACCTGGCACCAACACTGATCTGAATGTCCCTTGGTAAAAAAGTAACATTTTACTTTCTGATTCCAAAGTACATTTGAGTTGGCTTTTCTTGTGTGGTATTTGCAAAGAAAATGTGGGTGTGCCTTACAGACCTGTTATGTTTGGTTTGATATGGGACATAAAATTGACCTTGCTATCGCTGGCTGACATTTGTATGTTTTTTGAATACTTTTTATAGGGAATGGAACTATTCTGATAAATATGTTTGTATTACAATATTCTGAGTTTGACCTGATTCTGGTGGTTTGACGCTGACAGGAAGGGGAGAAAATAAGGTGGAAATAAACTTGAGGGTCAAGATAAAGGCAGTTTATTAAAGCAAAAGCAAAAGGCTGCATGTGGAAGCAAAGGAAAAGCAACAGATTTATTCTCTAATTCCTATCAGCAAGCAATGTCCTGCCACTTCCCAGATAGCAGGTCTTCAGTACGTGTACCTGTTCTGGAAGAAAACCTATGTTGCAAATGATGAATGCCCCCTCTTTCTCCTCACTTCTATAGCTGGGCAGATGTCCTGTGGTATGGGATGTCCCTTTGGTCAGCTGGAGTCAGCTGTCCTGGCTGTGTTCCCTTCCAAGATCTTGCCCACCCCCAGCCTGTGGGTGAGGGGACTGTTGGAGAGACAGCCTTGATGTGTGCCAGCGATGCTCAGCAGTGGCCACCACACCAGTGTGGTACCAACAGCTTGCTGGCTACTGACACACAGCACTGCACTGAGAGGACTGCTCTGGGAAAAACTGGCTCCATCTCAGCCAGACCCAATAGACCTGATATGTGCCAAAACCCCTTTATTTTGATATCATCTGGAAAATACAAATACAACTTAGCATCTCTGAAGTGAACTAAACATTCTGAAATTCTTTTCTAACCCTGTATTGAACAGGTGGGCAGTTTTGCTGATCTGTCCTCATTTTTACTAGGTTATGGACAGTTTTTCAGTGTGAGAACAAAATGCTGGTTTTTTGCTTTTTCAGTTTTTTTTAGAAAATACCTGATGGTATCTGTCACTGGGAAGCAGACAATTTAGGCTTAAAGAACCAAAATTGAATCATGAACAGTGTTGCCTTACAACCAAATGATAAGAAAATGTGCTGTAGAATTTTTGGTGTATGAAGACACCTACTGTAGTAAATCCTGTCCTCTATAAAGTATTGGAGCAAGCTGGAAAAAACCCCAGATCACAACGTTGGAAGCAATCTAAGGCAATAAATACTTATCTACAAAGAAACAAACTTGTGAACTGGAGCATGGTTTAATGTGCTATAAATCTGAAGTATAACTCAAGAGTACACTGGGATCTTTCATTGTGTGAACAAAATGAGGTAAGTCTACATCAGATTGTCTGGCCAAGATGAACAGGAGAGCTGAAACTGCTTTGAGTAGTCATTGATTACTACAGGAACAGTTGTAGGGTTTTTTGAAATTGTTTTTTGTGGATGAACGAACTTGATTCAGGAGGCCTTTTCCAGCATTCACAAGTTGCTTTGCTATTTTCTTTTGAATATTGGAACTGAACAGTTCTATTTGTCATGCTAGATTAACTTCAGATGCTCTCTTCCTCCCTCAGCTTCCCTTGTCTCCCATTTTTGTGGAAAAACCTCTGAAAGTGAGAGCAACACCCAGGGTTAGTTGCTGGAGCCTGGAGTGAATATTGAAGTTGACTGCAGCTAGAAACAGAATGGGTCAGAGTCAGGAGAATGGAATGGTAAGAGATAGATACATGCATCATGGAAGGATCTGGCACGTGGGGCTGAGCTGGGTGAAATGGGGAGAACAAGGATGGGTCAGGCAGAGTTCAGCAAGCAAGTTCAGGAGGACTGAACTGGGAGCTGCCATGGTAATGAGGGAGGAGAACTGTGTTTTTGTGATTAACCGATCGATTTAATAGTTAATCTGTCTCAGCTCCCTCCATGCTAAAATATTGACAGGTACACTTAATTACCTCACACGAGTAGTAATTAGTTTGTTTCAGTGAAGGTTGCTGAGGTATTTACTGCACGTGAACATATTGTAAAGTCAGGTGAACTAAAAATATGGATGCTTCATTTTGCTGTGGTAGAGATAGATGATTTTGTATCTGTATTTGGTTCAGTATATGCTTTCTATTTTAAATATATTTATTTACTTAAAATCTGATAATAAAAGCTGAAATTTACTGTGGCTGTACTGTTATACAAGTTTTTCCCCCCATATCATTCTGAAATTAAAACATTGCAATACCTACAATTATTCCAGAATTAAGCTTTTTAGGGAAAAATGGTTTCATATCCATTTAGAAGAGCTTTGAGTTACAGTAAAGGATTAAAGCTGGGACTTGTCTTGTTTCAGGTCAGTACATGGAAACTAGCAAGTTCATTCAGAGATCCCCTAGAAAGTAATGTGCCAATTCAGGAAACAAAAATCAAATACATCTCTCCACCAATGGAGTTCTTCATAGTCATGGATTGATTTTAATGTCAGCTCAAATTTGTTCTTAGATTTTTGAGGCATTTCCCAACAGACAGGGCTTTGGCAATAGAAGTGCTCAGTTTTTCCCAGGTAAGTTATTCACTGCTCTTGAGGTTTGTTTCCTGCTGTTTTGAAGCACATCTTCTTTTGCTTAGTTGACTGGTGATTTTCTCTGGGAGAAAGTGAGGAGCATAAGATGACCTTCTGAAGTCTTGCAAACCTGTTGCACAGAGGTCAGCATGAGGGCTATCTCTGACCAGAAAGCTCTGGAAATACTTTTGTGTACCTGTGTGTTGTACAGTTGATTTTACTATTTAGCCTGCAGAAGTTTCTTAATTTCTTTCTAGAGTCATGCTTAGTTTTTTTTTTCTTCCAGTAAACACTTAACCCCCACAGAAAGAAGTATACTTTGTGACATATTTGTAATATTTGATTATTTAAATGTTCAGAAATCACAATAATTACTTACATTTATTTGCCTTGCTAGGTTATTTTAATAGATACATTCTTATATATAACTTAACCTTCCCCGTTTTAAATTGTATAGGCAGCTGTTTACTTTTGTAATTTCTTATGTAGCCCTTAGCTTTTGCATCAGATAATTGTTTTCCCTCATGTCCTTCATTAAGTAATTGTTGGGAACCCTCAGTTTATAGACATTCAATTAAGTCATTTGCTCCTCATAATTAAGTAATGAACCCCAGCCAGTGACCAAGTAAACATCATCAGAAATGATGTCTGAAGTATTTTATCATGAGCCTGACACCAATTCAATAGCTGTACCTCAGGTAATCAAACTAACTTCTTATATTGGATAATTGGATCATAAATTTGATCAGTTCAGTCCAGGCAAGGGTGATGATGCTTTGCTGACAGTGATTTGCTGCTAAAATTGCTTAATTGTGATGGCATATGTTGTCAGTAAGGCTCTGTTGGTCAACCGTGGTTATCAAAGGCACCACTTGTCTTAAAGACGTCATTTTCTTTATTGCAGTCATATTCCATGGAATGACACTACAGTAAACTGGCCTTCTCCTGCTTCCATGAGATGTGATAGAATCTTAATCTTTATTTCAGGAAGGAAGGATAAAAGAACAGACTCAGTTCCCATCTAAATTAATTTGCATTTTGTGCTGCCTGTTTCTAGTTAATCCTGAATGCGTTTCCAGCGAAGTAGCAAGCATTTGATTTTGGCATTGACTGACGGTGTAAACACCCTCATACCCATGAATTATTGGAATAAATTTAATATCTGAGGTTTCTGTGTGGAAAGTATTAGGGGAAGTGCAATTTCTTTCATACTACAGACTCCTACTCATCAGTGAGTGCTTTGAGCATCCCTTTAATACAAAATGCTGTTGCCACCTCTCTTCTGCTCTGGCACAGCCACGTAGCGGAAGGGGTCATCTTCACTGTTAGGAGGAAGTGCTCTTGTGGCTTCACTGCTGAATGAGATTTCACTTGCATTTTTTTATTTTGTGAGGAAGTTTGAAAGGAATAAGGTGGATCCATGACCTTCATTCTGCAGAGCTGCTCTGGGTGGGAAAGGAAATGGGATGTGTACTGCATGAAAATACCAATGAGGTGCTGCCTTCCAGACTGGCCTGTGTTTGTCATTACTGCTTTGCCTGTCCTGTCCCTGAGACGAGGACAGGGCCAGGCTCAATCTGGCCTTTCACATTCTTCATTTTCTCATATGCTTTGTAAGATTCTTGTACATTGTTACGTCTGAAAGGCTTACATCTTCAAACCGTTTCATTTTTGAGGGCTTTGCAAATAAGTTTCTAAACCTATAGAGACTGACTGCAGTTTGTATATAGTTGGGTCTTCCCATCCCGCTCTACCTACCACCACAGCAGAATTACAAAGAGGTAAGATGAGCATTGCTTTCAAGCTTAGCTTTACTGGCTTGGCACACGGCTGTTCTGAAAGCGCATTGTACTTCTAAGGAGCATCATGTTACTTCAAATGTGTGTTGTGAAATAGGAAGGAAACAAAACCTAATGTTTCCCATGTATTTAAGGAATATAGCCCTTCTAACTACCTGAAAACATTAGGAAAGCATTTTAATGTTGACAGTATGGGAAGTCTATATGGAGATATCTTGACTCTTACCAAATGAGAGGCCTATCTGTCAAGGAGAAGATTATAGAGAAGCATTAGCATTATTAAGTGTGTAGTTGAAAGGAGACAACACTGTGATTCAAGGGTGATGAAACCACCTGTAAGACCATTCATGAGATTATGCTTTTGAAAGAGATTTTGTAATGCTTTCCGTTTATAACTGGATTATGTTGTGAGATTCAATGGTGCATAAATAAGATCACATAGGAAAGCTGTAACAGTCATATCTTCTCCAAAAAGGCAGAGATAATGATGATAAAATGTTATTAGTATAGGGTGCATGTGTTTTTTGGTTTATTTATTGTCATCTATTCATTGATGCAACAGGTGAGTAAGATTTTTAAGCCTCCTGTGAAAGCTTTTACTCACAGTGTTTTGTGCAAACATTTGAAGAAAACATTTTGCTCCATGTTTCTGTAAGCAGTACAGTGAATAGTGAACGAATGTAATAACATTTGTTTAAATGGATGCTGGAGTTTTATAGTTATTGGCTATTGCGTATCATTTAGGGTATAGTAATGTTTTGAAATTATCTGCTTTTGCTGATAAAAGGTTCTTTTGGGTTGGTTTTGAAATTATTTTGAAATAATTTGCTGATTTGCCTCCACTCTGTGTAAAAATCTGTTGTATGCTTTGTAATTGTAATGAAAGAATTTCTTACTAAAGAAAAAAAAAATTTGAAACAAATTGTACATAAAAATGACTTACAGACTGTCTTAGCTTTAAAACCGATTTAAAAGTTATTCTGATGGAGTAGTACTTTTCTTGTCATGTTTGCTGAGAATAAAATGATAACTGATATTTATTATTCAGGAAGTCTGACAAATAACAATCAATCTGTGATTTTCTTTGATACATTTCTATTACGTTCAGAGCAGGAATCTTGCTCAATGGTTATAGCTACAATTTAATCAGTAAAGAATATAAATTTGGTGATTTGACAGCCTATGGTGTAGAAAACTCTGAGGGAGAAATGGTCAATAAAGAGGTAAATGCTTACTGATCATATCCTTTTCCAAAGGAAAATCTTACCTCTACAGTGTTAGGTAAGTTCTGTTTTTACTGGTGCTACCGATACCTTAAATGCTAAGCAGCACAACTTGTCCATTAAAAAAAAACAA
This sequence comes from Porphyrio hochstetteri, assembly GCA_020800305.1. Taxonomy (NCBI): domain Eukaryota; kingdom Metazoa; phylum Chordata; class Aves; order Gruiformes; family Rallidae; genus Porphyrio; species Porphyrio hochstetteri. The sequence goes on along the minus strand of CM036906.1, from coordinate 46,212,299 downwards.
CCAAGTTTAACCAGGTAAACAAGGTTTTACTTCTTATAATGTGTGTAATCCTAGGGAATGTCCAGTTCCACTGGAATTGTTACTGAGATAGGATAAATCTTTTATTGTTCATTAATTTAGTCTGTGACATGAAAAATAAATGCGTATTGTAAAGATCACAGAATCACAGAATAACAAGGTTGGAAAAGACCTTAAATATCATCGAGTCCAACCATTCACATCCTAAACTAAACCATATCCCTAAGTACTTCATCTACCCTTTTTTTGAACGCATCCTTTTTTTTTCATTTAAATGAAAAACTAGTTTTTTCCCAGTTTGCAGGTGTTGTAAGTATGTGCCAAATGAAGCTTAACATTAAATGAATTAGTGGTGGTTGCTTACGGAAAGCTTAGCAAAGAGTAGGTGAAAGTGAAATTAGTATGCCTAGTGCAGGAAAGGAGAAGGAATTATAACATATTTATGTCTAAGTATCTTCCTGTATTGAGCTCCTAAGGAGACATGTTTGTTGGCAAGGAGGTTGGACTTGATCTCTGGAGTCCCTTCCAACCCCTACAATTCTCTGAATACTGTGAAGGAAAATAGTTGACACACCTTGTATTGGAATAGTTGTTTCAAATAGGGATATATCTGAGAAAATGAAGTTGGCAAAGTGCAGTAGGTTTATTTATTATAGTAATCTATGTAATGTGTGTGTTGTACCAGTCCTGGTAAGCTCTGCATCCCACCGCTCTCACCGGAGACCAGCAGAGAATACAATCACATACGCTGCTCACTTTGCTGACAGGATAAATCAGTCAACAATATTATCAGTGCCCTTTTTGTTGGCTTATCAAGAAACATACAGAATATATGCAGTATCTGTGTCAAGTACAAAATCCAAACCATACTTGTAGGCATTCTGTCTTAGGTACCATCTGGTCTGTATGTGATTTTAGGATTTCATAACGTGGTGCTTTAGATTTTTTAACTGGAGAATCATGGAAATCTGATTAACATTTTAAGGTAAGGCAGGAAAGAGGCCTTTAATCCTTCAGAAGCAACACAATATATTAATTATTACTTAGCTAAATTTGTTCCTGCTTCAGAAATTGAACGGTTTCCCACCATAAATACTTTTGTATATACTATTAAAAGTAAAAAGTCGGTAACATTTCTTTTTAAACTTACTTGCCGTGACTTTGTTGGGTATTTAGGTGCCTAGATCAAGACTTATTGTATGATAAGCGAAGGCTTCTATAGGAAGGGAGTTACCAGCACCTAAATTTAACTTATCCTTAATAAGCTCTGAAAAAGTCTCTCTGGATCTGCTGCTTTTATAAAGAAGCTTGCAGAGTGTAGTGATCTTGCTGAAGCATGTAGTATACTTAATGTTTGATGGTGTGAGTACTCTTGTCAGTGTTTTCTTCTGAGTATGCTGCTAAACTAATGCCATATAGCAGGCTGTGCTTTGATACCTGAAGATAAATTTGGAGCTTGAACAGGCTAGAAACCTATCAATTTGTCTTGTTTCTTGAGGGTGTTCCATAGTAAAGACTTTTTCTTTAAATGACACTGAAATCTCATGTATAGCAACAATCCCGGGTTTTTATATTAGAGTAAGGTAAATGTCATTACAACTGCTATTTGACATAAAATTGTCTGTAAAATAAATCAGTAAAGACTGTATTTAAAAGGACATAACAGCAACATGGATACAATTTTTTAAATAAGGTGTAAAGCACAGAAGAAGAAGAAGGGGGATAACCAGCCTTATATGTATTTTTAAATATTTTTTTTCCTTGTTTGAAAGGCAGTGTACTTGCACTCAGCACAAGCATAAATGTGTTTTAATACAGCCCAAGAAGTATGGCACTAGGAACAATGGGGGATTTTAGGCAGAATAAAAGAGAATAGAAACCTCCAAGAGTGGAGGAACATCGATGTGATTGGTTGAGTGAGCAATAGCTGGATGTCATATCAAACGTCAGTTTTCCACTGTGTCAATCTATGAATAGGATCTCTGCAGGAGTCATACAGTATAATTAAAATTTGGGACAATCCATGTCTCCTTAAATAGTGATAACTAATTTGGGAAGGTGCTCAACCCACATATTTGAATATATGCATTTTTTTCAAAACAACGGTGCCTAAACTGGAAATCCAATTAAAACCCACAAAACCACCACCCCCTCCGCCCCCAAAAAAAACCCAAAGCAGAAAGGATATTTTTAACATTTGTATGAATAACTATGCATATGTACGACAGATTCAATTTGTTTGCGCTGAATAGGTTAATGATACTACTACTACTACTACTGAGAAAAAGTTAAAATCTTGTCTGTCTACCTGTCTTGCAAATTGCTCATTCTGTAATAATGCTGATGCCATTTCTGGCACTACTATAGGAAGAAAATACATTTCCTAAAATATTTTGATGGTAGAAGCTCTTAACTTCTGGCAACTCCATTAAATCTGAGAATCTGCTGCCCATGTTTTACATGCAGTACCTCAAGGGCAGCAGAAGCTGCATGCTCATGTTGATTGCTGGAAGGATATTGTTGTAATGCCGTGCTTCCTCTTCTTTGTTTTACCTCTAGTGTTTATTGTAGAGTATTTTTAGAAACACCCGGCAATTCAAAATAAAACAACGATTACTTCCTGATAATGCATATCAGAAAATGGTTCACACATGGTATTTCTTAGCTCTTCAAGTGTATGATTGGCTGGGCAGAGTTAGGCTAGTCTATCAAAGCAAATTCAGTCTCCTTCCCACTGGGTATTGTAACTGGACTGAAGATATTTTAAGTACACACTGAATTGTACTATACTTTATTGTAATCCAAGATTAGGTTCAGTAGAATAGGCTATAAATTCCTTCTATATTTCTGATTTAATTTTCTCTTCTCTGAACTAATTTTACATGGTGTTGGGTGGTTTCTTTGTTTTGTTTGGGATTTTGATTGTTTGCATTGATGGGTTTTTGTTTGGTTATTTTTTTCCTGTTATCTTTTTAACCTTTGGCACACAGCTATAGCCTTTAACTGGTGTGCATGGAGGCTTTTCACTGAAGCAGTTCATAGCTAACTTGTGGTAGCCTTGTCACCACAAGTTTCATGTTCCCTGGCCCTGGAAGATGACTAAAGCCTGCTTCAGTTTGGCATTTACTGGAGAAAAAAAAATCGTATTCCCTGGAATTCAATTCTACATTTTGGACAGAGAATTTATGAGAGAGGTGCTTTCTTTGGGCTTTGGTGCTATCTTGGGTCTCAAGTGACCTCTTCAAGCAGAGGTGTTTATTCCATGTTTGTTTTTAAGTGTAGAGGAAACCTCTAGTGCAACAGTGGTTGGTGACTGGAAGTCAAGTTAAAATGATGGATCAGAAGGTCTGACTTCTTGTCAGTTACTAAGTCTGACTTAGCAGTTCCATTTCTTCGAAGGAGTCTCACCCATCCTTGACGTTGCACAGCTCGTAAAGGAAATGGATGGCAGAATAAATGTACATATGAAAAGAGAAAGTGTCTTTTAAACAATGGTTTATTCTTGGAGCACAAGCACTGATATCTAATCCAAAATATTACTATTACTGCCAGATGAAGTACAGGTTAAAATTAAAGTTGTTTGCATGCCTGGCTTGTTTAGTAGCCTCCACTCTTTAATCACTTTGAGTGCCTATTTGCAACTGTGGAGTGGGACGTTATAGTTGCCTGTTCAGAACATGTGTAGGGTTCTCAGTCATAAACATAGTGGGTGGTGCAGGAGATCACGATGGGGCTTCTAGAGTTAAATTGGTAGATCTGTACTTGTTCTATTACCTTCTGTTTCAGATTTAAGTCTGCACAGTTCGTTTTCACTAGGCACATCAATATATGTGGTCTCCCATACTAATATTAAATAAATATTTGCAAAGTCACTCCTACATTGGTAAGCTTCTGGTATGAGGTCCCTTCTGGTCTTTTGGCAGTGTTACAGCAGCTATTCATCACTCTCTTCAGGATTGCCATTTTCATTCTACTGAAATGTATTAACATTGTGCTATGATAACCAGTAATTTTAAGTGTTGACAGTGTTTCTAAATTATATGTTCCTGTTTTCTTCAAGATATCTGAACTTGTCGAAACACCACACCATGTGCAGTGATTGCATGTAAGGTAGATAGATAGGCTGAAGACTTAATTTGTAGAGGTATCTATTAAATGTACATAATCCCATTATTTAAATCTTTATTTAATTTTCATCAAGTGATACATTCATAAAGCAATGATATACAAGTGAAGAACACATCATTAATAATTATTAATTGATACTAGATATTTGTAGTTATGTAATAATTTGAATGTTAAAATAACGACTCAATTTAAGTACTTTTTATTGATTCAGTATCTGCAGTGCTTGTGGTGTATATTACCTCTGACTGACTTTGTATCACAGCCAGCTATGCTTTCACGACCAGATTTGATTAAATAATTTCAGGTAGAAATATTTTCATTTAAAATGTCATTTTCAGAATTGTAAAAAATTATTATTTGAAACTTCCATCTTAACTGTTTTGGCAGTCCCCAGAATATGCTAAAATGATATTTTTGCAAGTGGAAAGAGGGACTAAAGTTTTCAAGTGTAATTTGTACTGTAATAACGTGTATAAGGTATGTCTTATATAAAATTATAGCTATTATTTTTTACAGAAATGACATAATCTGTAAGTGGAAATGACTTCAAAATTACCTCCCTCTTTTGTTTTCTTTTGTCTTTGAGATTTTTGTTTCATTTCAGTGCTAGTGGTAGTTAACAACTTGGCTTAGCCCTAGATGTAAGGTCACTGCTTTGTGTTTTCACATGGCATCCAGCATTCAGTGGCATCAGCAGGAGTGATACATGCATATGGTTAAATTTTTTGGAGGCAGGACTTTTTAAAGTCCTAATGTCATGGTTTCATCTGGGATAAAGTTAACTTTCTTTCTAGTAGCTGGTATAGTGTTGTGTTTTGGATTTAGGATGAGAATAATGTTGATCACCCACTGTGTGCTTTTTGTTGTTGCTAGGTAGTTGTAGTGTCCACGCTAAGTCAAGGACTTTTCAGCTTCCCATGCCCTGCACAAGGAGCTGGGAAAGCACAGCCAGGACAGCTGACCCAGGCTGGCCAATGATGTGATGTCCCTAGCATGATACAATGATATGATCATATAATGTCATGCTTTGTGTATAACTGGGGAAGAAAACCAGGAGGTGGGATTGCTGCTTGGAAACAAACTGGCAATTGTTTTTCCCTGCATGTGGTGAGCAGTTGCATATGTGCATCTCTTGCTGTTAATACATTATTGTGTTATTTTTGGAGTTGTTACTGTTATTATTCTTGTTGTTATTAATCTTGCTTATCTTATTGATATCCTATTACACTGTTTTTATCTCAACCTTCAAAGGTTTTTTTTCCATTCTCTTTCCCTATCCACTGGGAGGGGAGAGGGACCAGCTGCATGGTGCTTATGTACTGGCTGGGATTAAACCACAACACCCGGTAACATGGCTCCAGTGTGCGACACATGTTCCTGTACATTACTGCAATTAAATAAAAATGGATGAGAATTATGATTTTGGTTTCTGATTCTTCTTTTTCTTAATTATGAATAATGTGGATATATCTCCAGATAGTCAGTCCTTTGAAAGTTTGGAGATGTGTTTTCTGTAACTAATCTAAAAAAGATAAAATTGGAATTTGCAGATAACAAAAGATATTTCTTTTTTCTGAAAGATAAATGAAGGAAATAATGGACTAGGTACTGAGAAGAAAGAAGGGGCTTCAGAATCCCACTTCATGTTAGGGTACATCAGAAATTCAGAAATTGCAGGAATTTTGGACTGTTGTGGAAGAAACGTTCTGTCTAATGAAACAGACATTGAATACTAACATTTAAGTTTCTTTTGAAGCTGCATGAAACTCTGCAACACAGAAGCTATTATAGGGCAAGTACATTATTGTTTAGGTAGTGTCTACACATCATCTGTCAATTACAGCTGTTGGTTGAGGAGGAATACTCTATAGTTGCTGTATTATTTTGACTGAGGATGAGTTGCTTTCATGAGTAATGATCCAGCTAATGGGATTCAACAGCATTATTGCAGAATGAATACTTTTAGTTATTAATCAGTAGCCTTTTACACATAATGTGCTAAAATATTCTGTAGTAAAACCAATCTTCATTAGCGATGCCACAGTGGATTGAAATGTTATCATATCTTTTTGGGCACTGTTTGAACTGAATGTTTAAGTGCCTGTCTTTAACTTCATAATTAAGCCTGCTCTTTGTTTGCAAAACACATAAAAGTTTTTTTCACTTAGCACAGGTTTAAATCCTGTGTGTTCTGCAGCATTTCAGAGGGAATTTGTCCTCTTCCCAACCCAGCAGTAAAGAATGCAGTAGTCTTTTCAGTAGCTGATTTCTTGAGCAGAAAATAGTATACAATTGGCTGTTAAGTGAAAGAGGTATTACTGTTTTTCGTGAAGATTGATCTGAAAACAAGGCTCAAAGCTATAAGAGAATTTTTGCAGTAATTATTAAAAACAACTAAATCTGAAAATAAAACTGAAAAAATCCCTCTGACATATTATACAAAATTACTGCAATATAAAAGTTATGTTAAGAAATAATTCCCAAGATTGGTAAAACTACCATGAATGAAATCCACAGCTGGAAATCTATTTCTTCAGACATAAGCACCCTGCAGAATTTGCGAATTCATGAGTTAGGTGTGCACACAGCATAATGTTTTAGTAAATTGGTAATAAAAAGTTCTGTATGGAAATATTTTACCTGTAATACATGCATATGAGCTAATGAATTAGATTCTCTGCTGTGTAAATCATTTTACATTAAGTGATAGCGGAGGATCTGATCAAAGGGTTTTAAGAGTGACATTTACCAGGTAACGAGGGGTCTGTGATGTAACATGTAACACAAAATGGTGTTTTATACGGGCTCTCTCTCTTTCAAAAATCCAGTTTTAAGTAATGGATACAATTTAGACACGTGGGTAAAATGCCATGTGTAATTAGTATTCTGAAATCAGATGATGTTGTAGTCACTGAATGAGTGTGTCTGCAGAGTCATCTGGCTGAAGTTAGGCTATTAGCAGCACTCCTTTTTCACAGATCATTTAGGAAGTCTTTACATATAGCATTTTAGCATCGTGGACTTTAATAATATATTTTGAGGAAAAAGAATGTCTTTCTTTTAGGAAAATAGTATTCAAGATAGTTATGTTCTGGAACTGATTGAAAACAAATACTCATGCAATTTTCTCAGAGAGAAAAATATTAAAAAGCAAAGCACAAAAATCTTGAAAACCACAATAAAAACATCTAGAGATTATTTATGATAAATAAGGAAATTATTACTCAAACATAACTGCTAATAAGTGATTAATTAATGGACTCTGTACAGCCAATGTAGATGTACACTGGAGAAGGACAGGCTGATAGATGGGCTTTGATGTACTCCTCAGTTAATATCTGTAGGAGTAAGTGATAATTAGAAGTACTCTGCATAAATAGAAAATATGGAAGGTGGCTTTTCACCAGATAATTTTGTCTGTCAACTGTTGCTGGATTTCGCAGAGCTAAATATTGATTCTGTCAAGTAAGTTGTAATAAGTAAGATCATCCCACTTTGCAGGAACATGTGCAAACACCTCCTACTTCACATAGGAAAATATTTTCTCTACTGTGTTAAAATTTCTTTTACTATATGAGGAGTTTTATTGACATGTAATAGGAAAAAAGGAAATAGAAGTATATTATACAATTTAAAAGGACTATGGTAGAGGAAACAAAAAGTAAAAATATTGATGGAGATTTGTTCTTATTTATCCATTGCTGGGAAGTCATCTTAAAAATAATACATATATACATATTTTGAAGTATTTTTACTTTCATTGAATTTACAGTGAGATCTAAAAAGTAGCTACTATACATCTGCCAAGGTATTGCAGTAAAATTAATGAAAAAATATGTGGTTCTTTATAAAATTAAATTATCATCTGCTATAAAAAAAATCACTATTAAGACATGCACACAACACAATACCCACACAACTTTGAGAGACTTTGAAGTCCATATTACTTCTAGCAGGCATGTCTGATAAAACTTGCATGTTTTGAAAGAGTTTACAGTTTCTCCCAATAAAGCTTGAAAATATCTATTAATTTTTTCTTACATTTTAAAAAATAAATTACGTTCATTTCTGGATAATACATTTTGTAGCCATTTCTATTAGAGCTTTTAAAATATTTTGCATTTTCCTGTGTATTTCTCTTGTGTTAATTGTTATCTAATTAATGTGCTCAACTGTAAATTTCTATTATAATTTGTTTTTAACTAGTCCTGCCTTAGGTATCTTACTAATGCATGGGTTTAAAAAAATAAATTTCTGAGTTGCAAATGTAAATAGCACATAAGACTGTTTCCAATTACTTGGCAAAGAGGTTCAGCTTCTGTAAATATGCTTACCAAGCTGTACTGAAGCACAGTGAGAAGAACTGAGTTGTTACGACTAGAGTACTGCTTGCAGCTGAGAATGCTTTGTGTCTGTGTATGTGCATGGGAAAAAGGACTTGCTTGTATTTTTCCAAAGTTATGGAAGTTTCTGGATCGAGCAAGAAGGTTTGGTTGTGGGTTTTTTTCATCTAGAAAGCTGCTATATTACTGCAAGTCATCACTTTGCCAGATCCGGTATTGTTTATTGTAGTCAGATAAACGTAGTTCGGCTTTCTAAGTCCCAGTGTCATTCTTCATCTTGAGGAAAGACATGCTTACCTAGAGTGTGACAGAGCACTGGGACAGGCTGCCCAGATAGGTTGTGGAGTCTCCTCTGGAGACATTTAGAACTCACCTGGACATGATCCTGTGCAACCTGCTCTAGGTGATCCTGCTCTGGCAGGGGGGTTGGAGTAGATGATGTCCAGAGGTCACTTCCAACCCCTACACTTCTGTGATTCTATCATCTTCTAGTTGGTTGGTTAGAACAGAACCCATTTTTTATTATTGTTATTTAGCTAACTAAACCTTTATGTAGAATTATAGAAACATGTCACTGTATTTGCACTTTAAAAAAAAAAATGTACAGAGATTATTGTGGGTGAATTTTAAACTATGTAATGCCTCTGTGGCTACCTTATTGTATCATAGGGCATATCTAAGAATAATTGCTTCTTTCTGTTTCTTTCGTGCTTCTTTCTAAGTGAACAAATTTCCATCTCCTTTGAGAACTATACAGATCCTGTTGAGGCTTTTAGTATGGACCACAGTGATGAAAGGAATGAAATGGTCATACTTGGTTTTGCAGTCAGGATGTGATTTAATGGCTGGGAAAAACTACTAGTTCTCTGACATCTGTCTGTGAAATAGCATGGCAGGGGCTGGGTGAAGATGTAGTTGTGGTCCCTCAATGTTGCCTGGAGTCCACGTACTGCCCTTGATGAGCTCTGGCAGATGGGGATGGCTGGCTCTGAACTGCATCATAGTCTGTAGGATGCATTTCCTCTGTTGCTCATTCTCCACTCTTCTTTTGTGCGCAGAAGACATTCACTATTCAAGGTCTGAGAGGAGATATACAAACTTCCATTGCTGGTCCTGCACTTTGTGGGGCTTCTCCTTGCAGGTCTGTTCCCTGCACCACAAATGAAACAGAGCATGCAGGGGACAGCTGCTACAACTGATCAAAGCAATGTGGTGAAAGACACTGGTGCCAAGTAAGAGAGGCATGATGAGTTGTTCAGGAAACTTGGACACAGTAGGAAGTCCCTTAGAGAAAATGTGTTTTCTTTTAGCAGCAAATTTTGAGTGTCTGTAAGCATGCATGCTTATTACTTACAAGCACTTCTATTTTGTGTGGTCTGATATTTATGGCTCCCAACTATTCAGAAGAGTGGCCAACAGACTTCTGTGGAATGTAGGAAGAATTAAAATGGGCTAAGGAGTATGACAGCTTGCTTTGAGAGTTATTTAAGGGATGCTCCTGTATCATAGTAAGTGTTCTAGTTGCAACAAATATTGAAAAATGTCTAGGTTGGAAGACAACTCTGAAGATCATCTGGTCTAACTTTGTGCTGAAAGCAGGGCTTTAGATTAATTTATTAATGCCCTGGCAAGACGAGTCTTGAATATTTCTGGTGAGGGAGATTGTCCCGCTTTTCTGGCAACATGTTTACAATGTTTAGTGGTCTTCATGGTGGAGATGGGTTTTTTTTGGTTTTTTTTTTTCTTATATCAAGTTGGTATTTCCACTGATGCAGTTTCTACCTGCCGCTTCTGGCTGTGTCATTGCACATCCCTATATAGAGTGTACCTCCATCTTTTCTGTCTTTTTAAGTATTAGAAGCCATCTTTTCTGTAGGCTGAACAAACATAGCTACTTCAAACATCTTTACGATGTCATATTCTTCAAAGCTTTACTCATATTGGAGACCTTCCACTTTTGTGGAGAATTTGGTTCTCTCTAATGTTTTCAATATGTCTCTTGAACTGGGATTACCAAAGTAAATCCAATGGAACACAGTGAAAATGTGCACTAGTAGATGCTGCAGAAAAGCTGAGGTAGGAGGAGGATAATCAATTTATAGTGTGATATTAACAATACTGCAAAATATGTAAGTCTTACCCGTTGTGTTTTTGTGTTTTGAACACAGTGCCCCTTGTCCCCCTCAGCTGATGTGTAAATTAATGTGTTTTTTTCCTGTGCTTTTTCAGATTCTGGCATTTCATGAAACCAATATTAGCAGATCAAAACCTACAGAGAACGGTGATCTTTCTGTCCTTAAAGCTGTATGAGTCATGGCATTTTATTAAACTGGCAGTCATGCATAATTCAAAGAAGCGTGGCCTCGTGTCACCAGAATGTGTGATTCATCATACTGATATTGCCTGAGGAGTCTTGAAGGACAGTGCATTGGAAGTCCAGTCCTTTCTGTTATTCTTGGAGGACTCTGCCCTTGGAGTTCTTGATACACATGAATCCATGCTTCTTCAGACAAATTAAATGAAATGGCTTTAGAACGGGACAGAAGGCAGTTTCTACAACCAAGTTTGCCGGATATGATGTGGAGCGAGGTGTAGACTTGACTTAGCAAGCTGGCAGTAAGATGAAGCATATGTATGCCAAGAAGGCATAGAAATGTGAATTTAAAAAAAATGAAGACTCTTAGTGCTGCTGTGGTGGGAATTTGCAGATAGATTCTTGTTGCAATGCTTGTGATTCCCCTTTGTGGCACCTGTTCTCAGGGGGCAGCAGCTTGCTTGGTAGTAGCCTCTTTGCCCAGTTTGGATGGTTTTAAGACCTAGAAAACTACTAGAAGGTAACATATCAACAATTTTAAGATCGTCACCTGCCATTGCTCTGGATATCTGTGCTTTGGTGATGTACTGACAATCAAGTATGTCCCGATAAACCTTTCTGCTCTTTTGCGGTGAAACGGGCAGTTCTGCCCTGGGGCTACGGTATAGTGTCTGCTCTTTTGAATCTGCAGCCTGTGTTTGGATACTGATGCTTTTTCAATTGCTAGTGGCTTGTGACCCACATTCCATGGCATACTTAAAGTGCAACGACTCATAGTCTTTTATAAGAAGTTACTTTTCAGAGGGAATGAATGATAACAAAATAGTGTAAATATTTTTATTAGTGTCCTGCTAATAAAAATAATCGTGAATTGTTTCCTTCAGAAACCTTAATCTGTGTGCTGTCATCTCACCTTTAGCTTAAAATACTCTCAAAGACTTTGTCAGCTCCACCATCTCTTTCTTTTTTTTAAGTAGTCCATAAGAAAAAAAACCCAAAAAAACCCTGCAACACTTTGTCAAAGACTATTTCTAAATCTTTGGTCTATATGGTTACTATTCATTGAGCACGGGACATGAGAGGTGGTAGATGAACTTCCTGTAGTTAAAAACAAAACGAGAAGCACACTTCCCTTAGGCAACAGAAGAACTGAAATAATAAATGATCAAAGGTCTAATTTTTTAGTATGCTCTAGATTGGTGTAGTGTTTTGTTTTAAATGAAAACTATTATGGAAATAATACACTAGCTTTTATTCCTTTGTCCTTTTTTTTTCTCATATCTCTACAGTAGTTGGTTTCTTGATTGCTTTGGTTAGGTTTTCTTTGTTTATAATGATAAATGAAAAAGGCTGGGCTACATCAGCAATATAAGACTTCAGGTCCAGGTGATGAAGCCCTCTGAAACAGAAGGCCTGTGCTGCCTCTTCTGTGTTGTGAACTTTGCAGACCTTGCTTTCCAGAAATGCATATCTTTACAGTGGGCTAATTCAGCAGTAAACATTTCCATATGAGTAAGAAAAATGCAGATAATATTTTCAGAGCTACCTCTGAAGCCATCATAATATAGCAGAACATTCAATCATTAAACATCTTCCTTATCCGGTATGATTGCTTCTTTGTTTAAATAAGTCTGCCTGCCATCAGGATGCAATACTGTATGGAAAAAACACCACAACAAAACCAATGAACAACAAGCTTTGTGTCACCTTAATATAATTGGAAATTCCCAAAACTCTAAGGGATATGCTGAACAGCAGCTGGGTTCTTGGGAGGAGGGATCAGACATGAAAGCAGAAGATAGGAATAATCCCTGGTCCTCCAGGCTGGGGGAGGAGCAGTTGGCTAACTTATTTCTGCTGTGCTTCCTAGTCCAAGAAAACTGTTAGTCCTGCAAAATTTATTGAAAATTTACATGTGCATATAAACCCACCAGCATGTCATTGTTCCCATGTCCAAACTGTTGTACCTAGAAGTGGCACCCATCTCTCATACCCTCAAATACATCCCTGTTGGTCACCTTCCAGCTGTGTGTTGGAACAAGTTCCAGGTGTGTCTTGTGTTTTTCTCATGTGTTATGATTCCTTTTGAATCCTGGCATGCACACAGCAGGGTGGAAGTGAACAGGTGTAATGCAGGTAACAGCGTTATGTGGTGCTTCTGTGTACATAGTATTTATAATCTGTCTGTGTGATAAGGTGCTCGTGGGACACATGTCAGTTACATGAGACCCCAAGGAGCCAGGAACCTTTGAAATTCATTTGTGTTCTTAGCAAGGTTGCATGGCAGATGAAGGATATGGATTGAGAAAGGAAAGAGGCAGTTTGTGATGGGCAAGAAAGACATAATCTGACAACATTTAGAGCTAGAAGCAGTCCCACTGTGAAAAAACTAGACTAAAATGAAGATAAACTTCTGGAGCATTTTTATCTGCTACTGTTGTCAGGCAAACCAGTGGAGCTAGGAGCAGCAAAGTTTTCACCCAGTGAGTACCGTGCTTTTGTTGAGACGCCCCCAGGCACTTCAGTGTGGGTCCCACTGCTCTGAATACATATGCACATCCATTTTCTGCAGTCTGATTGGGGTAACTTTCCACTGTCCGTTTTGATTGGCATTTGGGTCAGTGGTTTCATCTTGTTGCCACTTTTCACTGAAGGGTAGGTCCCACCATGCAGCTGTCAGGGGTCTCCAAGCCAGGGGCTGGCACTCCAGTTCCCCAGGGATGTATCCTTACGAAAAGCTCCGTCTTTGCAAGAGATAGATTGTTGCAAGCAAAGTTATTTCTATTCTGTTAAATCGCTGTGATAATTTGGTCTGTGTGGAAGCTACTATATTATTACTACAGCTGCTACAAAGCAGCAATCTTTGAGGTCACCGTTGTGCAGGAAGTTAGAGCAGAATCATTACTTACTATGTAGCCAGAAAAAAAATACTTGAAACTGACTAGAATTCTTAAGTGTCCATACTGTGAGCATTGAGTATAATGTTTTCGATCCTTTTCTATTTATTTGTTAATTCTTAACACACTCACACACACGCATGCATGCGCACACACACACACACACACACATCCATTTGCTATCAAAATAGGTACATCTGCCTTAAAAGGAACTTTCTCTGGTTACTTCTGAGCTCTGTTTCTGTAGCTGTTTAAACTGTTTAAGTCTGTAAGATCCATATGAACCTCATTGACTGATGTATTTGCTATGTACTTATTTAGATAGAGGTATACATATGAGGTAGGCTATTACTGCATAGCTTTCATATTAAGTGATGATAACTTCACCCCATGTTGTTTTTCCAATTATTTTTCTGTGATACTTTGGTTGCACAGTGAGACTATTTATTTTATGAAGTTTGGGAGATCAACCCACGACATTTTCAGAATTTATCTGTTCCATGTTTTGACAGTCACCAGTAATCTCCTGGGTAGCTATGATTGCTGTCCATGGTGTGTAGCAGGGTCTTGCTGAGTATAATGCCCAGGGACTTTGTCATTTTACCTTAGCTGTTTAAGTATATAAAAGAAATGAAAGGGGGATAGAGATCAATTATATATATTTAAAAAACCCAAAGCCAAACACAGATTGCTTTATAATATTTTGAAGTGATCTACAGGTGGTATCTTGAATAAAGATATATAATTATTCAGATACCTGCTGTCTCACTGTCCTTGAGCACAGATGCATTTGCCTTTTTCTGTATATTAGGGAAAAAAACGAGAATGGTGCTACTGTTCCAGAAATATTGTCTCTAAGTCAACATTTCTGGAAGTAATATGTAATAATTCACTCTTAGGCAGGCACAATCAGGCACTGAAATGCATGTATGGGGCAAAATAATTCAAAGTCATGGACTCCATCTCAAAAACACTGACTAAACTAATGAAGCTACATGACTCTATTTCTTAGACCATCCTCTTTATCTGAACTCAAACAAGAGAGGGGTGAATATAAGTATGAAGATAACTCATTGCAGTAGGACTGCTGAAGGACTTGGGATCAGATTCACAAGAGACAAGGGAGGACCACTCAGTAAATACGACCTGGGAATTATCTATGCTGTACTGCAAATATGCAGTCTGTGTTCTGCTTCAAGAATCACTTCTCTTCAGTATATATTCAGGAAACACATATTTAAAAAAGAAAAAAAGAAGTCTACATGTTGTCCATATTTGAAAAGGATTCAGAATAACTTTCATAGTAAAGACCTTCATCCTAATGAATTGATAATTTCTCAATTACAGATTGGGGTGGGCAGGTGGGGGAATAAACCCCAAACAAAAAACCACCCACAAAACCAGGAAATATTGGTAATGGTTTTAGGATGTATTAAAGGAGATATCGAAATATAATTTACAATTAAGAAATTAAACTTAAGAAATAAGTAACCACAGTTCTTAGTAGTTGTATAGACCATGCTTGTATGTGGTACATGCCTTTATGTGATTACATTTCTCATTAATTGCTCACTGGGTATAATAACTTATTTGATCATTTTATATTGCAAGAATGTTAGTGCCAAGGTTCCACTTAGACCAATGTCCTCTCCCTGGCTGCAGCTAATCATATGTATTAACATGGAAAATGCAGGAAAATCTCTAATGGACTTCTATGGCATAAAAAATCCAAAGGTAAAAATACCAAATAGAAACCTTCACTTTGTAAGTTATTGACTTAAGCACTAAGGCTTAAAGGGTTTAAGAAGGTTATGAGTGTTTAGAAATCTCTGCTATTATGTCCTCATTTTATCTAATCTCGCTGCAATTTATGAAATCTTGGGAGTTATCAAGAATCTATCTTTAATTCCATTTTGTTACTTTTCTTTATGTTCCTTCCAATGTAACGGTATTCCTTTTGTGCTGGAATGCCTGTTACTTATTGATATAATTGATTTTTATCAGCCCTGCTTTTGGTATTCAGTAGCTGTAGCTGCGGATCCCTAATTGATACCATATTGCACCTAAAAGGCCTGACTGATTTAATAAACTACTTTCCTCTCCATACAGTAGTGCTGTGCATGAGTAGTCTGAAGATGTTCCCATTTACGTTTCTTTTAAGCATGAAGCTGTGTCATCTTTCTATTTTTTTTTTTTGTTTTCCTTTTGATTTTTAAGGATGTTTTAGTTTACAAGTGGCCGGTGTTAAAGATGTGTTGGATTTATCCTAGCCGAAAGGCAGGCTGCAGAAGTGAGAAGAAATAATTGCTGTGTGTATACAATCCCATCGCATAGGATGGCCATCAGAACAATATTGGTTAAAGTTGGTCCATTACCTTTTCTGAGACAGAACAGATAAAGGCACCCTTGTGTCTCATTGTCTCTGCTTATGGTCATGCTTGCTTTGCTGCTTTAATATTTTGCCAGTTGCTTTGTTTTTGTAGTGTGTTGGTTTTAACTGTGAGGCATATCAATTGTTCAGCCCACTGAGCACCTCAGGGGAAAGTGTGGGACAAATTCAGTTCTTTGCTATTATCATGATGTGCACAAACAAAGCCAGTTAAACACATTGTGGCATGGAAATTACACAGCAGAAACAAGTATGTAAGGAGTACAAGACATTTAGATCTGTGCTTTCACTACCTCGTTATTCCTGTAGGCATCTTGATACTGTATGTAGCTGCCCTTAAGCTTTATCACCCAATTACTTTGGTAACCAACTTCAAGTCATACAAACAGAAGTGTTGCAAGTCAACGAGCATGAATATTTTCAGTGGCCTTTGCAAAACTTCTCTTTAAGCAAATTAGGTTGGCCAACTGGAATCTGAGACAGGTATCTGCTTTTCTGGAGTTCCACCTGGGGTATGTACTCCACACTGCTGTTGTAGATCACGGCTAGGCATTCCAGGGGAAAAAGGACTTGATCCTTTACACCTTTGTTACCAGTCAGGGGGAGTGTCCTGCTGTGACAAGGAACTTTTCCATCACAATGTACTTAACAAACAACTCCTTTGTGTGTAGTAGATTTCTGTTCTATTCTGGGAAAATGTAGGCTAAAATATATGTTGCTTAGTCTGCTGTCCAGTATTAATTTCAGAGATATAACAACAAAAATAACACACACTCCCCCCCCCTACAACAACAACAACAACAACAAAATAAGACCCCAAAGCATTTCTAGCTGTAGCCATAGTCCCTAAAGTGACCTTGCCCTACCATGTTTGCTGGTAGTGGCAGCTGCTCCCTGTATCTACCATCTGCCCTGTCTTGCCATCACCTGCTTGTAATCCACTCAAGCATCATTTTGTCTTAAAAAGAAGAGCTTGTGCTAGAGGGTGCCTGCTGGAGCCAGAGTTAGGTTATTCTAGGC
The DNA here is from genome assembly GCA_020800305.1 of Porphyrio hochstetteri. Lineage (NCBI taxonomy): Eukaryota > Metazoa > Chordata > Aves > Gruiformes > Rallidae > Porphyrio > Porphyrio hochstetteri. The sequence goes on along the minus strand of CM036906.1, from coordinate 46,195,190 downwards.
AGGAAGCCAGGGCTGAGGAGGGGAATAGAATTTTCATATTTGGTGTCACCAAGGCAGTGTAGTTGAGGCATAAAAATGGGCTTAGCCAGGACCCTGATACCAAACTGAGAAAAGGCAGGTCCCCAGATTTTCCTGCTAGACCGTTTAGGACTTAGTGATGGGAGGGGGAGGCACTTTATCAAACTTTCCCAGCTGCTTCTCTCTCTTCTAATATCTTAGGGTGGGTGGGTGGGTGGCTGGGGAGGAGGGGGGGGGGTGTGTGTGTGTTTGGTTTGTTGTGCATTTTTTGTTTGGGTTTTATTTCTCTTGTCCTGAATCCTTTGTGTTTTCTTGAATGTATCTGCCTGTAGAAAATAAAGATTCTTTACTTTATTAGCAGAGCCTGAGTGAGGTTGCAAAATTTCCATAAGATGTGGCAAAACATTATCTAATTACAGATCAATATGACCCCAGTAACTAATGAAATTTTATGGAACAAAATTGTACTAAAACCTCATTATCCTTGGACTTGATGTAAGTAATTGAATATCCTGATTTGCTTTTGTGAGGGTCATGCACTGCAGGTAGGAGAAGCTGTCAAGCTGCTCTGGAAAGGAATACTTATAATCTGACATGTGCATAAAACGGTTTAACTATACTTACATCACCTGCACTTCTATATCCTATTCTGTGAAATAAAAGAGAATCCCAGTTACCATTTTAAAATATAGATTTTTAGACATGTCTTAAAAGGATACAGGCATTTAATGAAGCTTTTAAAAGTTAGATATTAACCTATTTACATTTATTTTCCCTTATCTGGCTTCAAAAAATTTCTGTTTCTGTCTCGTTTCTTGTCTGCCTTTGTAAGCAAAACTGAAATTCTAAGCTGGTTTAGACCACCTTTAAAGTGGACCTGCAGATGGTGCATCACTCAGTGCTACAGGGACAAAGTCAAAGGGACAGATATATTTATTGATAAGGAAACTGTCTAGAAACTAAAAAAAACCCAACCAAACAAAAGCCTTTTAGTTTCCATTTTCCGAACAAACAAGTGTTGTTAATAGTTGTTCCTACTTGAGGTAATTAAAAACTTTTAAAAGTTTGGAGAATGGCTGAAGAAAAGCTATTTTCTAGTCTCTGGGGTTTTGCAGCTGCATATGCTTTCTTGACCCCGGTAGCATTATCAGGTTCTTAATCCATCAGGTATTTTATCCAGGAAAGTATTCATTGGCCATTCCATTTTTTTTTTTTTTCATCTCAGTTACATTGCTCTGTGCTTAGCATTACTCATGGCCCTACCCCAACAGGATGGCATGACAGTGTTGTACCCATCCTCTTGAGTGTTCTCTGCTGTCAGTGATATTAATGCAAGATAGAAACAGGCTGCATGCCAAGACCAATGATGCCCCAAAAGTAATGTCTTGGCAGAAGGATCTTTCCCCTCGTTGGACTACAAATGAAGATAAGTATCACTAAGGTGTATCAGCCAGTGTAAAAGGTGACAGATGTTCCAGATTAACTTCCACCTGAATTGGCTCAAGAGCTCAGTTCTCTTTCCACAGAGGAGCCACTAAAGTCTAAAACATCCCTCCAGATGATGTTGTCTTGAGGTTTGTGAAAGGTTTACTGGTACTGAAGGTGAGGTGTTTCATGCTAAAACAGGTGTGATTTTACATTCATGTGAGACAGTCATCTTTGGACCTAAGGGTTATTACATTAGTGAGCGAACATTGCAAGCCTTTGGCCTCCCCTCTTTTATATCAGATTTATTACAACACACACAGAGGAATCCCATAAGGAGGGCAGATTCAAAAAAAAGAGGACAAATACATCATATTTCTGAGATGCTTGCAACTTGCTGCTATCCTTGATGAAACTCTAAAGCTGATCCCATGTTGCTGTTTTGTTTCTTTCTTTTTTCCCAAGGTATGCCTTGAGATTACAATATGTCTATGTCAGCGAGTCTTGTGGAAGGATCACAAGGTAGTGTTACTTCCTTGTATTTCTTAATTCATAGGCTCCTTCAGAGGACACTCATATGAAGTGAGTCATTCCACATAAATGTGGCTAGTGGAAAATACTACGCTGGTCTATGTTCAGGATACTTGGTGGAAGATTCTTAAAGAATAGCTCACAATAAGGAGCTGTCTTGGTTTGAATAGCAATAGCAGCCAATATATTTACTTAAGTATCTTCTTCCTCTTTTTTTTTCAGTCATATGTATCCAGATGTTTTAACTTGGGAAAGGAGCAATTCCACATTTTTTTCCTCACTGTTGAATATAAAGACATTTCAGGTTAATTTAATCCTTTTTCAGTTTGCATTTTTTGCATCATATTATTAGGCAGACAGGTTTTCTGTAAGAAGTTAGGATTTTTTTTTTTGTGCCTCAGTATTCGTAGTTTAAAACTAATATTTCTACAATGGAGGGCATTTCTGGTCTCATTTGTCTTAATTTTTTGTGATATATCTAAGGTCCATTTAGCTCTCTTCGCTAAATGTACTAGGCATGGCGAAACTTGTGATACCTCAAAAACATTCAGATACCTGAGAGCTATCTTATACCTTGCACAAGTAGGTTCCTCTGGCTGCTGACCTCTTGGGAGATCTTCATGCCCATGTGCTAACTTCTGTATTCTCCTGTTGTGTAAAACGTCTCCCTAATCCAGTGTTTTCTGTCTCCCAGTGATGCCTTTTTCTGTGTGCATGGTTCAAAGGACAGACCTTGGTAGGGAGAGTGATGTAGTGCAAAGCAGAGTAGAGCAGGAGGACCTGCTCCCTCATGTAAGCTTGAGTGCTGTGACAGCAAATGTGCAGTGATCAGTAGCTGACATACTTGCTCATTTTATTTCTTTAAAAGTTTTCCTGCTTAAAATGAGTTCTAAACAAGTTTCCTTCGCATTCTCAGGAGGGTTATTAAAACTCATGCTGCACCACTGTTAAGGAAGCTGCGTTTGTAAACAAAATTTGGCTTTAGCAAATCTGTGTACTTAGACAAGCATTAAACTATGATTCACTTGTCTATTGAGATGAGAAGGTATGTCACAGGAGGTGCTTTTTGAAAGCTGGAGATAAATTTTATTGCCATATCTCAGTAAAAACAGAATCAGCCTAATCTGCTAAATACAAGAAAAATAAGTCCTGTATTTACAGAAAACTAGGCACTAGTCTTTAATTGACTCTTCCTACCTAGCAGACATACCGCATAAAATTATCATGCTTTTATAATGCTTCTTTTAAACATCTTGTGGAGTCCCATCTAGGGATATACATTAGCAGCTTAAGTATGTTCACCCTAAGTTCTTGCTTTCTCTACCTAACTTTTGATTCATTTTCCGTACGTGCCTGAATTTTTTTAGGTGCTGTCCAAATTCTTTTCCATTTTAAAATACAGTACAACTGCATTTCACAATTTTCAGATGTACTATGCTTTTTTTTCTCTATTGCATTTATCATTATTGTGTCAAAAAGGCATACTTGATAAACTCTAAACAAACACTGAAGAAAAGATGATACCCTGGCTGTCTTTTCCAAGCAATGCAGTAAATATGGTTTGTAGTAGTTGACTTTGTGATCCAGCTATCAATTAGTATAAAAATTGTCAACTTAAACCCCATTTTTGCTCTAGAGATATGAATCCTATTTCTGAGATTTTGCCTCTGTCTCTGGCTTTAAATAAATTTGACACAGAGTGAGTGGAAAGCGTGCCACTTGCTGCCTATTGGGTTAGCCTTACCTCTAAAGAATACAGAACTATGAAGATGTATCCTGAAGGCTCTCATTTTGATCATCAAGATGTGAGATACTTTTCAGTACCTCAGGTCAATTTTCTCTGCTTCAATTTCAGCTTTTGTAGGACGTCTTCAATGCAGTTCTGCTCCCAGTTTCATAACTATTTAATATTACAGTTTGTATCAGTTTGATATAGAATTTATCCTTTCATTATTCAGCACTTGATGTGCTTTATTTCCATAGGAAGGAAAAGCAATGTGCTAAAACTCCTTTTGGTAGTGACAGAAATGTACAGGTTTTACTGCATCAGTGGAAAATGATTCTGTATGTTTAAAATGTGCAAGAGTTCTTTAAGTGTATTCCATCTGCAAACTGTGTCATTTCACAGTCCAGTTTATTTTCATTTCAGGTAAATAATTTTTTGTTTGGTAATAGTGTTGTCTTATACAACCGATCATTCCATGCAAATGCTGCATTCCAAGGATAAAACATCCTGGGATTTCGCAGCTGAAAATGCTAAAAAGGGGTGGGTTGTCCCAAGATTATTCACACAATGGGGAGTTCTTCTAATACTAAGTTTTCACTTCATCACCTTTTATTGTCTGTGTTTTTCAGAACTGTGTTTCAAGGTACAGTCTCAGGACTATTTGTCTGTGCAAGGACTCCCATTCAACTTCATAGGGACTGTGCATATTGAGTTTTCTTAGGGCAGTGATGAACTTTCAGTGTTCAGTTCCTTTGTAATAAAGAAGTGTTTCTGACTGCTAGCAGTTACTCTGCTTTTCATAGCTTTTATAGTTAAAGCATTCTGATCTGTACTGCAGATTATATTAAGCGGAGAAAGCTCATTCATTCCTTAAATACCTGTATATAGAAGAGAATAATTTGAAAAATATTGTAGAGCAGGTATTCTCTATATGAAATGCTGGTCCAGCTATTAATAGAAGTTTGTTTTTTTATTCAATTTCAAGGGTGAAATGCCCCTTGCTAAATATTTGTGCAGTTTCTTAAACAAGTGTTTTTTCTGCTGTGTAGTTCCTGGCAACCCACAAGATAAATTATGGATGAAGAGAAAATGTATTTTTATCCATTTGGTTAAACGGAAGTTCTACTTAGCTGCTTTACTTATGGTGTCTGGCGTGGTAATAGACCTACTTACATCATGTAGATGGCATATATAAAGTCTGTCTCGTAAAATGTGTGTTATTGGGAGAAAAAGGAAGAGAGGACAAAAATGCAGATTCTGAATGCATGTGCTGAGGTCCCAGGCACAGGGTGGGAACAGTCTGACAGGGTTTATATAATCTAAGTCAATTAATTTGCTGTTTGCTTAGAAACTTTCTTTGGTAAACCATTTATTTTGGGGTTTTTAGTGGTTTGTTTTTGTTTTTCCTTGAAGTTCCTAACATTCATGTAATGTTATCTTTGAATTGCTTTTTGTAGACGGATTAATACTGCTTTTGCATAGTAATTGTGTCTATAAAATGTCTTGCCAACATTTGCCAGTGTATAAATAATAGCCATATAAATCTATTTATTTAAGAAAGTTTCATTTTTTATGAATTTATCCTGTTTCTGCTTTTAATTTTTTTTTTTTTAAATAATCAAAATACAACTGTTAACTACATTTCTGGTAAGATTCCTTGATTGTCATTTGTTACCCAAAATCACTTCCTTTTTCTTGGAACAGATACTTTTGTTGAAATGTAATGATGAACATCATTGTGACACCTTCAATTAGAGGCATGCCTGGGACTGGAAGCCCCAAGACCTGCAACACTCAGCATAAGCAAACTATATCATCAGAATGTTATCCATGATCTGTGACAAAGTAGATTGCTTTGACCCACCCTTTGTTCTTGTTTGCTTTAGTAAAAAATTTGGGCAAGCTACAGCATTTTTGCTATTTTAGAACTGGAACAGAAAAGTCAGGGATGAAACAAAAACATCTGTTCGGTCTTCAAAGTATTCAGTTAGATTATGTAATTTGTACTTAAAGGAAGAATGTCTATAGGTACTTAAGTGTCTATGGGCTGGCATAACAAAAGTCTGTGTTTGAAGAATACAGAATTAATATCAGGAATTTCCCCATTAAATACGGATTTCTTTAGAACCACTGTATCCGTATGACAGAATTAGCGATGTTGATTTCAGACATTTCAAAATCTGTAAGGATCACCACTGGAGACTTTTACTTCAGCCTGACAGTGAATGGTGATTTTAGCCAATAATTCCTGCAACAAGTCATGGCGGGTCAGTAAGGAGTGCTCATTTTCTAAAGACATCAAATCTTGCTTCCAAGACTTAGAATGAAGACTGTATTACACGCTTGATAAATTGATTGTTACTTTCTCAGCTCAACGTGTACAATCTCATTTTTTGTTTGATTCAGTGTCCAGGAAGTAGATCTTATAACTTCATTGGTTATGAGATAAATATTATTTTACATTTAGAAAGTAAATTAATGTCAATTGCATAGTTGCTGCAATAAGGATGCACCTTATCTGCCTTCAGATGGTGCAGTATTGCATTATGAAAGGGAATTAAAGATCATTATACACAAATCGCAATTCTGTAGTTTGCATGTTGTGACCTTAAAATGTGCAATCACGTTGTGTGACTGCTGTTCAGGAACAGCTGTTTGTGACCAATTCAATTTCTTTAAGTGAGATAGATTACAGAAGCAGCTGGCTATCGCATTATTAGAGATTAAGTCTTAAAGACACTGCAATTAAAATAATTGTTATTGTGTTTTGTGGGGTTTTTTTCTGGTTACAGAAATGCTGCTGGGGCTGTGGAGATTAGTCTCATCCACAATGACTCTATGCTCAGAGGCGACTGAAGTTCTTAAATGGAAAAAAAAAAAAAAAGACCAAAGTATAGCTTTTATAATAGCATCATTACTTTTAACCAACCTTCCCTTCCCTTCCCTTCCCTTCCCTTCCCTTCCCTTCCCTTCCCTTCCCTTCCCTTCCCTTCCCTTCCCTTCCCTTCCCTTCCCTTCCCTTCCCTTCCCTTCCCTTCCCTTCCCTTCCCTTCCCTTCCCTTCCCTTCCCTTCCCTTCCCTTCCCTTCCCTTCCCTTCCTCTTGTCCTCCCTTCCCTTCCCTTCCCTTCCTCTTGTCCTCCCTTCCCTTCCCTTCCCTTCCTCTTGTCCTCCCTTCCCTTCCCTTCCCTTCCTCTTGTCCTCCCTTCCCTTCCCTTCCTCTTGTCCTCCCTTCCCTTCCCTTCCTCTTGTCCTGCCTTTCCTTCCTCTTGTCTTGCCTTTCTCTTAAAGAATTGTAGGGGTGGAAGGGACCTCTGGAGATCATTGCGTCCAACCCCCCTGCCAAAGCAGCTCCCTAGCTCATATTGCACAGATAGGCGTCCAGACGAGTCTTGAATATCTCCAGAGAAGGAGACTCCACCACCTCCCTGGGCAGCCTGTCCCAGGGCTCTGTCACCCTCACTGTGTAAAAGTTCTTCCACATGTTGGTGCGGAACTTCCTGTGCTCCAATTTGAAGCCATTGCCCCTTGTCCTGTCCCCATAGACCATTGAAAGAGGCTGGCTATCTCCTCTTGTGTCCCACACTTGAGATATTTATAAACATTTATAAGATTCCCTCTTAGCCTTCTTTTCGCCAGACTGAACAGCCCCAGCTCACTCAGTCTTTCCTCATAGGGGAAATGCTTCAGGCCTTTAATCATCTTTGTGGTCCTCTGCTGGACTCTCTCCAGGAGATCCCTGTCGTTTTTATACCAGGGAGCCCAGAACTGGACACAATACTCCAGGTGGGGCCTGACCAGGGCAGAGTAGAGGGGGAGGATCACCTCCTTAGAGCTGCTGGCAATGCTCCCTCTCCCTCTCCCTTTCCCTCTCCCTCTTCCGCTCCTTTTCTTCCTGTCTGTCTGTCTGATTCAACTGAGGAGACTTTCCACCTCTGGATGCACTTTTAAGAGTCTGCTGGGGGCAGGTGTAGAGTCATTAGTAACTATGGTTCAGGCAGCTCTGACTCCCCTCTGCTTCCACTAAAATGAGAGGAATACAGTGCAGAATTCAGATAATATCAAGAGATTGCTAGCATTATCCTCACCATCACATTGATTTTTAATTGATGGCAGACCTCAGGCATTTTCACTAAGATGACTGTATTGTGCAGAAACTTATCTTTAAACTTACATAATCATACAGCCACCATCCTCTTTTGTGCTACTTCTAAGAGTTGAGTCATCCCCCAAAAATAACCCCAAAGAGATCATGTATCTTGCATCCTCAATATTCTTTGGGACAGCTGTATTGCTTATTTTTCCAGTTTAACTGAAAATTTTAGACACACACCTCTCAATATGAAGCGAGGCTGCTTTCTGTCCAGGACCAGGCTATTTTAATTTCCCCTAGGAACCTGGTCTTCAGTGCTATCTCTTTGTTTTATTTTTGGTACAGACCAGGACATTCAGGAGTGTTTTTTTGGAGAAAGGAGATGCAGGAAGAGTTGCTTTGTTTTGTATCCCCCACTCTCTGGTTCCAAATCATGAATAAATGATTTGATTGTTCCCTGGAGAGCAAAGCAGTGTGGCCTGCCAGTGAGCTTCAAGTTGCCTGCAGGACCTTAGGGATGAGACCAGATGGGCTGGGAACCTGCCCAAGCCCTGGCTCCTGTGTGCTGGCTGCTCCCCGCCAGCCTCCCTGCTGTGCCCTGTGCTCCATCAAAGCAAACCCTCTGAGGGTTGTGCTCTGAGGCTGGGCCCTAAAGCAAGCCAGCGTTCTAACCTATTTCTGACAAGCTAACTAGGCCCTTGGGTCTTTCGGCTATGCTTAGCACTTCTTGGAACAGTAAGAGAGAGATGGGCCATCCCTGGATGTGAAAACTGCTGCTTCTCTAGGCTGGTTCTGAATTTAGTGTAGCAGGCCCTCTTCAGTCACAAATGATGCTGAAAAGTGCTAAAATGACATGATTTCCCATTGCACTGAATTCTAGTGTAAGGATCTTGTTAGCTAATCTAGAGGGGGAAAAGTAAAAAAGTAACAAGGACAAAAGAATTAATCTTCCCTGTAGAAGAAATGGCAAAGGCATTCTGAAGAACCATCGTAGGATTTTGCAGATGCAAAATGTCGACCTTCATTGTGGCTGTGTTACCAGAAATATTTTAGCAGAGCTTCAGCTTGATTGTTTAGAGAGTGTTTGTTTGTAACTCTGAACCATGACAAAAATCTGTGATCAATATTTAGCTAGTAGAACTGTAATTTCTCATCTGATTAAAGTAAACTGACAGGTATTGAAACATACATATTGCTACCCAAAACTTTTCTTCTTTGCAATGCTATGAATCAGTCTTTTCTCCAGGCCCTGCTCAAAGGGCTCCTTGAGGTGACCTCTGGTTGCACCTGAGTTATGGAGCTGCTGCTACTAAGATGGTGATGTTGGCATGTACAGTGATGACTATGCAGAGAAAAGTGAGGGAGAAAACTTTTCCTAGAACAGAGCTGTGGACACTGGCAGTACACTGGAGATGCATACCATGTAGTCTGGTTACTGATGTCTCACTACCCAGGTGTTTCATTCCCACAGCAAACAAACTTTTGGAGATGGTGTATGCAAAAATAGATAAAACTGCAACTTAACTGGGACACCAAGTCTGATGCTAGAACAGCCAAACTTTCTGAAATTGCGGTCAGAATGAGTAGAGGCACTATTTATGATAGTCAAAGTGATACAGTCAAAGTGCATGGGGTGTAGATGCATGTTCCAAGACTCACAGCAAAGTTTTAAGGGGATGCAGTGGTAGAGCTGTTAAAATTCTGCTTCTATTTCTGCAGATAGTATACAGGTTTGCTCCAATTAGGCCTAAAGGAGGGAGAGACCTAAGATTGTATGGTGAAAACTGTGGATATGTTCTGTAATTACTCAAGGACAGTCATGTTTAATAATTATTGAAATAAAGGAAAATATTTGGAGTTGTCTTATGCAAGAAGCCACATAACATATGGTAGTCATCACCAAAGCTCAGTGGAATTACTGTAGGAGGACTGTGAACGACACATTTTGTGTCCTTCCAGAATATTTTATTATATTTATATATACACTGTCCTTTCAGGTTTTTTTTAATGAGACTTGGAACCTGAATATCAAATGTGGAGTGAGCAGTGAGAAGTCTTAGAGAAGGGTACAGGCACATCATTTGCTGTGAGATGTTCAAAGGTTTGTTGGCAGCACCAACATGGATAAGTTGAAGTATAGCACACCTGTGCTGTACAGTGTGTTCATAGTGAAGTAACCACGGGGTTACTGCTGCCCCTGGCTGATATATCATCATGTTAAAGCACAGAAAAATTAGCCTGAACATTGCCCTGCTGTGGCCAAAGACACCATAAGTTGATTGTGTGTCATTTCCATTGTACTATACTGTGTGGCAGTATGGAGAAGCATTCTGGTGAAGAAATTGTCAGACAGAAATGATTTCTGTAAGAAAGACATACCAGGATCCTCAAAAGAGAACAGGTACCATCTGATAAACTACATAGGTATTTATTGCTTCGATATTACTGCACGCATTGCATTGAGATGACTGCTTGTGGATATGGTTTCATTTTTAAAGCTAATAAGTATATGATATTTACTGGAGTACAGAAGAGACTTTGGTTAAAAAGATTAACTGACAACTGCATCGAAAGATTGAAGTAAAATATAATGGGGCTTTATGATTAGTCACTTTCCACCAGTCTATCTCCTTCTCCAGTATTCCCAGTAGATTTACAGTCATATGTCATCAACTATTTACCAACCTACTCATCCATCTCTATAACCCTGCTTCAAATCCTGACCTTCTGTGTCCTCCTTGCCTCTACAGGCAGGTGCCTGGCTCCTACTGACGTGGGGTGTGTGCTGAACAGGCTGCTAGCTCTGATGGGCTCCTCCACAGTGATATCTTGTCTCTGTGAGCAGCATCTAGTGTGCAGTTTTCTGTTTCTGAATAAATCAAAGCTCAGATATGAACCTGAACATATTTTTTAGGCAAATTTGATCTTATATATAGATGCTTTTTAAAAAAGGGATTATGTCACTGCTGTTAAACACAGCCTGTTTCTGTGGGGAACATAGATGCAGGGATCTAAAGAAAATCTCTTTTTGATTATCTGGTAGACTTCTATGACACATGGAGGACTTAGTTTCACTATGGAAATCATATAATCCCACCAGAAGTAAAAACCAAATGTGTACTGCAGCAGGACTGAGTTAACCTAAAAATGTGGCTATGTCCCCTCTTATTGGGTTCATCTGGTTGCTGACTTGGAGTTTATTGTTGTACTCATTTGTAGTAGTTACCTTGGAAATGCTCCTTTTATATATTACTTCCCTTTTAGACAGAAGTCTTTTCTCCACCATTGAAAACTTGAATTCTCTTGTTCTGTAAATACTGCCTAGGTAGGAAGTAGCTGAAACTCGGGTGAGCTTTCTTGCTGCAGATATATGTCTTTATCCATGGCTACATGGTTTTCTTGCAAACCTGAAATATTATTCTAGAGTATGTTTATGCTAAAGGATGGATTGCTCAGAACTGTTCCTGCAGTGACCTGTTGTCTTTGGCAAGCCTCAGTGAAAAAAGCTGTGAATGCCTTTTGTTGACAGACTCCATCTTCTTTCAAACTAACATGTTAATCACTTGGTACTGAAAGACGTGATACTGTTATTTTTTTGGCAGAACACTCATTAGATGGTCCTGTGGTTGAAAGGGTTTTCCTGCTTTAATACTTGGAGGGTTTTGAAGTTTTTTATCATCTCGTTTAGATGGAATGTCAGGCACAAAGTGGTTGAAAAAAGATCAGATTGAAAACATTTCTTTTTTTTTTCAAACTTTAATTTTTAACTGTTATATAAAGAGGTAAATCAAACTTTTTTCAAATTAAGATTAACCTTTTTGGTTTAAGTGTTTAAGGAGAGCAAAATTATTCCCCCTGCCTTGAAATCTAAAGGTTGATTGTAACAGACAAAACAGAGGATTCTCAAGAAGAGCTTTAGTTTAGACTGTCTAGAGTAGTTTATGCAGAAAATTTCTGGTGGTGTGATACTATGCAAGGCATAAGTAATTCCAGGTCGCTAGGTTTGGCAGTATGACTCATGACGTGTGGCAGTGATTTCAAAGAAGTCTTCTCAAGATTTGTTTCTAGAACTGTAGCACAAGCCATGTGATGACTTATTCCATGCTTAGGAATGATGCTTAGGATGCTGGTCATGGAATAAAGGATAAGTGAACTCTCAGGTTTAGTATAGCTAGAAAGATTGTTTCAATGCCATGTTGGAGGTTTACTCTTTACAATTTTAAGGGAGAATATGGTCAACTAAAAATAAGTAAAAAACCTAGAAGTCTTTTAAAAATAGACCTATAGTAATTACTGCTGAGCAGTCTCTGAATTGCTAAAGATATTTTAACAATATAAACACAAACGTAAACTCTATTAAATTCTACTGTAGCATTTAGTAACCATAGTAATGATCAAAGTGTAAATTCCCTCATTGTCATAATACACTATACTGGCAGATCCTTGATAGTAGATGTTGACAGCTTCTGTTCAAACACACTGACAATAAGCAGGGAGCTGTTGAAGGTCAGTTATTCTATGGCTGATGAAATTGCCAAGTGACCAAGTTTTGCAGTATGACTCGTGATGTATGGCAACAATTTCAGAGAAGTCTTTTCAGCCTCCTCAAGGTGTGTCTGGAACCATGGCACAAGCCAAGCAGACACAGAAGCAGCATATGTCCAAGAGGGAGACAGCGTGTTGCTATAGTGAATGTAAATGTTGAACTGGGGTTTATCTACCGCTAAGCTGATTTGATGTTTTTATTCACTATGGAAGTTCTAAATGTCTTTCCATAAACAGCTGCAACATGTTTGTTCTTTGCCTTTTTATTAAATCAGATTTTAAACACTTTATATCCTGTGTTTTTCAACCATTCTTTTGTATTGGGATGAATTATTGGTGTATTTTTTTTTTACTGACTGGGCTGTGTGATTTCCAGCGTAGTTAATGATGCAGATCTTTAGTCCTGATAGAAGAGAACATGGAACAGCTGTCAGCATACAGCTGGATTTGTGCTCCCTTGTTCCTGGCAACACCAGAAAGAAAATACTACTGATCTTACGCCTGTTACTTGTGACCCAGAGGAGGTTAAAAGTCTTACCAGTTATTACGCTAGTAGCAGGGAACTGGGGTGGTAAAGGAGTTGTCATAGAAACTCCAAGAGATGAACATTTTAACTTTTTCATACTGAAACTTAAACTTCTGAATTGAGTTCCTGTTTTGAGTTGGCCTTTGGAACAACCTCTTTCCATTATACTGTACAGGGGAGCTGCAGCTATAGGCTTTTCATATCCTGTAGGCATGTTTGACTTTTGACTTGTGGGTAGTCTGATGTGGGTAGTCTGCTTTCAAAGTTCTCTGAAAACTTAACAAACAAAAGGAAGAAAAGTATCTCTAGTGCCTGCACATGCTGCCTTCATATCTTTTCATCATCTTTGCAACTCGTGACTATTGAGGTGTTTCACATAACAATATTTCTGAAAATTCTTTACTATTGGACTAGGATAAGAGTAGAACATTACCTTTTTTCCATAGTTTTCTAAATCTAGTCATTTGTGTCTGCTGCTTTTCTAAGGTGAAGGGTTGGGGTTTAGGGAAAAGAGTATTACAGCAAAAGAAACAGAAATGCCACCTCAGTTCTGAAGTACTTGGTTTGCACCAGCTTCAGTTACTCTCACAGCCTCATATCCATACGCATGGAAACTGATAGCCATTCAAATCAAACACAAATACAGATTTTTGTGCTCCTAATATCCTTGTTAGGTCTCTCTTCAAGGTTTCTGTTTAGAGTAGCAATTTTTGTTGTTTTTGTTGTTGTTGGTTTTTTAAAATCTTTAACCTTCTTTGTTTCAAGAGCAAATTTAAATAATTTCATCTTGAGGCATTTGTCTGACAGGGCATTTATGTCCTGCTTTTTTAGTGGGCTGTATTAAAATCTTACCCCTAAAGAATCCAAACATTACAGTTAGACTTTCTTTTCTCTTTTCTTTGTTCTGATGTGGTCCTGAAGGCTTTCTGGCTTTGAGGGATTTGTCATGCTAAATATAGGAAGAGTGTTTGTTCTTTCAGGCATTGTGTTGCACTACTTCTGAAGTGTGGATGTTTTCATTTGTCAGCTTTGTAACTGCTTTAGAAATCTCTTTTCATGTTTGCTTTGAGCAGCTAAAGTAACAGAATGGGATGAGATAAACCATATTGAGGTGAGATATTGGAGAGGTAGAATATTGGAAGTAAGAATGAATTTAAAGGAAAATCTCAATGCCTTTTTGGGATTATGATTAGCTTTTAAAATATTACTCCAGTTATGTAACTTAAAACTGGTTGAATGTGCTGGATACAAAAACTTCCTTTTAAACTTCCAAACCTGGTGGAATCGTCTGAGAGTGCTAGCTTAAAGAAGTTGATTAAGGAAATGAATGACCATCTGTAGATGGTCAAAGAGATTTTGTAATGCAGGTGTTCTTTTTTCACTGCCTTTCACTGTTATGTCAGCTGTATTTGAAGGGAAATATAGAGATAATAAAGAAGTTTTCCTCGTTGGGCTATCTTCAGGCTTTGGGGAAATGGAGATCTCTGTCTTTCTAGAAGGATGTTTGATGCTGTGAATGCAAGTGGGAGTCTTCAGCATTTCTAATGGGAATCTTTTGTGAATAAATTTTATATAGATAACCTAGACATGAGCTAAATCACACTTCCTTAAGACTGGAACTTGATAGTTATCAGATGAACATGCACATAACTGCATGAAATGAGTGGAAGCAAAAGACTACTAAGATGGAGAAAGCAGACTACGGTGGAAGTAGAGGTGTTAGAATGGTTAAACCCACCTCAGTGCTTTACATCCCTCAGGCTCTTCATAAATACACTGGCAAAAGAGAAGTAGCAAAAACCTTAACACTGTAGATTGCACTGTGTAGGTGAAACCTTGAAATCATTGTCAAGAGTCTCAAATAAATTGTGAAATGTCCTATGTTGATCCAAAGCAAAGAAACATTCTAAGTTAGCCAACTTTTGCTGAAGATCTCTTCATAGCAATCTGTCTCACTAGCCTTTTATTTTCTCTTGATCTCACTAAAGCTGAAAATGGGATGAGAACAGCTGTTATTTTGTATTTAAGCTTTTCATTTGTAGTCCCTAAGTGCAAAAGAAGATACAAATTAAAAAAGGAAGAGGTTGAGATTTCCCAGGAGATTTGTTTGAGCTTTGGGATTTGCTTATGCATAGACACAAACAGTTGAAATTGTCAGCTGTGTTAACTGATATTTTTAGGATCTATTACAAAGCCCTTAAATTAACACTTTACATTTTTTATATGAGCACCTTTGTACACAAACATATCTGCCTATATTTGCAGTCTAATTATTACAGTGCTATTGGAGCCTCACAGTCCAGACTAAAAAATTTTCTCCTCTGTTCCATGGCTATTTTGCCAACATTCTGCAATTAGATGAGTCTGTTACCTTTTATTTTTTTTACAAGAAACTCATCTGCAGAATCTGTTATGCCTGTGTTTTATTCATAGATTTTATTCTTATTTTCTAATTAAAATATTTTTTCTGTCTCACTAAGCCATAAATCCTTTCAAAACAAAGCCTATTTGAGTATAGAACAAAGATTTTTCCATTTTTCAAACTTGCTTTACTTTGGAAACTCTGGCAGTTCAGGTGAAACTTGTATTATGGTCATTGTAAGTACAACTTTGCATTTCTCCTACCATTTATTAACTCCTTCTTGAAATAGCTTTGCCCTCATGATAATTTAATTTTTGGTAGCAAATTCAGGGTTTATAGAAGTTTCTTTTTCTAATCCATCAGGAAATCAGGTCTGTTCTATTCCTTTCAGTGTTAAAGAAAGGTAGAGTGGATCAAAAGTCAATGTATAGAATATCTTAATTCTGTCAGAAGGTCAAAAATTTAAAATATAGTTTCATTTGGTTTTGAGCAGTTGTTTTATGTTTCAGGTAATGAATTTATGTCATACTTCGAATTCTTCCTTGAGTTTTTGTGGGGTTTTTGTTTGGGGTTTTTTATTGTAATTAGATTGTTTTTCTGGCCAGCCCTGAAAAAATTAATGAGTCAGATGCGTGTGCGAGTTCTGATGAGTCAAGATTATTGTCTGGAACACAAGCCCAAGAGCACAAGGATAGTGGTGACTTCAAAAGGGATATTAATGTGTTAGTGTGGGAACAAAACACACAACTCATTTCACCTAAGTCAAGAAAGAGCTGTCAGTTAGTAATGTATTTTTGGGTTTATGTAGCTTGGGAAGAATTTACTTAAACATGTTAGTAGCAGCATGCTCTTTATAATTCCACTATTTCTTTTAAGATATTTCATTATTTACAGGCTAGTGAAAACTGAAAACTAAAACATTAGACATTGCTACAAATGATTGATTCCTCTATCATGACAACCCAGAAGTTATCATTTGTCAAAATCAATGACAAAGAGTACAAAAGTAGCTGAATTACGTAGGTGTATTTTAATATACTTGCCATTTTCTATGGAGCTCAGGCCTCTTTAGATAATGCCTCCCTTTTGGTCTTGATGGCAAGATTCTGGTAACTTCTATGTTTAAGAGGTAAATAAATCAATCAATATGTAAGTGTGAACGTGAATGAATATAGTTGTAAGTGAGCTTCAGTTACCTATATGAAAGATGCCATGCGATATGCTTAACAGGGTATTTTTTAATAAGAAAATAAGAATGCAGATGGATTTCTGCTATTTATTAGTCCTATGAAAGACAATTTTGAAATTTCAGATTGTATGAACAGATAGCTTATCTCTTATATACACACAAGATAATCCACAAATTCAGAATTTCACTTTGCAGTGAATACTGATGCATGTAAATGTAATGAATTTTTCCTTCTTCTTAAAGGTGGTATTAGGAAAACAAATTTTCTTTTTTTTTTTTTTTTTTAATGATAATTTGCATACATATCTTTGTCTTTATTGATAAAATCAATATGAAAATATTTTCTAACGATCATGTACATTTTGGTAAGTAGAAGTTATTTTGCTTTTACTTGCTTTAATGGAGGTGTGGAATCTCTGTGCTTACAAATATTCAGAACTTGACTGTAGAAGACTCTGAGCAAATTGATTGATGTTGAAGTTGCATCCAACTTTATATTTCTCCCTGCTTTGATTAAGGCTTATATCAGACCGAGTGTCCTTTCCAACCTCCATCTTTCTATGGGGAAAAAAAAAAAAACCAACCAGGTTATAAAAACACTTGAAACATTTCCCTATGTTTACATAGAAGATATTTTTGCTTCTTTGATTATTCTTTTGGGAAAAATAAAACAAATCCTTCTGTTTAAAATTCACTGTAGAAGGAACCAAGTACTATATTTTGTCAATTATTTTGTGATAGTTTTCTAAGAAATTAAGTCTTGCCCTTAACCCTGGGTAAATTTAATCTCTTTGTAGCACATTTAATTCTTGACATTGAATCATTTATTCAGCTGTCCAAGATAGTATGTAGCAACCTGTGTTACACTGTCTCAGTGTTTGACTTACTTACCCTTATTTCTGTGATAATATGCTAGAAATAAAACTCTAAAAGTATGTGATTTGTCCAGGTAATATTGGAGGGCTCTGACAACTGTAAATTTTATCTAAATAAAATATTCTGTGTGGAGAATTTGTGACTAAAAATGCTGCATAGGAACAGAATACATTGACAAAGTTTTCTAATATTTTTGTGGTTAGAAGAGACATATAATGCAGTCCCAACATAAAACTGGGATGGTGTGCGACATTTTTGGAGCCCAGTATTACAATGACTTCAAAAGACATGGACTCAGGTGGCAGTGGACAGGTGGTGGGAGCCATACAACTTGTTTTTATTCTTTAAAAATTCTAGGGGAGAAGGAAGGTACCTTGATAAGGGGTAGTTTGAAAAAAAGGGAGAGATAAGCCAAAGCTATTTTGTTGAAAAAAGTGGAACGACTGTCTGTGAGAAAACATCATCCATGTGTTTATTGGAATGGACAACTCGTGTCTATTTTGAATCCGGATCTTGGAAAACTAAACAGGTCTGAATTTCTCTTCTGTGTCATTCTAGTCAATAAATGAGTCTCAGATGTGTGGAAGTAAGTGTCCGTAAGAGACAGGAGCCATGGAGGCAAACATCTGCAAAGGGTGATCTTCACTTGACCCTGCTGGAAGTTGCTGTGATGACAAAGGAAGACAGCAGATATATTGGAGGTATTCTGATAAAGTAGAAAATTGAATTAGTAGAGGCAGAAACTCATTTTTCTGCAGCTTGAGTTGAAGACGTGAACTTATATGTAATGTCACAATTTCCAAGTTTACTTGAACTGTCAGCAAAGGTCAGCAGATAGCTATGTATTCTTTCAGCTGTAATGCTGTTAGTGGTCCTTCTATAAAACTGATTCCAACTGATAGGAAGAGGTAGGAGTGTTCTTATAATGTGTATGTCTAGCCAGTGCCGTAAGAATTCAGAAGCAGCTTGGATCCTGTGTACCAGTAATACCAGGTAGGATAAGATAGAAAGAAATGACATTTGAGTACAGAGCACAGACGAATGGTATTGACAAGTCCTGTTTAATTAGGCCACATAAGAAGACACATATCTCAAACCAAGTAGTGTAATTCTTTTATAAAGATTATAGAAACATATGTACTGAAATGAGGCTCCCTGTATGACCACTGTACACATTGTATAGAATAGTCCAATTGCATGTTTTAGACAAGAAAATGAGGAGCCAAATGGGTTGATTGCAAACATCTGACTACATGCCATTGAAAACCCGTGGGTGAAATTCCAGGTGTAAAGAAAAGGGAGAAATATTAACATAAAAGAAGAGTACAAACCAGCCAACCAGGACTTCAGGAGAGCAGACTTTGACCTCTTCAGGGACCTGCTTGGTAGAGTACCAAGGGACAAAGCCCTGGAGGGAATAGGGGCTCAAAACAGTGTGCTAGTATTCAAAGAAACCCTCCTCCAAGCTTAGGAGCAATGCATCCCATAAAAGAGGTCAGTCAAAAATGCCAGGAGGCCTGCGGGGATGAACAAGGAGCTCCTGGACAATCTCAGACACAAAAAGGAAGCCTAAGGAGGATGGAGGCAAGGGCAGGTATCCTGGGAGGAATACAGAGAAATTGTCCAGGCAGTCAGGGATCAGGTCAGGCAAACTAAAGCCCTGATAGGATTAAATCTGGCCAGGGACATCAAGGGCAACCAGAAGGGTCTTTACAGCTAGGTCAGCGATAAAAAGGCAGCTAAGGTACATGAAATTCAACAAGGGTAAGCGCAAGGTCTTGCATATGGGTCGGGGCAGTTCCAAGCACAACTAAGGCTGGGTGGAGACTAGATTGAGAACAGCCCTGAGAAGAAGGTCTTGGCAGTGCTTGCGGACGAGAAGCTCATCATGAGCCAGCAAGGTGTGCTTGTGGTGAAAAGCCAACCTGGGCTGCCTCAAAAACACTATGGAGAGAAACTTTGGGATAGACAATGCAGTAGTAATAGTTTAATTTCCTGGGTATGAACTTGGTGAATGTCATGATGTGGAATGAGATGGAGATGGAAGTGTTGTAGACTGTAGATGACTGAATGTAATATTCAAAGATTTCACAAAAGAATACTCTGCTTTAGTACTGAACAGCTCCATATAAATTTAAGATGTAACAGTTGAAGAATCAATTTGAAGCAGTGACTGTAACGAAAAGTTGTTACACTTCAATGCAATAATGGCTTTGACAGATTTCCTTAACAAATGCTTTTAATTAAACTGAACTAAATTGGAGTTCATAATAAAAGCTTCTTACAGATTAATAACTAGTTAAAAGATAACAATTAAGGTGAGGAATAACCGGTATTTTTCCCCAGTGGAAGGAAACAGACAGTGCTCCCAACAAGCTCTTCCAGGCCGTGAATGTGATCATGTTATCTGCAATGGGATTGGGAGGTATAATAGGGCAGTACTATATACTGTTCATTGTGTGATTTAGAATTCAAGGGTATATTTTTTCATTGAAAATATAGTACCGTGGTGTATGTTACTGTTACATAGTGTAAGTTATTTCATAAATGGTAAGAAATAGCAGAAAATTCAGTATTAAACACATAGACCCTTCTCCCCACATTCCCCCCCATGTATTTCTGACTTAGTTTTGAATAAATTGCATAACTGCAGGTAGCTGTGACATAAATCAAAGATAGGCTTGTCTGTATTTTATATGCTTTTCTGTATGTACTACAGATTGTTCATTGTGCATATTATATGCTGCATGTTTATGCTTTTTTAGCATATCTGGTTGTCACAGACTTGGAAAGTCTGGAATTATAGGAACTCCAATATTTGCAATTGATCTCTGAACAATATTTTGCATCTCCGCAATTTGTGCAGTTTCTTACATTTCCACAGTTATTAATGCAAAATGGAAACAAAATAATCTATTCAAATTTTATTGTATACTAACTCTATGTTACACAATTCAAATAACTGTATGAAGTGCGGGGCAAGAGAAAATTAGGGCAAATAAATTGAGCTTGACCTTTGTGAACAAAAATCTCATACCACTAAGGAATTGTTTTGCCATTGGTAATCCCCAAAAGTACACATAATACAATTTTACTAGAAATGTCTTAGAATCACAGGAAGTATGCCTACAAAGAAAATGCTGGGTGTTGTTATCCATGTGTCTACAGCTATCTGTTATCTGCACTAATTATGAGATGTCATTAATGCCAACTAAATTGTGATTCAAGATATGGTATGCCTTCTGTGAGTCGCTTGTTTCTGAACCAGAACAAGCAAGCTCAGCAGTCTTCCAGGGAAAGCACATTTTTACTTAGATGAAGAACCGTGAACATAATCATTTAAGGTCATTAAAGTGGTCATTAGTAAGGATATGAATGCAGGTTCAACACAAAACTGAAAATAAGCTATTGCATTCCAATGAAGCGTCTCTTATGTTAACCAAAACCTTCCCTGTTAAAGAGAGTTATCTTGGTCAAAATGAGTGACCTCCGATTGCTGTTGCTGTCTTTCATCCTAAAATTGCCATCAGTGTAGCTGTGGTTAACATCGCTGCTCCTCTTTTCAGGAGGTGTCAGACAATTCTAAAACGTGATATCTGAGTTTGGGCAGTGAAGTTAACGAGTTTTCCGTATACCTCTGGTTCTTATTTAAACTTCCTGTAAGTTTTGTGAAGAAGTTGCCTTATGTCTTTTTAGCAATATTGCCAGTGATGCAGTGGGAATTATGTGTGTGCCTGTGGGATGTGGAAACAGCCCCCTGTGGGAGTGGGACATCTGCAACACAGCAGAACGATAAATTCAGGACGTGTTGAGCTGCAGTTTGCAGAAATCCCCAGGGAATGGGGATTTGTTGTGGAGGAGAAACAGATCTAGCTTTAACAGGTCAGCTAATCTGAAGAAGGCAATCTTCTCTTACCACTGTTACTATTGTAACATTGTTGCCAGCTTTAAAAAAAGAAATAGTAATGAGAAATGTAGCTCAGACTTAGTTGTGTAGTTCAGCTACACAAGAAGTAGGGAGGAGGGTGGGCAGGTAGTTCTATGTGGTACCAGCTGCAAAGGGCTGAAGCACATTCCTGGATTACTGAGGATGCTTTGGAGGTATATGCCTGAGATGTTTCTTAGATTCTCTGAACATAGATCAAATAGTCCAGCTGTCCTTTTGTCCTTCCCCCATTTCTTCTTTCTTGGTAATTTTAATTATCATAACGTTTAGGTACATTATGTTTGCATAATAACTGACCTTATATCCAACTAAACTGTGATGTGAACTATATATTTCAGAATAATTTCTATTAAATTGATTTATAATGCTAGTTTTGTAAGGCCATCTTGCAGTATTGGATTTAAAATCATCAGTATCTTGTGGACATCTTAGATGTGTCTAATGGAAATTTTGGATACAGAATCACAGAACAGAAGGGGTTGGAAGGGACCTCTGGTGATCATCTAGTCCAACCCTCTTGCAGAATCACCTAGAGCAGGTTGTACAGGACAGCATCCAGGCAAGTTTTGAATGTCTCCAGAGGAGACTCCACAGCCTCTCTGGGCAGCCTGTCCCAGTGCTCACAGTAAAGACATTTAGAGATGGAACTTCCCATGTTCCAGTTTGTGCCCATTGGCCCTTGTCCTGTTTCTGGGCAACAGTGAGAAGAGTCTGGCCCCATCCCCTTGACATCGACCCTTCAGGTATTTATAAGTATTGATCACATTCCCTCTCAGTCTTCTCTAGGCTAAAGAGCCCCAGCTCTCTCAGCCTTTCCTCATACAAGAGATGCTCCAGTCCCCTCATCATCTTGTTAGCCCTCCGCTAGACTCTCTCCAGTAGTTCCTTGTCTACAGAGTCATGCAGATGTGCAAGCAAGTATATTAATATCAACAATCCAATGTTTGTTAATGGTTTATTTTAAAAATACAGGAGATGTTGTTGGGGACGCTTTTCGTATTTCAGTGATGAAAGGAAACACGTTGCGTGTTTCATTTAGGCAAGATCAGTAGTCAGCTCAAGGTCCAAGTGGACTGAAGCCACTTCCCTTTTGTTAGTGCTCACATTTAAGGCTGCAGTACAAGGAAGGTCGCTGTCTGTGCATATTGTCTCAGTTGTACTCTACTTAAAAAAGGTTCCTGCTCCTGAAAACATGCAAGCTTCTGATGCGGCATTTTATTTTCTGCTTAAGGCACTTATATTAATATGTTAGAAGAATAATTAGATGAAATGTCTTTGTGAAAACTGAAAAATAAAGAACTAGGGTGTCTATTTGTTACTGTGTATGTATTTTGTGACAAAGAGATATCTGCTCAAGGTCTGAGCTTCAGAAGGAGAATCCTTAAGATGCCAGAAAAGCAATGATGCAACGTAGATACAGGGAATATATGTAACGATAAAGTCAAAACAATATACAGGAGATACTGCCCTGTAATGTAAAACTCAGTTAATTCATGGGTTGAATTCATCAATTCATATTAAGCTAATTGCGTTGTACCCACTTCATTGAGCAAGAGGCAAAATTGTAGAAAAAAGTAATTGCGAAACTGTGTCACTGGAGCCTTATGAAGCCTAAAAATTAACAATAGATCTGAACTAAGAAGAGCCTTAATACTTAGTTTCAGGTTCTGGTATTTGCATCTTAATTTGAAATTTCATATCAGACTACCTGATATCAGGAATGAAGACATGCAAAGATATCTTGAAGAAAAAGATTTCTGAAATAACTTGGAGGCCCCTGGAAACCAGGGAGGGCATGATTAAAAACAAATACTGTCTTGTAATAGCTGAGATTTTAATAATGTTTTTAACTTTAGAAGCTGTTAATCATAGTGGACTAAACACTGGAACGGGAGGAATAACTTGAATGCGTTTCAGTGGTGGAGGTAATTAGGAGTGGAATTACCAAACCAGCAAAGGTGGCGAGTTACCTGCTCCCTTCTCTGCAGTCAGATTTCGTGCCGGAGTGTGGCTGTACGTCTGTCCAGCACCCATGTCTAGTTTTACCAATTCTTCTCTTCACAGATATTTGGGAAAACAGACACGGGCTGATAAAAGCTCGGTAAGAGAAAAGAATAACGACAGTGGGATTTCATTAGAGAAGACTCCAGAGGCTGTTTGTGCTGTGAGTCAATGCTCAGTGTCAGGAAACCCAGGAACTGTGCTGTGTCTAGTCAGCTTTGTAGCACAGGCACTGAACTCTTTTTTGGGTATCTGTTTTAAGTACAGCTCTGAGGTTAGTGAGGTGCCCACTTGGGGCTCTGTGCTCATAGTGGAGTGTAGATGGGGCAGGCGCTGCTTCGGCTTTGCTGTTCTGCACTTGGATAGGACCTGCCTTTAAGAATATGTCATGTATCTCCAGAGAAGCAGGGTTTGCACAAGCCAGTTTTGACACGAGAAAAAGGCGATTACAAACTTAGGAGATAAAAAAAGAACAGCATGGGGCTAAAAATAAGTGTAAGGTTGTGGTTCTGAAAAAAGTAATTTAGTAAGGGAAGGAGCAAAAGCTCCAGCTTTCGAGGTGGTGTCTAAGATAGGAAGAAATTTGACTGGATCTTGCTATGGCTGCCTTCCAGCCCTGTGACCTTCGCAACCTATCTGTGATGACACATTATGCACAATGAGTCCTGGAGCAGCGAAGCTGATAAAATAAGTCATTAGTATTTCACTGCCCCTGCGGTGCCTGGAGAGCGTTTGTGCCAGAGGAGAGCTGAGCTGCAAACTGCAGCAGTACTTCTCCAGGCTCCTGCCCACCGATGGACCTGGAGGCACACAAAAGTGGTCTGTGAAAGGACAGGCAGTTTTCACTTAATTTTTTTATGTGAGGTGGTATAACACTTACTGCAGAACTAAGAGGCCTTTTTGAAGTCATCCTTATTTAAAACATTTCTGATTGAAACAATAGATTATCATATCATAAAATGATCATATTTTATTCATGTAAATACTAAATAGTTCACCTGTTTGCTGTCCCTTGTACCTATCTGCCAGAGAAGATGCTAGGTGGGTTACAGGTTTCATTGTTTCTTCTCCATAAGACGGTGATGCATAGGGACATGGCTTAGTTGCAGCTGTGGTAGTTTGAGGTTAGCAGTTGGAGTCAATGATCTTAAGGGTCTTTTCAAACCTAAATGCTTGAAGTGCTGGTTTATAGGGAGGTACATCTTGGAGCCATTGGAATTGCCATCTGAAGAATTCGTGGCAACAAAATCTCAGAACATGTGAAAACTTCTGCCTTAGAAAAAAAGAGATATTATAGGGCATACACGGTTTGTTTTCTATTTTAAAAAAGCTTCTATTTTTCTGTGCCCACTGTTCTGGACAACAATACCCATTTATAAATTTAATGAGCACTAAAACTCCTGCAGTTTTGTTTAAGGGAAAGGAAATCTTGAAAATAAATTTAATGTAAGAAGTGGAGATTCAGTATAAGTCCTTTTATATTTATGATCTTTCACTATGGATAGGTAAACATTTTATGCATTTAACTCTTCACTATGATAATAAAACTTTTCTTCTTCAATTTTCTTAAATGGATACCCTCCACTAGACCAGGTTGCCCAAAGCCCCGTCCAACCTGGCCTTGAACACTGCCAGGGAGGGGGCAGCCGCAGCTTCTCTGAGCAGCCTGTGCCAGCACCTCACCACCCTTAGAGTAAAGAATTTCTTCCTAATATCTTCCTAATTTCTAAACCTGCCCTCCTTTAGTTTAAACCCATTACCCTCTGTCCTATGCTCCATGCCCTTGTAAACAACCCTTCTCCAGCTTTCCTGTGGCTTCCTTCAGGTACTGACAGGCTGCAATAAGGTCTCCCTGCAGCCTTCTCTTGCACAGGCTGAATAAGCCCAACTCACCCTCAAGCCTGTCTTGCAGGAGAGATGCCCCAGCCTCCTGATCATCTTGTGGCCCTCTTCTGGACATGCTCCAACAGCTCTGTATTTTTCTTGTACTGGGAACTGCATAGCTGGATGTACTACTTCACGTGGGGGTCTCATGAGAGCTGAGTAGAGAGGGAGAATCACCTCCCTCTAGTCACTCTATTTTTCTTATGCAGCCCATCATACAATGAAGGAACTTATGATTGATGCATTTCAGGAACCTCCTGTATTGTTTATGCCTTGCTGTGTTTTCCCTTCACCGGATTGAACAACAGTTCAACAGGGTGGTTGAAGTCCCTTGTGAGGTTCAGGTCTTATGAACGTGAGACTGCTCCAGTCTTGTCTATAGAAGGCCTCGTCCGTTTGGTGTTCCTGGTCAGGTGGCCTGCTGCAGAGTCTTGCTACAGTGTCCTCTGTCCCTGTCCTCCCTTTAATCCTGACTCATAAACTCTCACTTGACTCCTCATCCATCCCCAGACAGACCTACATACAGTCCACCTGGTCAGTGACACAGAGAGTGACACCCTCTCTTCATCTCTCCTGTCTGTGCTTCCTAAAGAGCCTGGATCCTTCCATCCCAACACGTCTCTGTGATGCTAATAAGATCTTAGCCCAGCAGGCATATGCACATCTCCAGCTCCTCTTGTTTACTAATTTGCCACGTGCCTTTGCATAGAGACACCTAAGTTGGGCCCCTGATAAAGCTAACATACTGGCTGGAGTGGCTGGAATTCCTTTGTGCTGCACTTCAGGTGCTCTCCTGCTGTCCTTTGATCCTTTTCCAATCTCTGGACATCAATTGCTGGCATTGGCATCAAACTGGTAGGAGGGGAATGGATTGAGGTTTCTCTTCCCCAGTAGCTTTAGTTTCAAGCCTCCTTCAGCATGACCAAACCTATGACTGAAGATGCTCTTCTCCCCTGAAAGCGGGACCCCATCAGCCCCCATTTGGCCAGGTTTCTCAAAGTGGGTCCCATTGTCTAAGCAGTTGAACCCCTGACTGTGGCCCAGTTCTATAACCATTTGTTGACTCACCAGTTTCAACTGTCCCTTTCACACTTCTTACCTTTGACCACGAGGATTGCTGAAAAAACTACATGCACACGAGATGGAAGATGTTTGCAATATTTGGACTTTCAGCTTATGGTTTCATTCTACTTCCAGATGCACATAGCCTTGAATACATTCTTGTATGTTTCAAGGGAAGAAAACATAATTTTGAGGATATTATGATGTTCCTTATATAAAAAATTTGTAGGTCTTCTCAACCTGTTTCCATAATCCTGTTATGATAAACTGATCATCAGGCTGCTAAGGAAAAAGAAACTTAAAGAACCATGTTGTTATATGGCAACTAATGAGTTAGCAACTTCAGGGGATTGAGTTTCTTTTACAATTACAGGTAATTACAATGAACTAATTAAGTACAATTAATTAGCTACATAATTGAGAATCACGGACATGACAGTAATGTGGCTATTTATAAAACAAGCACACAAAGCAATGTTCTCTCAGAATCCATTTTGGATTCTATAAATTAGTTGGTATTATTAACACTGCATCAAGGTTTGATTTCTATCTCTGATTTCCAGTGTCCTCAAAGTATTAGGGGCTTATTGAGACACGGTGATCTCCTGCATTCTAAGATTAGAAAAAGCTGTCATGCTCATTTATTACCAATATAGGGCCACAGGTGCTCAAAGTTCACTGAATATTTCCTTGTTTCTAGAAATTCTCCAATGAGGGTAGATGAGAAACTCCAGAGATGCAGGGTAGATCTCTCTGTGCCATCAATAATACATTTTAACTGGCTAGAATATTCACAACGGAGTAATCTGTTGGGTTTTTAACTGTAAAAGGACTAAGGCTAAAGTATTCAAACTGACATAACTAGATTTCAGCCTTGTTACCCATAGATGCAAAATGAGCAGAGATTCGTTACAAAGGTGTTGAATTTAATATGTTTTACTGAGTTTGCTGGAAGATTTTGCAAGATGGGAGATATCCCTTAGTTGAGATTTTATTAAAACCTTCAGAATAGCAGAAAATAAAAATACCAGAGAAATGGAAAAAGATGGAATGACCTGGATGAAATCAGGCCAGAAGTCTCAAAAAACCTTTTCCTGTTCAGTATTTGATTTCTAAATAGTTTATCTTCTTAAATTTAATTAGAAGGCAGTTAGTGTTTTCATAAATGTGTATCCTCAGACTGCAGTATTTAGAACATTCTCCAATGCTTTCTGTGAGGAACTGTCATGTTATTGCAGTGTAGAACAGAACTCTGTAGTGGCTTTACAAATCTAAACTTGATTCTTACAAGAATAATTCTGTAGTTTCCAATTACAGTATCAATAGCATTTAATGCCTGCTGCTACTGCTAAGTAGTTACAGCAAAGTAATAACTAAATACCAAAGGAGAGTTTCAAGGTACTGAATCTACCTATTGATCCTATTAACAGGATATCAAAATTTACTGTAAAATGTAAATATAGTGTTGGCTAAGTAACTTTTTGAACAAATTTCTATCTTGTACCATTAAGGAATATCTCATTTTTTAAAAATTACTAGATTACTGGACTATTAATGGCAATATTTTTTTCCTTGATTGTTTTCTTTGACATAGAGTCATGGAACCACAGAATGGTTTGGGTTGGAAGGGACCGTTGAAGATCATCTAGTCCATCACCCTACCATGTGCAGGGACATCTGTCACTAGACCAGGTTGCTAAAAGCCCTATCTAATGTGGCCTTGAACACTTCCATGGAGGGTGCATTCACAACGTCTCTGGGCATCGTGTTCCAGTGTCCTCACCAAAAAACATTTCTTCCCCATGTCCAATCTAACAGTACCACGTCCTTGCCCACCATTATATACAGTCTAAGCCTACCACCCTTCATCATGTAGGTTACTTGTGTCAGCTTGAGATTGAATTCAGGCTTTCCTTCCTGCACAGACTCTCACATGAGATTTGTTGTCTTCCCACTCCACACACACAGCCCAAGGGTGTTGGGGCCAGAAACCCTCTCAGACACTCCCCAGGAGTTTTGCAAACCTCACACTCCCTGCAGCACGCAGCAACTTCTGTTGCTTCAGCTATTGCTGCAGGCATCACCTTCCTGCTGTTTGTCAAACTAGTGCTTTTCCCTGCTAACTGTATTGAACAGTGGGAAGTTTATAATAAGATCCAGCTAAAACAATAACTTCTGAAGTCAACAATAATATGACATTATTATTTATAACAACTCATTCCCATAGGTATTCCTGCCCCTTGTCCAAATACTTAAGCCGAGTGTTTTACAAAGAAATAGAACTCTCAAGATACATATTAATTTCCAGAATTATCAAACAAAATCTTAATCATAACTGTGTATTGTTATATTTGTTTACAAGAAGGAGAATAAAAATTCTGAATACTTGTAGGGAAGAATAAGTGACTGTAAATAATAGTATCTTTTCTTTTGAAGGATATCAGGTGTTTTCTGCTTTTTACATTTGCTGGCTCCCACCCCCATAAATAACAAGTCATTTCTAAAGGGAAATAATTGTGTTTAGGATATTCTGTTATGATAATTTTAAAGGAATTTAGTATTTCTCTCTTTTATTTTAAGAATACAATAAGAAACAATCAGTTTCTCAAAGTCTGCAATGTGAAATCCTAATATAATCATAGAATCATAGAATATCCTGAATTGGAAGGGACCCAATAAGGATCATCAAGTCCAACTGGCTCTTGAACTCTGTCAAGCTCGGTGCTGTGACCACTTCCCTGGAAAGCCTCTTCCAGTGCCTGACCACCCTCTCAGGAAAGAACTTCTTCCTAATATCAAACCTAAACCTTCCCTGTCGCAGCTTTATACCATTCCCTTGGGTTCTATCACTGGTCACCAAAGAGGAGATCAGCACCTGCCCCTTCACTCCCCTTGTCAGGAAGCCATAGACCATGATGAGGTCTCCCCTCAGCCTCCTCTTCTCCAGGCTGAACAAACCAAGGGACTTCAGCCTCTCCTCATAAGACTTCCCCTCCAGACCCGTTACCACCCTCGTTGCCCTCCTCTGGACACTCTCCAATATCTTTGTGTCCCTCTTGTACTGTGGCGCCCAAAACTGCTCACATCACTCCAGGTGAGGCAGTACCAGCACAGTGCAGCACGGGACAATCACCTCTGGGTTCTCAGATCTCTCTCAGCATGGCTGACCTCCAGTGTCTGATCCCCTAGTCTGTATGTGTAGACAGGGTTGTCCCTCCCCAGGTGCAGAATCTGGCACTTGTCCTTGTTAAACTTCATGCTGTTGATGATTGCCCAGCTCGCTGATCTGTGTAGCCATATGTCAGCTGAGGGTTTGTAATCTTTATATACACCAGAGCATATTTTTTCCTGTGTATATTGCATTCTTTTCCTTCCATTAAAACAAGCTCTCTAGGCTGAGATGGAATGTATTAAGTAGTACAAGGTGAAGAACATGCATCTATACTAAGCGTACAATACCTGAAAAAAATTTCTGTGTTTACATCTAGACTGAGTATTCTATGATATGCCACAAGAAACTCATTTCAATGCTTAGTTACTTTATCTTGCCTCTGGGAGCTTGGATTGTAGTCCACTGTGCTCATTAATTTGAGATACTTCCACAGTTCCTTCAGCTCAGCGGAGCTTAGCCGTCCAGAAGTGCTTTATGAAATACCAATTTTGTTGTTTAAAAGCCAAATTTCTGCCATGTATTAAAAAAATAATGAAGCAGGGTCATAAAAGAAGTAGGATATGAAAATAAGGCTGTATCTTGAGCTATGATGGTATTTGTATAAAAATATTTTTTAGCATTTATATTTAATGCTCTGAAAAAGAGAGAAACAAAATTTGTAAGTTGAATATAAACAAATGGCTCATAATTGAAGTCGTAGAGTTTTAGATTTTGAATGATGGACTTCTCTTTTTTTTCATGCTTAGATTTGTCCTTGTAGAGAAAATTGCTGCAAGTTCATCCAGCTGTTTTCCATAAATGAACAAACCATGTCCTTCCCATAGCTTGAGCAGATGTCACATTTACAGAGAACTGGGTGTACCAGCGTATGTAAAACTGGAAAGAACTATTTTGATTTCTACTGTCTGAGAAATTGTTTTTATTTATATAAACAGAAATGTTTTCTGTTCATATAACAGTACAATCAATCCTATCTTTGGTATACTTATCTGAGTTATAGTTCACAGGGGTTGTCCAACTGGGAAGAGATAGAAAGGGATTTGCTGAAGATCACATAAGAAGTTTGTGGAGCAGTAAGAAATGGAAAGCAGATCTCTGGAATGAAGATCCTTGAGCCATGGGTAACTCTTTCTCTCCACATAAGAATGGAGCATAGCAGAAGAGATCAGGTGCCTTCAGAAAATTAATTGGCATGTTAATGAAAACACTGGTCCCAGAAAACAAAATGTAGTATTTCTCTCTGCAAAGGTTATTATGGGTATTTTTCCCCCATTCTTAGACACTCATTTACTATGCTCATAGCATCTGAAATTATCTGCTGAAGATTTTTTCCCAAGATCTCAGCAGTAGTTGTCTCATGTTTTAAAGATTAACCAACTGAAATCCCTGAATATACTGGGCTTGGTATTTTTTATTTTATTTTATTTTTAAAGATTTTTTTCAAAATGTAGGAAGACATGAATTCTCCTTTTTTCCCCTTCAAAGAAAGACTGTTTTCTTATATTGTAATTCTAGGCCAGTGTTGTATGAATAGGATTGTTTAAAAAGAAAATTAAACTGTTACAGTCTTTTAGATGTTAATCCTATAAAAGCTGCAGCTTTTGAAGTTTTCCCAGAGTCTTCCCAACACACTGTTACTTTTAAGAGAAAAGTAATTTCATATCAAGCAGGCTAAATGTGAAATTCTTTCATCTTTTTAACTACCAAGCTTGTCTAGGTCCTTTTCCATACTAGAAAAGTTTCTAACCTTAAGGCAATACAGGGACAGATACCTTTGAATGATTAAGTAGGGACAGGGCATGCTTAAATGGGCTCGTGTGATCCTGTCAAGTGTACCGCCATAAGGAGTTAGATACATTTAGGGGCTTTGAGGAAACATTAGTTTAAATGTTAAAATGATGCTGTCGCTCCAAAATATCTTCTTTGGCCTGGTGCCCGAAGAAGGGGGAGCTGCAGTGTGCCAGTGGGCTTTGTGGAGGGAGCCCCGTGGTCATCCTGGTGCAGGCTCTAGACTTGTGCCCAAAGCCAGCATGCTTGGGGCTTGTGAAGCTGGATGGATTTGGCTTCACAGCTGAAGAGCCTCTCTCACTCATCAGGTAATGCTGATAGACAGTCTGACAAGATCTTGCTTCTGTGAGTGAAGGGGGCCCTTGCTCTTGCCAAACTCAGGCTCAGCAGGAGCTGCTCTGTTCAAGGGTCTAGCAGGGAGTGAGGCACTTTGCTTATTCAGTGATAGGTGTGTTTTTCATGTGTAAGAGGCAGCAGTTAGGAGATCCTAATGAGCTGGGAGCTCAGCAAGAGACTGTGTGAATCAAGAGCTCTTGTTTGTCACAGCGGCAGATGTTGCTTCTGCAAGCAGCAGGCATGATTGCTGTCTGGATGGGCTTAAGATGTGACAAGTGTTATCTTGCTGGAAATTTGTCATGCTTGACCCCAAGCAAAGACAGAATGAAGCTCGTCAACATAGAGATAGCCTAAAGATATGTCAGCCTGCTTACCATCCGAAATCACTGTGAGTTTTTTATTAAAAGTAGGGAAGAATGAGAAGTGGTTCAGTCAGTTTGAATCTGGAACGCTCATTCAGGCTTAATTGCCTTGTAATAATCCCATGGAAGAAATGGGAGTTTTAGGAATATGCATGTTTATGCATATTTTATGCAAGTTTATTTATTAAGTGGGTTGACAAAATGAAAAAATGTTACAAATTCATCAAAGCTTATCTGTTTAGTTGAACTTTACATTCTTCACCACTCTTCCTCCTCCTTCCCTTTTTTAGAGTCTCTTGTGAAGGATGTTTTTCAACATACTACTTTTTGCTTGGAAAAAAACCCCAACATACCTAGCTCTAACTACAGTTAGTTTAATAAGGGAAACACCATATTACAGGTGGTGTTGAAGGTGTTAGGCACACATTTGAAGAAGCTAGTTGAAGTATGGTGCACTTGTTTCTGGTTGCATAACCATACCTGGAAGACAAAAATAATGCAAGAGTACAGCTAAGTGATACCCTATTTCTGTTATTCCTTCTAACTCTCACTAAAAACTACTCTAGGAGAAGTTCAGGAGTGGCACACTGTTTTGTCAACTACTCTGACACCTGGTGAGCTTCTATGGACAATCAGATGTTCAGTACTGATCAGTAGCTTCTGTGGTCAGGCAATATCTGAACTTTTATTTGTCTGTTTCAGTTTGTCTGCCTTCTAGACAGATTTTTTTTTTATTCTGGACCTGTTTTATCTTTGTACAGCATATATGATTTGCAGAGGACATCTTCCTTCCTAGTGATCTGAAGAGTAAGGAGGAAAAATGACAGTCTCTTGTCATCAGAATAACAAATCTCAATGTTGTTTCTGAATTATTTAGATTTTGTTAGAGAGATATCTGAATGCCTTCCAAAACTGATGTCAAATCATGAAGAATCCTTGTTTTCTGGTTGTACAGAAAATTTCATGTCACTTAGTATATTCACTGGGATGTATATGTATGTATGTGTGTATCATATTGATATGCATCAAGATGATGAATGCTGATGAAAGAATATCAGTGCCTTACCTTACTGTCTGTAGCTCAAATTAGCAGTAAGTCCTGCACAATACCTAAAAAAATCTCCTGAAATTAATCCCAAGATACCTATTTAAAGATAGATTTTTAAAAATTAACAAGCTACTGGAAAATACATGAAAGACATGAGTCATTAGAATAGTACTGCAGTACATATTGAAGCTGGTATCTTATGTGACTACTGCCTTTTATATGTGAAAATATGTTTTCTTCATATGTCACAGTGGGAATAGCTAAACCAGCTGGCCAGTGATGCCACTGCTAGAGGGAATAAGTTAGTTATTTCGTGATGCTTGTCATAATTAACAGCAAGTGGTTTACAGTGCAAAAAAGCTAATAATAACTTCTTCAAAAATAAAAGTTAACTTCAAGTGCAATAAAAATGAAGAAATGTCAGGCTCTCCAGTTCTAGTGATGGTTGAATCTCAAAAGACTCAGAGTAATAGCTTTGGTTTGTTGTTTGGTTTTTTTTTTTTTAAAAATCCTTTTAATTTCTTGTTAAGCTTCTCTAAACGTACCTGAATGTGTGAAATTAATATGTATTTCACACACAAATATATATGTATTGGATTGATGAGAAGAGTACAATTGATAAAGCAGAGAATGAAAAAAAAAAAAAGACATCACAGTGTCTAAAGGAAAGGTCTGGGAAGGGAAGAAGAGGCTTCTTACTGAATGTGTGCCTATAGTTAGGTCAGCCAGAGGGGCAGTAGTAAGGAATTGCTGTATTGCATATTGAAAGGGGAACTGAAGGATCTGTGTGGAATAGAACCATCCAGCACAAAAGCAGGACAAATTCTCTCTATTGCTGGTTTGGTAGCTCTAGACAGAACAGTGGGATGTTGGAATTGCATGTGAAGTTTATGGGAACATTTTCTTTTATAGATGAAGAAGGGTTATTTTGCCCTATCTATTTGCTTAATATATCAAAAGAATCTTGGAGAGGTACAGACGTGTATGACTCCAATACTGCATTCAGCCTTATGTAGAATTGTGAAGTTAAATCATTATGCTGTACTAAATGTGTTACAGACTTGAGCAATCTGTACCTGTATGTATGTTCTGAGAGTGAAGTGTATAATTAAGCAACTGCCAAGGTGACTGAAAAAAAAAAAGTATGGTCTTTGTTGCAATGTCTTCTTGAAATGGAGCTTCTATAATACAGAATTCACCCTTAACATTAAAATACACACACACACACACACACACACAAAGATGTCTGAGCTTAGGGAAAAAAGAAGATAATACAGTGAGCCAAGACCAGACTGTAGGCTAATGCATTCAAATGTCTCTTGAGCACTGTCCCTGGATTTGTGTGGTACATACACTTACCCAGTGTGATTTCCTTCTGCAAACCCAAGCAAAGATGCTAGAATTGTTCAAAGAACATTGCTGACCAAAAAGACAAGAAGTCTCAGAGACTGATGTCTTAGAAGAACAGTGGTTTAGAGCAAATTGAAGCTTCTTGACAAGAGCCTTAGGCTTTCTATTTCCGCGATACACAAAGTCTGTAAACATCTTACATATGCCACTTGCTTGGTGCCAGATGCTTGCAGCCAGGTTAGTTGAGTCTTTAGAAGCTTCAGGGAAGAAAATGTATATTTTTTTTTTAAATGGGATTTTATTTTTCACACTGCTGTTGGAAGGCTTAATAAAGGATTGGTCCATGTGAAGGTTATAAAAGAACACCAACATGATCCATTAGACCTTGTTTCCTTTGAAGGAAATTTTGAAAAAAAGCCATACTCTGCCTCATAAATTGCAAAAAGAGTCTATTATGATGAGTGTGGTATGCTTTGAAAAATAAACATACACATTTGTAGTTTGCTGTGATTCTCTTCACAGCCCAGTGATGGAGCACGAACTGATGGCAGTACTATTTGTCAGGATTTGACCTACAACATTAACCTGTACTTATCTTTTGAAAAACCTTGCTTTTTTTCATGAAATGGAAAAAAAGTGTATCCTATGACTACTCAGTGGTGCTTTCATTTGTTCACTTGTGCCAACAAAATAGTCTCTGCTATTGACTGTATAGAAGAGTGCATGAAAGGTTGTACTTGAAAAGCACATATTACATGTGTCAAGGCATTACTTGACATCTCATCAACGTGAAATATACTTATTTACTTGCAGCCTTTTCATTTTAAGTTTTAGTAATTCACTTTGATGTGAGAAATATTAGTTAGCAGGAGTAAGGTTTAGAAGAGTTATTGATAAATAAACAACTTCTAGCCTTAAAACCAGATTGTGCTTAGCACTTGCATCGCTATAAAGAAATAAGCAACTGTCTTCCTCCTGTGCCTTATGACAGCCTTGTGAGCCATCTGTGAAATCTGCTGGAAGATAACTTAGACATGTCTTCCCTTGCATCAGTCCTGAAGATAGTCACTCCTAAAAAGTAGTTGTCTTTAAAGTTCATTTATGTAATAGAACTCAGATTACTAAAGTGTGTTTGAAATATGAAAAAGTTGGATGCATCATAGATTTGTAATGAAAATCCTGTCCAAATTAAGCCTTGCATAAGATAATTAGACATCTTTTATGTAGCAAAAGTATATGTTTTACTTAAAAAATTAAAAACAAATACCAGTCTCACAAAGTTAAGCATGTAAATGAAACTTATAATTTGGGAGGGGATGGGTTGGAGGGGGGGAAGAAGGGGAAGTAAGGAGGGTCTGTAAGAGATTATAGATCTTTTTTAAGTAAAATGTTACAATGGCATCACAATTTTTTAAATTTCAGTTTCTTACATCTTTTTCCTTCTAATATATAGTTGATACGCCAGCCCTGTAAATGACTATGACTGATGATCTGGTGTGTGCTATCATATCTGGATTATGATATTGTATATTTATGGGAGAAAAGGTACAACTGTGATTCTCATACTTGGAACATTTCTGGCCTGTTTGCTTTATCTGAGAAGACTTCTTTCTGCCCCTCTACTGTGCTCTCATGAGACCCCACCTGGAGTACTCTGTCCAGCTCTGGTGTCCCCAGTACAAGAAAGACATAGAGCTGTTGGAATGCCTACAGAGGATGGCCACAAAGATGATCCATGGGCTGGAGCACCTCTCCGATGAAGTCAGGCTGAAATAGTTGGGCTTGTTCAGCCTGGAGAAGAGAAGGCTCTTGGGAGACCGAATTACAGCCTACCAATACTTAAGGGGGTCCTATGGGAAAGCTTGGAGAGGGACTGTTCACCAGGGAGTGCAGTGATAGGACAAGGGGCAACGGCTTCCAAGCTGAAAGAGGGTAGGTTTAGATTAGACGTTAGGAGGAAATTCTTTACTGTGAGCGTGGTGAGGTGCTGGCATAGGTTGCCCAGAGTAGTTGTGGAAGCCCCATCCATGCAAGTGTTTAAGGCCAGGTTGGGTGAAGCTTTGGGCAACCTGATCTAGTGGAGGGTGTCCCTGCCTACGGCAGGGGAGTTTGAACTAGGTGATCTTTGAGGTGCCTTTCAGCCCTAAGCATTCTATTATTCTACCTCAAAAGCAAAATATTATCCTATTTTATCTGCAGGGTGGTATGGATGAGAGAATGCTGATGTCACTATGACCTGGTGAATCCACTTCATGAATTAACTCCTGTTCTCACCTCTGTCTCCCATTTTGTTGACTGAATCTGCATTTTGTCTCCACACACTATGATAGGAATTATTCCTGAAACAGTTAAGAATTACACCTTGAAAGGCAAAAATTTGAACTAATGATTCTTTTTCCTGGTTAATTTTTTTGGATTTGGCTTTCATTAATTTAACACATTGTTCCGGTGAATGTGAAATTCAAGAAATACATAATATTCTTTAGGGTCTTCTGAGTCAATAAAACATAAGGCATTTCATAAAGAAAGATCAATTGATAGTTCAATGCTGTTGGAGAGGAGCTGGTGATCCCACTGCCTGAGCAGACCTGTCACGGTCTGCTTTCAGGATTCATCCTAACTGTTTTTGTCAGAAGATTACCTCAGTATTGAATAGGGCAATTCATGTTATTGGGACTTTTAGATCTTAGTGAGGGCTTTGGGAAGTATTTTGTGGTGTGTGATGTGCCAGTGGCAATGGAGTAACGCAGCTAGGGCTCAGGGGTACACCTCTATGTGTATCTACTAAAATATTTCCAATGTATACCATTCAAGTTTTATCTGTGGCGAAGCTGAACAGTTTTATTTAGTAAAATAAAATAATAATAATAATAATAAAGTTGTTAATAACTTAAAGTGGGAAGTTGTTCTTATTTTCTATTTTAAATTGAGTGGAATGTCTTCTTCCAGGCTGTCCTCCCAGGTCTAGCATAGCAAAGGCATGCAGGAGGCCTGGCTGGTGTCACCAGCGGCTCTGTGCCATTTCTCAGGAAGTTCCTTGTGTTTGAGGACAAAGGGACAAAGTATGTTAGGTACTGAACTGCTCTGACTGAGGATGGCTAGAGACACTTAAATTATGACTGACATTGTAAATCAAGGAACGTGCAAAGCACCTTTAACTTAGAGCTAATTAATTTAGAAAATTGCCATACTGTCTTGTATAGATTGGTCTTCCCTGGTGGCTGTACTAACATATGGATGTACTGTTCACATTCATGTAAACAAAACAGAATGATGTTTTTGCAGATATTCTCACCGTATCACCTGTGAAGATAAAAAATTGTTACAGGGTAAGAATAATTAATCTATTGGAATCACTATCATTAAAAAAAACTATTTTTGGTTATTAACTGTATTCACTACTTTCAAAACTAATAAGTTACACATTCTGAACTATGAACTTCCTCATTCGGATATTAGTTTCATAGCTTATTTTCCATGCATTTTAATATTAGAAAAATTCATTATATGAATTCATTTTTTGCCATTGTCACTGTTTTTGCAAATTGCAGACTGTAATGTTTAAAAAAAAAGGCATGGCAATTGAAGCAAAGAGGACAAAGAGTTTAATTACTCATACAATGAAGCTTGATGTATTTACAGGCACGATTGAAAGCTGAGGCTGCTTGCAGTTGCTGGAATTTATACTCAGTAGTGGAGGAGGGCTCTTCCAGCCTTATATCCCGTAATCTGGTGAGGCCAGTACAGAGTTCTGGGTACCACATTGCCTGAAAGACAGTCTGCTTTTTCATGTGATAAATGTTACTGCTGTTTTGGGGGGAGGTTTATTTTCTTTTTTAATCCTTCTTAAAAAGTTTAGCTGCAGGGGCCTCTGAGGTGTGTTGTAGGTTACAGTAAAATTTTACTGATGACAAACCCTGTCAAGTACCTGCTTCTGTGCCTTGCCCATCGCTAAGTGCCATTCTGTGGTTCAGAAGGGTTCCACCCCAAACTTCCTTTGTTAGCCATTGCTGTCTTTTGCTTTTGGTTTCTTTTATTGTTTGGGCCACAGTCTGCTGTTGGGAATTGTGGTTTAGAAAAACCAAACCAAACCAAACTGAAATGTACAAGCAAGATCCCTGAGATATATATTCAAGGGATGTAGTTTTGATTCAGGGACCTTGGGTCCCAGTGGACCGTGGAGTTTGGAAAAAATATTTTGTCTTGTGTGAGTATACATATCATACATGTTTACTTGACCCTTTTGGACTAATTTTTGCAAAACTGATGGAGATTGCAGGAGGCTTTCATTAGATGATCAAGACTACCAATGTCAATCCTTTCTTCCTTGAAAAAAATGCAGCTTTGGTATAATGCGTACAGTTCATGTAGAACAAGGTGCTATATTCAATAGCTTGCCCTCAGAAAGTGTCTTAAGCAGCCTACATTTTGCAATGTTATCACTTAAATAAGATACTAGGAACATGAATCAAAAGATTTCTTATATTTATGGGTACTGGATACATGTGATCGTGGATACATTATATTCCTACACATAGAAAACTGAAGAAGAGCTTAATTTAAGGTTGTCACTTTATTACAAGATACTGTGTTTTACACAAGAAACACTGCTACTTGAAACTATTGTTTTTGGAAGAATGGAGAATATATCCACCCTTAGACTTCACCAGACACTTGGAGTACTAAGGCATGAATTAAGCTGAACAAAGCTTTTGTGACATTTTTATAAGAGTGGGTTTAATTCAAAATTTCTGAACATTCCTGAAAGTGTATAATATTTCATTATTTATAATCTTTCTAATCACTCCATCACTGCATCAAGTATCTGAAAAAATTAAAAGGTGATGCTTTTACACTCCTTTCCTGTCAACAGTAGTAAATCAACCTGAAAGCAAAATAATTATAGTTCACAATATGTACACATTATTAGGTTTATTAAAATGCATGAGTTCTAAAAAGAACTATGAGGGGAAAAAATCCAGCTAACTCTCAGGACTTTGATGTTTTTCAGATTTACATTTGTTGCATTGTTAACATTCATGTGCAGTTTCAGGTTACTTTGTTTTCAGTGACCTAGAATTGGGACCTCCCTAACCTTGAATTCAAGTATCTCCCAAATAAATTTCAGGTGCCGTATGTCACTTGTCATTACAATCAAAGGAATAAAGTTTTCCTGACATTACAGCAAGAGTTGACAAACCCTGCCGTGATGTGTTCCTTGCTTCTCTGTGTAACTGAAATGTTTTATCAAGGTTTGCCATGTTTCTGATGTATGTCTGTAGAGGTATATATACTGGTAACCGAGTAACTGGTAGGAAAAGGGAACTCTTTTTGTTCCTTGTACTTTGGTGCCCTCCACCATAAAAGGCTAACTGAAAGCCTGAACTCAATTTCCAGTTAAAAAAAAAAAAAAAGAGAAAAAAAAATGCAGCTACAATGTACATATTTGCATCCAAATTCAGCAACCTTGTGTGGAGAAGTCTTATATATAATGCTAACCAAGGAAGTAAAAGTATGTAAAACATTTTGTATTGTTCTTTACCATTTTTAAAATGTGGAATGCAAGCATCTTTTACTGTTTTTAAGAGGCAATGGCCTGCTTTTTAGAGGTAAGATAGCAAGAAATGCAAGAAAATAAAATAATAACATGTTTTCTTCACTGACGTTTTCTAGGTTATGAAGTCTACCTTATGTTTCCGAACTGCTTGTTTTTGGTCTCACATTTTCTCTTCTTATAGCAGGATAGACTGTGGTTTTGGTCTTACGTGTTCTCTTATATTAGGGTAGACTTTTTTTGGTCTCTCACCCAAAGGACCAAATAGGTCCCTGCTATAGGCTTGTTGTCACTGAAATTCTACTCTGATAGGTAAATGATAAGGTGAAGTTAGACCTATGTTTCAAAGTGGACCTTAGAAAACATTTCTACTGAACTTTTCCTACCTGTTTTGCAAGGATAATGTATTACCTGCCCTAAGTTGCTACATATTTCATGTCACCACAGGCAAAATCTCCCTTTTCCAGATTTTCAGGTTATAGTATGTTTGCTTAAAGCTGGATAGACATTGTCACTTGGAATCCAGCAGTTGTACAAAGGTAAAACAAAAAGACTTAGCTCTCTACGTGAATGGATGAAAGAAGAATACATGATCTTTGGTCTTTATTTGACAGAAATCAACTTGTGAGATTTGACATGATGTACATTCAGTTTGAGATGGTCTTATGTGCCAGGAGTGAGGGTCAGTATGCCATTTACAGTGCTGGAGTGAGGCTTCGAATGTGAGCTTGCGATAGGAAACTGAAACAGAGCATTGATTTTCAATGCGTGGAAATTCCACGTGCCCAGCACAACATACAGAAATAAGGAAGTGCAGTGGAATCTCTAACTTGACGGAGCTAGTAATGACAGAGGAAAATTTGTGAGCTCAATGTTCTGTGAAATACTGTGTATTTCTCATTTTAAAAGTCTGAAGAATTCAGTTCATTTCCTATACTAATGTAAATAAAATAGTTTTTATTAGACCAGTAAGTACTGTTGGATAAAAACAGCCTGCCTCGAGGCACATGGTCTTTCTTGCTAAGAAAGATGCAGCAAATTTCTAGTAGAAACATGTTAGAAACAATGGTTGTTATTTTAATCTAACTATGTTAGTAGTTGTATAGCTTAAAGGAAGTAGTGATTATGATCTAGAGATATGTTAGCTGGAGATGGAGGTAATCATGCTTTTGACTCACTGGGACAGAAATAGAAGTAATGCTCAGTAGGGTCAGTAGCTATACAAGACATTAGAAATCTATTTTGCTGTAGAATCAATGTCAAGACTTGTGTCAACAGCAAAAATAGCACCCTATGAACACAGCAGAGACCAAATCAAGGCTACCGTAGCCTTCCATCTTTTGTTGGAACCTAGTTAGAGAAAAAAACGAAACAATTACAGTTTATAAGAAAGATAAGCATACCCTCAAATAAATTTCCCAGTTCCATTTGCTGTATATTTCATATAAATGTAGAATGTTCAATACTTTTCTTTACAATGCAGAACTTACTAGTTGTGAATTATTTCAAAAAGTTCTTTTATTTGGCTGCCATATAAGCTGCTCCATGGAAAACTGAACTGTATCAGACTTTAAGAGAATCTAGATTAATATAGACTGCTGAACCAACTGGTGATGTACTGTGCTGAATAAGGATAGAGAATCCTTCATTGTCTCTGTTCCCTCTTCTTTGTGTTATATCATCTTCTGGAATTTATGGTACCTGGAATGCATATTAAAGAATCTAGAGAGAGTAATCCGATTTCCCAGTATTCTTACAGAACTTGGTAGCAGCTAGAAATAATTTGGTCATCTATTATATGTGACTTTATGGTGCCAGAATTACTGTTCTTCTGTATCTGCGGTTAAAAAGATATAAAGATCCTTAGCCAACTGCTGGTATGTTCATCTATGTTACTACTATAATAATCAAGTGATGGAAATACAAGCAATATATGCCTTCAGGATGTTGTTATTTTCACTAGGCTGCTGCTGGGTTGTTTTTTTTCCAACTGCTGATTTTAGTTTTATTAATAGCATGTTTAATGTTGTTTTGTTCCTTAACTATAGTTCAGTAAACTATATTTGGTGTAAAACAGGTGTGAGCAAAAGG
Source organism: Porphyrio hochstetteri (assembly GCA_020800305.1). Taxonomy (NCBI): domain Eukaryota; kingdom Metazoa; phylum Chordata; class Aves; order Gruiformes; family Rallidae; genus Porphyrio; species Porphyrio hochstetteri. The sequence goes on along the minus strand of CM036906.1, from coordinate 46,153,307 downwards.
GAGAAAATAACTTAATGCTTAGATTAAGTTCACAGAAGTACTGATATAAAATGCAAGTTTCAGGTTTTTAAACGTTTTGTGTCATCTTAGTTATTTTACTATCACAACAGTTATACTGATTACTCTGTATTACTACACAGTAATTACTTAAAAATATAATAATTATAAGATCTTTAAATGCATGGGTGTCTTTGCTGTAAGGTCTGCACTACTTGCAGTTCCCAAGACTGTTAAATTTCCAGTTTATATTTTACATTTTATAACTAGCGATTTTTGTGATGAAAGCAGTGTATTATATCCCAAGGTGTTTGAGGGGCTGTTGTTTTGTACTTTAGAAGATCCCGGATTTACAAGCTATCTATAGTAGCAAACAAGGCTGGAGCTCTTTAGTGTTGGCATGTTCCCTAAAATGCTTTGGCTTATGCAATTAACACTTTCTCAAACAGTATTTAAGGATAATTTAGGGACTAAAGAGTAGGTCAATGACCGTTCTTGATAAGTAGTACAGATAAGGCCTCTCTGTTCTGAAATAGAAGAGATTTCAACAAATTGCATGCAAGTCATGCCACTTGCTCACAGAGCCATGGGGCAGGCTTTGGCACATTTAATTTACCAGAATTCATGCAACCACAGAGTCCTAAACTGAAATGCTTCCAGAATTAGAAGAGGTTGAAAATGAATACAGAATATCCCTTTACTACTCCTTCTAATCGTACAGTGTAGAATTTCAGAGAAATAATTACACCTGGTTAAAAAACCCTAAGCAGTTCAATCGGTGGAAGTTTGCAGCAGATAAGCTATTATGGGAATTTATTTTTTATTTTGAAGATCTTCATTGTTTTAGTAAAACTAAACACTTTAAAGATTGCTCACATGACTTTCCATGTGCAGCACTGTAATCCTGTTCAAATGAATATGAAAGTTGGTAGGAAGAACGTAATGAAGAACAAAGCAGTAAAGCTCTGGAAGGAAAAAGAAAAAAAGATTAAATGAACCAGTATTGCCTGAGGACATAGCTTTGTTGCCTTTTTTTTTCTGTGCTCAGAAAACTTTTAATCATTATGAATTAAGTATTGCCTTTTGTCCTTATCATTACTGAGAAAAAAAGTACTATTTGATTTGAAGCTGTGAAAAGAAAGTTGAAAACTTCCTGGCATTTGATGTATCATAGTCAGGTGGCCTTTTTTCATGCCAGGTGGGAACTTTGATTGTTGGTTAGCTTATTCTATTCTATAATACAAAGTTATTTATTCAACTGACTGAAATTTTTCATAAATAACATTAGATTAAGTAAAGGAATATAACCTTAGATCTGAAATTTTAATTTTTCAAGATTATCTTCAGAGAAGGGAGCGCTGGAGACTGATGATAATATTTAATAATTCCATTAATACTTTTGGGACTAACTAACATGCACATAAAAATAAGTAATAAAAAAGTAAAAATAAAAAAAAGTAAAAAAGGGTAACAAATAAAACCTGAGAGTATAAATAAAAAGCCCAGTTTATTTTTGCACTTATTGCTGGTCCATGGTAGGATTGCGAAGTTAAAACCCTCATCAATTACAGTTCATTAATCACAAAGTAGGATTTCGTGGAGCTAGGTTTTAAACAGGTGAGAAAATAACCTACCGTTGACCTTACTTACACGATTTCTAACGGTGTCAGCTAAGCAGAGATACGAGATACTCTCATCTGAAGAGAATCATGAGATTTCCTCTCCCTCATACCATTCACACCTGAGCCTGTGCTAGGAGAGATTTACAGTGAGCATGGGTGCTGACTTGAAGGAGACACCCAGCTCATGTTTATGTTTTTCCAGGGTCTCATCTGTCACGCTGTAAGTCGGTTTGCATATGTTCACTTGCAGTCCACATCCACTGGTCCTAGAAAATTATCCCATCTGTAACAACCAGCAATACAGACAGAAAGCTCATGACTTTTGAAACATATTTTGCTTAATTAATTTTTAGTTTTGTAACATAATTTATGATTTAACCTACCTGGTAGCACTGATCAAATCCATTCAGGAAATTATTAGAAGAAAGGAAGGATTGGATTTTGGTCTTTTTTTTTTTTGTTGGGTTTTTTTGTTTGGTTGGTTTTCTGGTGGTTTTTTTTTTTTTAAATAGAAAGCTTGATTCAATAATCTGTTTTCATCACAAACTTGACTGGGTAAGTACAGAGATGCTTAAAATAAAGGATGTTTGAATTGAGTGAATAATTTGTGAAGGAAAAATATTAAATATTTATTTATGCTGAATTGGTTAGCACATAGGCTCCAAACAATAATTAAAGTTGTTTAACGAATTTATTACTTGTGGAGTAAGTTAATCATTTAAGAATTCAGCTTTATTCCGGAGTGCCAAACTGAAGGAAAAAAAAATCTTTTGTAACAATTAGTAGCAGAATTTCTTTTTTTTTTTAGTGAAATGTTGGGAACTGTCCATGTTTAAATGTGCTAAATTTCTCAATTCTGAAAATTTCTTTTAAGTCAATTTAAAAAAAAAATCTTCAATAAAAATTTGAAAATAATGTCAGCTTAAGGATGGACAATTTGAATGTCTAGACCTGCACAGTATACTTGCTATCTCTAAACTGATGCTAATGTATACCCAGCTAAAGTACTTATAATGTATTTGTGGAGCTTGATAGATTTACAAAAAATCATAACCAAATATACTAGACTTTGGAGAAAGAAATCACCTAGTCTTTAACTTAAATAAGGTAAATAATAATGCCAAGAGACCAAATGACAATAAATCCCTTGAAAGTTACATTTCTCCTTTTCTTTCTCACCATATTGATGGATAATCTTTTTTCTTTGTCCTCTGTTCACACAAACCAAGCACAAAAATGGTGCACAGGTGAGAATAGTGATATTATAGGAAAGACATTCCTCCTTTCTGTGTCCTCAGCTTTAAATGTGCAAGACCTGAGTTCTATCCAGTTTCATTTAAGGAAAAAAAGAAGAAAAAGGGGGGATTCTAATTTCAGGAAAAAAAAGACAGCTTCATTCATGAAAATGGGAAACTACCTTCTGCTGTTCAAGTCAAACTGATAACTTGCCAGGGAAATGAGCTACCCAGTGTTGTCCAAAGTGTAATTTTGATCGATTCAAGAGAAACAGTTGTTAATTGCATATGACATGAATTTAGGTGTTGAACAACTTGTTAGACCTTCCTAGTTTCTTGTCATGTATTACCTACTGCATATGTTAATTCTTTCATGTCTTGAGGTATCAGATAAAACACTCAACCACTACATGCTGTTGCATCATCATTGGTACCTGTGAATGGTTAATACAGTAAGCTGAACAGAAGTGAACATACAGAATAATTATCAATGTTTTTTTTTTCCTTTGCTCCAAAATGTTTTAGCAGAGGAGGGGAGTAACTTAGTTTGTTTCCCTTTAACTTCTTCACTTAGTATCTTTAAGATTAAGCCTTAAAAATAAGCTTTTGATAATCCAACACTGGAAAATCAAATTAGGAGTATTGCAAGAAATAGTGCAAGTCTGATCTTTTTGTAATCATGCAGACTGAATAGGCTGAGAAAGAAAGGAGACAGCACTGTGAACAAAGCAAGCACTATCTACTAGCTATGCTTGTTATGATCTGTTTAGAGGCCTAGACATTTTTAACTGTGTTTACACCTCTTAAATTATATAACTTAAATGTCTTCCTCTTGTGTTACCTGAATCTCAGCTTTGATTAGAACCTTGTATGCAGTGGGAATCTCAGGGTCTGAGATATCAAATCAAGAGTTTAACCACTGAAGACATCTGTTCCCACAGAAGAAGCATTTCTGGTACACTTAAAGTGAATTGGCTGATGAACGATTCACAGTGTGAAGATTCAGATACAAAGGGCCGCTGCTCCAGGGCTTCATCATATGCCATGCATTACATGCTGTACAAAAAGACATGGGTAAAAGTCTGAGCTTGCAAACATATGTGTACTTAAAACTAAGCATTTGAGTAATTCTGTTAAGCTTAAGGAAAATACCACATTCTTAAAACTAAGCATGAATGCACTGGAAGAGGAAAAGGGACTATTAGAAAAGAATAAATATGATGAAATAGCTATCTGAAAACTACTGGTTTGAATTGTGAAATTGTTTCATATGTGTTTTACTACATAATACTTGAGTGATCCATGGTGTTTAAGTCTCATTATTATGTTGAAATTGCATAAGCAAATTAATGGGATACTAAATCAAGTTGCAGTAAATAGTTTGGCCTTTCCCTTTGCCATTTATAAATGTCTGGTTTGCATTTGCTACGGGAATCATAGATTATAACCCAGAGCAAAAAAGGAATTAATGGAATCAAAACTTACTTGTGTGGTGGAATGTCACTGTCATGTTGCTTGTGTTAATTCTTGCTTACTGCTGGTTGCTGTGTGTGCTTTCTTAGCAAGTGGAAAGAGTCTTGCCCTGTAAGTGACACTTAATGAGCAGATGGAATTTCAGGTAGAGCGTGAATATAGAAAAAAATTTAGAAATTGAAATGATCAGCTGTGCTGCCTTGTTGAAAAGGGGCACCCCCTTATTGTAGGATTTTTAAGTGCAAGAGGAATTAGACTTTACTGAAGAATTTGGTATCCATTTAACTCTCCAAAGTCATTAGAAGCTCTTCAGGAAAAAACACCACAAGGCGCAAATAGAGTAGTAAATCTTGATTCAGAAGTGGATGCAGAATCTCCCAGTATTTAATCTTTTAGTTGCTGTTTATTATCTTTGGTGTTGCCTACCTGGCTTCTGCAAGTGAGAGTATGTTGTCTGTCTTAAATGAAAAAAAACACCAACAAAGGCTTTTGGATTTCAGCACATTGTTTCCCATGTTTACTCATGTCAGGGATATGTTTTTCTTGGGACTGCGGGAAGCACTGTGACTTGAGGACTTTAACTATGATCATGTAATTGAAAGTGCTCCCCTTTTTCACTCATTGACTGTGGTCAGAATTAGTGTATGCAACTTGCTGTTTGTACTGCAGTCAGACCTTCTGCTAAGCTTTCTGCTGTTTTGAAATTGTAATCCCTCTAGACATCCTATGAAGCATAAGTCTAATTCACCTCTGGAGAGTTGTCTCTTGATTTTACAATTTGTACTGGACAGCTACATTTTTGAAGTTGACTGTATATACACATGCCACATTGGCTCATCTTAATCTTAGTTTGAGATTCATTTGGCTTGAGGTCATGTGTCTTTCAGAAGGAAAAAAAAAAACATCCACATCATCAATGTTTAGAGTATGGAAGCTTGGAATGTGGGATTCTTTGTAAAGTGGCTTTTTAATGGCTACGATGATTTCAAAGATAATTATCTTGGTTATACAATGAAATAATATTGTGTAGGAATTTTGAGCCTAAGCCTTAGGACTTAAGGAAAATTGTGTATTTCTAATTTAGGTAATGAGAGTGATTAAACATTGATCTCAAAAATACAGAAGCTGCTTGTCAAATACTACAGATGATAGAGTTGGACTTTTCTAAATTCAAAGACTTTAAAGAACTTATTGACTCCACAAGTTTTATTACATAAGTAACTCGGCAGATTCATCTCAGTAAAATAAAGATAGAGCCAATTCCTGAAAACTGAGATAGTGTTAAATGAAATTTCTAATCATGGAAATAAAGAAAAAAATATTGTTTTATGGAATATCAGCATCTCTGTGAGTTTGTTTATACTAATAGAAATTATGAGAGAAATATCAAATCATAGGATCTTCTGAGTTGGAAGGGTCCCAACTCCTGGCTCCACACAGGGCCAGCCAAGTCAGAGCATGGGACTGAGTGCATTGTCCAGACACTTCTTGAACTCAGTCAAGCTCGGTGCTGTGACCCCTTCCCTGGGCATCCTGTTCCAGTGCCCAACCACCCTCTCAGTAAAGAACCTCTTCCTAATATCCAACCTAAGCCTCCCCTGTTGCAGCTTCATGCTGTTCCGTTGGGTTCTATCACCAGTTACTAAAGAGAGGAGATCAGTGCCTGCCCCTTCATGCCTCCTCGTAGGGAAGCTGTAGACCACGATGAGGTCTCCCCTCAGTCTTCTCTTCTCCAGGCTGTACAAACCAAGGGACATCAGCCTCTTCTCCTAAGACTTCCCCCTCCAGACCCTTCACCATCCTCGTTGCCCTCCTCTGGACACTTTCTAGTATTTTTATGTCCCTCTGGTGCTGTGGCGAATGACGGGATTAGTTCCTCTGACTTTATTAAATGAAGTTTATGACAGTCTTGTCATCTAAAAAATGTTGCTAGGTTTAACAATCAAGTTGATGACACTAGCTGAACTATAACCTGGGAATTTTCCTGGATCTACAGAATTCAATGGCAATACTTATAATCTATCTAGCAAGGATTCAGCATTTCATTTTACAGTTAGAATAAAATGTACATGAATCACATATTCAAATTATGCTCTCCCCACCTCATATGGAATTCAGATGTTTTCAAGAATCTTTTAATTCCTAACTTGTACAAAGTATAAGATGCATCCTTCCAAGTACGTACCTCCAAGAGGTATTTTTGTTCTGTAGAGTCATACCAATTTCTTTCTTGCCCTGGTTAACCTTCGCTTCACGAGTGATGTCAGCTGTCATGTTTTCTCCCTTTCATTGCAAAAAGGCCAATTTCTCAAAATACAGATGCTAACTTTTTTCACAAAATTGTTTTCTTCTTTACAGTGTTCATGAACATTCACTGTAATAACAATACGAAGTGCCCCTCACTGAACTCATCAGGTATGTTATCTCCAAAATCACTGCTTGAAATACTGGTCTTATAAAATACCTGTCATTCTTAGTGGAGGAAGAAACTGATGCTATAAAGGAAGCAGAGAATGATACAAAAAAAAAGCGCCCCAAAACAACTAGGACAAGGATTGGTTTGTGACAGATGGAGGTGAAAATAATGTGTTTAATTCAAAGCCAAAATAAATAAATAACTGAAAGCAACATGTGACCAAATGTTCAATCAGTCTGTGCTACTGGAAGCTCTTCTGTTGTTCTAAATTTTCTTTTTTGTTCTTTCATCTACTTCTTCATATAACATCTATAGATTTATCTTTATATTTTCTGCTGAGTGATCTTTTTATAGGTTTAGAAATCACATTCTATATGTTGATACTATCATAATGCAGATGTACAATCTTTGTTGTGTCTTTAACTTTTCTTTAAATGAAATGAGGAATTGACAAGTGAAGTTAGAACCCCTACACAGCTTTTAAATACATTAGTTTAATACTCTGGAAAATATTTTTATGTTCAGTGAATCAAATTGTGGAATAAATGCTGTGAAATATCAAAAGTGCTAAAATTACAGCCTAGGACAGTGTGGACATTATGAAAATTCTTTTAAATTATTTTCTTTAAAAAACCTCACAACCACAATTCAAATTGTTATTGGATTATATTTTAATTATCTATTTTAAAACAATATTTTAATTCTGTGCAGTAACATTCTCCAAATGCATCTTTTTGCAGTAAGCTATTGTTTCATATTTTAAATTTTATTTTGCTTTGCTCCATTGTTTGTATGCTGTCCTCATTTGCCTTCATACTTTTTTCTTCTGTGTTTGTTTTTCATTCTCTGTAAAGCAAACAGTGTGGGATATAGAAAACAAACTGGAGAAAAATGAATACTGTGAACATTTGTCTTGAAACACTGAGGAGCACGAACTTATATTGTCATTCACTCGCTTATTAGGAACTGAACAGAGAAGAGTCTTATGTTCTCATATTTCTGATCAGCACCAGACTGTGCACTAGTGTCACAGGTTATATGCAGAAGGAAATCACGACTTCTGTGCACAGACTTTTCTCCTTTTTACCTTATTTCAGTGCCTTGATCTTTTGCGGCTTTTAGGTTTATGTTATGGTAACTCTTTACCCCAGGGGCTTGAATATATGTGTGGCTGATAAGGTTGTATTAAAGGATGTAATCCTCACTTGTGGCTACTTAGATCAGATACAAGATCTAGCTTTCATTAGGGTACTGAACATGCCAGCTTTGTAGGACCCTTGGGATCACTTGAAAATAATAAAGCTAAAACTTATGTTTTCAAGATAGGAAATGTCATGTCATAACTGCCATTGCCGAATGTGAAATATTCCTGAAACATTGTGGAAGCCCTGCTGGGACTCTACTGTCATTAAAAAAAAATCCACAAAACAAAACCAGCACAACAAAACAGAAATAAAAAAAGAACACCCTATAAAAGCAGGATCTTCAGGTGCTTCAGGGTTATGAGAAATGACTGCCATGACTGTATTATGCTATTAGGTTAAGACTCGGTGTCTTTTCCCAGAGTATTTTACTAATTAAAATCATAATAGCAGCTCACAAACCAAACTGAAACAAAGGGGTGGATTTCTGTCCTTCTTTTCTGAATATATTTGACTTTTGTAAATCTTTTCTTATGTATATATTCATGATACTTAATAGCTTCACATACATATGTACCTGTATCCGTCTATCAGACCCCAAAAAGTTGCTATTTGTATATGAAGAATTTGTAGTTAGTTCAGTTGCATGCTGTACAACAGTAAAACTCTACATACTTTCCAACGCATCTTAAATAGCATTGGTCTCAGTCATGCCTGAAAGATGCTGTCAAAGCGGATACATTTCCTTATAAAGAAGGTACCTAAGCTAGGTAGAATGAATGACCCTTGGAGATGTAATGATTTTCTCTCAACTAAAGTGGAAACTAAGGTTAGATACCTACTTTTTAGGTGGTTGAATCACACTTAATAAATTCTACCGTAAATGCCCTGTATCAGTTTTCTTGCTGTCATTCTGCTGACTATCTTCTGATTAAAGACTAATTGTACATTTGTCTGTTTTGATCACTGAAATATAAAAATACCACTTCATCTTCCAAGGAAGAAGCATGACTTGTTTGCTAAGCAGGAGAGGCAGCCCTGTCACAGAAATGACTGAAATCTTCAGAAGGGAACCTGCTGGTGAAGAGTAAAACAGCTGAGATGGCAGTTGGGTATGTTGTCCTTCTGACCGAAGGGAAAGAGTGGAAGATCATGCAGGATGACAGACCACTGTCAGTAGCAAATTTCTCTGAAAGAGCAGAAAAGACAAATTATTTATTATGATTTCCATGACTAGAAAGAATAGGTCATTAGAGGGAAACCTTAAAACTATGAACTGTTCTATGTTCCTTGATTTTCTAAATCTTTTATTTAAAGACATTGTTCTGCAGTAGAGATGTTTTGTACTAGAAAAGGATATTTCTACTTACTTATTTGAGAAATAAACTTTGGTCTTATAAAAAGTCTGCATTTTCCCCTTCATTGTCACTGGAGAATGTTTCCCTGTAGCTATGAGTGATAGGCAGAATTTGATATATTATTTGATATATTTAGGTACTTTTGGATGGGTAAAGACTTTTTTTTTTTTTAAATCACTCACTAGTTATTTTTATTGCTTGTTGTAGATGTAGAATGTGTGTATATTACAAGGGAATCATACAGTGTTGTTAAAAATTTCCTTGAAAAGGCTTTCAAAATTTCATCATTTAGAAGTTTTCTTCTATGGAAAGGAAAATACCTTCCTTGTCTCATGTAAGCATACCTGTTAACATTTCCATTGACTATAGTTATTTTATAAATAGAACATAATGTAATATTATATTACATGCCTGTACATTTTTATATATCTATATATAACTATATTCAGCCAGTGGATCAAGGAGGGTTTCCACCCCCTCTACTGTCCCCTGGTGAGGCCACATCTGGAGTACTGTGTACAGTTCTGGGCTCCCCAGTTCAAGACAGACAGGGAACTACTGATCCAGTGTAGGGCTACAAAGATGATGAGGGCACTGGAGCATGTCTCATATGAGGAAAGGCTGAGAGAGCTGGGTCTGTTTAGTCTGGAGAATCACTGAATCACTAGGTTGGAAAAGACCTTTAAGATCATCAAGTCCAACCATTCCTGTCCTATGCTAAACCATATCCCTAAGTACCTCATCTACCTGTCTGTTAAACACACCCAGGGCAGGTGACTCAACCCCCTCCCTGGGCAGCCTGTTCCAGGCCCTGACAACTCTTTCAGTGAATTTTTTTTTCCTAACATCTAATCTGAACCTGCCCTGGCACAGCTTCTTGCCATTTCCCCTTGTCCTATCTCAAGTCACTTGGCTGAAGAGACCATCACCCACTTCTCTGCACCCTCCTGTCAGGTCATTGTAGGCAGTGATGAGGTCTCCCCTCAGCCTCCTCTTCTCCAGGCTGAACAGCTCCCTCAGCCGCTCCACATATGGTTTGCCCTTCAGCCCTTTCCCCAGCCTTGCTGTCCTTCTCTTGACACACTCGAGGACCTAAATGTCCTTCTTGTAGTAAGGAGCCCAGACTGAGAGGGGATCTGATCAAGGCTTATAAACAGGCAGGTGTCAAGAGAATGGAGCCAGACTGTTTTTAGTGGTGCCCAGTGACAGGACAAGGGGCAGTGGGTACAAACTGGAACACAGGAAGTTCTATCTGAACATCAGGAAAAAATTACTCACTTTGAAAGTGACAGAGCACTGGGACAGGCTGTGGAGTCTCCTTCTCTGGAGATACACAAAACCTGCCTGAATTTGATCCTATGCAACCTGCTCTAGGCGATCCTTTTTTAGCAGGGGCATTGGATTAGATGATCTCTGAAGGTCCCTTCCAACCTCTGTGTTACTGTGATTCTAATACTCTGAAAATGCTGCATGTATTTTATCTTGCAGTAGAATTACTAATCTGCAGTAAGTAATCTACTGTCCTTCTGCCTCAATGTAGAATTATGATGAAAATCTACTTCCCTTGCTGTAAAAACAAATAACAAAACCATTGTTGATTACATTGTGTTTGTATTTATGCCTTCTGGGATTCATCCATACTGAACTACCTATGAGGTAATGCATATGGTTGTATTTTAATCTGAGTTATTAATTCATTCCAAACTACATGTTTTTCCTTTCAGCTTTAATGGTCTAGTTATCTGCACTTTACAGCCATGGTCAAGATAATTACTTTGAGTCCCTGCCACAAGGAGAAATAGCCCTTTGCGCTGAGGTGACCGTGCTTGTACTCATGCATAAAGAGAGGGAGTGGACTTTGCTGACATATTTGCTGACAATGTGACATTTAAAGACATTTCAGTGTATTTCTGTTATAACGAGAGGTTTTCACCATCTCTTACTAGGATTTGCCTGTTCAGAGAAGAAAGAAGTCAGCATCCATTTTCTTTTGCCTTTAAGCACTCTGTAGGAAATTACAGAACCTTTTCTCAGGCAGATCCATCCACTGTGTTTAAACTCATTAACGATGATACAATTAAAACGAGTTTTAATGCAGAGTGAATGAAAGAGAATAGCAAAACACTGAGGCCTGAATTAATCCTCTCTAATGCTGGATGTTTGAGTGTGGCATGTCTGATGTGCAGCAAACTATTCTAGTCTTCCCTGCAGTGGATGGAGAGGCAGCATCCTCTAGGGCAGTGGAGGTTTGGTTGGGCTTGACTGTGCTGCAGAGCATCGTGTCTCTCCACCAACTGTAAATGGAGCAGAAGGCAATATTCCTGTTATCCTGTAAAGATGTGTGCCCACCAAGTTTTACTTGTATAACCCTTCCAATCAGAGTTCAACACAAAACATATTTTTAGTGGCCTTCTATTGAGTCCATCTTCAAACCACATCTGGTATGTTTTCCATAAGTAATACCCCTGAGACTCTGGGTTCCTAGGTCAAGATAGCGTTAATCATCAGTTGTTTTATCATAAGAGATATCGGTGCCATCGAGTTAGTGGTAACAGAGATATTGTGAAACAAATTTATCTAATGGGAGCCAAGCTAATTATGAAGACCAGCAGTACTGTGTTCGCAGTGTTAGTGGAACAGTCTGCATTCCTAACAGCAAAGTATTATTTAAAATCAAGAATTCCATTCAAAAAGCCCTGCTTGAACATTGAAACTACACACTTAGCATAATGAATCAGTTATGGTCATCTCATCTTGATAATGAAATGTGAACCACCACAGAAAATACTGTTCTACACTCATCTAGTTAGTCATGCATGGAGTTCTCATCACTGCTAACCTATATTTACCTTATGTTTATACGGGATCTGGATTAACATGGTTGTATTATTGGCTGCTTTAATAGCAACAAAGTCATCAATGCTGGCCTTTAAAAATAATTTTAAAATAGTGTAAAGTAAAACTTTACAATACTGCAAATATATTTTTTCTCCTAACAAATATCTAACTAAATGAGGGAATTCCTGCTCTGTGGAGTAAATCAGGTGTTTTATGCATGAGTTGTGTAACCAGTCCATGCCAGAAGCATGTTAACCTTGGGCACTAGGCAAGAGTTATCCTGAAGGAAAATGTAACATATGGGAAGACAGAAGAAAATGTGTGTTGTGGGAGGTTCTTTTTATGAAATATGGACTCTTTGTGAAAGCTGTCCAGAAGATTAGAAAATTGGAATTGATCCAACCACAAATAGATTAATAGACACACTTCAGCTAGCAAGAGAGTTGACAGACAAATTACCACATAGTTGCTACAATAAAGGATACAGCACCCGAATCTCATCTTGTACATTGCAGTGGCATACATTTGTTTGAAAAATTGCTTCATAAAATTAAATTGGGCTGTACAGGTCTTGTATCTAGTTCAAATTCATTTCTATGAATCCAAGCAGAAAGTCATTGCATGTTTTCTTTTCTGTTTAAACTTTAAAAATTATGTCAATTGGTATGGTGTTTTCCTTTATTTGTACATCTGTTCCCTAGGTATTTATCTGTTATCCCACATATCCTATAGCTATCTAGATACTTATTTCTCTTTTAAATAGAATTAAAACAGTAATAGGGTTTAATGTTCTAAAACAATTCTCTAGCAATGTCTTCTGAAATGTAGAAGGTAAAATCTTGTTTTTCTTGAGTTAGTAGTAGATCCCTTCTAAACAGATTGAATGGACATACATAGGTAGAGTTGCCTTGTGTTCACATGGCCCTGGATACAGGAAACTGTTACGTGTTTGGGACTACAGTTGGAGCCCAAAATGGATACTGAAATACTGTTTGTAAAATTTTATGAACATAAAGAGACTTTTTCAGATGAAGTATTTTCTCTATGAGGAAGACTACACTATATGAGGAGAGTTTGAGCCTGTGTAAGTAAAGATCTTTTGCCCTGGAACATTTAAGTACTTTGGTCAAGTCAGATTCAGAGTTCAGGCCTCACATTAAAGGACTAAGCAGATATTATGGAAAGTCATGTCTGTTTCATGGAAACAATATAATTTACAAAATAATATCACAAATCATAGAATCATAGAATGTGTAAGGTTGGAAGGGACCTTTAAAGGTCATCTAGTCCAATCCCCCTGCAGTAAAGAGGCCATAGCAGCTGGTATGGCACTGTGTTTTGGATTTGTGACCAAAACAGCACTGATAACACAATGATGTTTAGCTACTCCTGAACAGCATCAGAGACACCTGTTTCTCATTCTGCTCCCCACAGCAAATAGAGTGAGATTGAGAGGGCACCCGATCAGTTGCATGACCCAAACTAACCAATGAGATCTTGAATACCATATAGCAACATACTCACCAAGAAAAAGGGAATGGAGTGAGCAAGTGGCTGTGTTGTGGTTAGCTGCCTACTGGCCTTAACTCACAACATCTTGCTAGTTTAATAATTAACTTGCCTCTTCCCTATCCCATATGCTATTAAGACCTACGAACCATATGGTTCAAAAGTACTCCATGTCTTGTATAATACTCATTAAAACTTGGGAAAATGTGTATCCTATTTCTTACACAGATTATGCATTATATATCAGTTGATTTCATTGTTTACTGCATGCACGAAGTCAAAGGGCTAAGCTGGGGATTGGCAATAACCAAAAGATGGGTAAGATTTAAGGAAGGATCGGGTTTTCTTTAAAGAAACTGGGGGTCGGGATGTTAAGTGCACAGAAAACACAGTACTGGCAAAATGAGGGGAGAAGGTCCACAAAGACCAGAGGACCTTTCTATACATTGTCTGTAATAACCGATAAGGCTGTAAGTTCCCTGAGCAGCAGCAGTTCCTTTCTGGTAGGCTGTCAGGCAATTTCAGCACACTGGTAAATGTTGTAAAGTTTTTTGTAAGAGAAACCAATTTTGCATAGAACAGACAGTTTTTTGCATGCCCTGTGTTCAGAAATAAATGGTACTTGTGTTGAAGCCTCTGTTTTCATGCATTTACCACCAGCAGTTACCTACTGGAAGGCCTGGCAGAGGCCAAGTTGTTTAGATCAGTTGGTTCTCCATAGATTAAAGCCTAGAAGACTGAATGACGTTCAGGATCTGATAATGAATAGGCATAGGCCTGGGAGGAGGTCTGGAGAAGTCTGAAGAGTATATTGCAAGACAACACTTACATATGGATTTTGACTATGCTCGTGACATATATAGAAGAACTATCAGCTCCTGTTCCAGAGGAAGTCAGGTAAACTGGTGAGAGTTTGCAATATTTGTCTCTGTATTGACATTTCAAGTAATACATCCAGGCAACAAAAGCTTTGGGCCATTTTCTCATGGGATCTGACATTTGTAGTTAAGGTTGGGAACTGATTTTCTATTGTTTTAATGGAATACACGCAGAATAATAGGTATTACAGTGCTTAGAGTAAAGAAGCACTCATTTTAGAGTGTGTGGTGTGCTGTGTCATTTTTATCTTCTAAGAAAAAAAACCCAAATTAAATACTCATAACATCAGATTTTGAAAATATAACTTTTCATCACTAACAAGTTCATACATTTCACATAGACATTTAGAAATATATCTTACTTTCTTCTGTGCCCTTCATATGTGAGTTGGGACAGACCAATATGGATGCTCTGTTGAGGGATCTTCAGTATTTAATCATAGAATGGCAGAATGGTTTGGGTTGGAAGGGACCTCAAAGATTATCTAGTCCAACGCACCTGTCAGGGGCAGGGACACCTTCCGCTAGACCAGGTTGTCCAAAACCTCATCCAACCTGGCCTTGAACAGTGCCAGGGAGGGGGCAGCCATAGACTCTCTGGGCAGCCTGAGCCAGTGCCTCACCACAATCATAGGGAAGAATTTCTTCATAATATCCAGTCTAAATCTACCTTCTTTTAGCTTAAACCCATTACCCCTTGTCCTATCACTACACTCCCTGACAAACAGCCCCTCTCCAGCTTTTCTGTAGGCCTCCTCTGGTACTGGATGTATGCAACAAGATCTTCCTGAAGCCTTCTCTTCTTCAGGCTGAACAAGCCCATGTCTTAAACCTGTCTTCATAGGAGAGGTGCTTCAGCCCTCTCATCATCTCTGTGGCCCTCCTCTGGTCTCAGTTGTTGCATATAGTGGTGCTGGTGGGAAGGTGTCTGGCCATTTTTGTGTCTGCCTTCCACTAAATCAATAAATAGGCATTCGCCTGGTTCTGTAATCTCTGTATGTTTCTCAGAAAACTTTGATTTGATTTTTTGTAGGTATTAGGATATTAAGGTTCACATACTCTAA
Organism: Porphyrio hochstetteri; assembly: GCA_020800305.1. Classification (NCBI taxonomy): domain Eukaryota; kingdom Metazoa; phylum Chordata; class Aves; order Gruiformes; family Rallidae; genus Porphyrio; species Porphyrio hochstetteri. The sequence continues at coordinate 46,137,775 of CM036906.1, read as the reverse complement.
AAAGGTTAAATATCATTAAAAATCTCTTTACCTCACCTTCTCTCAGTGGTGAATACTTAAGCATGTAATAATTTTGCTTATTTTAAAAATATGCAGTGGGTACTAAGAGAGGCTTGGATGTACATCAAATCAGTTCCCTGAGAAATTTTGCTGCTTGAGAAACATGAAATTAGTAATATATTTTCTCAACACTATTTAAAAACTAGATTAAGAAAAAAACTTTATCTGTATCCTAACTACCTGCCATTAATTGTATGCTAACAATGCTAGCTATCCTCAGAAGTTTTCTGAAGGTGATGTTCATATTTATCAGCTGTGCTTTATAACAATTTGTGACACCTTAACATGTGTGGTCCTTTCCAAGGAAGGAACAATTAATTTTATAATGTATTTAATTTACAGATTTTTTATTGGACTCCCTATTAATCTGTTATAAAATATTTGTATAATAGTTCCATTAATAAAAGCTGTATTAATGAAAGCACCTGCAGGTTCATCCCAGAAGACAGTCTTAATTTATATACAGCTAGCAGTCATGTTCATTTCCTAAATCTTTTTCTTCTTCTATATTTTCTCTGTTACACTGACAGACACCTTCTGTGATTTCCAAACACTATGTTTCTTTGACTACATAACTCTCCTGGCCATCAAGGCATCTCTGAAGTCAAAAACTGAAATAGCTTTTTATTTTTTTTCTGGGATTTTCTTGCTTCAGCATTTCAGTGTGCTGGAACTCACAGCATCTTGTGATTAAGGAACAGATCAAAGACATCAAAGCTAGAAATTGTTCATGGAAAGAATACAGAAAACAGATACCTATTTTGCTGCTCCTTGCCCTTTCCTTACTCAAATGTTAAATGTGTGAAAAATTGACAGGTTCATATGCATGTGTAAAAGTCTTACAAGGCAAATTTTAAGTCTCTGGCCTAGGAGAGGACAATGCGAGTAACATAATTTTATGTTTATACTAGTTACAAAAATTTAGGATTTTCTTCTGTTATTTCCAAGATCTTTGGATCTGAAGAACCTGAGGGCTGTCCAGCTTTTTGGGCATATTAATCACTGCCTCTATTCTCTCCTGCATGTCCGTTTTAGCATGAGCAATTCTGGACTTGTATCTGAAGCTGATGCCTTTGAAAAAAATTTACAGGTCAAGGAGTCTATTATTTGCTTAATGGTAATGCAAATTACATCTAAGACTACTCTGGATGAAAGCAGGTTGTGAGTTAGCATTAGGCTTCCCCTGAGGTCTTTGAAATAATCACGCTTTTCCTTTTTCTATGTGATTAAGATCATGGAGTGTGCGTCACGGATGGTTTTCCCACTGGAAGGGCGTGAGCAGCACCTACCGTACATTCCTTTGTGTTCTGCCCCAATCTGTGTTGCTTTTCTGTCCATTTTGTGAATTAGTTGTGTTTTCACTCAGAACTGAGAAAGGAGTCGGTCCAAGCAGTAGATAGGTATATACATAAATGACAGGGGGCGAGGGGTTGGGGGGGAAGCGTAGAAGATGTAGTTTGGAAATCCTTTTGGTGTGTGACAGATATAAGATGTACACTAGTCCTTCTCTCTGCTAGTTTGCTATTTGTATACAAAGAACAAATGTTTACTAATCTCAAAGTTCCAGAGAAGGAAGCAGGGTGCTTAGAAGTAAAATTTGATTTGTTGTAAAGATTAATAGCACAGGAGACATGCAGGGGAGATTATTAGGCCAGAAGCTTAGCCAGACATTAGGGTTTGGGGTTTCTACTAAAAGGATACAAATAGTGTAAAAACTCAAGTGATTTGTTAAAAAGAAAAATAATAATCTAGACCTGAAATGTAACAAGATCAAGAGCTCTGTCAAGGTTTCTTTAATTCCATTTATTAAAAGTGAAAAGTTTGAACCTCAGTGTAACTTACTTGCATCATCAATTTATTAACCCCTAATTTGTTGGACTTCCTTTTAGAGAGACTTTTTTAGTAGTCTAGAAATGTTTTGGAGAATTTTTTTTAATGAGGTTTTTTGTTTGGGTTTTTTTTTTCTGAATTAGTGTGTTATTTTCTTGGTCTAAATCTAAATACTTTCCTAGATGTTATTCCACGTGCTTTTTTCTTTCCTTTTTTTTCCCCACGTGGATAATATGCTGACTAGATATCAACATTTTGAAAATGCTTGTTTTCAAGGAAGACTGAGGCAACTATATTGAAATTCACACAGATAAATTAGTTCCATGTCTTGCAATTGCAAGAGTGATAAAACCTGTGGACCTTTAAATGCTGTCATAGTTAATAGAGGGTTACCATCTAATCCAGAATATGGTGTTATGATAAAGGAATAAGAGAAAGTTTGCTTTGATTTTTTTTGTCTTTAAGTGCTTTCCAGGAACGTGAAAAGCATTTTGCCCTACTTTTTCAATTCCACTGTGCTAAATAATTTTATATAGTCATTAAATCCACCGCTACACTATTGGAACTGAACAGAACTGTTTTTAAAAGGTTGGATTCTATATTTGTTCTTGCTAAATTGTCCATGGCAATTAAGGAAGTACACTAACTTTTTTATACAAAAGTCTCTTTTGGCTGCTGTAGGGCGGCTTACTTAGTCATGTTTTTACAAAAAAAAAAAAAAATCAGTGTACACATATTTGAAATAAATAGTATTTTCCTGTAAAAAAGATTTAACAGCTATTAACTGTATTATATTCAATACCAACTCAAAAGCGTATTTCAGCAATTCTGTGTCAAACTTGCTTGAGACTGGAAACTGATGCAATTCCCACATAAATAAGTACAGATTTCAGTGAGTTTTGAAAATTCATTACTTTTTCTATTTTTCCCCTACAGTTCGTGAGCAAAATTCTAGATTTGAGAATTTATGTAATTCCATTTAAATAGGCACAGGTGATGTTTTTTGTCATGTGTGCACCAACAATTCTAAAAGCCTGCTGCTACCCACTGATTGTTCTAAAGATCCGATTTGTTGTATTGTCCTTTACTAGTGTTTTTCCAGCACAGGAGGTTAAGGAAATTGTAGGTGTTTTGTCTTTATATAGCAAATCATTAAGAAGCCTTTCAACTGTTGCTCTGACTTTAGAAGTGAGAAGAACAGTGTTTCCTGGCATGCAAACAAGCTCATCAAACACCTTTCATTTTTGCTGCAGTCTTTATGTCCTTTCCTAGTAGTAGAGGTGGCTCATTTATTACACAGAATCACAGAATCACAGAATAACAAGTTTGGAAAAGACCTTTAAGATCATCAAGTCCAACCATTCACATCCTAAACTGCACCATATCCCTAAGTACTTCATCTACCCTTTTTTTGAACACATCCAGGGAAGGTGAGTCAACCACCTCCCTGGGCAGCCTGACAACTCTTTCAGTAAAAAAAAATTCTTCTCTTCTCTAGGCTAAACAGCCCCAGCTTCCTCAGCCGCTCCTCATAGGATTTGCCCTCCAGCCCCTTCACCAGCCTGGTTGCCCTTCTCTGGACTCGCTCCAGGACCTCCATGTCCTTCTTGTGGTGAGGAGCCCAGAACTGGACACAGTACTCGAGGTGTGGCCTCACCAATGCCGAGTACAGGGGCACAATCACCTCCCTAGACCTACTGGCCACACTGGTTTTGATACAAGCCAAGATGCCATTGGCCTTCTTGGCCGCCTGAGCACACTGCTGACTCATATTCAGTCTGCAGTCAACCAACACCCCCAGGTCCTTCTCTGCCTGACAGCTCTCCAGCCAGTCTCCCCCAAGCCTGTAGCACTGCATGGGGTTATTATGTCCCATGTGCAGCACTCTACACTTGGCCTTGTTAAACTTCATCCCATTGGTCTCAGCCCATCGGTCCAGTCTGTTCAGATCCCTCTGAAGAGCCTCCCTACTCTCAGGCAGATCAACACTTCTCCTAGTTTAGTGTCATCTGCAAACTTAGTGAGGGAGCATTCGATCCCTTCGTCGAGATCATTGATAAAGATGTTGAACAAGACTGGACCCAGGACTGAGCCCTGGGGGACGCCACTCGTGACCGGCCTCCAGCTGGATTTTGTTCCATTTACCACCACCCTTTGGGCTCGGCAATCGAGCCAGTTTTTAACCCAGCTGAGGGTCCACCAGTCCAGGCCAGTGGCAGCCAGTTTCTCAGTCAGAATGCTGTGAGAAACTGTGTCAAAGGCTTTACCAAAGTCCAGGTAGATCACATCCACAGCCTTCCCCTCGTCCATTAAGCGGGTCACCTTGTCATAGAAGGTGATCAGGTTAGTTTGACAGGATCTACCTTTTGTAAACCCATGTTGACTAGGCCTGATCCCCTGGCCATCGTGCATGTGCTGCATGATAGCTCCCAAGATGACCCTCTCCATGATCTTCCCTGGGACTGAGGTCAGACTGACAGGCCTGTAGTTCCCTGGATCCTCCTTCCGACCCTTCTTGTATATGGGTGTAACATCTGCCAGCCTCCAGTCGACTGGAACTTCCCCAGTCTGCCAGGATTGCTGATAGATGATGGAAAAGGGTTTGGCAAGCACATCTGACAGCTCCCTCGGTATAGATGTGTTAACATATAATGCTATATTAATTTTTGTGAGGAAGGTAAGTGCCTTTTCTGATTCATCATGACTCTCAAACTCTCGACAGCTGAATTTGTTTAAAATTACTGACAGTCCATAAGCTTAAAAAGATTCATTAATATTACCCTTTTTTAAAGTATCTACTATGCTTAGATACTTTAAGGTGAGTCATTTATTCAGGACAAGAAATCAGAAAGCTACAGACTGGTACTTAAATCTGTTGCAGATTTTCTAATATGTCTACCATAAGGTAAGTATCTGCCACTGTTTATACGGTTCACATTTGTCAAACATACATTACACAGCATTATAGTTCTAATTATTTTCCCCAAGGTCTGTATAGCACTTTCTGTTACTCTTTTTTTAATGCTTATTGTACTGTCATATCTTCGGTCTCCCATTAAATGAATATTTGGTTATTACTCAAAAGCACACCCGTTCTCTGATGGTAGATCAGGTTTGTTAGTAGTGTCTTAAAGTTCTGGGAATATAATCATAGAACCATGAAATGGTTTGGGTTGGAAGGGAACTTTAAAGTTCACCTACTAATCCAGCCTCCCTGCTGTGGGCAGTGACATGTTTCACTAGAACAGGGTGCTCAAAGCCCTGACTGTCAATGTGATTTCTTAATATAAATGCAGTTTCTTCATATGAATAATCTCACTACCCAGAAAGATTCTTTCATCCTCCCCTGCTTCTTATTGCATCCCCTAACCTTTAATTTCATGTTTTCTGTTAACCTATCCTTTATGTTTTCATAAGCTCTCAATCTATGCTATTACTCTCACTTTCCTTCTTATTATCTTTCTTTCTTCTACTTTGCAATTTTTATCTTGTTTATTTCTATTAAGAAATATACATTTACAGTAAGAATTTATATTTCATATAGTCTTGACTTTTTTCCTGTACAAATATTATCCAGTCTTTACCTAATTTTTTTTTTTTTTTCTTCTGTTTACATGCAAACTTCATCCTCCCTCTTTGAATTTATTTTCTTTGGTATAAATAAAGGGTACCTATGCTGTTCCTCCATCAGCCCTGTTCTAACCTATGTGAAATCTGGACTCACTGTATTTTGCTCTGCAAAAAACAGTCTTACTGTTAAACTTAGATTTCTCTGTTATTTCCTTATGCCTTTTCTGCTGTCTCAGGCATCTTTGTGACAGTACATCATTCTCATTCCTCATCCAGTTTCTTCTTTCCTGAGCTTATCACCTCTCCACTTCTTTCCAGGTTGTAGTTCTTACATTTTTCCAACTACTTTTTCAGTTAGTCCCTTCATATCTATCCATCCCCTTTCTTCTCTGCCTATCTATCCATTCTGAGAGGTTCAGCCCACCAGTCTAACAAAAAAGCACTATTGAAAATCGTGATCTTCTAACCACATCATTTCTCTCCTTAAATCTTTTTTTGTTCTTTTACCTTCAGAGTCAAGTTTCTTCTCTTGCCAAACCATGCTGTACTTTCTGATCTGCTGCCCTCAGTGTCATGCTCCAAATATCTCCTAATTATATGTTGCTTTGCTCTTGGTTTATCTCCCTCTGTTAGCCTAAGGTTTCATCTCCATCAGTTCTGGCTCCCATAATAGTGCCCCAATTACTCTCGGCTACAGGCTTTCCTGTTTTCTGAGCACCTATTTTCAACCTCAGTAAAACACCTCATATCCCACTGCATCATAGCATACTTTCTGCTTTGTTTGTCTCCTCAGTGATAACTGTGTGCTTTCTTAACTGAAACTTCATGCTGTACCTGATCTTGTGAAAGACACTCTGAAGAGCTGATTGTAAAGTGCCATGTAAAACCGCAGTGTTATAGAAAGGGTGATTAATATTATTGTGAATTAATATTATTTCAGACAAATTTAGAAATCCTTCTAAGATACTTACACTTTGTGCTTTTCATCTCATCATTTTTGGCTCTCACCTTGTAATGTACTTTCCGCTTCAGTAAAAGTATGATAATGAGGCATGCATAATTGAAATGAAAATCTCTTCAGAACCCCTTCTGATTGAATATGTTGAGAATCATAATCAAGCACTCCTGAAGTTACAGAAAACTATGCATATTGATGCACAGCAAAAGTCGGGGCTCTGCATGAGTTGCTTAGTTGGCTGACATACTGTCCTTTGAATTATTCTAATTACAAAAAAGTATCAGGGATAAACTAATGGGCAGTAAAAGAAATCAATAATCATGCATATGCATAAGAGCTCTATATGTGAAGTGATGAAATACCAGTGGTAGGTATTGGATGCATCTTGTGTATGGAAATGGTCTCTAAAGGAGCAGAAAATCCATGAGAAGAAGTTTTTGTCTCTCATGCACCCACAGTTTTCTATTCAGATGCATTTTCCCCTATTGCTGTAAATACTTACGCATTTAGCTTACATTTTGAACCCATTCTTCCCTGACCTTTGGGGCAGTGATGCATGACCCCGAGCATTTCAGTTCTGATTATGAGTATCATTCCCTAATCTTTCTTCTGACAAGTTTGTTTAGGAGGATTCTCTTGAACAGCCAATTTCTTTCTCTGAACTATTGCTAAGTTCTGTAATATAGGCCATGTTTTGAATGAATAATTACATATGTAGATAATGTGATATAGAGATGTGTTTAAATTGTAAGAAAGCCGGAGCCTAAGAATTTAAGAAATAGCAGCAGTAAGATTCTGTGTGCAACCTTAATGCAATTTCTGATCACTATTCAGGTGGAGAAAATTTGTCATCAATGCATAAGGTAGACAATACAGACAAAAGGTATAGTATTGCAGTGTGCCCTTTTCAGTTAGTGTCACTGTATTTATTTTGAACCAACAAGATTCCTTTTTGCAGAATATTGTCATTAAGTGTTTCCTTCTGTGATAGTTTCGGGATGTTTTATTGTATTAAAGATCTTTATTTTTTCACATACCTTTTAGGTATTTTCTCTTTTTATGCACATATAAAATTCACACAGGAAAAGATGAAGGCCAGAATTCTCAAAGTTGTCAGCTCATTATTTTAGACTATTTTGCATGCTGTAAGACATTATTTATTCAAAACAGGCTTCCGTTACTAGTTAAGTAAACAAAGCACTTTCAGGATTCCAGGGGCTGAATCATATTATGAGAATATTACGGTAACTCTAGAAGCATATTGAAGCTGCAGGTGACACCTGTGATTTATGTTTCTTGTCCATCACCATGCAGAGACTGCATGGCCGTGTCAAGAAAAAGAATCCGTTGTTTCTGAGAAGCGTATAAATGACTTAACCACAGCACAACCCATTGGTGCCTTGTGATGCTCAGCTGTGACCAAGAAATTCATCCTGGGGGCACAGTTTGGCCAGTGCAATAAGTGAAGTAGAAGTTATGTGGGGAGAAAAATGGTATATGAAAACACACAATTAAACACATGATAATATATGTATACCAGGAACTTGAAGTAATGTGTTGTGGATGAGTCAGTGTTCCTGTTCACTGACTCTGGAATATTTGACTGCAGTCGTAATTTATGTGCTTTTAATGTGTTTGGGTTGGTTTGGGTTTTGTTTTCTTTTAACACACTTTTAATGTGCTTCATTTCTTCTGTGTTTTGATGTTTTGATTATGTTTTTTTTTCTTCTCTGAATAATCTGAAAAATTAGAATCAAACATTCCTATTCCCATTCTGGTTTAAGTATTTTTATTTGGACACTTAGAATCATAGAATCATAGAATGGTCTGGGTTGGAAGGGACCCCAAGGATCATAGACTTCCAATCCCCCTGCCACAGGGGTTTATTTCACAGCACAACCTTCAGTGCCTGAAGATAGTAGTAGAAATATGTCCTGTTTTTTGGCTGGGATAGAGTTAATTTTCATAAGGAAATGAGAATGGACTCAAAGTAGCCAAAGGGATATTTCATAAAGTATGATGTCATGTTCTGTATATAATGGAGGCTGTCTGGGGAGGAGGGGTCATTGTTCAGGAATGGGCTGGGCATTGGGTTTCTTGGTGGTGAGAAAATTGCATTGTGCATCACACACTTCATATATTCCAAGTACTACTGTTGTAGTTGTATTCCTCTTCCTTTGCTGTCCCATTAAACTGTCCTTTTCCCAAGCCACGTGTTTTACCATTTTCTTCTGATTCTCCTCCCCATTCCACAGGAGCGGGGAGGAGTGAGTGAGTGGCTGCGTGGTGCTCAGCTGCTGGTTGGGGCTGAGCCATAATAAAGTGGAACAGGTAGAAGCTTTGTTTCTCTATAGAGACTTGCCTCTGGTCAAGAACAGAGGCATACTTTTCCCATCAGTTTTTCAGCTTTTTGCTAGACAGCATAGGACCGTGAAGACTCAATGCTGATAGATTTTAAGCCTGTCAAAGCACATCCTCAATTGGTTACAATAATTTTTGTCTATTCTTCATTGCTATTTTTTTCCATCTTTTCCTACTACCACCTGCCTGGATCACATCTTTTCAGCCAAGCACTTCAGGCTGCAGGAGAAAAATATGAAAAGGAAAATGTGTTTCTGTCTGTATGTCTGTCTGCGTATCTATAGATAGATCCACTGCAGGGGATCAAGAAGCCTTAAGAAATAGTTCTAGACACAAATCTAACAACTCCTATAGACACTGGATGCTGTTCTCATGGACGTAAGTCCGGCAACAAGAAAAATCTGTAATGACTATGTCATGCACTATACCTGGTGAGGTACTGGCACAGGTTGCCCAGGTAGGTGCTGGCTGCCCCCTCCTTGGAGGTGTTCAGGGCTGGGTTGGATGGGGCCTTGAGCAGCCTGGTATAATGAGAGGTGTCCCTGCCCATGGCAGGGGGGTTGGAACTTGATGATCTTTGAGGTCCCATCCAACCCTAACCATGATTTTATGATTCTATAAAGCTGAAATATTCAAAGATTAGAAAAGCACTGAAGCTGGTAAAGAGTCTAGAGCCCAAGTCTTATGAGGAGTGGCTGAAGGAACTGGGGTGGTTTAGCCTGGAAAAAAGGAGACCAAGGGGAAACCTTATCACTCTCTAAAACTCCCTGAAAGGAGGTTGTAGTAAGAGAGGTGTTGGGCTCTTCTCCCAGGTCACAGGAGTGATAGGACAAGAGGAAATGGCCTCAAGTTGTGCATGGGGCAGTTTTGATTGGATATTAGTAAAAATTTCTTGACTGAAAGTGTCAGTCATTGGAATACGCTGCCCAGGGAAGCGGTGGCATCATCATCCCTGGAGGTATTAAAAAGACGCATGGATGTGGTGCTTAGGGCCATAGTTTAGTCGTTGGACTTGTCAGTGTTAGTTAATGCTTGAACTCTTGAAGCTCTTTTCCAACCTAAATCGTTCTATAATTCTATGATTCTAAGTTTTACAAGTCTTTCTGCAATGTATGCCTGCTAAAATAAATTGAAAGCCTGCATCCTTCTGAATTAGGTCCATTTTCTATGGAAATGTCTGAAGTATTTCTGATGTAAAATACAATTTCCTGCTTAGTTCCCTGTGTTATGATGGAAGATCTTGATTTCTACAAAATTATTTTTAAAGTGGGGGAAATGATTTACTTTTCTTAATTTCACTCTTAGAAAAAAATAAATTTTATAGCTGAAATTTTCCAATAGATAATACTAAGGGGTATAAAAAAAAACTCACTGTATTTTCTGTCTGCAGTATTCTCTGTGTTAAAATGAGTGCAGAATGCTCTGCGTTAAAACGGTATTCTGGGTTAACTTGGATTTAATATAGATCCTTCTGTTATAGGCAGACTTTTAAGCAAAGGACTGCAGCTCTGGACATCATCCAACGTTTGCAGTTAATTATGGCTGTAGACAGCGTTCTAAATTTTGAATCTCAGTTGTATCTGTGATGCTGCTTCTTCAGTGTCTAAAAGAGGTTTGGTTATTAATGGAAGTCTGTTGGCTGAAGTTCTATCTAGAAAGCTTGAAATTATATCCATGAGTTGAAGGATTTAAAGAAATGGAGGACTACTGGGTATGTTCCTCCAACATAACATTGTGTACTGTCTTTTCCAGGAAAGGATTTTAATTGTAGTTCTTAGCATTACAGTAGCATCCTTGGTATTTTTTCCATGTATGGCCAGTCCTAAGAACGTCAGCTTTCCATAAACTACAGATTTTGTACTGTTCATTACACTTTTGTCATGTTTATTAATGTTTCCTGGCAATTTTAATTATAAAGGTTGCAATAGTTATGACTTGAGGTAGTTGTAAAAATGAATGAAAAATACATGCCATATATCTCTTGGTTTCATTTTCAGTTGTCTTACCACTGCTTAAGTGTAATTCTCACAGTACCACCTGTTGTAGGAGCTATCTTCCCTGTTTGACTTCTCAGATTTATGCACACCACACCATTTTCCGTGTCAGACCATGGGGCATTCTTTAGCTGTCCCTCTGAGCCTTTGAGCTTCTTTCAGTCTTCAGTAAGAGTCCTAGTTTGATAAACCATGCTTCATACATTTAATGTTCAATTATGCATTTAAATTAACATTCATCTGACTTTTTTTTTGTCCAAGCTTTTTTATATTGATGGCATAAAACTGTAATATTCACTAGTATATTAAGGCATTTTCTAACCTTTGTAGTTAAGTTTTGCGTAAAGGAGTATTCATTATGAAGAAATAATTAAAAATCATAAAATCAGGTGGGAAAATCATAAAAGAAGCATCATAAAACAGTGGTAAGATGAAACATGTATTGCCACCAATGTGCCTTCTTAACTGCACATGGAACAGATAGAGTTTAAGTTCAAATGCATCTTTTAAAATAATTGTTAGAAACGTTTAAATATAACATGTAAAATATTTGACTATTCCACGTCTAGTACAACATTCTACTTTTAAATACTAAAGCATGGTAGAGCTTTGCTATACTCAGTACTTGTTAGTAGTATACAATTACCTAATCAATTCAGTTCTATCAGGAAATTACTGTGTTTCCAGCTGAGGCAAAGTATCTTGCCTTTCATGGTAAACTCTTCTCCAGCCTTAGAAGTTTTCAAATACAGTGATTACAGGACTTGTCTTTTTATTTTCTAGCTGTCTTTTTAATGTATGTAGTAGCAGATTTGGTTTACTTATGATTATCTAAAGTTATTTTTAAGGAGAAATACTATAAGCTATGGTTTTATTTGAAAAACAACCTAAAAGGTCAGCAGATTACTATCAAACAAATAAAGAATTCCCATTTTCCTCTCAAATATCCTTCAATACCAAGTATTAGCTGTTAACTAGTAGTTAACTAGTATTAACTGTAGTTTCCAAGTCCAGATTGTGATTACTTTAATTAAAATTCATTGTTAGGAGGTAGAAGGAGAATTGGAGCATCATTCACAGCAGAGAAGTGAAACTCAAGAAGATTAGTTGCAAGACAGAAAGGAAAAGATGTTGGAAGTGAGTAGATATATCTGATGGAGCTTGATGACCAGTAGCTCTTGGGGTAGAATATTGCAACAGCTTGAAAGGAAAAGGCTGAAATGTGAGCATGTGAAAATGAAAAAGTGCTTTCAGGCAAGTGAAAACATACAAACGTCTGTGTCCATTATGTTTTAGCCCTGCTGTAATGGACCCCCTGAACTAAGGGATTCCAGTCTTTGTCTGTCTCCCAGTCAAGGCAAGAAAAAGCATTTGAGAAATGTTTATATAAAACTGTTCAAATGCAGAGTGGCAAAGGCAGAGGAATAAATAGCATGTCTATGATTTAGATAACAGAAACCTTTCAGAGATTTGTCTATACTATGAAAATCAGAGCTATATATTTTGTGACAAATTCATATGTTTTGTTGCAATATTCATCATAATGACTTTTTCAACATCTAATTGAGCTGCTGGATGCCAAGGGAAGACTAAAAGAAACTAAAGTTCTCAAAACTGTTCACAGAATCACAGAATGTTAGGGGCTGGAATAGACCTGAAAGGCCAACAACATCTCTGAGCAGCCTGTTCCAGTGCTCTGTCACCCTCACAGTGAAAATATTTGCCTTATGTTCATATGGAACCTCCTATGCCCCAGCTTGCACCCACTGCCCCTTGTCCTGTCGTTGGACATCACTGAGAAAAGCCTGGCTCCATCCTCCTGACACTCACCCTTTACATATTTATAGACATTAATGAGGTCACCCCTCAGTCTCCTCCAGGCTAGAGAGACCCTCAGCCTGTCCTCATAGGGGCCTTGTCCTTATGCCAACATAAACCTTCGCTATGTTGGTCTGGAAGGTGTTATGTTATCAGCAAGAAAGGCCATTGCTGCACTATAGGACTCAATGTATAAATGCCCTGATGGTATGCTTATTTCCATGCCATCCACCTTGAGTGTTAGGAAGGACTATCAAAATAAAACAATACACTAGAAACCTGGATGTACTAATGGACTTCACATGGAAAGTGGCTGCTTGCCAGGCATGGAATTCTAATGGTGTGCTATGCAGGATTTTATTTATAATTTTGTTTGGTTTTGTAGAGTTTTGCTTTGTGGTGTTTTGGTTGGTTGGTTAGTTTGAGTTTGTTTGCTTTGCTTTGTTTCAATTTTTTTTTTTTTAATTCTAAAGGATTAGAAATTTCATGGTGGCTAAGTTCTTGGACATATCTTTTATGTCTGTGAAATAATTGTATATATTGAAGTTGATGGTGTTGTGTAGGTATGTGGGATATAGTGAAGGACAAAAATAAAAGATGACCTTCTAGGGGTATGTGGTTAGGAAAAAATAAATTAAAAAGGTTGTTTTTATCAGTTGATGATTCCAACCAAATAAATGACAGCTATCAGGACATCAACAAGAATTTCTGCTCCTAGAAAAAACTACTGCCAGTGACTAGTAACTGATTCTTTACACGTACTTTGTAGCAGGTAATGCCTAATGATAGAGAAAACTGCAAACTAAATATCATATTACAAGGTAATATGGTTTCCTTTGAATCAATAAAATAATTGAAATCATTGGGGTTAAAGTTTTCTGAAGCAAAGTTTATGAATCCTTTCTTAGTTATTTTAGCAGAAAATAATTCTACTGACATCTTGGTCCTTCTCATTCCTCTGGGGTCTCATGCTTTGTTCCACTTTATCTCCTTAATGCTCCTGTCTTTGTGTGCATTTCTCACTTAGTTCATTCCTTTTGATTTGCCTCTTATGTCTTTAGCAGAACTCTCTTCTTATGTCCTAAATTTTCATCTAAAATCTGCTTCAAACCTCACAGCTTTTGGGCTTATGCTAAGCTCCTGACTTGACTGGACTGACCAAAGAACCTCTAGTGCATAAGCTAGAAATCTCTTGGAGGACAACGGCTGCAACTATCCAATAGCTGCCCAATTAAAAAAAATACACAAGCCTAAAAATTTTCATACAGCAGCAGCCTTGGAAGAAATTCAGATTGCAAGGCAGGAGCCAAGTAAAGATATAGCACTGTAACAAGACAGTGAGTTTGAGGGAAATGATTCCCAGGATTAACAAGCTGCAGAATTTATGCTTGCTGAACTGTTAAAAACCAGTGAAGGAGGAAAATGAGAGCTATCAACAGCTGCAGAGCATGAGAAGCGTGAGAAAATGAGTGGTGCAGGCAAACAGGATGGCTAAAACAATGACATTTCAAATTGGAAAAGGTTGGAAATGTTCTTTTTTTTAATGTAATTAGACAAACTCTGATTTGAAAATTGAAATAAAGCAATCAACAAAAAACCCTGAGAGCCTGGTGTCTTCTGAAAAGTCCATTAGAAATTCCTGTAGCTAATTTACCAAATTTGACATAATCCTTGCTAAAACGGTAGAAAAAAAGACACAGAAAATGTTACCTACATGACTAGCTTTATCATGATCCTTTTGTCTAGGCCAGGAGAAGAAGTTTAGCAAGGGAGGAAATGCTTATGCATGAAATGGGACAGTTGCTTTATCGTCCACCCCAAATTAATTTTCAATTAAAGAAAACAAAATCCTATTCAAGAAGTGAAAATGAGCTGGATTAGCAAATGGTGACCTACCGGGTACTGCAGTGGGCTTTACAAATCTCATCAAGGAGTGTTTTCATACTTGTGTTGACTCTGGAAAGCCAGGCAATTATCAATACACAATCTGTGATACTCTCTTCTACCCATTAATAGCTGGAGCAAGTGATTGTGAACATGTTTTTGAATGCTTTGTATTTTGTTTCTGTTTCTTGAATTCAGGCATTTTAATTAGCAAAAGAAGGCATGTCTTCTGAGAAAATGTATTATGAGTGTTTCTATATTGATGAAAGCATTTTGAACTCATTAAATATCTTAATTGTTTTGGTTCTTATTTCCTTTCCTATAACACTGACTTTAAAAAATGGAAAGTTGTTACAACAGTGCAATAGTTATTGCTTTCTGCATAAGCTGATTTTAATACTGAAAAATCAATGAAAGTTTGGAAATGTTATTGACAATATTTAACTCGTTTTTTGCACTGTTGGTTCACCACATTACCAACAGAATTTCTGTTCCTGAACAGGAATGTGCTTATATGTGCCGAACAGTGAATATGTTCTAATTCGATTAATTTTGAACATTTTGTTCTCACTGCACGTATGCTGTATGGAAAACCTGGAGACTCTGAATTAGTTGTTTGAGATCAAGTAACTAGCTGTCCAGCAACCCCAGAATGATGACTTGAATTTTCCAGCTTCCAGGAAGAAAAAAGAATGTGCAAACCAATTTTAAGCACTTTACTGGAAACAGAAAGTGCTGCAAAGAATTAGTGACTCCAAGAAGAAAAGCAGCACCCTGGGCGTCCCAAAAGCTGCATAAAACTGCAAATGGAACATGATAAAGAAAAGATGGAAACGGCAATGAGAGTGAGTGAATGAGTGTCATCTGTGAGGCAGGGCAAAATAAATCTCTCTGGCAGCATATACTGTTAGGACAATGATTTTGAAGTGGATTCAGTTATTGATGCATAGCTGCTAATGAAATGGACATATTCATCAAACAACCATGGCCAAAATGTAGAAGACAATCTGTAAAAAGATTGCTATAAATCCAGTATCTTCAAATACATAAAATTAAAATTAGGGAAGTTTTTGCTGCAAATGTTTTAATTGTCTATTGCTACACAGGTGGACATTTAAACTGCACTGTATAGCACTCAGCTATGCAGTTATTGGTACAGTTTATACTCAGAATTGTTCACAGTGCAGAAAAGTTGCCATAGTGTCTGATACCAAATTTAAATATCTGCTCTGAGCTTCATATTCTTGAGTTCTGCAAGATTAAACGAGATTCAGGAGTATCGTAAGAAAGCGAATTGCAAGATTAAAGACAGAAATTAACTTGAAGCATGAATAAAAATTTAAACATAGGAAAGATCAAAATAAAACCAAATTCCATATGCACTTAAAAATTAGTCTGGGTTGGATAAAGGAAAGGTTAGAAGAGAGTAAAGCCAAGCCTGATTTAAATAGAATTATTGTGAATAACACTTAAAGAATCTTCTGTAACTATGCTTGTTACAGTCTTTGCAAAAGTAATTGCAATGTCTAAATTAAAGTCATTAATCAAAGATTAATTATCAGATAGTCTGCTGCTAGAAGTGTATGAATTTATTGTTCAGCATGGGTTCTTGGCAAAACAGCTTTCCTTTTCTTGCATTATAACATAGCTGGATAGTTGTGGCTTGTTGATGGAGAATTCCTGCAGTTTAAATGCTTTGTATTGTACTTCCTGGACAAACATGTTTAATTGTTTAACCATCTAATACGTAAGTAAGTGTAAGAATTAGCATATACCCTAGAACTTTTAAAACATATTTAGGATTTTGCCTTGTTTTGAAATTGGGGGTGAGGGGGGAAGCTTTCTAAAAAAGGGACACAACCGATAGTTTAAGTTTTGAATATTAGTTTTTATATGTATTTCATTCACTGTAATTTCAATTTTCTTTCTATTTGGCCATTCAGTCTTCTTGCGTCCTTGCAGGTGAGTGGAAAACAAACATAAATGAAATTTCACCAGTAGTCTTGTGGTGGTTTGGCCCTGCTAGGGGCCAAATGCCCACCGAATCTGCCCTATCACTCCCCTTTTCAGCTGAAAAGGGGAGAAAATATATATATTGTGAGGCTTAGGAGTTCAGATAGACAGAGGGATCACTCCGCAATTAGTGTCATGGGCAAAACAGACCTAACTCAGAATAAAGAAAAATAATTTATTACACTACAACTACACAGCTAGTGAACCAGAGTCCGGTACTGAGAAGTGTGGCCAGGTCTTAAAGCACCTTCGCCCCCCCCCCCCCCCCCCCTCTTAGCAGACTTAAACTTTATGCATGATTTTACTCCCTTCATCCCCCTCCCAACATGGTGCAGAGAGGGGCAGGGAATGGGGAGTGGGGTTCTGGTGATTCCTCACAAGCTGCTTTTCTTCCCCAGATCTTAACACTTCTATTGCCCCCCACCCCTCCCTTCTTTGCAGACTTTAGTCATAAATTTGCTCCCTTCTTCTCCCTATCGCAGCGTGGGGAGGGGCAGCAAATTGGGAATGGGGGTTTTCAGAACGTTCCTCCTGAGTTGTTTTCCTTCTTAGCTGGGGGGGACTTTCCACACACACGCCCTTCCCCTGCAGCACCGTGGGGTCCCACCCGCGTGAGAGTCGTATCCACGAACTTCTGCAGCGTGAGTCCTCTCTATTGGGGAGTCATCTCCTCACCATTTGCCTCAGCACGGCTCCCTTCCATGGGGTGCTGACCTTCGGGCCCAGACTGCTCCAGCCTCGTCCCCCACAGAGTCACAAGTCTCTTGGCAAACCTGCTGTGGCATGGGTCAATCTCTTCACAGGCTGTAGACGGTCTCTGCTCCCCATCCTTATCCATGGGCTGCAAGGGGACACCCACTCCACCATGGTCTTCTCCACGGGCTGCAGGAGAATCTCTCTCTCTGGCACCTGGAGTGCCTCATTCTTCCCCCTTCCACCTCCTTTTTCCCTGTCCTTGGTGTCCACACAGCTTCCTACATTTTCTCACTACCTCCTTTGGTGGCAAAATGCATCTGTCTGCCTTCTTTTTTCTCCGACATGTGATTCACAGAGGTGCTGTGACCATCGCCGATTGGCTCAGCCCTGGTCAGCATTTTAATCTCCTTTTATTTATTAGCAAGGCTAGCAACATCACTGGTGCTATGGAAGACTGACATTTCCTATATTAAGACTTTGTCTTCTATTCCTCGGAAACTAATTTTGCAAAACTTCCATATTTAACTATATAATTAAAAACTGTATCATAAAGCATTTGCAAAAGACTGCACTGTGATAATGCAAGGAGTTTTTAACATGTCTGCATTTTTGAGAAATGGTTCTGAATCTTCAATAGCATTCTTCTACTAGTTCTGTTAAGCTGCTTAACTATAAAATATACGTTGGCCATCGATACTAACTTAGCATAAATGCTCCAAGTTGGCATCCCATCCATTTAAAAAGAAAAAGAAGGACCACTTGCAGAGAGGATAAATTACTATTCTCTCCCATAGCCACACTTGAGCTCACACATATTAATAATATTCATAATATTCATAATATAAAAATATTCATAATCTAAAAAATAATCATATTTGGAGATGCATGTGCATGTCTGTATGCATCCACCTTTTGTTTTTATTTTCCTTACCCTGTTTTCATTATTTTTTTACGAAGTCAGAATGTGCCATTTGTGTCATATACTTTCTTAGATAAATAAGATCTTAATGATCAATGTCTATGCAGATATTTTAGATGACTGTGAAAAAAATACTTCATATTCTTCATATTGTCTCCCATCAGCATACTCTGTCTGAACTAATCTGGCAGATACGATGAAGATTTGGGTAGGGTGTTAAGAACTAAACAGTCTTCCTTAAAGATGTAGAGGACTGAGGTAAAACACATCTTACGAAAAGGAAAAAGAACAACATATCACCTTATAGCGTCCATTAGTGAAAATATGTAATAATAATAACAACAATAATAATAGTGGTAGTAGTAGGAGTAGACATTCCTTTAAAAACCCCAAATGATATGAAGCCAAATTAAGTCAAAGGAATTGAACAAGGGCTATTTATTCAGTTGTTGAAATGTAAGAGCTCAGTGTAAACAATGTAAACAAACACTGGGGAGAAAATATAGATAACAGCTTTTCATCTTGATAGCTTTTGCAAGCTATCAATAAGATCATACATGTTCCTTGAAAATGCCAAAATGAAGGGTTATTTTGGTAATGTAATGTTAGTAACTTTAAAAAGGGGGAGGAGAAAGTGGTTTATGTATTCCTTGTTGAGGCTGAAGTAGACTCAGTGGCCAAGATCTAAATTTGGTATTTGTTCTACAAGTTTCCTGTATGTCAAAAGACAAAACAAATTGCCTATTTTAGGTTGTGGGTTTGGGGTTTTTATATATATATATATCTGTATTTTTATATTTTGTAGTGTATTTATATTTTGTATTTTAAATCAGTCCATGTTAAATCCCATTCTACATTAAATCATTTAGCAGATGTGGTGAAAACACTAGTAGGAAAAAAAAAGGTAAAGTTTAAAGGTGGAGTCCACATTATTCCATAGTGCAGGCTGAAGTGTAGAATCACAGAACCATAGGATGGTTTGTGTTTGAAGGGACCTCAAAGATCCTATGGATTCACTGCTATCTTTTAAGAATGTTTAGGGCTCAATCTTCACTTAGCAGTAGCAGAAAACTGCTAATGTTCCTCACTATTGCTCTTTGGTAGTGTTTTTTCAATACTCCCTTCCTCTGAATTGCAGAATACTTTTGGTGATGTTGCAGAACATAAGTAAGTAATGTGCAGCAAGAATGAACTTTCCTATACCCAGCTACTGTAGGTTGCATATTTGTTTTGTTTTCACTTATTCAAAAATGTCTTATAGCAGTCACCTTTAGGAACATTGTACTGATCTAATGTGGCAATTTCTGTTTCTAGTTTTGTAACGTATCCAGTGACAGAGATCCATGGAAGGGAAAATTTCTTAGGAAGAAAGGAGCTTAAAAAAGACTCTTGAAACCTCTGGTGTGATCATCATGCATTCTAAATAGCTGATTTCTTGAGTCATTTCACAATGGTTGTGAATGCTTCTGACTATGCTGTTGGGTTAAGGGAATGCATCAGACAGCTTTCTCTCGCAATATATAAAAAGCTAACATCCAAACAAGAATTCTTCCTGACAAAAGCTGTGGCTTGTGTCAGAAGCGAAAATTAAATGCAAGATGGATGATTCGATCAAAATGGCATTTTAGCCTTGAGGACACACTACTTTTTTTTTTATTGTGCAATCTGTAATTAAAAGCCAGACAATATCTCAATGCCCAGAAGAAAAGAAAAAAATATACAAAATATATGAGGTTTATAAACAAGTGAGAATTTAATTTACTTAATGAATTAGGAAAGTAGGGCAGTAGAGAAATCAGAGACATAATACTGTCCATGAAAGGAAGACATTTCAAGAAATAGTTAAATTAGTTGAAAAGTTTATTAGTTTTCATATATTAATAACAGTTCCAGTTTAACCAACAGAGGAAGTTAGTTTGTTCCAGATATTTCCAAATTTTATTTGGTAAACATGGGGTTGAACTGAAGGCGTAAAAATTCTTCATACCTGCGGGCATCTTGATACAAATAAATATTCTGTTTCATGTGAAAATAAGTATTAAATGTTTTAACTTTCTGTTAAACATGAAGCAAAACTAGCTAGGTTGTGGTAAGATACATAAATATACATAGGAATTGTCTCATTTTTCCTTTCTGAAGAAACCACCTTTTAAAAATCACCAACTAATCACAATTCTTGTACCTAAAACTCTATTCACACATCTATTTATTTACATTAAATGTCCATGTGTAAAAAAAAAAAAAATATGTATCAGAACTGTACTTTCAGTACTGAAGCTTTCTTAGTTTTGGTTTTGTTGGGCTTTTTTTCCATTTTTTTTTTGATGACTATTATGTCTAAATCAGCTGTGTGAAAACTTAGATGCTGGGCTTTTAATCATACAGTTTTGAGCTCTAGCACAGCTGTAAACCATCCAGGCAGTTGCTCTAACTGTTCTAGAGCGAAGCAGTATCAGGGATACACAGCAGTCTTTTCCCATGAGCAGAGTCAGTCATTCCATATATCCCATTTGAAGAATTTGAAGAAACAAAGTATTACACTTGATACAGCAAAACTGTATGTGCTAACCTATTTGTACAAGAAACATGAAATATATTACATTTCCCGTTCTCTGTGCAATAATATACTCAGCTCTCAGTATTAAATATAAAAAGGAAAGTAAATTATTGTCCAGCAGAACAATGTTAAACATGGTACATTACTGGACACAGAAGTTTTTTTCTTTTACTCACGAGGAAGGAGAAAAAGAGATATCAGAATGAGGTAATTTTAACTGTTCCTTTCCTTCTTTGTTTAAATAAAGCCTATTTTTGGCATGTTTAGGACTCTCTATTTATTAAAAATAGGCAAACACATCTCCATGTTCTATTGTAGTGGTGTGGAGACAAGCATAGTGACTGGCATGCTAAGGATAACAGGGTTAAGTTGGACCTGTGCTTTCTAGAGCTTTATTTAGCCTGGACTTGCAAAAATGAGCAGCAGTTAATTCTGCCCCACTGTGGTCAATACTAACAGTGCCTGCCAGGAACTACAGAGGTTTTAAAATTCCACAGCTACAAGTCTGTACTTACAGTATTTCCTAATAAAATAGCTGAGAAAGCAGTGATTTGTGCTGTTTTGAGTTCCCCAGAGCTTTCCTAGCATAAAATTTTTTTCAGTCTTCTTTTTCTCAAAAATATCTTCTATTTCACATAGACTGTATAAACATTAACTGTACAATAGTTTTAATGGGAATGTCCCTTCCCTCTTAATTATGTTCACTATTTGTAGGTGACGTGAAAAATACAATGAACTATGTCGTATCCAAGGTAGTACATGAATTCTTCTATTGTCTTTTTGGCCATTCTGGCCAAACAGTTTTCATTTTCTGTGCATAAATCTGTCAAGTATTAAGTGGCTACATTTAATATTTAATTATTAAGTGCTGAATTGTGCAAGCCATGCAAGTTAGGTTTGCAGATGTTGACAGTGGGCCAAATCTAAAGCTGGAACAGAAGGCTGGATTCAGGCCAAAATCTCTGCTATAGCTTATTGAAAGCTGAACTGAAACCTTCCTTCTACTCCTTTGGAACTTTATTGCAGATGGCCAAACAGCCCTCTGTGGATAATTTGAACAGCCTCCTACCACATAGAATCTAGTAAAATATATATTTAGTACATAAAGAAGTGGCAATCAATACAGCCTCATTAACCTCACACCTACTTTATACAATTAGTGTTATTAGCTCAGAGTTTGTCATTAGGTTTCCCAGTGATTAAAATGCTGTATGCTATGTTATAAAATACTTGGCTCAAGCTTTTCTAGTGCTGGGCTTCTTGTAGCAGCCAGGGGTGACCATCTTAAAATGAGACAAAACTTCTTTACTTCTTAAGTACATTATTAAGATAATAAAGACACCTAAAAAATCACAGCCTCAATATGCTGTGATAAAATAAATAGAAATTGAGCTCCTTCATCCTAAAAGTATTCTGTGGATTTTGCTGTTACGACTTTTAAGTGATTTTACCACTGAAAAGGACTTCTGAGGCTGTCAGTCATAAAAGGGTGCAAAGCTTTTAATTTCACGTAACAGAAATTTTGCACAAAGAAACGGGGACTGGCCATAGATGAATGTCAAGAAGCAACCTGAAAGATTGTCCATAGCAAATAAAAGTCCTGTTGGACTTTTTGGAAAAAAAAAAAATAGAAAAAGAAAAAAGACTTATTTTTCCCCCACTTGATTACATTCTTTAAAATCATAAACATTTTGAATGGGCAAGTGAAAATCACAATTATTTCTTCTAAGTTAAGTGCATTGAATGAAATCATATCCAACGCAGAGTGATGAAGACTGCCCTTCTGTAGTTTGTGTTTTTATTTTCATATTTGTAGTATTTGGTACTGTTTCTCTTAAAACATATGGTCATTGTATGTTTGCTGCATTTGCAATTTGTCTTCTGTGGATTAGATCCAGAGATACGCATTTTAATTTGGAGAAAATTTGTGTATTTGTCGAGGTTCTGGTTTTAATCAGTGTGTCTTATTTATTGGTATTACACAAAACAGTGTTTCTACACTTGCTAGAGTATTTGTAGATTCTTTAATAAACATCATGGTCAAAGGCAACTCACTGTATTCCTTAGTCTCTCTTTATTCTTTCTCAATTTTTCACATATTACAATTTATTATATCTAGTACTCTCATTTTTATCTACCTGGATATATTTAAAGCCTAGACAATAAATGCACAAGAGATAGCAATTATGTATAGGTATCCATGCGTTGATTTTTATTCCTCTGCTTAGATTTTAGACATATCTTGTACATCAAAAGGAATTTGAGAATGGTAAAAACTCTTATTGGCTTTTGCTTCAGTTCTTTATTTTCCTCATAAAACAATGTTGGTGAGAATTATGCTGTCACTAAAAAAAAAACCCAAAAAACAAAAAAGCAATGATCTAGCCTCCCTACAATTGTATGTTCTCTATCTCAGATTTTCATGTAACATTAACAATTCTGTGAAGAAAGAAAACAAAGCCAAAAAAAACAACAGATTTTATTTCTCTTAGCTGTGTCTTTCCCACTTGCATTTCACTGCCCTCCTGCACAGTTGTATGAGTTTTGATGTCATAATATATCGTGCATGATGCTAGGTGGTCAGCTGACAGAGTGAGCTTCAAGATGCTTAAGGCATGCAAAGTGTAGCTGTCCTGAGACAGTCATGCACAAGAAAGCTACTTTAGTGCATGCATCTCTCTTATGAAAACCTGAATGCCTAAGCAGTTAGGAAGGAATTTGATGCCTGAGAAATTCTTTATAGGCATAACCAAAAATGCCAGCATCTACATCATGCCTGTAAAGACTTGGCATTCTTCGTTTCATATTCTAATTTTGACTAAGAAACAAATTTCTGAGTTTCTATTTCGCTCCTTCCTTTAGTTTCACTTATTTAAGTACCTTCAGTAATTATGTCAGGGAGTCACCATCCCTGGATGTGTTTAAGACAGGCAGATGAGGTACTTAGAGATATGGTTTAGTAGAGGACAGGTACAGTTGGACTTGATGATCTTAAAGGTCTTTTCCAACCTTGTGATTCAAATCCTTCTCTAGGAATACCCTTAATCAGTGGGCTTATATCCATAAAGGGACTAATGAATGAAGAAGTGTCTCAGGTACTGGATGATTTTCCTTAGGAAAGACAGTAAGACATATACCCAATGGAAGAATCAGAGAATCACAGAATTGTAGGGGTTGGAAGGGACCTCGAGAGATCATTGGGTCCAACCCCCCTAAAGAAATTATATGTTCAAAACAAGCATCAGCACAGATTCAGGCAGCTTCAATGTGTACGTGTAAAGCTACAACATTCATAGATTAGATCTGCATATTTCAATATTATTATGTCATGTATTGTAAGGAAAATGATTGTACTGCTCATATTAGTTTATTTTTTTGATTACTTAAAACCTAAAATGCAATTTTTTTCTCACTGTTTTGTAGTTTGATTTTTACACTTACTTGGTTGGTTTCACAATCAGGCTGTGATTTTTAAATGACATTATGCAGTTGAATTACACAGGATCTAAGCCTCTCATATACCCTAAGAAAATTTTAAATGAGTTCAGTACTACATGTGAATGTTCGAATTTTCGAATGTTCGAATTTTCAATGCTGCAGGAGAATGTTTGTTTTATTTAGAATTTTAAAATGCTACAGTTACGCTGTATTTTATTTGGGGAAAAAAAAAAATCCACATTTTGGGCCAATTCAAAATTCAGAGAGTTTTCTTCAGTTTAATCCCTTCTATTTCAACAAAATTAAATGACCATTATGTTGAATACTTATTTGCCTTGTTTATCTCAACTATATTTCAAACTAAGATAGCCTAGACAGTTTTTGAATCACAAATGGTTCATTCAATTTATAGGAAAATACCTAATGAACCACATACATTTTTTTTCTCTGCCAGGGGCTGGCTATTTCATTATTACATGACAAATGCTCTGAGGTTGTGTCTCAAAAGTGATAATGGATGCATCTTGCAAATTTTGGAATTTCACTGGAAATTAATGCCAAATGATGCTCAACTTTTTTGGAAGTAGATGTAGGTACATCTTAAGACCCTTTACTGTATAGTGTTTCAGCTGGGCTCAGAAAGCTCCTTGAAAGCTCACTTTATGCACCACAAGGAAAGTTCAGTGAAGAAAACCTGAACATTTTGGTCAAAACTCTATGTAAGCAACCTACATTTGAAATTACTATTCCAGAAGTTGCAGTTTTGTTGTGCATTGAAGTAGTTCCAAATACAGTGTAGATGGAAGAAAGGTCAGTGTTATGTCTGTGGTGTATAAGCTGAGCAGCCACAGGCTGATGAGATGATGCTGGATACTCTTCTGGCAGTCTCTGGCAGTTCCTTGAACTGTTTACCTTTAATACTTCAGAGGTTAAATCTACATTTACTTATTGTGATTGCTATGCATGGAGAGATATTCTACAAGTAAATATTACTTTTGTTATACCTTCTGTAATCTGCTTAGTTCTCTGCTGTGCTTACACTGGCACCGGGCCAAACATTACTAAATAAACAAAGCCTAGAAGATGTGCTTCAACAACCAAATTACTTCAATGTCTGTAAACTAATATTGTAATTACTGAGTACTAGCATAACAGAAAGTTATTCTTATATTACAATAGTGATTGCAATAAAATAGGGCTATGTCATTTTGTAATATTTGCGCTGGGCACAAATTGCTCAGATACAAACTGGAAATCAAAGATTTTCTGGTGTTCCTTTCCCTACTTTAAACCCCTAAGGAAACTTTTTCTTCAGTTCTCTTTGTAGTTTCTCATGAGCACAGTTAAACTCACCCATCTCATTTGGAAGAGCTCACCCTTCTCATTTGTTTCAAGCCTTCTCCCTGGGCCAGGGCACTTTGAGTCCATGTAGGTTCCAGCAGCTATCACTGTCATCTGTCTCTGACAAAACTCAGGGCACAAAACAATAATAAAATGGAGGTCTGACTTGGAAAGGAAGCCAAAAATTGGAGTCTAAGAAAATAAACAAAAGAATGGCTATGTGGATCTGCACATCCTTTGGTGAGTGCAAGCCATGGTAATGTGTTTGAAAGCCAAAGCATTTGGAAGAAGCAGCAGGAACCCCAGTGTCTTATGTGACTTCCCAAGAGCTTGCAACTGGTAGCAGAATGTGCACAGCATGAGCAAGCAGGAAGACTAGTTCAGGAGACTCAGTCTCAGAAGGAATGAACAACTTTACACAAGACAATGAGCGCTTACAAGCAACTTGGGAAGTTTGTTAGTTCCACTTCTGACACAGATGTGTAAATCTGGTGCTAGCAACAGCAATATTAGTGTTCAAAAAAAAAAATCAGTAACATCAGTGGTTGGGAAAAGGCAGGACTTAAAGGAACAGTCTCATTCAGGCTGACTATTCAGATAAACGAAATATCTTTGTCAGTGTCCAGTGAGCTGGCTGGCTACCTATTCCTACTGTGCAACAAAAAAGTTGCCATGTGTTATATAGCAGGAGAATATCCATTGTTTGATTAGAGTAAATCTCTTAAATCTGTGCTACCTATGTTCCCCTGCTAAGGGAAAGTAATTATTGGAATGGCTTGGAGTCAACACATAACATGTAAAAACATCATCCTTCAAGAGAAGTGAATACTCTTAAGAGAGCCCAAACAGAAACATGAAAGTATCGGTTCTTTCAGGGACCAAAAATGTTCCTTTGCCCTAAGAGGTTAAAAAAGGGATGAATTTACTAACTGCTCTGGGAAATACAGAGAGACCAGAAGAACTCATCACTTAGTATTCTAAAGGAATTACATTGCTGTGTAAAAGAAAATTTTTTCATTATTTGTGTGGTACTGCAATGTAATCAGAAACAGCAGGTGATATTTTTCTGTACTTGGTAAATAGGATTCTTTTAGTTGGTCGTAGAAAACCAGGGCAGAGGTTTATGGTCATTGATGACTCCTTGTGGGAGTGAAATCTGGGCTATGTTTTTCATCCCAGGTGTTTCACTGAAAATAATGCTTCAATGTTGTGATGACTCTGGAGGTATGGAAGTTCATCTACATGGTGTTTCAGTTTGGGGAGAAATAGGATACCAACAAGACTGGTGACCCTAACCAGCTTTGAAAAAAACCCCAAGAGAACCCACAAAAGAGTATGTGATTGAGGAAGTTATATTTCTTAAGTACACAGAGAAAAGCTGTCTTTTGATGTCTGCTGTTGTCCTTTCTTTCAAAATGTAAGCATAAGAGGTGGAAGTTAAAATACAGATGAGTTAAATGATATTGATCACTTTGTGACTGGTGTTTCCATACTAGAATCATAGAATCACAGAATCTCCTGAGTTGGAAGGGACCAATAAGGATCATCAAGTCCAACTCGTGGCTCCACACAGGGCCAGCCAAGTCAGAGCATGGGACTGAGTGCATCCTTCAGGTGCTTCTTGGACTCAGTCAAGCTCGGTGCTGTGACCACTTCCCTGGGGATCCTGTTCCAGTGCCTGACCACCTTCTCAGAAAAGAACCTCTTCCTAATATTCAACCTAAACCTCCCTTGTTGCAGCTTCATACTGTTCCCTTGGGTTCTATCACTGGTCACTAAAGAGAGGAGATTGGTGTCTGTCCCTTCGCTCCCCCTTGTCAGGAAGCCATAGACCATGATGAGGTCTTCCCTCCATCTCCTTTTCTCCAGGCTTGTACAAACCAAGGGACTTCAGTCTCTCCTTGTAAGACTTCCCCCTCCAGACCCTTCAACATCCTCATTGCCCTCCTCTGGACGTTCTCCATTATTTTTATGTCCATCTTGTACTGTGGAGCCCAAAACTGCATACAGTACTTGAGGTGAGGCCACACCAGTGCAGTGTAGAGCGGCACAGTCACCTCCCTGGACTGCCTAAACCATCCATGGATGACGACAGTATGGCCTAAACTCTTCATCCATTTCTCTAGGATATAATTCCTCATTGTCTAACTTTGAAACAGTTTCCTTCTTCATAATGCCTTTTACCAGATCCACTGTGAGATCTTCCAATTACTGTGCCTGAAGGAGAGACAAAGAAGAGACTGTGTGAACTCTTAGTCCCTAAAACTTTATTTTCCTGTCCTTTCCATTGATGTTTGGAATGTTTTAATTATAGAGACATTAGGATCTGAAATGTGTAGAGTCATGTGTGAACAGCCTTCTATATTGCCTGGTTGCATATTTCTTTTCCTGTGACTCTTGCCCTTTATGATGGGTTGGTGTACATGACAGCCAGTGGAGATTTTACGTGTCAGCAAGATACCCAAGTGCAGAATGCGGCAAATCACCCTTCATTGTTCATCAGCTCTTCTGTACTTCATCTGTACACTAACTGACAGCTGTGATGTTCTTACTGCAGCCTAGCCTCACAAATCCCCCCAAACTAGCTAGACCTTGTCTCCACAGAAGTTATTTAAGCAGCAAATACTTACTGCTCTTTCATAGCTTTTCTTTGTTTATGCTTAAATCCATACCTGCCTCTCATGATATTAGCCTGGTAACAACCTTCTTTTGTATTTGCATCTGCAGTTCCCTTGACCTTTATTCCAGCTTAGAGACTGTTTTTCAACGCAGGCAGAAGTGGTTTTTTTGTTTGCTGATCTTTGATCATGGACTAGTGGTAATAGTTCATCTAAGCAACAGTTCATCTAAGCACCTTAAGTAAAGCAGACCTATGGGAAACAGTTGAATTTGTCATGGCATGAGATGGCAGTGGACACTTCATATTATGTTGTTTTACCATTTCAGTGAAGTTTCTGGATGAATTTCATAAAGGTTTTATGAATCCAACCCAAATTGAAATGTATTTCCTTTTGAAGTAAATTACAGAAATTTTGTGTAGTTTCTTAGCCTTTCTTCTAATTATTGATGACACATAGCCTTCTTAGTTCACCTTTGGTTCTGTCTTCAACTTCCTGTGAAGTTAAGAATGTTGGTCTAATCACTTCCTTGATTTTCCATCTGTTATGATGTAGTAAACACAATCTGATTGCAGTTGGAGCGAGAATACATTTTGCTGAGTGTCTTAAGGATGTGGACAGGACAAACTGTAAGTGATATCCCTAGTTAAATGAATTCCTAGGTGAATTCCTAAGCATACAATCCCCTTTTCATTTTAAGCTGAAAAAGTAAAAATATAGTTGAAAACGCGAATAAGTAAAGAATAATAACCCCTTCATTCATGAAGTACGTGCATCAGACATGGGAGTTGATCATAAAATCATAAAATCAATCATTAGGTTGGAAAAGACCTTTAAGATCATCGAGTCCAACTGCACGTGTCTGCTACTAAACCATATCCCCAAGCCCCTCATCTACCTGTCCTTTAAATACATCCAGAGATAGTGACTCAACCACTTCCCGGGGCAGCCGGTTCCAGTGCCTGATAAGAGGTTACCCCTTTCTGTTGCATCACAGTAGCATCAGTACACCTTTTACTAGTGTGTCAAATCATATATTGTTTGTTCTCCTGTCTTCTCTCTAGGAGAAGAAATACACGCGGTGAAGTCAGAGTTTTCTGCTTGAAGCTTTTTCTTTATAGTATAGGCATATTGCTGTACAGTTATGTCAGAAAAATATTAAAGCCTGTTGTGCTTAACTCCCCACGTTGCAGCATGCCAATGCTCTCAAAAGCTTTATATTGGCATCACGGGCAAAGATGACAGTTCTCCAAAGAGAATTATTTTGTCATAAAAGGTGAATTAATCTATTTCAGTCCTTATCTGGTGCTTTAGGAAACATCAGTTGCTCTGAATCTGAACACGAATATCCCAAGATAAAGATGAGAGCAGAGAACTTCAGTTTCATACTATAGACTGGAAAATCAGTATATAGGACCTATGTTTGATAAGGTAGTGTAGTCAAGCTACTCTGTTGTAGCTTTCTGTATTTATTAGGGTGTTTCCTAGGTATTCCAGTACTTGCAGTATCTCCATGTTTACTGCAGTTCTGTAACTGGACTATGGAAGGATAAAGAGGTAAATAGCAGATAAGATTCTTATAAATGGGAAAAAAAAGTCTTTTAGTGGAGTGCATGAATCACTTTAAAAGTAATATGTGCAAGTTGGGGTCTAGCAAAAATATTCAAAGGTACATTTGAACTAAGAACTGAATGCCATTTGCACTCTGATTTTTTTAACTCAGTGAAATTTTACAATGGGGTGGCTTGGGTTTGGGATTTTTTGGGGGAGGAGGGAGGTGGAGGAGAGGAGTTATTTTTTGTTTTCAGTTTTGGATGCTTATTTTTCTCCTGTGGCCTGGTTTTCATCAAAGCACTTGGACCAGTTTTGGAGCACCATAGTAGTTGTATTGAGTGGGCACGAGAGTGTTATTTGCATGTTTGTTAGTATGTTGTTAGTACTTGAGACTGTGCTATTACAGCACTTCTTCTAGAAGCAGCCTTTCATTTTTGAAAAGGATGAAAAAATAGTTGCATATGAGGGAGATCACAAATAAGAGGCCTTTTAAGCAGTTGCTCTGGAACCTGGCCATACCCATCATGCAGTATAACCTTACCTTATGGTCAACTTCACTGAAGCCTGCAGAGAGGAATGGAACAAGAGGATGGCCATTTGCCCTTTATTCACTAAAAGGAGAATGTCCCTGAAGAATCTGAAATTCACTTTTAGATACCTCTGACCTAATGTACCGTGTCTATCATATAAAACTTTCTGCCAGCCCCAGGTATGTGCATGTCTCCAAATGATTCTTCATCAGCTGTGCACACACGCTGAACTTTTACCCCACGCGGCCTTTCTAAAAACTTCTGAAATCTTACATTCCGAGTGAATGTAAAAATATATCTTGCCATTAGCAGTTTAAGATTTCAAACTGTGCCTGCCACAAGCGCTTGTGTCTGACTTTTGAAGACTATAATTTAAAAGTTTCGGTGAAACTTTTCCTATTTACAGAAACTCTAAATCAAGTTGCACTTTCCCATTTACAACCTCAACAAAACAAAAGGGAATTTATAACATAAATTGCTACTTTCCAAAGGTTCCATTTAATACTAATAATTTCATTCCAAAGCCTGTCCAACTCAGCTAAAGAGAAGCTATTTACTGCATACTGCTGTGATCACAGTGACAAGATCCCATTGAGAGATGTGTTCGCACATTTTCCAAAGTCCCAGTTTTCTTCTGTTTCTACAATGCATTTATTTTCCAGTCCTAAATTCCTTCTAGCAAAAAGAACGATGATTTATTGTAAAAGTAATAAATTACACAGGAGAAAATAATGCTCTGCTGTAAGGTTAAAGAGTGGATCTGACCATGTACACCATCTCTGTACCACAAATTAGAGTTTTTATTGAATGGAATTATGTGATCTGGAGTTATAAGAGTTGACTTAAATTTGCTGGAAATTTAGCAGAGTCTGTGTTTAAATTTCTTTCATTTAAAATTATATGAAAACTTAGATGGCTTACAGAGCTTCACAGCGTGTTTATGTGATCTTTGACTTTAACAGACTTTCTTGAAGCTGTTCAGTTAATATATCTACCAAGAGCTTTTTCCCCTGCCTCAAGTACAACTGGGTCTTTCTTGAATTTGAAACATGGGCCAAAAGTACTCAGCCACATGTGTAATAAGATCTGTTTCTACAGTTCTTGAGCACATTATCCCAGAGGGAAGACACCAATGCCTTCCACAAGCTGTAGGAGAGGCTGCTAAATCAGCAAAGACTTTATGGTCACACGGCTCAAAAAGATGAGCGTTGTTTTGGGAATCGGGGTTCTCTTGACTGCTTGAGGTACTTTGCTCTACCCTATCTGAGGAATGTGCAGTTGTGTCAGCTGTCTGTCTTCTTCACTGTGTTGGGAAACAGTGAGTAGTAATTCCTGCTCAGAAATTCTGAATTTTGAGCACAATATAAAAGGATTTTATGGGGCATTTTTTGCTTGGTTGTTTTTTTAATCACAGCATATAATTTTACATCTGTCTTGCAAAAGGTCAACGACACAAAATAAATACTCTCCAATAATAGAGGGTAGAAGTCTTAGCTTGAGGCAAGATAGCGTTCAACAACATTGAATACCAGTTGCTAGATATACATAGGTACACATATATGATACATCTTAAAGATGGGAACAAACTTATTTTGTATAGTTGGTAGTTAAGTGGCTTAAAGAAAAACAATCAGCTTCTGCCACTTGTACTTTCTATAGGATTTGCCTTTGAAGACTCTACCCATTTCTCCTGTCTCTTCATGCTCTGTTAGTCCCGTTGGTTCTGCTAGCACTTCATGTTCAGGGAGGTGCAGATCACATTTCCCCATAGCAGTAGAAGAGCCTGAGAAATGCATCAGTGGGTGAGAAACCATCCAGAAAAAGTCACCCTTGCTGTGTGAAAGGAAATCTTGACCTAACGAGTTACTCAAATTCCAATCATAGTGATTTGAGGCCATGCCACCCCTCTTTGCCACACTGTGGCTGTGACCCCAGAGCTGCCTGCTGGGGTCAGCAGTGGTGATTCTTGATGGAAAAGGAGGGCAGAGCTGCAGCTATCGGGGTACTGTAGGCAGAAAGAACAGTTTCTCTTTGAAGAGCTCTCCAGCTAGATAGCTTGTACTTGGAGCAACCTGCACGCCTGTGGCTGTGCTCTGTCCTCCCAAGTACCTGCTTCACAGCCGGGGAGCAGCAAAAAGCAGCGGGGAGGTAACCTCACTCACAAGGTAGGTGTGAGGACAATAGCAGGTAGCTAGGAAAGACAAAAATAAGCCTGGAGGTGTGATAAAGGGTGATGAGGAGGGTTTTTGTCTGTTTTGAAACCTACCTGGAAATGGATTTCTAACAAGTGATTACATTTTAAAGACTGTAGCTGTGAGGTGAAGACCTGGACACATAATTGGACGCTTTTGTTATGGAAGGACTGATATTACTGAGAGGACTGATTTCATCAGTCCCTCATCTTTTTTTAAGAAATAGGTATAAGCTAACGAGGAAAAAAGAATCTCGAGTTACAAATTGAAATATTTATTTTATTCCTATTGACAGATATTTTTGAGGTTTGATTGTATACTGATCTTTATTTCAAGTCTGATCGTTCTTTGACATTGAGTATATTATAAATACTTTTTTAAAACAGCAAGGAAATGCTTATCATTTTGGGAACCCATGTTTTGTTACACTGATAAAAGAATGTGTACATGAGTAGGCATAATATTCCAGAAGAAATAGTGGCCTATTTTATTTTATATGCTGCTGTATATGTTTATGTTGCTATTTAATTGCTTGGATGGGAAGAAGATAATGAATCATTGTGCATACACAATGTTTCTGTTGTAATCATTTGTAATTTACATTAGAATAAGCTAGTGGAGAGGTACATAGGAAACCCTGAGCATATTTACACACCCTTCACTTGAAAAGTTTTAAATTAAGCAGAATATTTTCAGTTGATTAACAGTCTTATTAACAGGAGTAGTCAATACCTCCAGAGATTCTAGAATGAATGTCTTCTTGAATTCAGTGTGATGATCTGGCTTTGATTTTCTCAATAGTCCATCCTTTGTGAAATAAATTATTATAATTAACAGAAATCATCCCTTACAGAGAATAATTCACCTATATTGTGTTTCACCTGAACTTACCGAAAGAGCTTGGTTTTGTCCTTTGATATTGGAGGTACCTTAGAGAACAGAAATTGTACAGGAGTGCTCATGTTAAAGGTAACCTTTATGTAGATGTAAGCTCTGGAATTAATGGAATAAATCACATGTAAAAGAAAAATACAAAGGACAAGATGCTGAATGGGATTTCTGTAATCAATTGGTAGGGTTACAGAGTATTTTGCGAAATTTTCAAGTGATTTTCCCTGTCTTGTGCCTTAAAATATCTTGTAGTTTTAAAAAATAATTCTGAAATGACTGTGATTTGTCTAAATTAAAGCTAAGGTGATTGAGAAAAATGTGTGTCATCTACTATTGTCTGGAGCTGAGAGAGACAAACATTCAGTTTTTTTCTTAATTTATAGTGTTTAGCAAGACTGGTAGTTATAAAGAAAATAATCCATTAGACCCAGTTTGTTTCTTCTGAGATAAAACAGACTTCTAATTGTATCAGGACTAAACTTTGGTTGGTTTGATTGTTTTTTTTTTTTTTACTTCGTGCATTTTCTTAATTAATATCTGTGTGCTCATCTGGCTTTACCATGAAAGTCTGACTGTCTTAAATTTTTTTTAAACTGAGTTTAAGATCGTGATGCGCCCAGCTTGCTAACAGATTGTTGGCTGTGCTCTTGGGGGTGATGACATAGATTGGTATACACCATGCTTTCAGCAGGGAGATGGGTGTGTGTGTGGGTATAGATACAGATAAACGTATTTGTGAGTGTAGATATATATATATATATAACCTAGGGGAGTCATATGGCTTGATTCATTGTTTTCTCAATTACCATCACAAGTCCAAGGCTGCTGAAAGGTGGAAATAAGACAAGCTTGTGCGAATACTATATTTAAAGGCCAGCAGCACCATTTATGTGGAAAATGAGAATCAATATTTATGCAATGACATGCCTGTCAGATAAATTTTAAATGGATTATATGTTTCACCATCTATAGGTATAAGTTTAAAATTTAAATCATACCTGTAGGAAAGTAAAAATTATTTATATTCAGTCTGGGAATTGAAAAGTTGTTAGAAGAAGGGTGAGAAATGTCAATGCATATTTGTAATGTTCAGTATTATACATTTGGATTAATTTATTCTGTTTAATTTAAATGTCTTATTTTGCTGCTACATTGTCTGGTTTCCATGGATCCTGATTATTTTCTTCTTTGTGAAGGAGAATAACAGTGTAGCAAAGAGTCATCTAACTTTTCCTATGCTTCTTAACTGAAGACTTTCGTGAAAATCTGCTAATAAAAAACCTGAAGATGCTGGAATAAAGCTGATGCTTTTCTCCTGATTTGCTATATATGCATATTAACATTCTAGACATTCATTTTGGCTGTGTATGAGCCAAGTGTAGGATTGATTTTTTGTTGGTAGTGTATGTCTATCAGCTAACTGACAGCAGAGCTTTCTGTGGTTGTTAATAAAACAGCTAGAGAATACTCTTCCAGAGAAATTTATCTACATTGCACAATATTTCTATAATTCCAAAACATGAAACCAGGGACATGGGGAAAAAATATGTAATTCTGATTAAATAAAGTATTTTACTTGTTCTTTAGTTTTGGGTTGCATCTGTGCTTAATAATCTGCTGTTTGCATTAACTTACCAGCAGCAGGGCGTAATGACTATACTAGCAAGGTTTATTTGAGGATCTTTCCAAACGTATTGTCCAGAGCAGTTTGACATCTTCTATTGAATTAACAGGTAAAAATAAAGAAACAGTAGGCCAGTGTGAAAACCATTTCATTTTTGATCAATCTCATTTATTCAAAATAGTCAGTGGACCAATGCTGAAGGGTAGGCATAGCTTCCATCTCGTAGCTGCCTACATGATGTGGACACCCTGTAGAGCTGGATACTCATGAAATGGAGAGGAGCAGCAAGGTGAAAGTGGTTAGGCCTACCCCATTTGCAGACTAATTGCATTCTTTGTAGGGTGCCTTGGGTTCTTTCCAGATGATTAAACCCACGGCTGGGTATTGTTGTAGGAATCTTCTCTATATTTTCAGGAGAAATAAGAATTAGTTTGTTTTGTGTATTTGCATCACTACTGTTACAGATAGTCTCCATATGCAGCAATGTGATGCTATAGCCTGACTGCGGACTTCATCATTCAAAAATGTCTTAGCAGCCAAGCAGTAATCTGTCACAGTCAGTATCTAAAGTCTAAGGTTTCAGATTTGTGTATCATAGGTTTCAGAATATCCTACTATATTGTTTAGGATTTTTTTTAACTTTTCCAGTATACCATGAAAATATAGCAATTAGCAATCCCATTTGAAATATAGATACAAGAAAACAGGGAACCAGCCTAAATGCTGTCTCAGTTCCATCATGTATCTGAGGCTCCTTTTTGAATTGCCTTCTGATGTGTGCTGTGCTGAACATGTACTTTCCTCCTCTAGTGCCTGCATAGCAGCATCTCTTTAGAGTGAAGCACAGGCAGATGTCCTTTGCATGAAAATAAAGGTTTGGGTGAAAGGAGAAAGATGGAAGGAGAGGAGTATCTACCTCTACTGAGGAACTGGTAGCTAGTCAGGATACATGTCTGGGATTGCCCATTGCCTTAAGCGGGACTCACTGGCTGTAACATCTCACGCAGGACAGATTGTTGCCAACCTATGGCATGATAAACAAGGTGAAGAATAGGCTTAGTGATCAGAATCCATGTTTTGTCTGATGTTAAGTTTTTGCTCATCACCGATTTTAAAGAGATTAGCGTATACTTTACCCTCTTTAGAGTGTCAAGTATTTAAAAATGCATGTCTGCAACCATTTTGCTTATATCAATATACTGTTATAAGAAATTATAATTTCTTATATTGAAGACAAAAATCTTTCTTTGATTAACTTAAGCAAACATTTATCTTCCCCGAATGAAAGCATGAAACATTTTACACCAGATAATTGAGGCTAAAATTTTATTCTGCTTTAAATTTTTAAATGCTTGTTATAGTCTTTGGCTTTGATTCTGCTCCTGCCAGAGGACTGTGACAATAATACCCTAAGGAGTATCTGTGAATAGTATGTCTATCACTGTAGTTTGAGGCAGGATATTTTCAAGTATTTATGACTTTGGACAGAGAATATATAGACCAAATGGCATGCTTAAGGTGTGTGTGTTTAGGAGAACAAAGCAGCTGAGGCAAAAGTTATTTTGGAAGATTGGTCCTCTCTGTCCTTCCTCTCATACTGCATAGAATAGAATTCCACGTCCACTGTATTACATCTTTCTGTTTCACTTCGGATTTAAACCCCTCAGCCTATGTTTGTTACAGGAGCTTCCGTAGTTTCAGTCCTTTCTTAATTGTGTTCATGTTACTAAGATCTGTAACTTTATTATGCTAATCATATATCTTCTTCTGTACCATTTCGTACCTATACAGTCTTTTCCACAATGACAAAGATCTTGTGTGGTGTTTTCAAAGCAACCTGTATAACCTTCTTTAAAGTATGAGCATTCTTAGGTTTGAAACAGAACATAGTCAGAATTTAAACAGAATAGTGTTCTTTTAATATAGTTCCACTTTATAATGTATTTCAGTCAGATTTTTCACTAACTTTATTTACTGCTTTTGCAATATATAAATTCTGAGTGTTTATTACATTTTAATGAATATTACAGTATTAGCATGTGGTAGACTTTGCCTTTCTTCGGAATTTATATTTACTGATATTTACTATTATGTAATTTTATTATTTACTTGCTATTTATGTTTAGTTATTTACACGCAAAGGGATTATTTAATTTCTATTAAATTGTTACTGACTTCAAAGGAAGCAGAATAATTTCCAAAGCAAGGAGAACACTCACTCATCTAAGACAGTTAGTGTCTCACATGTTCTCCACACATCTGCAGAGAAATACACAGATTCTTCACAAAAATCCTATCTCACATAAACTGTTTCCAAACTGAAAATGGTTCTAAATACTGTGATGCTTCAAGTCCTCACAGACTCAAGTATTTAAATTATTTGTCTAGAACTAGCATATTTGTCTTTCTTGTCCTCTGCTTCTCTAAATCCAAAGTAATATATATAGAGAGAGAGTTTCATATATCTTTTTTTTTTGAATACTCAACCACTTTATTTACCATGCCTACTCTGTCCAGTATGCCCTTCCGTTAATAAATAATTATGTTCCTCACAATGGAAAGAGACATCTCGGGAAGGTGTTTCAAAGGCTCTAAATCTGTTGCTGCCTGCTGCTTTTTTATTGACAATAGAGGGAGCAGAGCCTACCATGATTAGGTACCTGATCTGTGTATCAAAAGTTAGGAATGCTGAAGACTCTTTTGCCAAGAATTTACATTAAAAGTATACACATAAATTCATTCATACATTTTCTGTTTTCCTTCAGAATCACATGCCTAACAGAAAATGGGGGTTTTGTGCATGTTTCCTACATTTATTGGGCTGTACTTTAGCACTTTTTGCTTTCCAGTGTTCTTTAAATCTCCACTTATGTCCACATGGGTCTTGGTGTTTGATTTTACAGCTCTTCTTCTCTCCCAGTTACAGACTTCTTTGTTGCAAAGTTGCTCAAAGTTGTTTTTCCCTTTCATTTGTATGTTATGTTGTTAGGATTTCTTGTACTGCATTTTTATATTACTTCACTTGATATTCTTTTCTGATTTACATTTAATACATATGAATATAATAACAATTTGAAATACATTTTCTAGTGCATATTATGTGAATTATTTACTAATTATTTTGATTTTCCATTATTTTCTCAATTATCAGTGCATTGTAATTCTCTGTAATTTGTATTTATTTCACATTCTTTTCTGAAAATTACTTTCTCTTTCAAGATAGCAGTGAAGCTTTTTTTTCCTGTTCTTTGTTCTTTTTGATCATTCTAAACTACCCGTGCTTCACCATATTCAGATCTTAATTTATCGTTTCTTCCTTGCATGGAATTGTCATGAGAGTGAAAAACTGACTTCAGTTTCACATACTGATGGTTTTTACCTTAAAAAACTATTCTTGTTCTCAAGAATCTCCATTGTCTTTCAGTTGATTAAATCAGAAGATATTTTCCTAGCATAGCTAGTTTTTTATTCCTTGTAACTTTTTACTGACACCTAATGTGTCTTTTTTTTACCATGTTTTTAAATGTCCACAGTCATTTTAAACACTTTCTACAAGCTCTTTGTAGCACAGACAAAACTAAGACTATTAAGACTTGATCGCAATCCATTGTATCTATTCTAAAACATGGTTCTTTCCATTAAAAGCGAGTTTAAATGACCCTCGCAACCTCAGCTTGAAATCTCCCAAATTTGGAATGAATATTTTTCCTACCAAGGTAATATATTACAGCTTGGAAGTGACAGTAGCTTTCTGGAAGCAAGTCCGATTTTCATGAGTGAAAGAAAAAAAGCTTCTCACAATACAGGGTAGATTTTGCAGCTGAGTCATAAAATCCTGTCTGTGTAGCTAGTAGTACCCTGACTTACAGAGTCTGCGCAGGTAGCTGTTGTCTATGAACTAGTGTCTGACTGTATCTTGTAAGCAGTCCTACTTTTCTGGGTTCATAAGGGTCATGGATATGAGCTCCGAGCATAGTTGCTCATCCTGCTTAAAATAAGGCAACCTGAATCCAGAACTTGAGGAAGTATTTGTGCCTCCCACCCCCAAATCCACCCAAGTAGAAGGCTGGGCATCTTCTACCAGCTTCTAGTGGCAAAGTTTGGAGTTAGCTGAAAGTGTATTTTAGGCATCTTGTTATAAACTTGGATCTAGATGTTTTAATTTAAAACACAATATAAGTTTCTATTGAATAAGCATCCTGTGAACTCTCAGTTCACAAGCTGAAAGTGGCCTTTCTGAGCCTACATCCAGTTGTAAACCCAGTGGCTTTTCTCTTTTCTCCTTATTAGTGGAATAAAAATAATCATATAACTGAAGTGTAACGTGTGTTACTGGAAAAGTTGGTTAAGAAACTCTCTAAGACTCAATTTTGGAGTTTTAGAAGGCAGGAATTCTTTCTTGCAGCACTGGATGCATGGGGGATCTCTCCAAGCTAAGGTGCATGCCAATTTGTAAAAGGCAGGCATTTTTATACACATAATGGTTTGTATAATATTTGCATCTCTGAGGGTCTTCTGTGAGGTTCTTTGGTTGTCCTTTGTTAGTCTCTAGTGGCTGTTTGAAGACGTTCTTTCCATGTACCCTGAGCCTTTTCTTCCTCATGCTGTCTTTCTGTAGTTCATCACTTTCCATGTGGAAGTTCTTTATCTTGGTTCCAATCGACCTTCCACTGGTCTGTTTGCATCCTTTCAGGATGCAATCATAGTTGTGGAATTTTGTCCTTGAATGCATTCTTAACTGAGGCCTTTGTATTCCTTCTTAGTCTAAATTCACTCTTTTTGTTTTTGGTAGTCATACATTCTGTTCCATTGCACAACAAGAGCTCCAGGTTTCTTTGGCCTCCTATCCATTTGCACATGACAAAGTTTCAAAGTTGCTCAAACAGCACAACAGAACTAGCATCAAAGACATAATGGAATCTTTCAGCCATGTGTTGTGTGAGAACACATCCATGTGATCCTTTGCAAGAAGACCCAGTGTAAACTCCAGCAAGTTGACTGGCACAAGCCATCTTTAGATGGGGACCTGTGCATCTCTTCCAATAGTGGCATTCTGCAAAGCACAGCTGCAGATACTCCTGTCAGCCAGACCACATCTGGCTGCCTCAGATAGAGAAGCTGTATCTGTGCTGTCCAGCCGAATTGCAGACACAACTCCTCCAAAATGACACAATTTCTTTCCCAGAGATTTTATTTTTGTTTATCGAGACCTGATGGTTTGGCCTCGAAATTTGTCTTCATCTGTTTCTACAAAAACACAGTCAAGCTTTTCATCTCCCTTATGTATCACTCCTGAGATTAACATTCAGGAAAGAACCTTATAAAATGTATCAATACAAGAAATATTTGGACCACTATCAAAATCTATGGTCCGTAACTCTACACTGAAACTCAGCCTGCTTTAGATGCTGCCTCACCAATGTCTATATGATACAAGGGAGAGCTGGGAAGAGGGAGCAATCAGAGGGAAAAGCAGCCCTTGGCAACTGCTTACCTAGGGCCAGGTAAGCAATTCACAGTTATTTGTTCCACTATGGAACAATACTTATCCACAATTCACTTAGACATACTTCTTTCTTTAGAGATTAATGGAGCTTCACTGTCAGCACCTCAGACCCACTTGAACACTATTTCTCACACCATCAACAGTTTTCAGGAAATAGAGGGGCTGTTCATTTTAACCCAGATTACACTAACAAGAAGACAATAAAGGACTTCTTTTCAGCATCCCTCAGAAATGCTGCTATTCAATTCCTCTCCCTCTGTTCCTTCACTGGTGGAAGCAGCAGTATAGTGCAACCATTCTCTTTGCAGGCAATTTTCTGTGCTTTTGTTCTTTGAGTATTCACTTGATTTTTGTTTGTGTGGTTGAACTCTGATGATTTCACAGAACAAAAGAAAAATAAGGTGCTTGATGTCTCTTCTAATGATGACATTGTGGAGTGCTCATGAGTGGCAAATGTCTGTTTTAGAAAGGTGCACCTTTCCTGGCATGTGAAAGCAGCAGTCACCATTTTCTGGCCTTTTAGCTTGCACTTCCTTAGTCTACTCTTAAAGGTGATTTTCTTCATTTGGCATCTTCTGTTACATAAAATTTGAAACTGCTCATAGATTCCCCTCTTTCCCTTTTATCAAAGGATAAGAAAGTCAAGGAAAGAAGCATTAATACTTCCCTGGTCAAAGCAGCCCATTCCTCTGGCACATTTGTTTCTGGATACAGATAAATCACTATGGATCTTTTTTGTGTGCCTTTGAATGCCTGCCTACAAGGTTCTTCAGCAAATCTGTATTGACTCCTTTCCTTTAACTGCTGCTATGAAAAAAAGGTTCATCTACTAAGTCAGAAGCAATCCCTACTACTACTACTAATTTCTGTAATATTCAGCCTGCCAGAGAGAGAGAGAGAGAGAATTCTTCTTTCTTTTCTTATATATGTTGTTTTCTTTTCCTCTTTTTGGAAATTCCTAGTTGTAAAGGGTGAGCCAAAGCTTCCCATTGCATGGAGGCCACAGGAAAAAAAAAAAAAAAACAGGTAACCCTGAAGATGTACAGAAAATTATCTAGCCTACTTTAATTACACTTGCTATTACACAGTAAAACTCTATTAAGTATATAGGAAGTAAAGAGTGGCAGAATTTAGGTAGATTGGATTGCGTCCCCAAGGTTTTTTGGGTCAGATAGTGCGTTTCAGACCTACCTGTGCCAATCTCCCTGTCATTCTTCCTGAGTCAACAACAGAATTGCGCCAAAACAACTGAGTCATTTGAATGGGGGAGCTGTATTGAGTAAAGCAGATTAATAATAAAATGCCTGCAATTCAATTTGCTTTCAGACTAATGTTTTCCCTGAAGATATTTTCAACTTTAAGGGCAATAAAATAATAAGCTTAGATTTGACAGCTTGAAAATTACATA
This sequence comes from Porphyrio hochstetteri, assembly GCA_020800305.1. Lineage (NCBI taxonomy): Eukaryota > Metazoa > Chordata > Aves > Gruiformes > Rallidae > Porphyrio > Porphyrio hochstetteri. Next base: position 46,096,013 of record CM036906.1, on the reverse strand, counting down.
GAAGATAAGATGATTCCTTTTAGAGGAGTCTGTTTTTTCGGCTAACAAATCACACCAGTTTGCCTGTGTGTTGCTATCTAGATCTAGAAATTTGCCATTTCTTTTACCTGCAGCATTTTGTCTTTTACTTATTGGTATGAATTAGCCTCATCCCTTGATGGTGTACTTGCCATTTGGTCTGTCTTGCCTGCAAAAATCCTGTTTACTCTCCTCCATCTTCTAAACATTGAAATCTCACATCCAGGCAGCTGCACTAAAGGGTGATGGTGAAAAGGCTGATTCCTCTTCTTTATTTCTTTTTCTCAATCCTGTTTTTTGGTTCTTTGTGCTGTACTGAGAAAAGGGAGATAGTAGGGAGAGATGGGTGAGTTCAAAAAATGACATTTGTGTATGAGGGATAGAATAACAAAATAAATTGGTGGTCTTTCTTAGCAAATACTACTTCCAGGTGCTACCTGAACACAAAGTAATAGCTCATTAATGATACAAGAAGTATTGTCTTATATGTCACTGATGGTTTTTATATTGCATTTGTGTTCATGTATTTAAATTCTCAAATCTTTTCCAAGATGAACTGATATTACTGAAAATTAGTACAGATTACATGTAGGGGGACATATGTCTTGTATTTTGAAAGATGTGGTGGAGACCATTGGTCAGAGTTCCAGTTAAAGTACAAATCCAGTGGAGTCTGCGTATCTGGGTTGCTTTGTCTCCTGAATTTTGCAGACTTTCACTCAGGAACATAAACATCCATTTACTTGTCTGTCAAGAGAATTTCTGTGCAGCTTTCTTTGTGTACTAATTATTGCATATGCTGGATAGGGACACGCTATGGATTTTTATGCACACTGTGTTGAAAATAGTCCTAACTTTTCCATTTCCTGAGCTTGTGGAACATACTCACTTCAAAGTGCTTTCCTAATTCGTATTTCTTTTCTGTTTTACATGTGTCTCTGCACACCAGTACAGTCTTAGATCAAACAGCTTACTTCCAACTCTATTGATTTAGATACATTTCTGGGTAAAGAAACTACCCAAAACTTTTTACTTTCATGGAGTGGAGAGAAAGAGCTTTCTGCTTCAGCAACTGCTTATGCATATTTATTGAACAGCTTCTTTAGGGATGTTATGATGAGCTTGCTTATCAGTGAAAATGACTTGAAGTAGTCTCAGATCTCAATATCTGTGATTCCAATTAGGAATTTAATAAATGCAGAAACCTTTTAAATCTTTCATTTATTCATAATGTAGCATGACAATAAACAGCTGATGACAGTGGAGAAATTCAACAGGAATCCAGTGTCTAGATTAATTATTTTTTAAATTATTTTTTGTGTGTGTGTTAGATTGCATGACGATGACATGCTTAACTTCAGAGAGCTCATTCTTACTTCCATTGTGCTCTAGCAGTTTTCATCTTTCACAGTCAGATGTGGGCAACTGAATTTAAAGAATTTCCATGCTCAAGGATAAATAGGATAAATACTGTTCTATTGCTTCATGACACAATAGGACAGACAGGTCATCTTAAACAGGAAAAAAAAAAGACAGCATTAGAAATACACGTTTACCAGTGTTTTATTTTACCTTCTTACAGAGAGAGAAAATAAGTGTTTTCCTACTTTGAAGACAAAATATGTGACTTGCTAACGTTGGAAATATATGTTATTGAAAATCTTGTGAGAGAATTGTAAGAAATACAGATTTTAATTTTGAGACCATTCTGTGATTCTATGATCTGGACTTCTCAAAATGAACTGGTAACTAGATTCTTTCACTTTTCCATTGGGCTTTGCTGGATTGTGTTACTGATCAGCGTTAGCCTGTGACAAGCATGAAAGGAATTGGTGGCTACAAGCTGGCTGGTATCTGAGAGACAGTTGATAGATATTTTTAAAAAAATATCTATAGCATACCAGCTGTCACGTTGTCAGTATATGTAATACAGTTTCTGATGTTCTGGGTAAAAAGGTAGATATTCAGAGGTATTTAGAATGAACTGGCTTCTCACTGTAAATAAATAGTCCAATATACTTGTGGGAGTAAGAAAGGATATTCTTACCTTTTCATCATATGTCTCCTATAGATGCATATGTGATACAATCAGCTGCCATTCTTGGGAGATTTCTTGGGCAGCCTTCTGCCAGTATCTAAGGAGTTTCTCAGGGTGGTTTTGCAGATCTGACACAACTCCTGAGACCTGCTGTGTAGCACTATTAGAAAGATTGCTGAGTATGAGAAAATTGCAGCAATTCCTGCACTGAGTGCTCCCTTCCCTTGCACTACCCATTATAGCATTCCAGGCAGTGCTTTGGACATTTCAAGGAAGAGACCTCCAGATCAAACACGTATCAGTAGGGAATGCGTATGTGCGGCTGAGGTTGAAGCTTCCCATCGTCTAGTTGCTGTGTGTGTTTGATATATCCCAGATAAATTGAATTTACCATACATGAACAAAATGTGGAATTTATGTAATCCAGCTGTTACAGTGGATGGTGGTTGTTGACATTCAAGTCAGCTACAACTACTTAGATAACTATATACTACCTCCAGTAATTGTCTTCTCAATAGAATAATTTATTTCTGTTTTGCAGTCTACCTTGACATAGGAAACAAACAGGAAAATAAAACTTTGATTTTTTTTACCAGTAGCTGGGAGCTGATAGCAAACTAGATCATTATAAGAATTATAGATATTGTTAGATGGTTGTTTACCATGGTTTTTATAAGAGTGGGAGTATAAAAGGAAATCACCTTCATCTGAAACATGCAAAACATTACATCAAATTTTGGTCCTGTTTACAAAATATTCACATTTTTATCAACAACAGAAGTCAACTTTCTACATGGCATGTGAGGACTGGAATTAATTTATAAATAAAGGCACAGATGGAACCATGCATCATGCTGTGTTGTCCTGTAAACTTCTGCATCATGGGTCCTGCCTTTTCAGGTTTGATAATTGCCAGCCATAAGTTCTTCTTTCTTACCTTGAGATTTGCTTCATGAAAAGATCAGGTTCCAGATAGTTGTAGATTTCTGTAGCTTTGAAGCACTCCATCCATCAGGAGGGCCAAAATATTACAGTGCTTAGCTTGATGCATATTAAAAGTTTTAAGAAAGTGTGTTATTCATGCATCAGAAATAAATGGATTTATGTCCTCCAATTTTCTCAAGTAAAATGTTGTTTTGAGAGTATAAGATTTAATGTACTGGTAATCATTTAACCAATGATTATAGACTTTTCCTTACTGGACTTCTGGCATTCATTTAAAACAAAAAGAGAGTTACATTTTAATGGAGTAAATGTGTTATTTTTCATGATCTTTTTCTATAGATGTAATTTTCCAAGAAAATATCATGACTGGAAATAATCCAGGTGTTTGAAAGTTAAATGTTTTCAGAGGAGATCACAATTAGAGATACCAGATCTGTAATTTTATGGGCTTGATTTGTTTTTCCTTTGAGCACTTCTGTCTTTTTCAGTCCATGGGAACTTTCCGCTTAAATCAGTAAACTAGAGAAATTTATGACGGTGAATGTGAATTGAGATTCCTATATATCAAAATAAAAATCTGATCTGTCATCATCACTAATGAAACACTGGTGATGAAACAAATAATTTGTACATTTGGTATGTGTCAGGAAGCAATTTTTTTCTGACATAATACACATTTTCTCTTCGGTGCTTTTTTTACCAGTGAATGATTGCCAGCTCCCTAGCAAAACTTCTCCAGCTCCAGTAATGGAATTTTTTCTGAATCACAGTAAGAATTACCTCTGCTGGAGTTCAGCCCTGATGTATTCTGCCAGCATAAGGTCTATGCCCTGTGAAAGTCCAGTTTCAAGGGTGAATTTTACTCTTCTGGATAGCATTTACATCTTTCAGCTAGAGAACTACTTGTACCATTGCACATCTGAATCAGGGCACTGAGTTTTTGATGGAAACATGCCAATTTATGACGAGTAAGGATTTTGTTAAATGTACACTTTGTAATGCTGCTTCAGCAAAAGACAAGAGGCAGAGCACTAATAAAATGGTTTATCACTGCAAAAATAATTTCACAACTATTTCCTACAAGATGAGCACGACCTTACTAATGCACTTAAGACAAAATGGAAACAAATCGGACAAAAAAATTGATAAAGCCATCATACCCCCACCAAAAAGAAATAGAGAGCTCATATGGAAGGTTTGATGTTCAATACGAACAATTCTGTTTTGTTTAAAGAGATGGTCAGTGTCACTTTTAAATACTTTCCATAGCATCAGTAGTAATAAATAGCCTGAATAAATGACAACAAATCACCTGACTAGAAATTAAAGCCTGTTTTTGTCCTTTTCACACATTCCTGGTTCTGCTTATAGTGGATGAAACTGCTTTGAAGTTGGTATCCGTGCTGCACCCGGTTTTACAGCTTTAATGAATACAATGTAAATATTTTCAAATAGTGTTTCAAAATGCTCTGTAAATCTCTAGTTAATTTTTCCTTTGAATTTTCTGTATAAAAACGACACTTGGAAATGTGACTGAATTTTTTTTTTTTTTTAATTATGTAGTTGTGGTTTAAATGAAAAGTTAAATTTCTGTATGCACAACAAGAGTGAATTAATATTTGGCATGCAGCGAATGTATCACATTTCATATTTTTGGGGAATGTAATGATGCATTTGGGTTTTGTTGCTGCAGATAAAAAACATGCAAGTTGAAATTTATTTTACCTGAAATTTTGCTTTTAAAAATGACATTCTAAAAAAGAGGGTTAGAATGAACTTCGAGAGATATCTTTTCCAATTCTTTCCCTGGAGTGTGAGTTCTGCTGTGCTTGAACCATTCCTGGAATATTTTTATTTAATTAGTTCTGAGGAAAAAAAAGAACAAAACACCTCTAGGGACAGAAGTTCACAGCCTCCTTAGCCAGTTGATTTCTGTGAAATGCTTAAGGGTTTCTACTACTGGAAATCTCTTCTTAGTGTGTAACCTAAATCTTCCTCACTGTGAGTTAGTCCCATTGCTTCTTGGCCTATGCACATTAAACCCTGACAGCAGTTTGTTTCCACTTTCTCTGGTTTTTTGGGTTTTTTTTTAATTTATACATGCATTTATGTTTTTATGTCTCTCTACATTCAAGTATGTGGCTGCATGTATTGCTTTCTCTTAGTCTTCTCTATTCTGGGCTAGATTGATTGTAACATTCTCACAGTCTATAGGCCATATTTTCTGGATGTGTGATTATTCTTATTGCTGTCCCCTGAGCTGACTCCATCTGCTCCATGTTTGAATTTTTGATGTATTGTACCCAAAACTATAAACAGTAGACCACAGGAGGCTTTTGTAGTCCTTGAGCAGATTGGATGGAACAAATGCTCCTTTATCTCAAGCCATCTTCCACTAGCAATGTAAGTTACGGGAACCTTATTTCAGCTGCTGATACAGCCTTCTGTTTCTGAAATTAAAATGAAAACTTTAATGGTAACTTGTGTTGAGGAACATTAGAAACACATTTCAGTCTCTGGAGTAAAGAAAATCTGTACATAGTAACTAACATTAGTGTCAATGGTATTTCAGATATTGAGGAGTTCTGAAGGTTACAACGTCAAAGAAAAAAAACCCAAAACCAACAGTTCAGTACAGCACAGTGGGAACAGTTGTTTTTCTGTAAAGTACACTGTCTGTGTTCTCAAAACTAGCACACTAATCTGGCCAAGCCTGCTCTTTGTATGTTCTTGCAAATTAATAAGTAGGAAATACAGTGAGATGCAAGGTAATGGAAATGTGCCATCAACTTTTGACCATTCCTGCCATCTCTTTAGATCAGTTCACCATTGTGGCTCAGGCTGTCTGTTTATTGAGATACTGATACAACAATAAGAAGTATTTATTCTTCCTTCAGTGTATGGATGGCTCACTCATGGATAGGATCATATGGCTGGGAGTGCATCCTCAGTAACTTTAACTTTGGTTTTACCTTACATTTTCATCTTTTTGGTAGGCTTTCTCATATAGAAAAATACACTGCTGTAAGAGCATACTTGTTTTTGATATATTCTGCTTATATTTCTCAAAGACAAATTATACCATTAGGGAATGTACAACAGCAGCAAGGTTTTCAGTAGGGTTAGGTTAGAGTCTAGCATTCAAATTGTGATTTCCACTCTGTGTTTGTTGCTTGGATTTCTGGAACTTAGAAACCCAGAGCACTAAACTAAGCCACAACAATCCACTGTTTCACATTTCCTGCTTATTGAAAAATCTAGATTGCTTTTATATGACAAATATATTCCAAAATAGGCACATATAATCAAGGTAATGCACATAATGTTTTTTTCAGTTGTGGATTTTTTTTTCCAGTGGTTTTCTCAATCCTTTTAAAGCTTGCTTCTAAAAAAATAATTGCCAGTTACGTTCTCTTTCAGTTTTGCAGAACATCTTGTCTTCCATGTCTTTAGGCACTCATTTAGCAGTTTCTTACATCTTTGTCAGATTGTTGTTCCTATTTCATACCCCACTGATTTTGGTAGGACACCATGAAAACAGAGCAGCCTACCAAGGAAGTGATCAGTGCTGAGGGGAGTTCTAGCTCCCCAAGGCAAAGACTGCCTTGGTAGTACATTAGAGAAGATGTTGAGATATTATTTAAGTTTGGCATGTTATCACAAAAGGACCTTTAAAATATTTATTTAAAGACTAGTTCTGTATTGCAAGATTTGATTGCTTCTGCTCTTGCTGTGTAATTTTTTATTACAGTGGATAACTTGGTATATGATATGTTCTGTTCTGATGCCATGAAAAGCTGAAATCAAGACTCAGTAGTCTTGGCGACCATTAAGCGGGTATTGTTTATTACAATACTGGGCAGCCCAGGGGGTCGCTCCTCCAAATGTGCACCCTGTAAAGTGTCAGTTATACAGTTTTTATACAAGACATATATGCATATTCATAATATATGCATACTTATAGGGTTTCCAAGGAATGGTTGTTTTTTCCATTTTGAGAACCCATTATCACTCACTTCCGCATGAGCATTATGCTGGGCTTCAAAGATATTTGATGGTCGTTTACTTCATTTATACTCCTCTTCATTACACTTCCTTTTGGTGAGTTTTAGCTTTTGTCATCCTAACAAAACCACTGAGCTGGTTCTGCAGCCTTGATGTGCCCTCCTGTGCTTTCTCCCTCTTCCTCTTTATCACTCCCTTCTTGTTGTTTCTTCTTGTTTCTCCTGAGGTATCACAATACAAACAATGTGCTAACATTGTACCTTAGGCAGAATTTTGCACATCCATTACACTGAGGCTTAGTTAGAATCATAGATTGAGTTAGGTTGGAATGGACTTTTAAAGGTCATCTACTCCAACCCCCTTCAGTAAGCAGGGAGATTTTCAGGTCTAATCTTTGACAAGATTAGCTAGTATTTATCATGTTCTTCCCTTCAGTACCAAAGCTAGTGTTGAGAAAGACTACAGAATTACCATCCTCTATTTAGTAGTGATGGCACTTACACATACCGTATGCAGTGGCAGACAGCTATGTTCAAAAACTGAAATGTAGACAAGCTAAAAAAAAACCAGAAAAGAGAACACTTTCATTTCAGTTTTAGTTCAGAGCTTTAAAAATGGCAGGGAATTCTGTATCAAAGCACAAATTGGTACTAACTTAATGCCAGTATTTCTTGAATTTTATCAAAAGCTGCTGCTCAGTTTGTCAGTTACTCTCATATAGTGTGAATCAGGTTTGGAGCACTTTGCAAAAACAAACAGTTAACAGGAAATTAAATTCTAAGTAAGAAGTAAATTAAACATTGAGATTACTATGTTAGTTTCTTTATTCGCTTAGGAAAACCTCAGTGAATTCTGATATTGCTAACATTTGAATGCAGTGAATGGTAACATCTACATTTTGGGATTGCGTGCATCTTATTTATTTACATACCTGCTAAAAGATAAATAAAATAGAGTTGATAAACTTTTCATACTTAGAATGTTTTGGAGCTTTGGCTTCGTAAAAGCTTTCTCCATCAAAAGTAATTGCAGGATTGCCTTGTGAAGAGATGTCAGATACTGCTCCCATATTAAAAATTTTAGAAAAGACTAAAGGTTCAGCCATGAGCTTGTCCTTATCAATTGGTGCAAGAGGTACCCATTGAAGAGATCAGGAGGAAGTTATTAACTATAGTTGGAACTGTGGTTGATGATGCCTTCACTAATTTACTGAAAAAGAAAAAACAAACCACATACCTGCGGTGGGATCCTGTCCTTACATAAAAATGAAGTAAGAGACAAAGCCTTAGGGAGCATTCCTCTGAAAAAAATGGAGGAGCTTGCTTGTAAATTTGGAAAGATAGTAGTCGAGGTATCAAGAAGCTGTGAGACCTTGAGATTAGTTAGGGAGCTAGAGTCAGAATATTATTGGACAGGAGGTGTTATAAAACTGCCTGTTATATATAATACTTTTCTGTACTGACTTTACAGACTCTAAAGGATTGTTTGTTCATTCAAAGCTTGGTTAAATGAACTGTTTGGTCTCTAAAACTGAAATGGAAAGAGAGATAGAAAGAATTTGTTATTTTCATTAACATTTACATATAAATATAGTTTCATACATGTCTGAGAGATTTCCCTTGTTTTGGTTCCAGAATGAACTTTGAAGTGCAAATTATAAAACATACCTGATAAAAATCACTTGATTATTTTTTTCAATTTACATTTCTCTCTAAAGATGGGGATAATCACCCTTTAAGGACTGTAGTTTAGTAGTACACTTGGGACTGAAGTAGGCTCCATGAATTTAACAAGTACATAGAAATAATTCAGTGTCCAAAGAGAAGCATTTATAAGACTATATTTTAAAATAAAAGCCTACAACCATACTGTATTGAATCTGAATCATCATTGGAGGCCATAACAATGCAAAATACTGTTTTTGTTCACATGAGCTAATCTATTTGTGTTATAGCTTAATTTCATAATATCAATTTCTGAATATTGAAAAAATATTGGCACTTTTTAAGCATTTTGTTTTAATATTGTTGCATTTCATCATTCCATGAGTCATAATGAATGACATTTTCTTTTGAATATCAAAACTTGTTATTTCTGCTTAAGCATTCTGGCAAGCAAGGCTCTTTTGATGCATTGTAACAGATGCCCATTCAATTACTATGAAAAGAAGTGTCATTACTGTCAATTATGTAAGTGAAAACATTATTTATATTTACTGTGATACGCTTTGTATGAAGGTAGATTGGGGGGCTAGTAGAATGTTGGTCTCCCAATGAAGAACAAATGCAAAAGACTCTTCTCACAATAACGGTCCCTGTAACATGTTCTTACAATGATTGGTGTAAGTGAAACTGTTGGGCTTTATTATCATGATGACATCATTGCTTAAAATTCCAATCTGTCTGTTACAAAACCAGAGGTTTGGGTAATTCCTGAGTTGTCTCAGTTACTGTAGGTTTAAAGACTCCAATGGGTGTGTGAAAATACAGTGAGACTGAACACTTTCTTGTTAACCAAGAATGACCTGCTGAGAAATGTGAAGTCATTAGTGTTTTTGAAGATAATGGCAAAATTTCCACTGAGGTCATCAGAGACAAAATTTCATTTGCAGAACTCTGAACAAGGAAGGCATAATGAGTGATAGTAAAATATTCTTGGTGTCTAGTAGATTTGTGCAGAATTCATAAAAAGACCATTTTGAGAAGAAATAAAATACAGGACAAGTTAATTAGTGGTTCCCACTTGGAAATTACCTGGGCTTTCTCTTAGGTATCTGATATAGCTTTTGTCTTCCTTGTTTAACTTAATCTGATTTAATAATATGGACAGAAAATGATGAAATGTGGTCATTATCAAAATAATATTCTTTTAAAGCATTAGTCTATGATGTATATGATGTATATAATTCATTCCATATTCAGAGAAAATGTTATTAGTGACAAAGGTTTGAATATATAAAAATAAATTCCTTCCCAGTGCTTTGAAAATTAGTATTAGACATTGCAATATAAAACTTTAAAACAGGACAGGCTTTCAGCTGCAGAAAGACAGAGTGACTTTATTCTTCACACTGAATGCTGTATTTTATACTAAACTTTAATATACAGCAGATATTTATAAAACTGAAGTATGGTTTTACTGTGCTTGGTCATTATTTTCCCTTACCCAGTGAAATTCGTCAGCGCTATTGTTATCTCACATGTAGATTTTTATTTGTGAAGACATTTTTCTTCATCTTGCTTATGCAAAAGTGGGGGCGGGTTTAAAAGTGATCATAGAAGTCAACTTTTTCATAGAAACAACTTTTCATCCAGTCACTTGTCCAACAGTTGGCTTTACAATTATTGCATTTCAATGAGAAAGTCTCACCCTATTCAGTTCCAAAATGCTGAGTCTAAAGAGCGATTATCTTTCGCTCCGGGGTGACTGTTTCTGTGGCGTGTGAGGAGAAGGGCAATGTAGACACATGTAAATTAATCTGATTGGACATTTGGAGGGGAAACGGAATTATTATGTAGGATTTATATTATGCCATTACTGAAGGCACTGAGCCATCCTCCATAATTGTAGCCATAATTCCAGCTGCAGCAATATTTTAAATTTTATTGCATATATGATACCCTCAATGAAAAGGACAACTATTAAAAATATGTTTTTGGAGCAAGCTATATGATGAACAGCATAGTAAAAAAAAAAAGTAAGTTTTTTTTTTAATTACTAAATACAAACTAGCTCTGTATTTTATACAATAGGTACATTCAACAAACCTCTTACCAGAGAGAAGGCAATCTTGGAATGTATGTCTCACAAATGGACTTCTTAATATTTATGAACATCTTTGAGAGTCGCAGATCTATATACAATAAAATTTAGATTTACACTCCTCTTCCTTTTACTCATGGTTTCTGTTAGATCTAAGTGGCTGCACTCACATGTTCTTTTAAATCTTTATGCTTCTGTCAAGGTGCTTCCACCTGTTGGCCACCACCACTCTTCAAGTGTTTGGTAGCAGAGCTGGTTTAACAGGTGGTTCATCTTGTCCTCCATAGCCCAAGTCCACAGTCTGACACACTGAAAGGATCTACCATCACTTTCCTTTTACCTTAGTGAACTGAAATGTGGCTGAGCACCCTTGACTGATGTGGCTGCATTTGACACTGTCCAGCACGACATCCTTGTCTCTGAGTTGTAGAGACATGGATTCGACAGATGTACCACTCAGTGGATAAGGAACTGCCTCAGTGGCTGCACTCAAAGAGTTGTGGTCAATGGCTCAATGCCCATGTAGAGGCCTGCGACGAGTGGTGTTCCTCGGGCATCAGTACTGGGACCAGCACTGTTCAACATCTTTGTTGGTGACATGGACAGTGAGATTGAGGGCACCCTCAGCAACTATGCTGATGACACCAAGCTGTGTGGTGAGGTCAGCATGCTGGAGGAAAGGGATACCATCCAGAGGGACCTTGACAGGCTGGAGAGATGGGCCCATGTGAACTGCATGAAGTTCAACAAGGCCAAGTGCAAGGTCCTGCACGTGGGTCAGTGTAGTCTCAATCACAACTACAGTGTGGGTGGAGAATGGATTGAGAGCACCAGGAGAAGGACTTTGGGGTGCTCAACATGAGCCTGCAGTGTGCACTAGCAGCTCAGAAGGCCAACTGTGCCCTGGGCTGCATCAAGAACAGTGCAGCCAACAGGTTGAGGTAGTTGATTCTGCCCCTCTGCTCTCTTGAGACCCCCACCTGGAGTACTGCATCTGGCTTTTGGGTCCCCAGTACTGGAAAGACATAGAACTGTTGGAGCAAGTCTAGAGGGACACAAAGATGATCAGGGGGCTGGAGAACCTCTCCTGTCAAGACAGGCTGAGAGAGTTTGGCTTGCTCAGCCTGGAGAAGAGAAGACTTCAGGAAGACCTAATTATGACCTATCAGTACTTAAAGGGGTCCTACAGAAAAGTGGAAGAGGGACTGTTCATCCGGGAGTATAGTGATAGGACAAGGGGTAATGGCTTCAAACTGAAAGAAGGTAGGTTTAGATTAGATGTTAGGAAGAAATTCTTTACTATGAGGGTGGTGAGGCACTGGCACAGGTTGCTCAGTGAGGCTTTGGTAACCTCCTCCCTGGAAGTGTTTAAGACCAGGTTAGATGAGGCTCTGGGCAACCTGGTCTAGTGGAGGGTGTCCCTGCCCATGGCAGAGGGGTTGGAACTAGGTGAGCTTTGAAGTCCCTTTCCAACCCAAAGCATTTTATGGTTGTATGATTCTATGACTTCGTAGTGTTACTTCCTCGCCCAATCCTGCAACAAAAGTGACAAGTCTCTCAAGTAAGAGCCTCTGGCAAAGCTGATGCTCCTTCCTCCTCTCCTATTCCACTTTGGTTGTCTACTGTGTAGGTCTGTGTAAGACTCCTTTAGATAGGTTTGTTCCTTAAATGTGAGGTCTCCCTCTTTTTGGCACAGATAATATCTTTGTCTCCATCTTATACACTTTAATTCCTAAAGAGATAATTTTCCTTTTGTAGTGGAACAGTGATTGAGGAAAAGTCAGAGCTAATGCTCCTAGACCAATCTCAGATGGTATCTCGTGTAATTTATTTAAGTATATGTCACCATTTAGCTCAAAACTGATGTATAATTTGAAGTGGAGTTTATTCTGTGAAACAAAGTTTAAATACTGAAAAGGAGACAGGAATATAAAAGTTACATCCACAGTTTGGTATAGGTATAACTTATTCCGTTGAAAAACACTAGCAAAAAAAAAGTGCCACCTGACCAACCTGAAAGCCAGCCCCAGACACACTGAAACTTCAAGGAGCTGCATTGAATAACAAATAAAACCCAATATGCTCTGGGTTCAGCTCTCAGCTGGTGTAGGCTGCAAGTGCTGCTGTTATTCTGATAGGCTTGATTTACTTTCATCACTGCTGTAGATGAGAACGTAGCTTAGTTCAGTCAAAATCCTATGCACGCATCTGCATTGTAGTGTTACAAAAGGGTCTATCCTCTTACCTTAATAACCAGAAAATATGTTCTTTCAGAGACTTAATCCCATTTTTAACCAACCTCAAGTGTTCAGATAAGCTAAAACTGCCATGAAAAATACAGTCATTCTACCATCTTGCTGAAACTATGTTCTGCTGTGTAATCACACTTTGCCCTTATAGGGTGTCACGTCCCACCAGGCAGGCAAAACAGAGAGATTCAAACCTGTCTGTCCCATCCTGGCAGATGGGCAGATGGGTATGTGTAGAGTTAACCTTTTCTACCTGTCCCAAGGGCCAGGTTAATCCTCTCTTAGCTAGTCTCTTTTAACAACCACACCAGCTAGATTAGCTTCTGTAATCCTCTGCACAGTACTCAGGAGTAACAACAACTACCCAGGAGGCCCAAGCAAAGCACAACTTTACTTATAAGCCAGTACAATTACTAAGCTTGCAAACAAAACCACAGTACACTATATATTCAGATCAATGTAATACAATTAGTAGACTTTAGCAAAACTAGAAACACTGTTACTATTATGTGCCAAGAATAAGGTTAGAAGTTGAGAGAGAGTTAAGAGAGAGACTGAAAAAGAGAGTAAAAGAGAAAAAATAAGAAGATATCACCACCCATGGATCCATCATAGATCGTCATGAGGTTGTAGTCCTTGGATGGAGGAAGAAGGCCCTAGTCCAATGCCCTGCAGATGCTTGCAGGATCAAGCCCCCTGTGAGGTGAGACCCAGTCCACACAACGTTATCCTGCCTCTGCAGGTTGTTATCTTCTAAGACAGATTATTTGAGACAAAACCACTCATTTCTGTGGTGAAATGGTATTTGGAACAATACATAGGGTTCCATAAGAGCTGGCAGTACCCCAGGGGACTGGGAGTGACGGGGTCCCCCTGGGACAGCAGGGCAGGGCTGGCAACCCAGAGCAGCAGCAGGAGCAGGGCAGCTGGGGAGCACCAGGGCAGCCCCAGCCTGTTGCAAGCCCCTCCCTCAGGGACAGAACGAGCTGAGACTGGACCAGTATGTGGGGAGCTGGAGACTGGCCCTGCTGTGGTGTCATCAGGGCAGGGAGTGATGGCATTAGTGGGGCTGAGATGGGGTTCTGGGGCCTGGGCAGGGTCAGGTGAGGGAAGAACTGTGAGGGCTGAGCAGGGACAGTCAGGGCTGGCAGTGCTCTCAGGGCCGTGACAATATTTGTATTATCTGTGAAGATGGAAATCCTTAGAACTTTATTTATTTATTTATTTAAGCATAGCACATGAGAGAGTAATTTTGTTTTTCTCTACTTCAAGAGAAACACCCTTAAATGAAATGAATGGATTGAAGATGATGTTTTGGCATGCTATAGCTGTCAGTAGGGTTATGAATATATATGACTGGAAAAGAGGTTTTCTATTTATTTTTTTTATTGAGTAAGGAAGGAGTAGCTAACAGTTTACAGTTTCTTACAGGCAGCATAAAGAAAAAAATCATTCAATGAGAAAACTGTGTACATACATTTTTATGTGGTCTGGTTGGGTCCTAATGCCTGGAATAAAATGGATCTGTCTGTCAAGACTTCCTAGCTGGTTTTTACTCCCTGCTTACCTCCTCAGGTAGTGCTGATGTATCCTTCAGAGAAAGGGACAGCCTTGGTGGGACACGTGAGTTGTCTTACTGTCCTGTGCCTCGGTGTGGCCCTCTGTCATGCCTCTTTAAACACCTTGTTCCACCCTCATACTTCAATTATCTTCTCTATGAATTTGGGAGTATGGAAAGGTGATTGTAGGGTGGTGCTCAATTTGATACTAAGCTCTGGATCACCAGGTATCCTGCATTGTCTATGTACAGAGGAGTTCAAGGACAGTAAGAGCCAAAGAAGGGCAACCATGGCTGCTGTTTGTTGCTATGTTCTCATCCCAAGTTTGCTATTAAAAGCCAGCTGAATTAATGGATTTTCATTAATAAAAAGATGGGCTGAACCAGAACCAAATCCTGCTGTACTTAATTTCCTTTACTGATTCCCTTTTATCTATAACAGATGAAAGTGAATGGATTAATTTTAATCTAAATGAGCTATTTGAGTGATAGTTGCAGAGCTGGTGGCCTTTTGCTTTTGGTTAGGTGACTGTGAGTTAACATTAGGACACTGAAAGCAATAAGAAATTATCTGTGTTATCTGTTTCTGATATGCATTAAAATGTATTGCTTGTTCTGATATTATTCAGTGCAACTACATCCTGAGATACTTCTGCACCTGCTCTTCATGTCTTTTGGCATTTGGATTTTGAAGCTAAATGTTACATGTAGATAGGAGTTTCTATTTATTGATTTGGAATTTATTTAGTGAAGAAGGAATAGCGGACAGAAAAAGGAAGATATTCATCTAATGCATATTAACTGAGATTTAGAGTCCTTTGGTCACTGAACGTCACAGCAGAAACTGCAAAAAATGTTCTAAATAATACATTAATTTCCATGTTAAACTGTATATATTGACCTTTTAACTTAAGTTTTCTTTCCATAATCAGCTTTATTACCAAGAGAATCCTTAAGAAAACTCTGTGATGTTTCTTATTGGTTCTTGAAAAATGCTGTTAATATACAAGAGCTATATATATGTACATAGTTTGTTCAATCCGTATACCATACCTACCTGTTTCAGGTGCTGCTGGTTTTGCAGCACTTAATTCCAGCCTGGATTGCCAGGGTAAGACACAGTAAGTAGGTGCCTTCTGTATGTGACTGACATCACTTGTTCTTTTCACCGGAGGATCAGGAAGAGGCAGTTAGACCTTGTACTACTTACTACTGTAGAGCAGGAGTGTGGATCTCTAACATGATGACATGTTTAACATTTCAGCAGTTCAGATCTTCTCTCTGGAATTCTAATTCTGCTTCAGCAGACTAGCCCTGACATAGTTTCTTGAAATGTGAAAGAAGAGGTGGTAGGGAAAAAAGAAAGAAGTATTAGTCAGTACTCTAATTTAATGGCTCTCTGAATTTTAATCTCAAAGTAGCACGTGTTTCTAAGATGCTTTGTTCCATATTTTAGGACAGTATCTCTGAAGGTTTCTACCTGGGGATTACAGAACATAGAGCACAGTGAGGGTAAAGACTCATTTTATTCCTGACTTAACAAGCATGAGAGTGATTTCTCAGACCTGTTGCTTAAATCACAATCAGCTTACTGAGTCATTTGTCAGTGTAATAGGTGAAGGACAGTTAGCTGCTAAGCATTACTAGGTTTATTATGCATCCTTTTCAAAGAAAGGTTGTAGAAAATGAAGAATTTGGACAAGTGCCTGAATTCAAATAGAGCTAATATAAGCTGATTGCACATTTATTTAAGCCATGATATCATATTTAAGAAATAATATCTATGAGCAAGAGGTTTCATCCAGACACAGCTCATCCGTCAAATGAGCTGCATATTGAGAAACATGTTCTTTTAATGACTTTACACAGCAGATTGCAATGTATCACATCTTGCAGTTTTTCTGAAGCAGACCTTTAAGCATTTTACAAAGCAGTTTTCAAACTTCTTCCGGCTTATATTTGGTCAAACTTAGATTGCATTGCTCTGTAAGCAATATACTTTTCTTCAGGATTTGGGAAGGACACTCTGCTCTATTATTCCAGTGCCATTTCTTTTTCTAGTTTCGAACTCCCTTTTGATTTTGAGGCCTGATTCTTGCAGCTGGAATACTAAAGGAAGAATAAAAAATAAATGTTTAGGCAGCTCCTTGGGTATACTAGATTAAATGACCTATAACTGTCCATAAGTTGATAAATGGATGAGTTGATACCTCATCTTCAGAATTTAGAAATGAAAAATATGTAGGACTTGAAGATAGAGCATTACAGCAAATTCTTTTCAGTCCAAGCTTTCAAATACTTTTGTGCTGTAGGGTATTTCTGATTTTGTAATAGATGCTTTTAAACCTTACCAAGTATACTACATGAAGCTTTTTACATAATTTTCAGTTATAAATGGTAGGAATTTGACTTTAGGAGGAACTCCAGCAGAAATTGAAAACAAGACCTAATATAAATTGTAAAAAGATACGGAGTGACACATAAAAAAAATTAAAAAATAATTAGGATAATATTGGCAGGTTGTGGAGGTATTAAGATGGCACAAGCAACATCATTTAGAAGCTAAAAGATTACATAAGTGCAGATTTTATATATTCATTATTATTTACCAGCTTCTCGGTATTCTTAGGTCTATGCAAAACAGGACTACTTACCCAAGGAACTTAAGATCAAACTTAATTTATGAAACAGAGTTCAGTTACACATGATACAAAGAGTAGTTTCATATTCATCATGGTCTAAATACCTTGGGTGACAAAAATAATCAAGTAAAATAGTGTGTTTGATTTTTGTATTCATATTGTTGTGGGTTTTTTTTTAATGGCCTCTGATGAAAATGGGAATCAAGCAAATGAGATAATAAAATAAATGCCAGATGAGTAACTTCATTGAAGGCCAAGGAAATTATGGTTTTGAAGCATGTGGTCTTTTTCCAAAGCCTGAAAATTCCTGCTCTCTGTGCAAGTGATCTCACCTAGAGCAGTAGAGGCTGGTATCATTTTCTCATGACCTGGAATTCATCTTTTTGTTGTTGTTCTAAATTCCTTAAAACAAGCTACACATGAAAAAAACAAAGCAGGAGGAAAATAAAAAAAAAAGGAAAGCATAAAATGTAGTTTCTAGAAAACTGCTTTTAAAGCTCTTAAATATTAGATTTTGAAATACAATTTGTCTTATATCAGTGTGGTTCAGAACCAACTGAGTGACAGCAAAAGCAGTTCGACTGTTTTTTTATTGCTTTTGAAGTACTTTGTGCC
Source organism: Porphyrio hochstetteri (assembly GCA_020800305.1). Taxonomy (NCBI): domain Eukaryota; kingdom Metazoa; phylum Chordata; class Aves; order Gruiformes; family Rallidae; genus Porphyrio; species Porphyrio hochstetteri. The sequence continues at coordinate 46,078,181 of CM036906.1, read as the reverse complement.
ATGTTTATGGACGATGTGCTTTATTATGCATCCTTATAAATATGAAAGTTCCCTCCCTGAGATGTTCTAGTAATTGCTATAATAGTGCATGTCAGGGTTTTTGCTTGATGTTGCACATGTGGACTATATTTAAGATTCCTTAAGTTCCAATGATTTGCTGTTACTCTACAAAGATGCCATCTGATATATTTATATTATGCACAGATAACATTTACTTTTTATGATATGATCAAAATTGTAATTCAGATATTACTGTCAAGTTAAGTCCTAAGTTCTATTACTTCTGGAAGTTAGCTATTCTCAAAATAATTCTCAGATCATAATTTTTTTACACATAGGGAGAAGAAAATTTGACTTCAGTCTTAGTAGATGGGAAGTCTTAGTTCAGCAAGATATTTAGATGTGTTTCTAACTTTAAAGATGAGTATTTCTAAGTGCAAGTTTCACAGTGCTGTTTTATGGCAAAGAAAGGAAGGGAAGGGAAGGGGAGGGAAGGGAAGGGAAGGGAAAGGGGAAGAGGAAGGGGAAGGGGAAGGGGAGGGAAAGGGGAAGGGGAGGGAAGGGGGGAGAGGAGGGAAGAGGAGGGGGGAGGGGAGGGGAGGAATGAAAGGAAGAAAAGGAAAGGATGATTTTTTTCCTAAATCTTTGGTTTAGAAAGTGAACAGAATGTAATGAAGTCTTGATATTGTGAAGCCTTGAAATATTCCATTAGATATTCAGTTATTTTGAGAAAAAATTGCATTCATTTGCATTATGGTTAATTCAATCTCTAAGTTTCTTGAAATTTGGGAGACAAATGGAACAGTTGCTTGTGAGTTTTGGTGAAAAAGTAAGAGTTTTGCCATATAAACCTTTTGAAAGTCCAAGTAGTCTGTGTGTGAGTAACTACACCATGCTCTTGCTACAACCTGAATCCTAAGCCTCCATTAATAGCACCAGAAACAACTTTACATGGAAGAGAAGTTTTTTTTCTCCTCCTGTGTTTTTGCTCAACCACAACTTAAATGGCCTAGTGCTGTGCTGAACGTATCTGGGAAACACCACAGCTGCTTCCTCATGAAATGTACGAAGTTGATCAGAAGCCTGATCAGAGCAGGATTCTAGTTGGAGTGGTAGGAGATATGCACAAGCAGTGAAGGTGAGCTGCTAAGCTTGACAAGCATGACATGTTTCTGCAGTGACTATTGTAAAGCTGTTACCTTCAGGATTTACAGGCAATTCCTAAGGCAGATGAGTGTTTTCAATTATACTGACAGAGGCTGAAAAATCCCACTATGCTGGAACTCTGTCTTGGAAAAGACATTTTTAACCTGTTATTTAAACTTTGTAATTCTTTGACCAAGCATGATGCTGTACTGTGTACACCAATACTAGTATTTTTATTATTAGAGTAATATTTTTTACATTATTATTTATGCCCATACAGAAAGAGCCTACAAAAACAGGCCACAGACATTGTCTTCATCCCTTTTGAAGACAGGCAGTACAGTCTAGCTAAGTGTAATTCAGGAACCTAAGAGAGCTCTTTACACTGCCGTGTTGTGTTGGGGAAAGTCTGAAAATACAGGCTTTGTCTTCCTGCCCTGTTCCATAAAGGATAACAAAAAGAAAAGTTCATTGGATCCACAAATCTTAAATAATTTTTGAGGGTTCACTGCTGCTCTTGGGTCCTCTTAAAATTCTTATGCATAATACTGCTCTCAAGCCTGGTCTTGAACAGACTAGCCTGTTCGCAAGTGGGTAAGAACTCACAATTCCATATATAATAAATAATACATTTAAGAAAATTTTATTAACATTGTATATGTTTATTGACTAGAAGGGTTTAGTAGTCAAATGTAATGACTGTCGGACAGTAGGCTGTACATTAAGGAGATGTTTCTCTTCATATGACCTCACCTCACCATGAACTGTCAGGTGCATCAGGAGAGAGAATCCAGAAAGGGAAAAGCTCAGCTCAGTGGAAGGGAAAGGTAAAAGAAGCATATGCTTTTGATCCCAGATGATGAAAGTTGGGTTTACTCTTTAAAAAGAAGGCCAGATAGGTGATTATTTACAGGTTATTCTGGTGGTTTTACTCAAAAATGCTGAACAGAACTGAAGTTTGTTTAAAACTTAGGACAGAAGAGACACTGGTTTGGAGTTTACTTTCCTTCCTTCTTTAATTTTTAAAGCTGAACTTAAAGGAAAAACTCAGGTACCTGGCTGCTTCAATCTTTGTGAAGGCAGTTATTCCAATCCCTGCAGTCAGTTACACTTTCTGAAGAATTCTTTTAAAATACGATCAAATATCACAGTCAACCATAGAACACTTCTGAATCACAAAGGATTCCCACTCACCATCAGCATTTAAACTTCACTAATTAATTTTTTTCTTATATAGTTTCATGCTCAGATAAAGCTGCTTGGTACCAGGATTTCATACACTAGCACACTCTTTGGTGTGTTTATTAACTGGCAAAACAACTTATATTTTGGGGACTCTGGGAAGCAGAGTCCTTGACTTTAAGTTTGCAGAACTTCTGCTAAGCCATCATTTCCCATTCTCCAGTATATGTCTCAGATTTAACTTGTCTGCCGTTTACTCTCACTATGTCCTTGTAGCTTACCCTGATGGCATTGCTGTCACTTACACTGTAAGTAAGAGGCCAGTCTTTTCCCTGGGCTATGTGGACGTCAACAGTTTCTAAAAATAGCCATGTATTTTGTTCTGCTGCATGCTCTTAATTTAGCTGAGCTTCCTGCCTTAATCATTCCTTTGTGACAGGTTTGCCAAATCCCAGATCCTCAAACATGCTGTGCAGCCCCACAACACCCATATTCATTTCCTGCGTCAGTGTGCTGTGCTAACATTGACTTAATTTGCTTTAATTCAGTGTGTCACTGGACTTCTTTACAGAGCGTGTTCTCTTTACATCTCTCTCTTTCACTTGAATATTTCTAAAATGATAAAGGAAGCTTTTAAACACTTGTGATTCAGGTGGTACTCAAAACTGCACATAAGTAGTTTGTTTTCAGTAGGCATGTCACAAGCAATGAACTTTGATATTTCTGGTAATCTAGTGAAAAGATTTAAAAATATAGCACAGTTACCATAGCCATGTGAGTGAAGATATAAGGAAAATACCTCTTAATGCATTTCTAACCCTCTCTTCTCAACATTACTGATTGCAGTCAGCTTATCCCTAAACTTACAAGGCTTCTCTTTCTCCAAGTTTAATCTGTTGTTTCCCATATCTGCTAAGGGTCAAAGGCGGGGTGGGGGGGGAACCAAAATGTAAAGAAGTTAGGTTCTTTCATACACCTAAAATAATTTCCCTTCATCTTAACAGTGATAGTTAGAATATGGAATACTACTGATGAAAAAATAATAGATTTTATAGTAGTACATGTGGATTTGATCAAGCTGACTAAGAACAGTTTTGAGAAGTAAGATGTAATGGAGAAATGTACTTTTTTTAAAAAAAAAAAGTTTCCATATTCGACTCCTTTTTCTTTCCTTGCCTTTCTTCTTATCAACAATCTCTTCCCTCTTCTGTCATGTTTTTCTCTCCCATTTTATGCTTTTTTCTCTTTCACGTCTTCTGGGACTGGCACTGTGTTGCATTTATTAACACACGCACTTTGCAGATAGTTTGGAGAATTTTGCTTCCTACTTCTATTACCTTGAGGGAAAAGTATACTGAAAAAGAACCTTAAACCTCCCTCTAGTTCTACATCCCCACAGGGTAAGAGGATGGAGTCTTTAAACTATAACCTTTCTATTCCCTGAAATAGATTTTAAAGTGAATAAAGGGTTTGTGATCTGAACTCTGTCCTCTCCCCTACTCTCCTGACTGAGGGACTTGGAAAATAAAAAGGAAGAGCAAAACTCCTGCTTTGCTTCAGTGACTATGTCTGAAGTGCAGAAGTCCTTTGGTACTGTGTACGAATATAGATGTACACCTACTATATCTGTGAGCTTTGGAGACATCAGTGGAATTTTTTTAACTTGAGTCACATTTGATTTCAAGATGTGTTTAAAATCTTTCAGGTAAGTTAAATCTTGAATTAAGCAGAGCTATGCAAACTTAAGCCATCATGTTCTCATGCATACACTATGACTCAGTTTCAGTTCACACAACTGCAATCTAAATTTTCTTCTGGAACCCAGTTTAGAAAAAAAGTTCACATAGAAAAGTAATCCACAGTTGGATATCTTCTGGTAATCTCACAGGTAGTCTTGGAAGCTTCAAAGGTTTCATTTGACCTGGTGTACCAGTGGCTGTAATGTTCTGCCACTTTTTGTGAGTTTCAAAAAGCTGAAGCCTCTAGTTTATGTTTATCAGTGAAACTGGATTCATATTAAGGTTGGTTGCATATGAGAGCCTACATCCATGGTGTTTAACTGCACAGGTATCATTCTGTGACTGCTCAGTTCTCCTGGACCAGCACATTTTACCACTAGCCAGTGTTTGTCTGAATCCACCTCAGTTTTTAGAAGTGGAGCAGGCTGCAGGTGGTGTTTTATTGCCATTTACTGCTGTACCCCTATGGCAGGATTAACAACATGCAGGAGAGGGCTATACAGACAGCTGGGATGACCATTTCACTGTCCCAGTCCAATCCAGTACCGTACAGAAAGATTTTCAGTGAGGGAAGCTGTTCTCAGAGGGATATTTTCTGATTAGCTTTAAGTGTTTCTCACTGGCTACTTAACTTTGTTTATTTTAATTTTACAGTACTTTAAGTGCTGTGTTTTCCTATGTGACATATTTTGCATATCTTTAGTTCTCTTTTTATACATTTTGACAGTGTATTACTGCAGGAACAGTTTGACAATAAATAAACTTGACTTGATGATATTAAAACAGTACTGCTACAAATTCCTGCTTTCTGGATTCCAGAGGAGTTAAAAGAGGCTTTTACTGCAATCATATAAAAGCTCAAGTGGAAGATCTAATTATGTTGATTAATTTTGAGCCAAGTTATTGGTGTTTGTTTTCCATAAGTACCAAATTCTTCTATATAGAAGTATCTGCTCTGGAAAGAAGAGAAATGGGGTGCAAACTATGCAAGCCATGCCCATAGTGTCTCTGATGGCTGGAATTTCCTAGTTCATACACAGCACTATTCCACCTTCCTTCACTGGAAACTATTTGAAATAGATTCTTTTTTTTTTTTTTTTTCTTCTTCCTTAACCTGAGGAAAATTAACATTTAATGGTAGCCTTTGTAAGGGACATTACAGATAAGGCAACATGAGCAGCAACTGTAATAAACCTCTGTGACACTTTCTATGTCATAGCTGTGCTGTCCCAGAGATGATAAATGCATAGGTTTTGATGGTGACTACTGGAAATGTGCACATGCTTGTTGTCCAAGGAATTACTCTTGGACAGGAAGGTCGCTGTTGATTACAGGACCTGTTAGTAGAAGCCAAATTGCAGTTCAGACTTCAGTCTAAACCTGTCAAATGGTCATTTAATCACAATAATGTAAATATTTTATCAATTTTTCAAAATATTCCTTGTATTTTTTGTGATTAACTTGGTTGTTTATGGAAAATCTGTAAATTTATGCTTTGGAAAAGGAAGGGAAAAAAAAAGCCATGAGAAAAATCAGTGACACTCAAGGATCAATGACATGACAAACTAAGCAACACAGTTTGAGCTGCAGTACAACACAGAGATGTCTTAATCCTCTTTAAATAAGAAATTTGGGGTCTTGCTCCTATAATCTCAAATTTGTCATATTTTCTGGTGATTCAGATTCACCTAGGTGATTTGGATACCAAAGTTTAGTCTTTTGAAGTGTCTCATCAAACTCTGTTGATATAAGTAGAATCATCATAGAATCATAGAATGGTTTGGGTTCGAAGTGACCTCAAAGCCCATCTAGTTCCAACTCCCCTGCCATGGGCAGGGACACGCTCCACTAAACCAGGTTGCCCAAAGCCCCATCCAAGCTGACCTTGAACACAGCCAGGGATGGGGTAGCTACATCCTCTCTGAGCAACTTGTGCTAGTGCCTCACCATCCTCACAAGGAAGAATTACTAATATGTAATGTAAATTTACCGTCCTTCATCTTAATGCCATTACACCTTGTCCTAGCACTATATGCCCTTGTAAACAGTCCCTCTGTCCCAAGTATAGCTTCTCTTCTGCCATATTTCATTGACTCAGTCCGATCTCACAGCTGCTCGAGCTGCCTCTCTGCCCATCATCCTGGGTAGCTTCCAGGCATGTTCCCCAAATTGTTTTACCCCTGATAGTCCAATTCCATTTCCAAGTTATCAGCAAGGTAAATGACTAGCAGTTTCAAAACAAGCAGTGATGGCAATTACTAAGTAGGTAAAAGCTCCAATTCAAATACCAATTTGAAAACAAACACTAAAAGTTAAGTGATACCAGTTTTTTCATTGGGCTGCTGTGGTTTTTTTTACCATCTCAGTGGAAAGGACTGCTAATGTTTCATATCCTTCACTGCTGCATTTGACACACCAAGAAGGTATCCAGCTCTGTCTGAACCAGTTAGGAGTTCCTGCTACAAATCCAGAGCAAGACTTGTATTCATACCTAAGAACATAACAAGAAAGCAACTTAAAATGCTGCCACTGCTCTATTTCAAGCCAATTACAAATTTATTACATGGTGATACATAACTTTGTAATATACAACCGGGTTTTGATTTTATGAATGTAGTAAAGGAATATTCTTTCTAATAATATGAATCATTTCATAAAAACAAATTCTAAAACAGAATGAAGATCTTTTGACCTTACACAACTAATTTCAATCCCATCAAAATGAATAAAGGTCAAAATCAAACTTTGTTTTCGTTATGGAGTTTCAAATGAAACTTGGATATTTTTTTGTCCTGGGGCGATTTAAAATGACTTGTTGTTTTGTTTTCATTGAAGTTAATGAAACGTCTGAATTTCCCTGAGATTAGATTTTGTCATTTCATTCAGTTATGCTTATCTTTTTAGATCAGGCTCTATCAAGACGTGCTACAGATTGTGATTCAGACTGTAGCATATGAGCAGAAATGGTGCCATGCATGTTGAGAAATTCTGGCTTGCATTTTTGTTGGTATATGGGAAACATTTCAGTCAACTAACAAAATGGAAAAATGTGCTAATTTATACATTTGTAAACTGGAAGTAAACCTTGTTCATATTCATTTGATTCAGTGAATGTCTTATGGACTGCCTGGTAACAGTCTAAAGAGGGACATGGTCAGGCTGAATCAATGGGCTGAGGCCAACTGTATGAGGTTCAATGCAGCTCAGTCCTGGGATTTGCATTTGGGTCACAACAACCCAGGCAGCGCTACAGACTTGGGGAAGAGCGGCTGGAAAGCTGGCCAGTGGAGAAGGACCTGGGGGTATCAGTTGATTGCCAACTGAGAATGAGTCAGCAGTGTGCCCAGGTGGTCAAGAAGGCCAGCAGCATCCTGGCCTGTATCAGAAACAGTGTTGTCAGCAGGGCTAGGGAAGGGATCGTCCCCCTGGACTTGGTACTGGTGAGGCTTCACCTCAAGTGCTGTGTTCAGTTTTGGGCGTCTCACTACAGGAAGAACAGTGGGGTGCCCAAAGAAGGGCAACGAAGCTGGTGAAGGTTCTAGAGCACAAGTCTGATGAGGAGCAGCTGAGGGAACTGAGGTTTTTTAGCCTGCAGAAAAGGGGATTGATGTGAGACCTTATCACTCTCCACAACTCCCTGAAAGGAGGCTCTATCCTGAGGAGTTTTGGGCTCTTGTAAGTAATGCGTGATAGGACAAGGGGAAATGGCTTCGAGTTGTGCCAGGGGCAATTTAGATGGGATATTAGGAAAAATTTCTTCACCGAAAGGGTTATCAGGCATTGGAATAGGCTGCCCAGGGAAGTGGATGAGTTTCCATCCCTGGAGGTATTAAAAAGATAGATGTGGTACTTAAGGACATGGTTTAGTGGTGGACTTGGCTGTGATAGGTAACAGTTTGATTAATGATCTAAAAGGTCTTTCCCAACCTAAATGCTCCTATGACTCATTTAATCTGGTATAATTTTAAAAATTCTTTTTCATGTCATTGTACATTTTTATTTTTATATTTTCAAAGCAGAATTTTTACAGTGTATCATCTAGTGGAAATACAGGTTTTTTCATCTCACTGTGAATGATTATTTTCCCATTTAGACCTTTTACAGGTAACTTTGGAGCTGACACGTGCACATTTACAGGTATAAATACATTTTTCAATATAGTTGCATCAAATAAATATATGATACTATAGTAATTCAATTTACTGAAAGTCAAAGCATCCGAGAATTATTTTTTTTTTTTAATGGCATGCCACATTATTGTTCTTAGGAATTGTACTAGTTGATGTCTTTTAAGTTATATTATACTACTTCCATTTTTGTGAATGAAAGTTGTTAATGGATTACACTGTCCGCACTCATGTAGTCATTAGCATGTAAAAATGTCATTTTATGCAAAGTGGATACAGGCATTTACAGAATTTCTGAATGGATGAGACCGCCTAAGAACTCTTAAAAGTCAATGTGTTCCATTGCAGTTATTTTCCATATCTTTTGCTAAAATCAGAAATGCTTTTATGTAAATATCCTGTAATACATACATACAAAACACAGCCCAAGGAACATGGCAGAATAGAGTATCAACAGCGGTTAATTTTAAACAAATTCTGTAAGCCGACAGCACTATGCTTGCCTACAGAAATGGAAGGATAGTACTGTTATCATTGAGGAAATATAAATTATGTGCTGTTATTACAGTCATTTTTTTAGTCTAAATTTGAAATAGCAGAGCTAGGTTTAGCAGGGATTTTCTGACTGAGTTTAGTGAATACAGGATCTAATTCCTAAAGACAATTTAACTAAGTGTATTTGACCACTCCCTTATATATGCTGCATACATTTGCTCACTCTGTGGATATATATAACCAAAAATATTTTGTGTGATTATTTCATTTTGTGGTCATACTGATTTTTTGCACTTCCCTATTTGTGAATCAGTTTATCTTAGTTTGCACCAATCCTATTTGTTTTGCTTACACAGGAAAATGTTAGGAACTGTCATGATTGCTTAAGTGTAGCTATTACCATGTGATTCTGAGGTCTAGTTTCTCTGGACCTCAGTTTTCTTTTATTAGCTCTTGAATTAATGTCCTAAACCAGGGGTAAGGCAAGGACAAATCTTACCTTGAACAGTGACCTTGTCATTAAGTGTTATCTTACCTGCTTGTTAATGTGAAAAAGCAAAGCATACTTGGTATTTGAAGAACTGGAAGTGTTCTTGTGTCTAGCTCAATTTAGTATCCAAGCAATTCCCCAAGAATCTAGAAATTAAAATCTCCTGAGAGTGTTTAGAACCTCACTTCATTTTTTTTTTTTTTTTTTTTTTTTTAGATGCAATATGATGTGGAATGTCAAGGTCCAAATTATTAGCATTAGGCATAATGCCAGAAACATGACATTTGTATTTGACTGGGAAACAATTGCTTTGGTAAAGGTATCCCAGTATCTCTTTTATAGGGAAATTCTGTATTGAGAGATAATGGAGAGAAAAGAGAGACTGTGGTGCCAGGTAGTCGGAGAAGAACTTTTGTTTGTCTTTGGTAGAATGCGCTGTTATTTAGGCAAAACTGAGAAGTAGTCTAAATGATGAAAGAGTGCATGCAGCCTCCAGAGCAGTTAAGATTAAGGAGATCGTTTCTCCCTGCTTGGGCTTTAACATCTACACTACCTCTCTGAAATTAAGTATGTATTATGCAGAAGAACTTTTACACAGTGAGGGTGACAGAGCCCTGGGACAGGCTGCCCAGGGTGGTTGTGGAGTCTCCTTCTCTGGAGATATTCAAGACCCATCTCGATGCCTACCTGTGCGATCTGTTCTGGGGAACCTGCTTTGGCAGGGGTGGTTGGACCCCATGATCTCTGAAGGTCCCTTCGAACCCGTACGATTCTGTGATTCTGTGATTATATTAAGATACTTCTCATGAATTACCAAAAGGTAACTGGAAAAGTGAGAGATCAGACACATTTTTTAAATCTGTAGCAACATTCCAGGCTTTAATCCAAAGCAAAACTTCCTTTTTTCAGTTTGGCACAGTCTTTTGCATGAAGACATGCAGTAGCAGCCCACTGGCATTTAACCTCACTGTTTTCAGATGATCAACCTGTAATAAAATAATGCTTTTTCCCTCCAAAAGACTGTGTTTCATTGTTGCTTTTTTTAATTTTATTTTGTCATTTTCATCAGTTTGCTTTTGCCAAGCCAGAACAGACTGGGTTACTTGTTAAGTCATTTTGTGGGTGTTTGTTCTGCTGTTCATTAGGTAAGGGTTAGTGTAAACAGTCCTGGGTAAACAAACAGGAGCCTGAGATACATTCATTCAGTTAGTACTGCCTTGTGGCTCATTGATTCTTGAAAAAATTGATGTTTGCACGGTGTGTCCTTAATTGAGCTTTCTCATTACAAATGCTTGCAACTAAACAATTATGACTTGCAGGTGAAGATCATTCTTGTTTTAACCAAGGTAAAATGAATTAAATATTAAAAACACTGTTAGCTACTAATTTCCAGTTCCAATTCTTTTGAAGCATGAGCTCCTCTTAAGAGCTGGACATTTTGTCAAAAAGCTTTTTTTCCTGCCTGCACAGCTTTGCTGAGTTCAAAGTTCATCTCCATCCATGAACATTCAGGTAGATTGAAGTACAAGCAACTTAGGGGCTTGCAGCTTTATGAGCATCTTTTGACTTCAGCTAATTTATTGAAGCTGTGATTCTGTGCAATGTGTACACAAATCCCCCCTTCATGCACTGAACTCCATGAGAAAAGTATGAGGTTGTGTGTTTGGATCTAGAGATTATCAGTTCCCAACACATTGAAAAATTTTTCACCAGATGAGTCCAATATGTTAGTATTGTAAATTATTAAAAATCATTATATTACCTGAGCATGAGTAACTCAGTGTTCTAATGAAATATAATTCAAGTGTGCTGGAAGACAGTATGAACATGGTTTTATTAATCTGTGGTTACTAAACAGCTCCTCTGATTTACTGTGCTGTCTGCATGCCTCTGACCACTCTTCCAGTACTGAATGGTTTGTGGCCAGCTGGATGGCATGAATGTACCTTCCTGGAATTTGCATTTAAAGTAATGATTCTTTTTCCACAAAAATACTTTCCTATAATGAACGAAGGACCAGTTATGCTACCTATGATGATAATTTCTAAGCTGCCTTTCCCTCTTTACAATATAGATGGGTTTGTTGTTTGGTTGTTGTGTTTTGTTCTAAATTATTGCATTTAAAAAAAAAAAAGCTCCTGCAGAGTTACAAAGGTGTATATTTCATTTCCTAACACACACAAAAAAAAGTAGATATGATTTTCTTCAAACATCTCCAAAATACAGATCACAAGAGATGATGATAAGAGGGGAGGCAGGAGAAGGGCCTGAAAAGGCAAACATCAAGTTTAGTAGTGAACTACTACTAGTAGCTGCAGATCTGATACTTGTGCCATTGAAATGTGGTTTTAGTCTGTTTTCTTGTAAGAAACTCAGTTCTCGGACAATAAGAATTTTTTTGTGATTTCTCTCCAGCAAGTAAGAAGTATACAAGGGACAGTGATATCATATGCTAAATCAAATTACACCTGATAATACATAGTTTCTCCATGAGCTTGTTATTTGTGCATGCAATGTTTCATTCTTACTTTGCACCAGTAACCTTGAGAACCTGCTCTTGCTTCAATGGTGTTCTATTTGGCTAGTAGTATTCCCACCACTTTACAAATTGTCTCTTTATTACTGTTGTATGCACATGAAATTCTGTTTGCTGTCTTATTAAGTGTACTGGAGTATTCACTCATGGAAGTACTTTATGAAATTACGTCTGGAATATGACCTGTTTTATTATAAGAAGATCAGAGCATAGCTCAAGTGGTCAGTGCATTATCCTAAATGAAGCTTTGTCTCTGAGGGCTGCCATAGCCTTCAACTTTACCATTGTATTTTAGCCATTGATTTCCCTTTGGAACACAAACGCCATAATAATACTGCTCAGTAAATGTTTCTCTGGTATTGAATAACTGCTTGTTCTGTCATGGGGCTGTCAAATGCTGTTCCCAACCTGTCTGTCATGTGTTACTTCCTTTACATCTATCATCAAAGATGAGCTAAGTAAGTTTGGTAACTCCATTTGGTAGGAAGTGCAGGTTGCAAATCAAGTTAAAAGGAAGGAAAGTAACTTTTCAAAACTTGCTTGTTTAAATATCTTTGATTGCATTGATTCCCAACCTTTCCAGAGGAAGCCTCACAGCTTTTGGAGCCATTCTTCAAGTAATGCCGGCTGCTCATGTGTGCTTGCATACCACTCTGTCCTGACACTGTTGTGTTTCCCCTGCATCTCCTCCCCTCAGAGCTACAGGCAGCTCCTTTCTCACCTTGGGGTGAGAAAACACAAAGCAAACTAAGGGTGGGAAGAGAAAAAAAAAAAAAAAAAATTGAGGCTGAAGGGGATGTTGGGTTTGTTACCAGGGATCTGTCCAGGTGAGCCTGAAGAAAGCTGGGAAGGTACTCCGGTGACAATGGCTGGTTTGGAGAAATGGAGATTGAAGAGATTAACCAGAGGCTGCTGTGGGATATCTGTCAGCAGTGGGTTTCGGCTTTATCTATTTATATTTTTATATGTTTTATTTTTAAAATTACATGGGTTTATATTTTCTGCCTTTTTTTTTTCTGCATTACAGGGGGAGACAATTGTTAATCATTGGGGCATTTTGCCAGCATAAGGTCATAAAATTTCAGCATGATGCATGATATGTATTCCTGTAATGTAATCATCTAGAGTGTTTATTCAGGGTGTAAATGCTGGAAACAATGACAATTCTGAGCTGATTTATGAGGTACTGGATTTTGTAGCCAGTTTCTACAATACCAAGTGTTAGAAAATTGCTGATAGGCAGTGAAAGAGCATTGATAATGGGCTTAAATTTTCTGCTTGCAGCTGCAGACTAGAATCAATAGGAAATAGAGGGATACAGAGGCAGTTGCAGCTACATTGCAAAGATTAGTAACCGAGTTGTTGAATGCCTAAGAAACAGGTACGCCCATTGTAATGAGTATGATTTTGTGTTGAGAATTATGTAGTTCCAGGCTTACATTTTACACAATATTTTAATAGTAAAAGCTCTTGTCACAGGTCATGAAAAATTGCCTCTAACCAGCTTTCCCAGAGGAAACTCTGTGACCTTTCCGTGGGAACCAGAGAAGTTATTTTGGTAGTAGATGGCTATCAGGAGAATATTTGTTGTATATTTTATTTTACCTATTTGTAATTTAGCATGGAGGGGAAAATAGGAAGTATCACTGAGGGGATTGGCAGGTAGATTCATCAGGTATAAACAGGTAGTGGGAGGCAATATTTACAGTTTGAGGATTGTCTATCTGAAGGTGAAGGGCTTTGTTTGCCAGGACAGTCCTATGACAGAGAACTTTCGAAATAATTTTAAGCACACCAGAGTTAATGGCAGTAGTGTTTTTAAAAGGGTTTTTTTAAAAAGGGTTTTAAAAACAGGCTTTTCAGTAAAGAATTTGGTATTTATATGAAGCTTCATACTTCTAAGATAGCTGAATTACTATCTGAGCAGAACTTTAAGTTATTTTAGATCATGAGCTGTATGTACAATCAGCTGTGATGCTGTAAAACCCCAGTTCTTCATGACTGTTCTTCTATGTGGTAATAGAAATATTCCTGAAATAAGTTAATAAATGCATAATACATAAAAACAAGAAAAGGAAGACAATGGAATAATACTAAATTATGGAAATAGCCTGGATTTGATAGGATTAACATCAAAGAGTCCCTAAAAAGGATCTGTCATTGACTGTGGAACTAAAGTTGCCCATACCCAAACTTTGCAGAGCTTTTATTAATAAGGCAGAACATAATACAAGCGAAAACACTTCTGACTGCAATAGGAATTACTGACCTGACATGATCAGAGCCCAAGAAAGAAGAACATTGTGCAGTACTTCAGTTTATATTTTAAAGATACACACATTTATAGTTCTTGAAGGCTAAAAAGTCCTCAGAATACTTTGCTAAGGTGAGTAAAGCCTCTTTCCCACTTCAGCTTATTCAGCACCTAGAAAGAGAGTTCATTAAAATTACAAGGAAACATGTTTCATTGCACAATGTCTGTCCCACTAGACAGAAAAGACTTCAAGATTGTAATAGCGACCTTGTTTTTTATGAGCACTTTAAGAGCAAAATTACAGATATAGTTCTTTATTGGATCTTGGTGCACTTAAGCAGCTGATGAAAAAGGAATGATGATGGGTTCCTTTTAAATTCTTGAATTGTAACCTAGCCAACCTAAGTTAGCTCTGCTGGAAATTATTCTAGAGCACAGGCTGTGAACCAGGAAAATCTCAGTAAATACAGAATATTAATCTTATGTGTGCATGTGCTTGTGTTTGAAATGAATCAGGCAGCAAAACAAAAGACTCAATTTGGAAATTAAGAATTATTAATACTACTACTTTTGGTTTTATACTCTGTGAGCTATAGTTCTTTAATTTTAAACTTAGGCTGATGGGACACATTTTCTGTTGGAGCTTTGAGTACTATATTTATAAAAATAATTGTAAACACATACTTAATACATAAAAGCAATAAAATGCTTGATAGAGAAGATTTTGTTACGGGTTTTGTTTCTTCTCTCCAGCCATTGAATGAAATGAGTGTTTTGCCCAGGAAGTTTTTCCTGGAAATGTTATTGCGTGTTATGATGCCTGAGTATTTATATTGCAGAACCAGCAGCAAGGACGCTGTTATTATCCTCTGATAACAGCCTGTTCCAGTGGCTTTATCTCATAAATAGATGAATGCATAAGTGTGCATTGGGATGAATACGCTTTAGATAAAGGCCAGGCAAAGTAATAATCACAGGATTTGGTGTGACATTTGCCAGCACTCAGGCGTATTCCTGACTTTTCTGACATTTCCGTTTTTTCAACTCATAAATACTTCTGCAAATCAGGCACACTGTTAAATGACACTGTCTTTCTTGAAGAGATTACATTGATAAAATGTGAGACAAGAGGTATTGATGCATAATGGGTTTTAATTAGGGAAGAAAAGACAAAACCCGTTTTCTAGAAGAGAGGGCATTCTGAAGAGCAACACTTGTCTCCATCCAAAGTATTACTATCCAGTAAACTCTTACTTTGGGGGGCGAGGGGGGGGGGGGGGAACAAACAAACAAACAAAAAACCCCCAAAAAACAAACAGAACCAAAACCAACTAAAAATACCAAAATAACCATTAAGAAAAGCAAATTTGAGTGCTCCATGGGAGGAGGTTGTGGGAACATAAGCATTCCTTTGATAATACTCAGTGAAACTGGGTTCCCTAATTTACAAGGACCAGAACAATTTATAATACCTTGCACTTCTTAATCTTGTTGCAACTTTGATCATTTCTCTTTTTAAGTAATGACTATAACTGGACGTAACAAAAAGAAGTGCAGTTGCTCAGACAGATAACTTTTATGTTTTGCAATGTCTTTTTCATTCTAATGAAACCTTTCTCTCCATTTTAGACAAATATCACTTGCTGTGTCATAGCACATGGATTTCAGGACTGCCTGTGAAGAGGTAAGATCAGATATTTTTCTTTTCAAACAATAGTAAAATCAAAATCCATGAACTATTAATCCTTTTTACATGCAAAATCCTTTTTTTACCTTTTTTTTTTCCAGAAATGAGAGGAATTATATAATCAGATGGAAGTTATTCAGCTGATTTCTTTATGGTGGCAGACAGACTTTGTAGTAGAAGATGAAAGAATTCACCTGGGTGTATTCATTGCTAGCCCTCACCTCGGTCCATTCCAATGTACCTCTTTAGTCACTATGTAGGTGCAGGTAGCTATGTTTTGTGTAAGCTTTGTTCTCGTGGTGGTTTGACCCTGGCTGGAGGCCAGACGGCCACCAAAGTCACTCTATCACTCCTCTTTTCAGCTGGACAGGGGAGAAAATATCTATTGAGAGGCTCAGGAGTTGAGATAAGGACAGGGAGAGGTCATTGTGTAATTAGTGTCATGGGCAAAACAGACGTATCATGAAATAAAATGCACCGAATTTATTACCCCTTCTCCCTGCTCGGTAGAAAGTAGTCCATGAAAACAGAGTAGGATAATAAATAAAACCAAATCTTAAAACCCCTCCCCCCACCACTCCCTTCTTCCCATGCTCAACTTTATTCATGATTTCTCTCCCTTCCTGCTCCACCCAAGTGGCATGGAGGGAGATGGAGAAGGGCGGTTTTGGTCATTTCATCATGTGTTGTCTCTGCTGGTCCTTCCTTCTTAGGGAGAGGACTCCTCACACTCTTTCCGTGCTCTAGTGTGGGGTCCCACCCACAGAAGCCAGTCCTCCACAAACTTCTCCAACATGAGTACTTCAGCTCTTCACCAACTGCCCCAGCATGGCTTCCCTGGAGTGCAGACCTTCAGGAACAGAGTGGTCCAGCGTGGTTCTCCTATGGGGTCACAAGCAAACATGCTCCAGTGTAAACCCCTCTCTCCACAGGTTCCGAGTCCAGCCAGGAGCTTGCTTCAGTGCAGGCTTCCCATCAGGTCACAGCCTCCTTCAGGTGCCTCCACCAGCTCAGTGTCGGGTCTTCCATGGGCTGCAGGTGGAATCTCTACTCTTCGTCAACTTCCATGGGCTGCAGGGGAACAACCTGCTTCACCATGGTCTTCTCCATGGGCTGCAGGAGAATCTCTCCTTTGGTGCCTGGAGGGTCTCCTCCCCCTCCTTCTTCACTGACCTTGGTGTCTACAGAGTTTCTTATATCTTCTCACTCCCTTGTCTGACAGCAAGAAACATCCACTTGTGATTATTTTTTTTCCTCCTTAACTCTGTTATCCCAGAGGCACTACCACCATTGCCGATGGGCTCGGTCTTGGTCAGCAGTGGGGCGATCTTGGAGCCAGCTGGTATTGGCTCTGTCAGACCTGGTGGAAGCTTCTAGCAGAAGCCACCCCTGAAGCTCCACCACCACAACCAAAACCTTGCTACACAAACCGAATACTGCTCTTAGTAAAATGTTTATGTCTGAAAGCCCATACCTGAAGAAAAACATAAATGGAGCCAGAAATCTGCCTAGTATTCTTCAGGTAAATCGAGGGGGGAATGTAGGAGTGTGGCGATTGGATGGGGAGACGGGGGAATCTGTGAAGGTGACTGTCCTGGTTCCAGCCAGTAATTAAACTCTGATTTGATAAGGTAAGAAAGTTAGTTTCACTTAAAATAGCTAAGGGAGTTATTTTCATTTAAAATATGTATGGTTTCATAATGTAAATGCAAAGCATTTCAGTCCCCCTCTGCTAGAGATGAAGTGCTTTGCTTTCTGTGTTCATACCGCCTGAAAGAAAGTAAATGAGATATATTTGTAGATGCTAAAAGTGTCATGATAGTTACTCAGTGGTTGTGTAGGAATTTATTATCTTAATGCATTTTCACAACTATAGCAATTCAGACACAAAACTATTTACATTAAACTATGTAGTGATGTCAGTGCACTATTATGATTAAAAATCATGACAATTAACTGTACACTAAGAATTACAATCAATATTTAGGGAGTTATGACTGGGAACAAGGAAACTGACCCTATCTTTAAATGTGACCATGATCCCATGAAAAAAAATAGAAGCATTGCAGTAGGAACAGCGGTAGAATGAAGAAATAACTGTGGCTAAAACCAATTCTGACCTAAGAATCAACTGGTATAAATTAGAGGAAAAGAGAAAATAAGCAAGCTAAAGAACATTAAATCATGACAACATTCTGAGAAGAGTCCTAAGGTCAAAAACTAGAGTGAAATCAAAAGTGAAACTTGCCTTTGGGAAAGGATACTCTGATGGTTGTCCAGGGTGCTGTGTAACAGGCTTTAATACCTCGGAAGAACCACGCCCAGTCTAAATTCTGTAATGCAGTATATTCCAGGTTATTTACTTGGAAAAATATTATTGTTAGTTTTAAGGTTTGGGTTTTTGTTTTGTTTCTTTTTAAAATATCTTTTTTCAATGCACTTATTGAGCATGAGGCAGATATGTATTATTTTCATAGGATTTTTATGTTATTTAAACTGCATGCTTGTATAGGTTATTTAGTAACAATTAACTTCACTCTGTGCCCAGTAGCAGTAACAAGAGTATGCCACAAGATGATGTGGCATGTGAGTCCTATCTTGGTTTTTACATTGCAAGTACATTGACAGATCTGCTTCATTCTGTATCTAGTTTCTAATGGGGACACCGATATCAAATATAGCTCTTTAAAAATTAGCTGCTTTGTTGGAACTTCCGTGATGGTCAAGGAGAGGATGGCTCCTCCCATGCTAAAAATGGTCCATAATCTGGAGACCTCCAGATTATGTCAGGATGTGGAACAGGCATCCCAGGGAGGTGGTTGAGTCACTATCCCTGGATGTGTTTAAAAAAAGGTACTTAGAGATATGGTTTAGCATAGGACAGGAACGGTTGGACTCGATGATCTTAAAGGTCTTTTCTAACCTTGTGATTCTGTGTAATCATCCATTCTGTCAGGTATTTTAATTCCCAATATATACCTATTGATTTTAATGTAGTTTCCATAACACCCTAATTTTTTCCACAAAACATCATCTAGTACTTGACCTTCTTATGAAAGTGATAATAGTGACTAAAGGAAATGCTATTGTGGCACTACTGTATTAATTTAATTTTACTTCTATTCCACTGGCACATCTGCAGCAACAGTTTAGTCAATCCAAGCCACAGAAGGTTTGGTAATAACTTCTTTATTTCAACTATTGACATGAAACATACAGTAGCTTCAGCCTTTGCTCCATGTACTTTTTTTCCTTTGGTCAATTGCTTACCTAGTCAGTACATTTGGAACTTTCAGCCTTCTTTCCCCTCCATCCCCTATTGTATCAAATTCTCAATCATACTGTGTGTCTGGGAAATTAATCCCCAGTCTTCTCTGCCGAAGTAGTAACAAGGCAGTTTTTAATAATTGCAATAAAGCTGTTATGTGTCATCTTGGCTATTTTGTATTCCTTTTCTTCCCCTCTTTGCTTCCGCTCTTCTGAATATCTTATCACCATTCTTTCTCTATTCTCCAGTGCTGTAACCATCATCACTGTGGAAGAATTGAGATCATTCTCCCAAAATCATGAATGGGGCTCAGACTCTTGTTGGTACTTCTATCCTCATCCTTGCTAATGACAGTAAATGGTTTGAACTGAGTTTCAATTAAGATAAAAACAAAATAGTCCACATAGATGCACTGAGGCTAAAGCATGTCTTTCATAGTGGCCATGATTTTTTTTTATTTTACTTAAACTACTCTTCTCACTCTAAATAACTGCAGCTCTAGTGCATTGGATGTCTCTGAGGGAACTTTAGGTCTTTCATAATGCTGATTATGTGTCCCTTATTTTATCTAGCGTCTGCTAGAGGGCTTTGGTTTGAGATTCGAACACTGAAATGGTCTTGTCTACTTATAGGTACCTGCACATGCACTTTGTGCCTATGTTCCTACTGCTGATCTGAACAGTACAGTCAGTGGAGCCCAGTGAGTAATTCAGTTCCCCCCAAACCTGCTGATCATCTTAATTGCTCTCTACTCTTAATTGCCTGTAATGAGAACTTCTCCATTGATTATAATGAGAGCTTAGACACTTATGTGTAGACAAATACAGTTTTGTGTCAATCTCAGGATGATTATGATCCTAATGATTATTTTCTACCCTTATCTCTAGACTGCACTGCCTTTCAAAGCACCATAAAGTGCTTTTATTATGCAAGAAAATACCTCTTGTGCTAAACATTAAAATGGCACTACAAGAAGATGAGGTCTCACATGTATACAGAATTTTTTTTCTAAGGGAAACTACCGGGTATCTGATGATGGGAAAGTTATAGTTAATTTTTTTCTTGTATCTTCTCCATACACTAGTTGTGGGAAATTTTCCATTTGTTTCATATTTAATTATTCTGGATTCCAGGCTCTTTTCCTTCACTGGTCAGCAAATGTATCCTTTGTACTCATTTAACAATTTCCAAGCCATAAGGCTATCCAGGTCCTCTTTTAGCCTTTATCCTGAGCTTTCTGAACTTTACAAGAGCATAAATCATAGAGTCACTGGGTTCTTTAAACACTCTCCTGTACTCACTTGACCTTATTCTATATTCTGAAAACTATCTCTTGTAAGGTAACCTCAGTCTCTGACATAATACTCTCCTCTGCATCGAAAGTTACCCTTCCAATGAAATTGAAGACTTAGGATGATTATAATGCATTAGAATATTTTTCCCTTATATAATTCTTTTTTTAAAAAAAGTTGGTATTTTCAATGTACTTTATGAACAAACTGCATGAGCAGCTTTTTAACTTTTCTAAGTTTCTAGCTTTTGAAATCTCATTTTTTACTTCTATTTGCTTGGCTTATTTTTTTCAAATATAACTTCAAAAGTATTTGAAATAGTAAATATCCTATTTGCCTGTTTTTACATTACTATCCATTGTTTCTTTGAAGGGTTAGTTTGAATCGGTAAACTATTACTTGTCCTCTGTTTTATCTCTTTGTCCTCTTTTATGAATATTCTTGAGGACTTCAGAAACTTTATAATTTGATGTATTCTGTTGTTCACAGGTCTACTGACCTCTATTTCAACATCCATCTTCTTGTTTTCTTTTTCCTTGCATAGAATTTATTTTTACTTCCTTGTGACTTTCTCTGTTAAATATTGTTATCTATAATTTTGGACTGTTTCTAGTCATCTTTATGCCATTTTCTGATTTACATATTTTAACCTAAGCCAATGGTTTCTTTTGTTTATAAATGCTATCAAATGATGATGCTGGGATTTCTAATACTTTTGGTTTGTCGGGTTTTTATCTTACATCAAATCATAATTTAATCCCCAAATCACCAGATGGAAAATGACAATTTACAGTGCCTGCTAGAATGTCATGTAGTAGATTAATTGAATTTGAAGAAACATGCATATTCTCGCAATAGCCTTCAGATTTATGCTATCTTTTGGCCTCAACTGTAATGATATAATCTAGCCCCAGTAAACTCCTTGGCAATTTAGACAGCAAAACTTATTTGCTTATGGAGTCAGAAAATGGAAGGGTTTTGCTCTAAAAAGGTACCTTAGTTCAGCAAGAAGCTCATATATTTTTCCATATATAGTTATATAAATATATATATATTTTCCAAATGTTTAATTTATATATTGACTGTACGAAACAAGGCAATTCTCAGGAAGACTTTATTCTTTTGAGAATATCACTTATGAAGAATACCACAGCCAACTATTCAGACCTGGTAAATCAAATAAAAAGAAGATCAAGTACAAATTCAACATTTTCCTGCATTTTTTTCAGGTTAGAGTATAAAATTCACATGCAGGATTGCAAAATGTTGGTACCTGATAGAACAGGCTCTGAATGACAATTTGAATGGAACCCTGTATATCTGGGCTGCATTCCAATTTTTGACAATATACACACTTTTCACTTACGCTAGCAACACCCCCACAGAATGAGTAGCTGGACCATTTAAGAAACATCCTTTATGTAGTTCTGACACATATTCCAACCTCTTGTATTCATTGCCATTACCAGTCTCTACCTCTGATCCAATTTCCTTTTCTATTATTATACTTGTGATTATAAAACACTGACAGGCATATCTCCAAATACTCAGAGGTCAGCTTTGGTTGAAATAAGCATCCAAAAGTACAGATATTCACCTGATACATATTACCTAGATATTAAGGCAGGCCATTCCCTTTACTGGTATCCAATTGCTGATGGTAAAATTAAATTTCAGGGCTTAAAAATAAACTGGAGAGGTTTTGTTTATTTTAAGACACGCTAGCCAAAGCATCAGTTAAAAATCCAAGCCACCTTGCATAGAAAATGTGGTGTGAGACATTTTTTTCCTCTTCCTTTCTTCCACTTGGTCATGGACTAAACTATTCTGGGTTATCTGTTGAAGTCTTCATACTGTTGTGAAAGTAGAAGCACCAAAGCTATCCAAAATGTTTTATTACCATCAAGCAAAAGTAATAGATATAATAGAATAAATAAAATTGCATACTCATGTCTTGAAAGCTAATGAAGGGTGTTTAAAATTGCCTAAAACACAGAACAAAACATAGAACAAGTTTTAGAATTTTCTTATCACAAATGACAAGGAAAACAAAAACAGGGCTAAATCAGCTCACCTGTGCTGGCTGCTTGGGAAGGTTATCTCTGGCCTGGCCAGAACCAGGACAAAAGCAAAATAACTTCTTCATCATAAAGCTTGCCAGTAGACTTGTTTAAACCAGATAAATTAAGAAATATTTATGTTGGAAGTCCTGCACTAAATTGACATTCATTTCAATAGGTAACTTTAAAGATGTTTCTCACATAGTATTAATGTTGGTATATGTTTGGTAGAGACTGCTGCTAGAATAAAAGCATAAACTGTAGTTTTCATATATATTTCCTCTGAAATAAATTCTTAAGTAGTGAAGGCTGTATATATTACACCAAGTTGTTTATGGTATGCAAGCATTTCTGAATTCTTTTTAGGAAACCTACTGGGACCAGATTTTATATGCAGCCAGTAAGGACATTGTGGTGTAAATTAGGGTGTAATGGAAAAGATTTTTAAATGGCCTTTTTTCAAAGCCCTGTTGCTAATAATGATCTGAGTGTGACCGCATGCTTTGTAGAAGCAGTCTGCCCTGTGGGCTTTGCCAACCTACAGTGTTCCCTGATTGCAGTCTGAAGCAGAAAGTTCAGCACAGACTGGTGTGACAAAGCGAAGAGGAATCTGTTTTCATCCCCTCTTGTAGTTAGATTAGGGCAGGAACAATAAGCGGTTCCTAAACTCCTGCCAAGGACATCAGCTCTTGCCACATCAATGTTCTTGTCTAACTCAGCTGAAAAGAGTATAGAATAAGATGGCAGAGGCAGTACTGTGCAGGTGCAACATTCACTGTGTCTGTCAGGGTAGTGCTACCTTCCTTCATCACAACTTTTGCCTGAAGTCACTGACTCCTTTCCTATACGGAATTTCACTCTTTCACTGCTGTATGTTGCTTCCCTATCCATTTCTTAGCCTTCCTCATCCACTTCATAAACATGTGCAACCTCACTCAGTGTTCTTGCCCACTTTACAACAGGTATCAAACTCTGTAAATAGGATGAAGAAAGTAGGATGTACAAATGTAAGCAAGGTCATGTCCCTGGCAATTTCGGCTCAAACACAGCCAAGGTGTATTTGCTTAACAAACTGTTACCAGCTGCACTATGCTTGTCTATCCCTGTCTGTTGTAAGGCAATGCAGTTTCATACGTTTGAGCACAAGAGAATGCCTTGCATGACCTCACGCTGACAGTTACAGTATCTCGTCTGACATGCCATATGCTGTTTTATTGCTGTAAGTCAGGTGTAGGGCAGAGCCCTCTGCCAGTGAAATGGAGAAGACTTGAAGGGAAATATTTAGCACACCTTCTCTTGGAATGTCTTAAAAATTAGTAATGGAAACAAAAGCTAACATCAGCCACAACCCCACATCCCCAAACCTTATCTACATGCACACCATCTAAGCTCATCAAATGTAAGAGATTTCAGGGGCTAGACAGATGATCTCCCTCCATCAAGAATAATTTTACTGTGGCCACATGGATGGAAAATGTCGATGTACACGGTAATTTACATGGAAGTATATATATAGGACATCTTCCCTAAGTTCCAGCTCCGGGTAAAGATGCAGGAGCTCATGTGTTTATTTAATTCACTTTACAAGGTGCTTTGAAGGGGGGCAAGGGAGAGAAGAGAAAAGGTATTTCAGCAGACAGAAGTGAAACATAATTAAGTCTTTGTTCTCAAGGACTTCTCTTGAGCTTATCTAATGAAACTGAACTACATTCTACTTGTTTACATGGTTGTTAACGCTGATCTCAGGTAAGAGAAGGAAGGAGGTATCATAATTGAAGATTTAATTTTGAACTGTATCATAAACCAACTTTCATAAAGCCCAACAACAGTAAAGTGGTTCATTAAATTTTGGAGTGTCTGAGGTAAATAAGATCCCTGAGTATGTGTAATCAATCTTGCCAAGGGCCAAAATGTTTTGCTCTTCCCAAGCTTGGTTTCTTTGTTTAAACTAAGTTCAGCCCGCATGCATTTAGAAAACAACTTGAATTTTGATTTAATTCTAATGGCTAATTGGTTTTGCTATGGTTATATGCCTCTAATTCCCACAAAGAAGCCCCTCAGCTTTTGCAGAAAAAACTCTTTGGAGATTTTACAGGGTTATTGACTATATCAGAAATGTTCAATCAAGTAAGACAGACTTACTGTAATCAGCATTATCAGAGGCAGAATTTATTACATTGACAGTTATCCAGGGAGGAGGAAAAGCACATCTGCAAATTTGTATAGGGGTGAAAGGCATTTTATAAGTGGTAGATGTTTGTGAGCTAGCCCCTTTTATTTGACCATAGTTATTTAAAGCCTGCTTTTTCAACTTCCATTGTCACTGCTTACTCCACAGCTCCATGGAAAGAGGAATCATCTTAGTTTGTAAAGCAAAAGTTATAAGAAGAAGACCAGAGGAATTTAACTATTTTACATTCTCTTTATTTTAATGTCAAGATTTTATGTATGATACAAGAGGGGATTTTTCAGTGGTACTAAAAAACTAACTCCTTTTGTGATCCATTTATCGGATGTGTCTATCCATGTAAATCAGTTTCTATCCAATTTAGAAAGAGACACCTAAATATTAGAACAAGGCTGGATGATGTCTTCTGACCTGAACTTCCATTGACTTCAGTGTGAGTTCAGTGTGTGGAACTCCGAAGTTTTTTCTTCTTACATAGTTTAAAAAGAATAAAATCAATGTCAGAGCAATCTCTAAGTTATGGCTAAGTTATACAGATTTGCTACTAGTGTACAAGCGAAAACAGTTTCCTGAGTGTTGAGCATGGAGCAGAGAGGACAGAACAGTTTGTCAGTGGTGATCATTATGTAGAGCTATTTAAAGGTTGTCCTCGACCTTCCCACCTCTTTCAAAGATTCTTGAGAGCAATTTAAACTTTTCTTGATGCCAGTTACCTACTGTCAGTTCCATATTTGTGTTTGTTCTCTCCATGCTATGGATGTAAGGTATCAGAGCACATTATGGAGAGATCTTCCAAATCCTCTTTCAAACTCTTGTCTGAGAAAGAGCCCTCAGATTTAGACAGGTCAACCTTGGCAGTTAAAGTTCCCAGCAAGGCTTCTGTTTCCTTTATCTCCTCTCAAGCCAACTTTTTACAGACAGTCAATTGAAAATCTAACCTTATTAAAAACAATGGAAGTTTTATTACTGACACTGATGAGTCAAAGATTTTCAAACACTTTTTATATAGGAACATTCTTCCAAGATACATATGTGGATGCATATATATCTGTATCTATGCAAATAGGTGTAGGTATCTAAAGCTGGTAAATTAGATGTTGTAAGGCGAAATTTTTAGATTGTTTGTAATCAAATTTTGCATACCAAAAATGCTCTACCAAAATAACTTGTGTCCATCTATTAAGTGTTATAAAAAACATGATTTTCAATCCAGCCTTTAGAGAATAATTATTAATTATTGTATGTGCTTACATGTGCCAACTTTTTCACTGCTCCAACCTCTTATGTATAATGTCCGAAAAAGTAGCACAAATGGGTACGACACAAAGACACAGTGAAATCATTGGGAAGTCACTTACTGTATATTGAAGAATCCTACAGAATTTCTGATCTCCAACCATAAAAAAGCCCATAAAATACAGAAGTGGGGTGAACAGTTACTAGAGGGAGTTTCAGTCTCTGTTGTTTCGTTTCTTATATTTATTTTCAGTATCCTCATTTGAAAAGGAGAATAAAAGGATATATGAGTGTTCTGCTCACCGATCCAGAAAAGCCTACAACAGGTTCATGTAGGCTGTCAGTGCTTATACCTGCGTAGTTTGGAGGTATTATTGTATGCATTTCTGTGTGAAAATTGGTGTAATATGTG
This sequence comes from Porphyrio hochstetteri, assembly GCA_020800305.1. Taxonomy (NCBI): domain Eukaryota; kingdom Metazoa; phylum Chordata; class Aves; order Gruiformes; family Rallidae; genus Porphyrio; species Porphyrio hochstetteri. The sequence goes on along the minus strand of CM036906.1, from coordinate 46,052,069 downwards.
GAACATCAGCTTTTACTTCATGTCCAAGTGAGGTGTCATCATTTAATACAAAGATGGAAAGTCAGAACACAGTGCTCTGAAGTAATTTGAAAGCAGATTCACAAATTCACTGTGGGCATGATTGGAACCTTATTATTGCGAAATCTGCCTTTGCTACTGTAACTATCGTTCTCTTGTAGTCTGACCACAGTAAATACAGTGATCACTGGTAATAGTTTTGGATATTTGTTGACATATTTGCGGTAACTGTACCTATCTCAGCCAGTCTGTTTCAAAATGTCACTTCTAGCAATGCAAAGTGCTAACTGAGAAAACTTTCTTTTCTTTATTCCTTCCTTTGAAGACAAAGACAGGGATTTGTTTGCTGCAGGATGGTAACCAGGAGCCTTTCAAAGTACGACTGCACTTAGCCAAAGATATTTTGATGATCCAGGAGCAGGATGTGATCTGTGTGTCTGGTGAGCCTTTCTATTCTGGTGTAAGTAGTTTTTCTTTTTACTTTAAGATGTACTTTATACAAATCAAAAATATTCTGCGTGTATGTGTGTGTATGTGCACATACATGCCTGTGTATGCATTTAACTCCCGCAGTTTCGTATTTCATTTTATACTGTCAACACTGTATTTTAATATATCATCTTTTGAGGGTAAACCTGAACAATGCTTATCTAGGAGGCAGCAAAAGGATGATGAATAAGTTGTATGAGTGACTACAGTATCATTTATCTGCTCTCACCCTTGAATACTTGAGCCACTAAATGCAATAGTAATGGCACAATGATTTTTGCAGTAAATACAGGTACTTACATATCTGCACGTACATATCTGAGTATTGTCTGTGGAGTTGATGAGGCAGTTGATGGTTAGCTGTTATGGCAGGGCTTTGCTGGTAGCAGAATTATTTCCTATCCTCTGTTGCTTTAGTTGCTTCATACTGTAGCATGACACTAGACTTCATGTCTCTTGCCAGTTCATGCTGTGAGCATCACTGGTTTTACCAGCACATCATGTTGATGAAGATGGACTTTGCCTGGGACAGTGCAATAGTGTGATTTATGTATTACTGTTTTTACATGATGCGTCAGATTTCTTATTTAAGCATCATACCAAATTTTGTGGATAAGAAACTGAGCATTGTGGACAATTATTTGGAAGATCTGTAAAATTTTATGTAGAATGATACAGTAGCTTGGAACTACGGTAATATAAGTTTTTATTTAATCCTAGAAGAGAGCTAAGAAAACTAATTCTTTTTAATAACTCACTATTAATTTATATAGACATTTTTATAGTTCCTGTAATTATATTTTGTTGAGGTTTTTTTAAGATTTATAGGAAACTATCATAAACATTCTGGTTTCCCTTTGGGCTAAATAAAATTATCATAGGATTTCATGTTAAATCATGTGAGGTATAGTAGCAGAATATCTGATTATGCAAATGTTATGTGACTCCTATTATGTCTGTCTGTTTTATTAATTAATTGCTGCTGTTGCCACATCCGTGTATCTCTAAATACAAGTATAATAAAAAGAAACAAATCAGAAGCCAGAAATACATTGGTAGAATATTAGCAGCACTAACAGCGTGGAAGATTAATGGAAAATGTAAAGGAGAATCCATCTCACTGTTACGAACATCTCAAGGAGAATGATCCTGAGCTTTTCTCTGAAGGAAGAGGAACACACTGCCTACACTGTCCGTACAGGCTAGGTTTATTTGCACGACAAATCTGACATTAGTTTTTGGCATGTTCACACTGTACAAATGCAATTTACTAATACAGGTCTGTGTGCTGTATATGGAATATAGATGCTCCTTTCTTTTACCAATCAGACTGTACTGTTCCTTAACATACAGGACACTAGCAGGCCAGACAGGAACTCCATAGTTGTTTGGTTAGCAACACACACAGTAGCTCCGTTTACTCCACCAACAACCTCATTCTGGCATTGTATATTAAAAGATTTTATCACTCAAAAAAACGACTTTCATTATTGTGCTTTAGCATCTATTACTTCTGCTGAGCTTGTTATTTAAACATCCTCATGAAATGCATATTTTATTTTTTTCCATTTCAGAGCAAAGCTTTCTCTTACAGTTTTGCCCTCTTTAGTTTTGCAGTGGCATTGTAAAAAATAGTGGGTGATTTGCTTCACTAATTACACTCCCTCTATCTTATTTGCATACTGAATGCATAACTCATTAACTGATGGATATTAGTGTGGTGATGAGGAGTTTTTCTCTTGGAAGTGTCATTGTTAGGCTAGTGACTTGAGCACTTTACCCTCATTTCCTCTGGAATTAAGGCTAGGTCTTGAGTCCATTGGTTCATTCCTGCTAAGGTTGATTGGCATTTCACAGAAAGTTAATTGTCCTTTTGTCACAGGTCTTATACATAACCTAGAATCATACACTTTGATTGTATAGCATGATCAGACAAGTCCCATGGGCTTCCTATTTTTTGCATTTTTTTCCTAATTTTTATTCATGATCTGTTACATTTCTTTTTTGTTTGATTGATTGTTTTTATTATCTTTTACTTTGCTTGGTTGATTTTGTTTTGTTCTTTCTGTCATTCTAGATGACTGACCACATCTATTTTTCTTTACATGCATTCCACAGAGCAAGAGCAAGTGTTTTCATTAGGTACTGGCATTGAATGCCTCATAGAATAAACTCAAGGCAACAAAATTAAAATTTGTAACTGAGGAACAATTGTGTTGTTAAATTTTACGTACAAGTAGCTACAGTATAAGTTCTTTTTTCTATGATTCTCTTTAATCTGTTTTAATAAATGATCTTCAAATAATTTGATTTTAGGGTTTTACATAATCACTTCTCCCCTGTTAAGGAACCAAAGGCTATTACTATGTTTCCAGATCTGAACAGTGTCTCTTCTGTTTGTTGAGTCTGAATCAATTTGCATGCTCCTCTGTGTAGGACAGACTTTAAGCAGGCACTTAACGTTCCAGCAGAATCCTGATCTGCATCCTGGGGAATAATCTAAATGAAAGCAATAGCTCCTTAGGAATGAGGTGCTGCTTAATGTGGGTATGTAGTATAAGGACCTAGTTCTTAATTTAGAACACTTCCTTTTCGGTCGAAAACAGTTCTAATTTCCCAAACTAAAGCGGTGCGAAGGAACCTTGCTTCTTCTTTCATCATATATATTTTGGAGTAAGAAAATAAAGTGCATAAAAGATTATAAGCAATATAAACAGTGTTAGACACTAAAAAAAGGAAAGCATCTGTTTCTTTAGTAGGCTGAACAAAATGATAAAGAGTCAGTGAGGGTCCTGCAGCAATTGTACCCATAGCAATTCCATAAAGCTTCGAAGATCTTTAAAGACTGAAGGATTAGATCTAAATTTGAGCATTAGTTGCATTAACAGTTATTACAAATATTTCTTTATGTGTTCAAGAAGAAAAACTTGCTTTCCAACGGATAGAAATACAGTGAGTTCCGCATTCGCTGCTAGTGGATATCTGATGGAAATTTGACATCCAGTGTGAATGACCAAAAGTCATGTGAGAATGTTTTGTGAAACTCAAAGCCTAGGAGGCAATGTTTTTACAAATCCAAATTAAATTCTTGCCTGCGGAGAGGCTTAGACTATGGGAAGTGTGTGCCTGAGTCAGAATACCTCGTGTTCTGACTGTATCCACAAGTTTCTCTATGGGAAAATTGGAAGGTAAGACCGGTGCCTGTTAGGTCACATACGTTTTTTTCTCACCTAAAGTACTGAGCCCCACCCCCACCCCCCCCCCCCCAAAAAAAAAAAATCATATTTGTGTTATTGCCAAAAGACAGCATTCATACAATTATCATAAATCTCCATGACAGTTCCTTGTGGTACAATACAGTTAGGATTTTTACTCTTCACCTGAAAAAGAGATGCCATGAGAACAGTTGAATTAAACCATGTGGGAACTTCATCAGTATTGGCTGCAGGAGTATAGAAGATTTTTTAAAAAAATATTTCTTTTTAAACGTATTTCTTGAATTACATGAAATTATACTCACAAAATTTTACTATATGGTGTTCCAGATGACAATGTGCAATAAGGCAAGTCCCAGTCCTTTTAGATGTATAGGTCAGTAGCCTGGACTAACAAGGACAGTCTGATACTGACCTTGCTGAAAATTATGCTGGGAGGGGAGATAGTCTAAGATGTGTCACGTCTGATCTGAAATACGACTCTTCAGTAGATGTATTCCTAGGAAAGGAATATTTTTAATCTTTGCAATTCCAGAATATTTTTTTTTTAAATTATTTTAGAGTTAATCCTCACAATTTCTATCATCTTTCATGAATATCTGAAGTTCAAGTAAAAGGATTTTTGTCTTTATCAAGAAAATTAGTTAATTTGTCATGGGAGACTTTTTTTTTCTTCTTTGCTTTAATAGATTTTACTTGTTTGCTAATCATAATCAGACATTTTTCTAATAGAGTGTATGTACATTTGAGATGTACAAACCAAGGCACTGACAGTGTACCATTTGACTAGATGGATGATTTGAGTCAGCTACTGATTTTTAAAAAGAATGAAAATAAACTGAGCAGCTGGCAATTTCCTAAATTCAGCTACCAGGACAGTTTGCATTTTTTTTAAGTTCTGTTAAAGAGTCATAGATTTTTCAAATTACTGCTAACTCACCTGATGGTAAGATACAGATGATTCTCATTTGTTTTAAACGTAATTCTGTGCTGCTGTGTAGTAATGCATTACTTAATGAAACAATAATTTCTTTTAGCATTTTTTTTTAATTAAGGGGGAGATTAATGTGAACATTATTCATAAATCCAATACTAATAAAAAGTGAATGCACATTTTATGAATTTATAGAGCAACAGCTCTTGGAGTAGTATGGCATTTGTCCAAAGATTTAACTGAGGTTGATACAAATGTATCTGAATTTAACCTGTGGACTGTAATTGGTGTTTTGAGAGATAAAAACCCTTCCTCAATAAACACCTTTTCCAAGGTCAGAAAGTAACACTGATTTAAATTGTTGAACTGTAGTCAGATCTGATACCTGGCATTATTAATCACACAATAATTCTTCTTTTTCTTATAAGGATAAGAATATGTTATATCTCACTTTTTAAATTGTCCTTTTGCTATTGGGAAATCAACTGTGTTAAAAGATTTACAACTCCACACAAAGCCCACATGCTATTTAAAAAAAAAAAAGATACATTAGAGAGAGCTTTTTAACTTTTAAACTTCAAGCAAAAGCATGTTTTTAATTATGTTTTTTATTTAAATGATATGGCTAATAATTAATTCTTAAGTATGTTTTTAAATTTAGAACATATCACTTAAATGTGACTTGCCTGAGTGGTCAGATGTAGTTATTACATTTCTCTCACTTCCACATATTATAGTTCTGGAGTCTTCCTAAGAGTGAATTTTAAATCTGTTCTTTGGATCTTTCTTTTTGAGAGTTTAAAATTTTCTTTTTGGACAGTTAATCTATGTAAAGGAAGCTCAATTAACATTAGGAATGTTAATAAGTAAAAAAAGTGAGTGACGTAAAAAGTCAAAATTTTAAATTGTAAACACATGGTTTTGATTCATTTTCTGTGTTGTATTTATTTTGGTTTTTATTTACTATTTTGGTTCTGATGTGTGATTGAATAGTATGAACAGTGCCAAAGAGAAATTCCCTGTCCCGAAGAGAATTGCAAATATGTGAACAGATAGGTCACCTTTCAAGTACTTTCCATTTTTGTTACCATCACAAAGCTACCAGTAAGAATGGATTTTTTTTTTTTTTTTTTCTATCCTGTTGGTATCTGTCAGTTATTCAGTGGAGTGAATCCATTTCTTCACAGAAGTCGTCAAATATCTATCAGATGGTGGTAACTTTTTTTTCCCCCTGCCAATCTGCACAGTTTTTAAGTGACAACCTAGAACTGACAGATGTAAATATGATTATTTAGGGACAACCTAAGCCAGCTTATTTTTCTGCAGCTAGTTAAATATAAAAAGCATAGCAATCTCCTAAGGTACAAACACAGGACTGAATGGAATACACCACAATTTGTAAAACCAAATTTCGCCTTTTCTCATTGGAAGAAGGTTTTTCCCCTTCAGAAAAAAAAAAAAAAAAAAAAACCACAAAAAACCAAACAACCTTACAAACCAGGATACACTTGGAGAACCCAAAGCATGGAACAATGGTAGTGCATGATGTGAGGCAGTAGCTGGAAACTGCAGCTATCACAGAACTACAGAGCGGGTTTGTTATCATGCCTAGTGGGAATTCAGGTCCATGCTGACTTTGGGATTCTGGGTTTTTTTAAAGTTTTATTTCTATGTTAAGAAAAGCAGTACTTCTGAAATAAATCAATCCTAGTAGTAAAAAAAATCATAAGTAGATGTTTAAATTTTTCTGCTTTTAGGCAGAAGGAATGGGAACATTTTGAAGTGAGAACAAGTGAAGGGTCAAATGCTCTTGCTTGTTCCAGTCAGTGTTAACAGTGTACACAACAGAACTGTGTTTATCATCCTTAGTCTTCATCATGGCTGTAGAGGAACAGGAATTTACAATTGACCAGGCATTTTGCTGCCATCCCTTACTGCTGACCCTCTTCATTTGCATGCACAACTGAAATAAAGATAGAAGCTTTGAAAGTCACATGATGGAAGTTGTTAGCAGATGAACAAGTCTGCTGGCAAACCTTGTTAACACTATTAATTCAAATTGGAAATGTGGCTGACCTGTGTCCTGTGTCCTTTAGACTCAGAGAGAGTGTAAGATTTGACTGCTCATGTCAATTAACCCAAAGAAATGCCTGTAAGAAAGAGCAAAGCATTACCAACAAGAGGATATAAAAATCTCCCTTCATGAAAATGTATTAAATAATTCAATGAAAAATAATTTTCTCATTATATTTTCTTATTTCAAAATGTAGCAGGATTACTAGTATCTGATAAGCTACATGAGAGCATGTCCTCGAAGATCTTATGGCATGAAGAGTTAAGAGATGAAGTTGCTGTCTATGTATTGCTTATATCTTTATATTGCATTATTACATTAAAAAATATTTTCTAAGGATTTCCCATCTACATTTTCCATGCCACTGTGGTAGTGTGGATTCTTCTCTGTGTCTATTGATCTTTTCCCACTACTGTTTTCTTCTGCATCCGTTCAGCTTCTTTCCATGTTCTTCCATATGTACAGTACGTACATATATACAGTACCTTGACGTCTGTTCTGTCCACTGTGAAAAGAGAGGTCTTGATTTCTGTCTGCACTTAGATTAAGTCTTCACAGCTTCACTCTTGTAAGATAAATAACCAGACACACCAGCATCCCAAATTGAATATGTAAGATTTCTATCCCAGTAAAAAGGTTTTGTAATGGAATATTGAAATTTCACTTGCTTTTAACTCAGTTTAATGCAGAGTTTTGAATTTTCTTTGTCCTTTTTGTTCAATTGTTATTTGACTACTTTGAGACAGTTTATTAGATCACATTAGTTTACTGGTTTATGTTATATGGAATAAATATTTTGCAGGTAATACTAATTAATTGTTATTGTTAAAAATCAGTTAAGCAATTATAAACTTTCTTTTACATCACATACCAGTCAGGATGAAATAATTGAATCTTTTCTGTGCTCTAAGACATAACGATTACGTAGGATTCTATGTTTTCCTTCCCTGACACTTTATTGTGGCTGCATGTTCCCAAGGTCCTTCTTCACTTCTAATCTCATTTAGGATGACGTCCATGGTGTCAAGATCACGTGGATTTTAAGGAGAAATTTTAATACCTCTTTAATGAAAGCCTAAAAAGCACCAATTGTGTTTCACTGCATAGCTCTGAGGAAGATTTTTTTTGGCAAAACTCTTACCTCTCCTTTCCAGTCAATGAACATATGTGTGGATGAAGAATTTTCTGACTTAGAGGCATTGGAAAATGCTGACAGCTTGGCAGCAGCTTTGATTTTTTCAATAAAATGATAACTATTTTTGTTCTGTTCCAGGAAGCTTCTTCTGAAACATTGTTCTGAATCTTGTTTTTAAGGTTCCTAGGAGTTCTGACTTTCCTTTTGTTTGATGTAATGTGCATAACAAATGTGGTAATGGCGTTACAATGTGGTGGGGTGACCCTGGCTGGAAGCCAGGTGCCCACCAAAGCCACTCTATCACACCCCTTCTTCACCTGGACAGGGGAGAGAAAATACAACAAAAGGCTCATGGATTGAGATAAGGGCAGGGAGATCACTCAACAATTACCATCACAGGTGAAACAGATTATACTAAGAAAAAAATATCTAATTTATTACCAAGCAAAACAGATTAGAGCAATAAGAAATAAACCCAAACCTTAAAGCACCTCCCCCCACCCCTCCCTTCTTCCTGGGCTCATCTCTACTTCCAGTTTCTCTACCTACTCTGCCCCAGTGGCACAGAGGGACCAGACTGCTCCAGCGTGGGTCCCCCACAGTGTAACAAGTATCCCCATCAAACCTGCTCCAGTGGGGGCTCCTCTTTCCACAGGCTGCATGTCCTGCCAGGAGCTTGCTCCAGTGCAGGCTTTCCACGGGGTCACAGCCTCCTTCAGCTGTCTCCATCTACTTCAGTGTGGGGTTCTCCACTAGCTGCAGGTGGAATCTCTACTCCCTTTGTCTTCCATGGGCTGCAGGGGAAAGAACTGCTGCACCATGATCTTCTCCATGGGCTGCAGGGGAATCTCTGGCTCCCAGAGCACCTCTTACCTCCCTTCTTCATTGACTTTGGTGTCTGTAGAGTTTCTCACATTTTGTCACTCATCTTCCTGGCTGTAAAGCTGCTGATCTTTTTTTTTATTTTTCCTTCTTAACTGTTATCCCAGTGGCACTGCCACTGCTGCTGATGGTCTTGGCCTTGGCCAGCAGCATGCCTATCTTGGATCCAGCTGGCATTGGGTCTGTTAGACATGGGGGAAGCTTCTAGCAGTTTGTCACAGAAGCCACACCTGTAGCCCCTTCTGCTACCACAACCTTGCCATGCAAACCCAAAACCTAGAGGCTCACAGGGCATTTAATTTAGTCTGCAATTTTAATGTGGAACAGCCTTTTATTATTGTTATTTTCATTTGAAATGCTAATTAAAATATTTGCTTCAGTTTGCTAGTCAAACTTCTTTATTGATTAATACATAAAATATTATTTTACATTAAAAATACTGTGCTTTGCAGGCAAGGTTTATTCAGTTCACCTTGGTTGAAGGTGGCACAGAAAATGAAGCTCAGTTTAGTTTTTTTTGCAAGTTGAATATAAAGAGTCACATACAAAAATACTAGAATGTATTGTCTAGAATGAAAAGTCAAGCTTCTGTCCTTAACTAGACACTCAACACAACCCGAAGCTGGAAATGAGGTGGACTCAGCAGGAAAAATAAGGCTATCAGTGAAGTCACATCTGAGTTTTGTGTAAACTCAGGTTAGACCACATATCAGACTGTGGCCTGTATTGGTTTATCCTGAACACTTTGTCTGCAGCGTTACCTGTGGCTGAAACCTCCTGGCAGGCAACATGTTTTCTAAGTGCAGTTTGTGGCCTGAAGTGAAATAACTTTGTGGACTGAAACTGGTTTCTATGAACTTCTTTATGAAAGTTGCTTCCTAGAAGGTGTTAGTTGAGAGCAGGGAAGGTGGTAGCCCCAAACCCTTTCTTTTCCTTTACACATCTGAATTAAGGAGGAAAAAATATCTCTCTAGAGATTTCATCCTCCATCACTGGTATGTTTCTGATGAGACACTTAATCAGATCTGGACCGACACTGGCAATCTATGCTGATTGTGATGAAATGTATGAACATATATAGATATAATATATGTGTAGACTTATGCTATGTAATATGTGTAATGAAATGAATATAAAATCTATAAAATCTAAACCACATACAGAGTGCATTAAAAACCTCTTTATATTCCATATATTTGTATCTGGACATGCATCTGCTACTAAGATTTTTTACTGCTAATTAAATTGATCACACTAAATGATCTTTGGGAATAAGGTCAACAAAGCAGACTAGGAAAAAACCCCACTTTTTTGTAGATGTTTGTATCTAAGACAGATACTAGCCTACAGTTTTTACAGGAAAAAAAAAAAAAAAAGTAGGGTGAACAATAAAAGGAAAAAAACTGGGCAGCTTTAAGTAGTTCCATTGGTAATAACACCCTTTAAATCACTGATTATGACTTTTAAACCATAGTTATGAGGTAAACGGTGGCTGTGTTTTAATATTTTTTTTTTTAAATTTTGGATCAGGACTGTGCTTTGAAATAAATTTCTGGATCACATGAACTTACCATGCTTTGATTCACAACACTGAGTGGTCTTGCAGTACACAAGCTGTATTCCTTTTGGATGAAGTTAAATTGTAAAATGTACTGCAGGAGTGCAGTTTATGCACTTCAACATGTAGTGCTCAATCTGCATATGGGGCCAACGTAGGACTCATTGAAGTTAAGACCTCTGAAATGCTCCTGTTGTGCACTAACTGTTAAACTGTACAGTTCTGTTCTTACGACATTGCAGTACCTGCATGTGTACATACAGCCAGCATGGTATGAATTGAATGAGTTTTTGTCAGAGACAGGTCCTCTGCTTTCCTTCCAGATTTTGTCTTTTTCCTTCACAGCATAAGTTTCATGGGATTTTCACATTCAGGAACTCACCAGTTTATTAAAACAAGAAAATCAATGTAGGATGGTAGCACTGAAACGAGTTATTGAAGTATTAATATAGATGTTATGGTAGAAAACATTAAATCTTACAAAACTGTTGGGTGGTTTTGTTTTTCTTTTTGTTTTGTTTTGTTTTTCCAGGAAAGAACAGTAACAATTAGAAGACAGACTGTAGGAGGATTTGGATTAAGTATTAAGGTAGGATGATTGTTTTTTGGGTCTATTATTCCACATTGCACAGTAAGTGTATTTGTGTATAGTTATTATTACTTTTAATGAAGACAAACTATATTTTAGATGACTAGAAACAGAGCAAATGTATTCCAGGACATTAGGTACTGTCACAGTAGGCAACCAGCAACTATACTGCCCTGTGGAATGGAAGGCAATGGAAAGATCATCCCCTTCAGCTTCAAGTTGAGCACTCTGTGCTAAGGTTTGATGTGAGAGTTGAAAGTGTTTGCAACTGCACAGACTCGACTTTTTTCTATGTTTTTTTTTTTTTAACCGGACTCTTATTTAAGTGGATGTTAATGAATGCTAAGTAACAGTGCAGGCACATGGAACAGCCAAGGAGTTTGTCATCTGTTCTCCTACAAGGAATATCACATTGATTCGCTGCAATTCCTTAGTAGGACGCAAAGAGTTGCTGCTTTATCATATTGTTTGCTGTAGATCAAGCAGTGGCATCAATTTATCAAGTTACTGTATTTTTGCTTCCTTCAGTAAGATTTAAGAAGTGTAGGTGACCTTTATTGGGGAGCGAAGGGATTGAGGGGGTGCCTTGGTTTCAACTAGGACAGAGTTAATTGCCACAGGTATCCGGGGCAGGTGAGCCGAGCTGGTCGGGGGTGTGTGGTGTTCCGTACCACGTGACGCCAGGCTCCCCATAAAAGGGGGCTGACTGGGGAGGGATGGTTTGGTCGGCTCCGGGGCGGGCTGAGCGCCCGGCCGCTCCCGGGACGGTAAGTTTCCCTAGGGCATCACTCGCTTTCTGTTACCGGAGGGGGGGGGTGGTGGTGGTGGTGGTGGTGTTGTTTCCTCCTCCCTGTACTGTCCCGGTGGGGGTCTTAGACCACCACCCGGGTTTTTACCTGCCGATCTTCCTCCCCGTCCCTGTGTGTGGGGGAAAGGGGCGGGTGAGCGAGCGGCCCCGTGTTGCTCAGCTGGGGCTGAACTGCGACAGTCCTGTTCGGTGCTCAGCGTGGGGCTCGAAGGGTTCGGGTAGCGGTACATCTGACCCCAGCATGTGAAAACCGAAGTTGTGATAAGTATTTATGCTACTTAAACAGCTGCTGGGCACAGCGGTGTTTTGTTTGGTCACGTGGCGGTGGTTTGTAAACCCGCACGTGCTTTACGTAATCCCTGCCGCCTTGTTTGCAGCCTCTGGGAAAGGGGTCTGGGCTCTTAATTTGTTGTACTGTGCGATGGCAAGTTAGGATCACGTCAGTGATCGTGAGCCTAAGGTGGTATTTGTGTGCGGCATTGCTGTCACGCCACTGTCTTGGGCAGCATCTCAGCATTGTTTAATCATTACACTCGATCGGTGGGAAGACGGAGGGGAAGGGGGGCTGAGGGGCGGTATGGTTCTATCACCCAAAGGTAATCACTCCGGCACTGGGTATTCAGGGCTCGGATTGCTTGCTGGAGGGTATGGACAGGTGTCTGAAGACCTCCTCGCCCCCAGTGGTTTGAAGCTTCAGTCCCGAACAACTGGAGGATCCTGATGGAATGATCGAGCGTTTGAAAGGGAAAGGCTGTGGCTGTGCCAAAGAGGCACAGCTCACTGCACTGTGCTGGGTCCCGGCCAGTACTTAACAAACCCTGCTGGATGGTAGGCAGCGCCCTCAGGGGAAGAGAGGGAGAACAGACCCGCAGGCACTTTGGCTATCTCACCAGGCTCGCCTGCCGTAGCTCTTTGTGGAAATCAATTGTATCCCACCCGAAACCGGGGGTGGGGCTTAGTAATTTTTGTCATCATAACCTTTCTGTAAATCTATATAGTTACGATTTTAAAAGCCTTACCTTAGCTCTGAATCTCAGTGTAGGCAGCATGGTTTTATCGTCTACACACAGCAGTCCTTGGCTCCAAGATAGCAGTAGAAAAAGTGAAGTGTGCTTCACATGAATGCAAAGAGGCTTAAATTATGCATAGAAAGAGAAAGTATAGACTTTTCTGTAAACATCTGTTAGCGCTGACCTTATAAGAAGTGACTCAGAAGAGGGATTAACGTGCATTTGTTTTGTCATTGATAAGAATATTGCTGAATAGAAATACTAGTTCTTAAAATATCCATCAGTATGCTTACTGTTATTTTGTTGACCGACTAAAGACCTTTATTCAAGGAAAACTAATTGCTATTTTGTGGCTAAAATTTCTCATTAGTTTAGTCAACAGCCCACAGGTTATTTTCCTGCAATGCCATTACAGGTTACAGTTCACTGAATAGTGATGAAATAATGCATGTCACTGTAAAATCAAGTATATGGGTGAATGAGGCTTTATTTAGCTAGTGCTAAGAAGTAAGTGGTTACAGAAAGGATTTTTGAGTTTTGGAAAGCAAATCTCAGAGTCACTAAAACTATCCTTTCAGTTATACATTATAATGGGTTATCTTTCAAAACTAAAATTACTGGCATTACTTACATAAATTCAGATGTGGATAGGCAAGTTTTTTTAAAATAACTAATAATCAGATTATGGAATCCTTTCAACAGATGTTATCTAATACAAAAGAAATCTTTCAACAAAGGAAATTCAGGCTTGGACAGTATAGTTTAGGTAATGAAAGTGGTGAGTAGAATTCTATGGTCTGGGATATTCTGTTCATGTGTATCAGGCAATATATTTTTTAATTATTACCAAAAAATAAAAGAACTTCGGATGTATTTTGCTAGATACTTTTACTAGTAATCCTAGATTCCTAAGAAGAAAGATTGATTGGATAGCAAAGATAATCTAAAGCAAATCACTAAATGATCTGCTATTATGATTTCGAGCTAGTAGTAGGAAAACTTAGAACTGGACCTTAGGGTCATGCTTTTTACAGTTTTTAGACAAACTTTAAGAGGACTCCTGGAAACAGACTTTTTACGTATTCCTTGAAATGTCAGTGTCACTTCTGAATATTCTGAACTGTGCCAGCTTTCTGTTTAAAAGGTACTGTTCAGTCATGGTATGCTTTCTTTACAGATGAGTAACGCTTCATTCCTCTTCTGCTTTTTTGTCTTGTTTCAAAAGATTCATGAACATTAATGAAGAACTTTTCTTTTTAAAATTACTAATATGTATAATTATTTTGTAATAATACCATAAACTAGAGGCCTACAAGTCACCCTGTAGGAGTTTCTCTCTTTCATTATTTCCCACAAGCCCACGTTGTCTTGCTACTCTTAGATTATTTAAAGATGGGGGTTATCTGAAGAGTTATTTCTGGTAGTGATATATACCAGACAATGCTTTTTATAGAAGATGTGACGTTATACCAGTACAATGATTGATGAACTTCACTTCAAAATATTTTCTAGTGCTTTGATATTAATTGTTTTTTGTAGTTTTGACATTGAGCTCTAAGGTATTATAATGCCTTTTTTCTGCTAGTTGAAGAACCCATTTGTTCTCAGAAATCTCATTTGATCAAGTCACCTTTTAAATTTCTCTTGAGTAAATTTTGGAAGTGTCTTACACCACCTTACATATTCTAGACCCTTGGAAACTTTTTCCTGAAGAGCAGATGGTCACAATATTAATAGTTACAAAATTAAACTGTCCAGCCATCTTTTGGTGACTTGCTTAGGAATGAAACCCTTGTGTTATACCTGGGTGCTCCGGCTATATTTGTAAAAATCAGATTCAGTGCTTAAAGCTTGTGGAATTGATTTTTACACAAGATCCCAACATAAGCCCTTTAAAAAAAAATTGTTTATCATCCACTCTTTGCAGACTTGAAAGAACAAAAAGTCCTGGTTTGTGTTTGGCTGTATTTCATTGTACAGAAGCTAATGGTAAAAGTGTGACTGAAGCAGAACTGATTTTTTTTACACCCTTCAGAAGCAATTATTTTCTAATTTCTGAAGCCCCTTAAGACTCCTCAGTCAAACCTCTGTGTGGGTGAAGGAATAGCCATGGAATTAGATGCAGGGATTGGTAAGTGTAGTGTAGTATTTCATTCATCGTATCTGACAAATTTGAGATGCAGTGATGTGATACGTGAAGCTGCTACATTATGACTTCTGAAGACCCTCATGTTTGTCAATAATGGGACTGTAGTGTTCTTATGGAAATAGACAATAAAATTGATAGTTCATTAAATAAATTAAAGATTGAAGTTACAGTCTGACTCCTGGCTAGAAAAGAAAGTTTATAGGTAGCAATTAACATTGGCATATTGTTTAATTGCTAGTGTCATTCCTGGCACAGTTTTGGCTTACACCAGCAAGTGCTCTCTAAGACAGTCCATGATCACAATTCAGATCTTTATATGGACGCTTCCAATACATGACATGTATAAAGTCACCCTTGATCAGGTAGGAAGATGGTTTATCCTCCTAGACATGAACCATATTGTGCCAATAGACCTTAATAAAGCTAAAACTGGTCTATTTTTTGTTAGTGAAATAAACGTTGCCTTTTAGTATGAAATAGAGATGTCCCCTACATTGTCTCAACTCTGAGTATGCTAAAGTCCAGTAATTGATCTATTTTTTTAGACTCTTTAGGAAAACAAAGTAGTAATTTTCTTGTTATACTTGGAGCCAAACTCAAAGCCAGCATGTCAATAAAAGTGACTAGTTTCAGCTGCCTTATGTTTCATAGGAAAAAACCCTCAGTCATAAAACCTGGGCTAAGAAAAAAATAAATCTGTGGAACTGTATCATGTGACACTTTGAAGGGAGGTGAGGTGACCTCCCACCAGGAATGGACAACATTCAGGACAGTGTGCTTCACAGAGCTGCCAGTGATTAGAACTTCCTCTGCTGCTTCTAGCAGGACCACCTCTGCAGGTGGGCAGTTACCTTTATTCCATGCTCATCTTTGCCTGCCTAAGGAAAAAAGGACAGACAAATTTTGCATTACAAAAATTGCTATTAGAATCTGGTAGAGATCTGAGCTGTTAAGAATTAAACACCAAGAATTAGATGCTGTTATCTGACATATTTTTATTTCCTCCTCTGGTCTGAGGTTATAACTACATGTCCATACTACAGCGAGGCAAAAATTTAAAACAAAGGAAGAGTGCTTATTGTTCCAGAGGTTTCTGAACTGGGATTGTCTCCTGAGCCTATAAAACCAGAATTTAAGCATGCATACACCATTTTTTTTTTTCCACAGGATAGACAATCCAGTATGGAGGATGCAAGGCTGCAATGCCAATCTGAACTAGTATATGACAAGGTGTTGCAAGAATATATAGAGCTTTTTAGCTTGTTGCGATTTGCTAGTGATGACTGGGTATAGATAGGTGGACAACTATCTTTCTGTTTGAATTTTTGTTTGTTAGAATAGCAGGCAACACCTCATGACTAATTTGAAATGAAACCTTCATACTGGACAGACTGGGCTTAGGTGAGAGGAGGTAATTTTCTTCAGTTGAATATTTCTTCAAATCTGCAGTGTAAATGGATGTAGATAGATATGGTGAGAGAGGAATAATCAAATTGTCTGCATTGCAGGCTGGCTTAGTAACAAGAGTAATTTCCCTCTTTACTGGAGAGCTGTATAAAGAGGGAGTGAGGACATTTTATTGAGGAAAAAAGGACCTGTGTTAGCTCTGCTGAGCTGTAAACCCTGCACTCTTTTGCTGAGCTTCAAATGCTCTGGATATTGCAATCTCTCTGTAACATCGGAGGCTTAGGAAGGGAACTGACACAGCTGTTTTTCTGTTTGATTGAAGAACTCAGAAGAAAATAAATGTGCATGTGACAGAAAAAACTCTGGAGAGTGTAGGTTGTCATAAATTTAGTGAGCTTGAACATTTATCTTAAGTGAAGCCAACTTTAACTGGTAAAAACCATTGAAGGATATTAAACGAATTTTAGTAATACAATTCATTTAGTCTGAATAAATCTCTGAAATTAAGATAGCCTTCTAGTCTTTGGAGCAAATAATCAGTCCATCATACAGATATCAATTCTGTCTGTGAAAATGGTCATCTTGTGCAATGCTAATAGAATTCTCTATATATTACTGAGATCCTTATTAACTCAATGTTTTTAGGACCTTTTGCATTGATAGCCACTAGCAGAAGGAACTTTGATCCTATTTAAAATTGTTTGGTTTCACAGGAAACAAATCTTTATTCCATGACAGAAATAGGAGTCTGTTCAGTTTCAAACCAGTGTTTATTGCATGAAAATGGCATATGTACTCTTCCTTAGACCATTAAAATACCCATGTCTGTCCTTTCCACACCTTGATGCTGGATGTCTGGACCTAAGAAAGCCATTGTTTCCAAAGAAAAAATGCCAGCTGAAGAGTAAGCAAACCCTTAACCATGCTTTCTAGTCAAAATGACACTGTGGCAGATCATAATTTCTGATTATCTGAATTTGTACAGGTTACATACATGCTTATGCTTTCCTCTCTTCAGAGGAAGAATATTTGTGTTTCTGTGTATATTTATCTTGCTCTTCATTTGAGCTTCCTTTTATTTAAGGTTTCCTTTTAATACTTTATTCTTAAGCACCACAAATATTTCCAGTCCTAAGAGGATAAATTGAATGAACTGACAAAACTGAATTGCTGTCAAACTGTTCAATTACTTTCCATCTTTCCTTTATTTCCCCCAATTTATTGAAAACCTACTGTTCCATTTCTTAAAGTTTCTTTCTTACTTACCCCCCTGCTTTGCCTGCTCTTTGTGCCTGTGTGACAGAGACAGAAATAAAGAGAGGCTGCTTTTGAGATGAAAACTCCAAACTTGCTTTTCTTGGGCTTTTGTTTACCTGTTTCTTGCCAGCATGAAAACGAAGTGATCACAGTGTGGCTGCCATTGTAGTGTGATGGCCATTTTTGCTTTTGTAGGGCACAATTTCATATATTAAGCTTTCTAGAATTCACAGAAACTAATGTCAATTTTCTTCCAGTCTTGTAGAGTTTTTAATGCCACTCAGTTCACTTCCTGAGCTAATCATGACAACTGAGAACTCCTTTGAGATACAATAAGGAATTAATACCAATCCACTGTTTATTTCAAGAAGTAAAGACAAATAGGAAATATAGGAAGAGTTGTTTTCTGAGTCTGAAAACTGCAGTTAGAGGAAGGGCAATATATATTAAGTAAAAAGGTATTTCCTGGTGACTGATGAAATTGCTGTTTATTCTGTTTTCAGGGTGGAGCAGAACATAATATTCCAGTGGTCATTTCAAAGATTTCCAAAGAACAAAGAGGTGGGTGTCAGATTAGTACTGTGTTTTGATATATTACTTAAAGTAAGATGCACTAAGCCTTGACACTCTTCAGAAAATATTAAATAAATACTATTGGTGTACCATTTCTCTGTCTATGCCATTATGATGTCTCTTCCTCAGAACTATTCTCTGGAAAAAATACAGAATGTGTATTTGTAATATTATGTAAACACTTTTCAACATTATTAATTTTTTTTAAAAGTCTTGTGAAGCATTATTTTTCAGGAGCAAAAGGAAAGGCATTCAGAAAATAAAATTTTTAAATAAACTTAACAGAATTCAGTAATTTTTTCTCTCATTTCCAAATGGTTATTGCTGGGAAGTTTAGGAGTTTAGATGTTTGGCCATTAAAGAATGGTAACATGAGAAGAGAATGCATGTCTTTCTATACTGGTAAGTAGGGTAATGTTCAGATGGGGTGGGTAATGGTAGAACCTTGGTAATACCTCTGTTATTTCAGCATTAGATGTCCTGCTGCATAAGCCTGTGAAGCAACTCATACATAGCAAAGCTGGTACTTCATAAGGTTTTAACCAGGCTTGTTTTTAGTGTGTGCAGAGCTGGTTGCTGAATCTCTGTATTGTTTTTAACCACCAATGTCTCAAAATTGTTGAAATGGCATAATAATGTGCTAGGGATATGGATAATGGTTAAATAGCTCATGAAGTGCGCAATGATGAGATGAGGGCTGTGAATCAACAGTAATACAGTGTATTTGGTATCTCTGTTTGTTTGTGTGCATTAGTGTCAGGTCAGAAACATAAACTTAGAAGCATTTCTGTCCATCTGTAATGCCATAGTTTTAGGATGCTGCTTCTGCACAATCAGTATGTGCCAGCAAAGAAGAAAAATCTACTCACCCACACACAGAGGTACAGGGGAATCGGCATCTTGAGAAGTGAAAGGTAGATGTGAAAGTTGTGTGTAGGGACACTGTAGAGTAACATGGAATGAGTCCCTTAGAAAGGCAGTAAGTTTAAACGTGTTATGCGTGTGACTCCTTTCTTTCCAGTATAAATATGTAATACATAATAATGTGACATACATTACCTACACTAGCTATTAGAATGCTGTTAAGCACTGCAGGAGGAATGAGAAATTTAGTCTTAAGTTTAACTGAGCACACAAACGGGCACACTGTTTTATTTTTGTCAAATTTTTTTCTGCAGTAGCTGATGTATTATTTCTGACCCCAATACTTGGCTGAGAGGTAATGACATTACTGCTTTCAGTAAAATTATTGCTGGCTTTTAGAGAGCTGGTTTTGAGGCATCTCTTGTAAGAGACTGCTGTCTTGTGCTGTAGAAAGTCTCATGCCATGCGTCTGCATTTGGGAATCTTTGATGCAGAAAATGCTGTTTGACCCAGAGTCTGTATCTCAAAGCTCTGCGGGCCTGTTTCTGCCCTCCTTCCAATTGACTCCAGCTCTTTCTTTGGACTTTTCAAGAAGAATGTGACATTTGATGCAATTTTTAAAACCAGTGGTGTGCATAAGGTGCTTAGGCTAGCACATTAGGTCATATATGAAGAAAAATATTGATATGCATTTCAGAAAAAAATAAATCAGAATGTTTATCCTCCAAAATTTTAAGCATCCTTTGTTACATTTATGTAATAAGACCAGTCTTTCAAATGCGTACTTGAGTATTGTAATTTATGTCAGTATTGATTCCAGTTTTACACTTCATTGAAATACATGAACTGGAGTTGATCCAAAAACTTTTAGTCTTTTCTAGATGGTGTCTTCTGTGATATTTTGGAATACTATAGGTAATCTCATATATTGTCCTGGTTCTGGCCAGGCCAGTTAACCTCCCCAAGCAGCCAGGACAAGTGAGCTTATTTAGCCTGGGCTGTTTCCCATACCACCTGCCATACTCTCCTGTAAAAGAGGCTGGCTGGGGAGGGAGGGGTGCTCCTGGGTGCCTCCAGGGCAGTCCAAGTGCAGATGGGGTATCTGGTTGGTCCTTGAGTCATGCAGTACTCTCTTATCGTCAGGTTGGTAAGGCACTCTGTGTTATCCCAGGTTGTGAGTGTGATTTGCCATGGTCTCTTGTTCCCCTTTCCTGGTGGCTTGGTCAGGAGCAAGGGAGAAGTGCGTGGTGCTCAGCTGCTGTTTGGGGCTTCACAGAATTGTAGAATCACAGAATCGTAGGGGTTGGAAAGGACCTCAAGAGATCATCCGGTCCATCACTTAACCACCATACCTCTCTTAATGTTCCTTAATTCTCATGTTCAGGATTATTTCTTTACAAACACTAAAATAATCTTTAATTTTTGTGTATTGATAAAGTATGTTTGCATTAGGTAGCTCTGTAACACAACATAGTATTTTAAAATTAAAATTGTAGGATTAGATTTTGTAAATTGCTTTGACTTACTGATTTGTTTTAAAGGTCAAATTTTGTCTGATTTGGTACAATACACTGATTGTCTAGCTCTTTACCATAAAGTGTTATTTAGCATAAAGTGTTATTTAGCATAAATATTCCACTGATTTTCTTGAAGATGCATGACTTAAAATATCTTTTATCAAAGCTTACAAGTTAAATTTGTTCTTCTTAAGTAGCTCTGGGGTCTCTGTGTTGCGTCTTCGTCAGGGTTTGTGAGTGATGATCTCACACCTAAACAGGACCTAGTTCTGCAGTCATTTTTATGCTCAGAAAAGTATGCTATGTCCCACCATAATGGCCTGAAAGGTACGAGTGGAAGATGTTTCATAGTCTTCTACCTAGATTGGGTAGACTCTGTCACTGTTACACAGGCTGGTATTTTTGGATTTAAAAAAAGTTCATATAATTTATTTGGAAATTGAGCGTTGGGGTTTTTATTAGATTTCTGTTTAAATTTTTAAAAATTGTTAAAAAATACATAGGAATACATGTACAAGAAATCAAGGATGTTATATACAAAATGAGTGAAAATATGCTTTCATTTTTCAGCGGAACTTTCAGGTTTGCTCTTTATAGGAGATGCAATTCTAC
Source organism: Porphyrio hochstetteri (assembly GCA_020800305.1). Classification (NCBI taxonomy): domain Eukaryota; kingdom Metazoa; phylum Chordata; class Aves; order Gruiformes; family Rallidae; genus Porphyrio; species Porphyrio hochstetteri. The sequence goes on along the minus strand of CM036906.1, from coordinate 46,030,978 downwards.
AGGTGAGTAAAATTGCAAGTACTTCTGTTTTTATTTTTCTAGAAAAGTGAAATGAAATCTATACTTATGAAATGTAGAGTAAGTCTTGTCCTTATCTTTTTAATAACAGATTAATGGAATTAATGTGAGAAAATGCAGGCATGAAGAAGTGGTGAGCTTTTCTGTTTTTCTGTCTACTTGCTGTCTTTGTAGTTATTGAGATGGTAGTATACACTGATAGCAGTGTGCTGGCATCAGTTGTGTTGTTATTCCTAAACAAATATGACTGTACCCTTTCACGTGGTAAGCAACTCTGATCTTTGTGCAGTTGCTGCTTAAGTTTGTTGTAATTGTTGCTGTTCTCAGACAGGCTTTTCTGTATTGAAGGTGATGGCTTTATTATGCGGATTTTCAGCTGTAAGTTTTCTGACATTTCTTCTGGCTTACAGCTGTCAGATTTCAGCAGTGCTACACCACACCTTTCTGCATTTTAATGTCAGAAGCTGTAATTTGCATTGTGATGAAGGGTTGTTGTTTACTTGGTTTAATCCTATTTAAAAACTGAAACAAAACTATGTGTCTGCCTTTTATTCTCTGTGGTTACTTAGGAGAGTGCTCTTCTCCTTCAGTTAAGCTGGTATCAGTATAGGTTTAAGATAAGTGTATTAAGGAGATTGTTTCTAGAGAAGCCGTGTGTGTATTTGAGCTCTATAGTAGGATGGTTCCCTTGGTAAATCACTTTGCTCAGTCTTCTGTACTACCATTGGGTTTGACCTTTTGACTCTGCTTAAGTACTTCCAGCAGTAGGAAACCCTTTACTTTAATGCCAGAAGTAAGATTACCAAATAAATTACCTCCATAGAATTTTTACCTGTATTTTTAAAATGCACTAGTTAGGAGAAAGTAAACTTTCAGATATAACTTTGCCAATTCAAGGATGTTCTGTATTTCATACTGCACTCTGTATGACAGGTTGTTGAACATGTGCCGTTCAGTTATAGAGAGCACAAGTTAATAAAGATGAAGTTCTGATGAACAGGTTATTGAAGGCCAAAATATTAGATCATTGCACTATTCCTTCTCTTGGGTTGCATTTGTGCACTGGTTTCATGTTGGAAATTTGTGGTGCAAATCATGCTTCATTCTTCAGAACCTTCATTATACCACCTCCTGAGTACACAGATTAATAGTCATATTTATAGAATTTTAAGCTTTGGTTGTGCAATAGTGTTTGTTTTAATATGTTTGGTTTAATATGAATTAATATGGTAAATAGATTACTAGAATTTCAAGATGTAAGACAGTACTAATAGTATAAACTTGCACATCCAAAGACAGATTGAATACTATTAACAGCACCTGGAATTTTTCTTTTTCCTGAGACAATCTCTTAACTATTAGTATTCTGTATAATTTTGTTGGCTATTTATGATCAGGTTTAAACACTTTCATGGATAAAGAGATTTTTGAAAAGTCAAAAGGTGACAAGATAAAGTAGCAAATTTTTGGTTTATACCTTGTTTGTCCAACAAAATGTCTAAAACGCCTTACAGACAGAGTTTATAATGCTGTCCTCATGCTACCTGAATAAAAAAGTGTCTTACCAGTTTTGAATGTGCATTTGTGTAGGTACAAGTGTTGTAGGGGTTACAAGAAGCAGATTTTAAATTTAAATATTTTAGATCTTTATTCTAACAAAAAATAATTCTTAAATCAATAGTAAATAATGAGCAATATTTAAATAAAATGTCTGTATGACACTTTATAAACTAAAAAATGTGGTGGAGTTATAAAATAAACCCCAAAGTAGTTGAATCTTGGTTTTTTTCAGAACCTATCATATGTTGAATAGCTGTGGAGTAATTTTATTATGTTTGCTATAGTAATAATATTAGATATCATTATGCGTTGTGGAATAATCTGTGATTTTAGGCATATTCTTGAGTAAAGGGCAAGCACATCAACTGGTCTGCCTGCCGGAGTTCTGGGTGGGATCTTGCAGCATGCCTGTTGCAGTTTGAATTGTTCTAGCACTTCTCGCTTGCAGGGCCTTTATCAAATACAAGATCTGTAGCTTTAATCTCAAGGTAATAGAGAAAATAGTCAGGGTTTGGAGCATAAGTGCTCACTGCAGGGAGTTGAACAGTAGTGGAAACTTAATTTTTAATCCTTATTGCATGTAGGTACTTGAATGGTGATAAAAGGTACACGAGCTTAGTTACTTTCTGAATTTTTCTGTAACTAATTAGGACAGAGCAGGTATCATTATGAGAGAATATATTAGTGTTTTGGGGTCGCAGTGTCTTAGAAAATACTGATTGCAAACCAGAGTAGAGTTTTTTCAGGGTTTAAAGCTGAATATACCCATAGAAAATTTAGACTTGTCTGCACCTTGCATACCATGAGTGTTCATTCTTTTTCTAGATCCAAAACTTCTTGCTGTTGCAGAAATGTCCTAAGTTTATGTCTTATCTTCATAGCTCTGCACTGAAAAGACCTGTGGCATAGTAACTACAGCTTATTGTATTACACTAATTACTTGCTTTACTGATAATTATACTATGTATATATAATGATTTCAATGTAAAAACTTAGCTTGATTAAAATAATTCCATCTTTCAGAATAAGGAGAATTTTTCTTCAATATATAGTGAACTTAGTGGTCACTCTTCTGTCTTTATTGATTTCCACTAGTTGCTTGATTTTGTGATAGAGTATGAAGTGATATACAGATCCTGTTACCCAAGAAATATACTATAATCTGAAGTCTGAATCTGACAAATAGGTAGGTAGATAGCTGAGACTTATAAAACTGAATAGGTAGGTTTAGTGAGTTCTTAATGTATCTCACTGATTTATATTGTTTTTTTAGCTTTAGGAGAATCCTTTAATTCTGAGCTTGGTTTTCTGCCAGTAGATTGTGGAAAATATTCATATCATGAAAACACATCATGAGTTTCTCTCAAAAGGCTGGATGTTAGCTTGTCTGTCTTAGGTTGTAAAGACTCCCACCTGAGTACAGCATAATGTTGCTTCAGTCTTGGTGCTCTTGTGTGGTAAAATAAATACTTCACCCCAGAGAACACGTATCTCTATTGAAAGAGTCTGAAGGAAAAAACCCCTAGGAATTCTTTTAAATATTTTTCAACATCATACTGGCAATTTGACTCCAAAAATACAGTGTGCACTTGAATGTAGAGGTAAGGACAGTCCATTGTATCTGTAAATTACATGAGTTTGTGCTCTTTCTTGTCTGAATTTATTAACTATGCCTTTTCCAGTAGACTGTCATTTACATTTTACAGTAAGACAGTGCTAAGTCCAGGAGGATGATCACTTCCCTAGTCCTGCTAGCTGCACTGTTTCTGATAACACCTAGATGCTATTGGCCGCCTTGGTGTCCTGGGCAGACTGTTGGCTATCAGCTAAAGCCCCCACTCCTTTTCTGCCAGGCAGCTTTCTAGCTACTCTTCCCCAAGTCTGTAGTGTTCCATGAGGGTATGACCAAAGTGCAGGAACTGGCACTTGGCTTTGTTAAACTTCATACAGTTGGCCTCAGCCCATTGATCCTGCCTGTTCAAATACTTCTACAGAGCCTTCCTACCCTCAAGCAATTTAATGAATATGAAAAAAAAAAATATTTCTCGTGTTTAAGGGAAATTCAGGGAATGTTTCTAACAAAAAATGATAGTTCAGTATGCCAGTTAACACGGCATTCATGTGTTCCTTGAAAAGCAAGAGGATAAGCTCACGTAGAGGTAGGTATAGTACAAGTATAGGTATACAGCATAGATAGTTATATTTTGGATTTTATGTAGAGCTAACTAGGATATGTAGGAGCTAATTGTTCAGCCATCAGTTGCATTTTGCATAAGACATCTTATTCCAGCAGAAGGACCTGACATGTGGGATGTCCATATGTATCTTTTGCTTTCTCTTTGGTTCCTCATTCATTGCAGGGCTGTAACTCTGCTACTTCTGCATGAGTCATATGTTATATGAAACTGACAGGGCAGGGACTGTAGTGGCTTAACTGTGATCATGTGTAGCTGATGGAACCCTAGTTCTTAAAATTGTGGTTTCATTCAAACTGACTTTTAAAAAAACATTATTAATAGTTTTGGTAGTGTTGCTCATTAGTGGTTTTAAGCAGAGCAACAAGCATATTTTAATTGCAAGACACGACTATAAACCAAGTGATCTGAATCTCATTCTGTCTTGACTGTGCAGATGTGTCTTTTGGTAAATTGTCTGTTTTCTTAACTGTGAAACAGAACTAGACTGTCACCAGGTTTAACTCACTGAATTACATGAAGTACTTCAGAATCCCTTACTTTCTGTCTCTATTGTAGTATTGCGCTGTTTAGTGATAGTGATAATGGCAACCTGCAAATAGAGATTACCACCTTCTCATACTATGTCACAGAGATCCTCTACTATGTAGCACAGCCATTTAATCATTTCTGGTTTAGACTTAATGGTGACTTCAGTACTGAAGCAGCGTAGTTGGTGATTCGAAGACCACCATAATCCAACTTTGTAACTTTTAAATTTAAAAACTAAATGTAAACTTTTAGGAAATACAGTATTTTCTTAAGAGGCCAACTTATTACTTTTTCTATACAGCTGCTGCTTTTTATTTGACATTTGGGTAATAAAAGTGCTGATGGCACCTTAGCTACCCTGGTGTAATTAAGGAAAACATCTGTTACAATGTATTTGATGTCCTTATTGTTCATGGAAATGGGAGCTAATAATCTGTCAAATATTTCAGCATTTCATTGAAATAAGTGTACATCAAGTGGAAAAGGACCTATCAGGTACGAATAGTTTACTGTTTTTTCTGTTGTGAAAATTCCATGGATTAGGTTATATCCTTGAACAATATTTGTAACACGGATTCAGCTGCTTTTCTAAGATGGATTTAGCTGTGATTTTTTTTAGTGTTTAAATAATCTTTGTGCCAGGCTTGATTTGATTTTTAAAATATACTAATATGTTGCTTGTCTTCCTAATTTATATTTTAATTTCTTTTTCTCTAGATACCTGTAGATATATTAGTGATTTTATTAAGATACCACCTTTTAAAACTAAGTACTGCTAAATTTTAATAGGCAGTGGAATATGCTGGCATGACTAATACCAAGTCTATGATTAATATTGTTATTTCCTTATTACATAGTTACTGTCCTCCAAGCAAAAATCCATTAGAGTTTAGTGGGATAGAGTGAACAATTGAATCGCCACAATGCAACATCCTTCTTGGTTCTTCCTTTATCTTGCAGCTCTATTAGAGCTAAAAGCCTGAGCTGCAAAGAAAAGAGACAATTGAGCAGCAGATTTAAAGCGTGTACTGTGAGACAAGTTTTATTTGTGGCTTTGATTGCATTGATATTTTTATTGAAAAGACTTAAGCTTCTTTGCTTCTTTAGGAAGCAAATGTATGTGTGTATGTGTATTTTACCCTCCAGAAGACTTTTGGAAAGATTTCATTTTTCACAGCATCTTCTAGTTGTGGAGCTATACCTCAGTTTGACTTTGGTACGTGGGCTCCATTTTTTTCTTTGCTGTGCATAGATGTAATATTGTATAATAATTAAAGAATGGGACTGGGTCTGCCATAGACCACTGGAGTCCCAATTACTTTAAACCTAGGTCAAATTATTTTTAACCTACTTCTTTGTAGTTTATATTTAAAAAGGGATAGTCCACTTCGGCTAGGTGTTCTGAATTTTTGTTTTACTTGGACTAGCTACTCCATAACAATATAGTAAGACTACACAACAAATAGCATAGAGCATCAAAAGCTTCCAAAAGGCACAAGAAATAAACATATACAATACATTCCAGATGAATATAGGAGAAATTAAGCCTGTAGGCATGAAAATTATCTTCACTGGTCAAGATCACAAAAGTTTAATTTGTACACATGAACTAGAAAATACTGTTCTACTGCTAACAACAGTGTTTTCTTTAAATGGGAAACAACTGTGTGCTGTATAGACTGAAAGGAAGTGTTTGCATCTAAAACACAACCTCTATTTCTTGTGGTTTGACATGGACCCAAGAGAGCACATTGGACAAAACAGCATGTGTACTGATTTAGCTAGTATGAAGGAGTCATAAATAAAAGGTGTGCTCAAAGAAGTGCAAGTGTGCACACACATAGATTTCTGACATTTTTCCAGCAGTTACAGCACCTGAATTATCATTGTTCTGGCTATAGTAAAATCAGATTGGTGCCAGGAGTACCTTTTTTTTTTTATCCAGGGGTTATCTGCATACCTGTGCATATTTTTAGGTCTCTTTTTTTTTTTTTTCCCACACCCCCCCCCCCCCCCCCACCGTGGGTCTTTGTCTTTTGTTAGTTTGTTTGGTGAAGGAGGAAGAGGAAATGAGAATGGACTATTTTTCAATAGTAACCAATGGTGGACTCTTCCAGCTACATACAGGAGGCTTCCAGATGGCCCACCCCATACTTCTCAACCACTAGTATGGTACTGGTGACTTGGTATCTGTTTATCAGCACTGGGTCTATTTCTTGATGTATACCTTTTTCTTAGCATCGCCCACATAGTGCTGGTGTCTTTCTACGAGTTCAGTTCAGTACTACCTGTTTCCCATTAGCTGTTTTGCAAGGCTGTGGGCAGTAGTGAGAAGGTTCATAGATCACAAGAAAAACTTTGCAGGTGTGGTTCTAGAGGGAAGAAACTCTTCATTAAAAGTTACAAAGGTTACCTGTTACTTTGATATTTATTTTTTTTTTTTTTTTTTTTTTGGGCAGAGACCTGCAGGAGTTGTTGCCTCCCTGTGCTGTTCGTACTTTACTGAGTGAAATGGGAAATACTCTGTGCTCAGGCTGAAATGGCATTACCAGGGTAATGACATATATCTTCAAATGAAGTCTAGCAGATGTGCACAGCTTTCTTCCACTTAGCATGCCCTTGTCAAGCCAGTACTGATCCAGAATATTTCAAAGGTCCTAATTATGCTGACCCATTAAAAGGAAAGTTCAAGGGAATACTCTACACCAAAAAGCCTCCAATATTTTAACATGTTGGTGTGCAGTAGAAAGTACTGAGGATATTTCCAGATTGCCTGAAATGCCTTCCCTCTGTATACAAGTCTGAGTATAATGTATTTACATATTAAATGGATACAGATGTGTTTCACAAAATCTTAATCTCTTAAATCTCTTAAGGGTTTTTTGACATCTTTCGTTTAGGCATCTTTACATGAAAAATCTAATACAAAACACGTTTAAAATCCCATGTGCATTTCAGATCGCAGCATACTGTTTCTGAATCACTGATTGCAGAGAATCGTTGGTGAGAGCTAGCATTTTACTGTAATGAATGCTAACAGATAAAATATTTTGTTTAAACATCTTTCACCCTGAAAGATTAAAGGTCTCACAAACTGGATAAAGCACCTTTCCATCAGTCAGTGTGAGGTTGTAGAGTAAAATGGATCACCTGCAAAACAATGGCAATGAGAAAATATTTTTTCTAATGAAAACACAGCAGTTTGGAATTTGGCAATACCAAGAGATAAAAATTTTTACTTTTACTGCTACAACTACATCTTTTAATATCCCAGAAGATGTCAAACCCCAAATTTATCGAAACAGGAAACTGTTATCTCAATGGGAATGTGCTTTTTTGAATCATCTTTTGGTGTAGATGTTGCTTAGATAGCTTTGAGTTGTGGACCATCAACACTGTTATGCTGATTTTTCTGAATTTTTGCAGAAACTGATAGCACAGAAAATTGTAAAATTTAAATTAAGATTTGAGGAGCCTTGACTTAGTGTGGCCTGTAGTTTCTGCATTCACTTGTGGTATTCTGACATACCTAGCTGCAATGTAACAGAATTTTACAAAGCCTCTTGTTTTTCTTCTGTTGTTGATGTTACCATTCTTGCTTCAGAAGACACATACGCTCTATATATAAACAGTCTATAAATTCTGTTTTTTATAAGATTTTTATACTCTCAAATGGTAACTAACTGCTGGCAATAATACATTTCCATGGGATTATTGCCTAATTAGAAAAAATGAGAAAAGCTAGAATAAGGGTTGCAATGGGATAAGTAGCCTGATCATTTTGGATGAATATATCAGATGTATGCCTAACTTTATAGCATGAGGTCTTCATGACTTCCAAACTGATTAAACCTGTAATTCAGCACTTTTTCATCGTTATGCTGAAATGCAAATGAGCTTTTTTACTTCTTGGAATTATATGCTAATCTCTTTTCTTTCCAAAATTTCTGTAAATGTCCTTCAGTTAATTAATATCCAGTGTGAGTACCTCCAACTCAGTTTTGTCAAGACCCTTAAAGTTGAGATGATGATGAAAATTATCTTCAAAATGTTGGGGTAATATTATTCATTTTACAGGGTAATTGTATTGGATACCAGTCCAGAAAAATATATATGTATTTGTGTAAAAGTACAGATTTATGTTTTTTTATACATTTGGGACATACCTTTTTATTAATGTTTTTGAAGAACAGAGTACTTTTCTCAACTTCAGTTAGGTGCAGTACAATTATTCTATGATTCTAGGATTCTGCAGCAGAAAGGCTACCGTTGCATTAAATGGCACACAAGTATGTTCTTATGTGTTCTCAGCTTCAGCTTTTATCACAGAACACAGTCCCTAAAGGACTAAAATATCTTTCTCAGATTAGATCCTGAGCTGCTGAGAAGTTTAGCAGTGTTAACTGCATATATTGATCTAAAACATTACTTCAAATACAAATTTGTTCAAGAACTATTCTTTATGTCACTGGGAAGTTGATAGCATTTAGAATTGAACAAATGGGAGTAGGCTTGTACATTAATATTTATTCAAATTTAGAATTAAAATTTAATTTCAAACTCTTTAAGGCCATTTTGTATTCATTTTTCATGAGCATTTATATGCTGGTGGTTGATTAGTGTGACTGTTCATGAAAAGTAAATGTTAAGGTCATATTTGCCAACAGCAAATTTTATATTGAATATGTAAATGTGAAATTTGCGACTAGCTGTGTGTTTGACCCCAGCCTTGCAATGGGATTAGTGTGAGCAAACTTATTCTGGGACTGATCGTTCTTTTTTTCACCCTGAACTGGCACTCTGCTTATTCCAGCGAAATATTCAAGCCATGTTTTCTACAATCTTAGACCTATTTCTGTTCGTAAAAGATTTAAGCAATTAAGAATGTACTTTAAAATTCCGTGTCAACTGGATGACTTTTGCTTTTAAAGCATTAGGAACATGAACAATAGGTGAGATGTTATGTTGTTTAGTAGTGTTTATGCATTTTGAGTATTGCTAATGATCATTTCACAAATTGCATGTATAAAAAGTTTATTAAATCTGTTAGAAATTTCATATAGAACTCAGCTGTTATTCTAGCAAATCCAAAGTGTGGAAATAGTTTAAAGGAGTGGAGGGTTCTTGTATTAGATAAGCAAGCAGCTGCTTTGTTTTGTTATTCAGGACTGTTTGAGTAATAAAGGTATTTTACAAGGATGTAGTTGCAGATATGATGAGTACAAGGAATTTCTGCATATTATCTGTGCATTAAAATATGGCCTAGACTTCATTTAAGAGAAAAAGTCATGGATCCTCAAAGGTAAATGTGCAAAGCCTTTGAAGGTTGGTTAATGCTCTGCAAGTGTTGACAGCTTTTTTTATGTTCTCCATAACATGTAGTTGATTGGGGGGAGGGGTGGGGGGAAAACCCACACGCAGTCTCTGTATAGGCTACTGTCACAGTTGGCTTACGATTTATTATGAAGTTAAAAAAAGTCTTAAATAAATCCTCTGTAGGCTGATGGAATAGTGTATCGTTCACCTGGCTATATGCACCAGTGCACAGATGATGCTGTGCAAGCTTTTGGCTAAGATGTGTAGAAATCAGTAGCTGCTATTATAACAGTGGTGTAAATGCTGCTTGCATTTTAGTAGGATCTTTTCCCTCATTAAAAGGATCACATGTTTCTCCCAAAGTGGCTTCAGCCAATATTTGGTTTGGATGATGTCAAGGAAAATGATACCAAACAAAATCTGGTTCCTGTGTAAATTTCTGAGCTATCATACCAATAAGTGATTTAACGAAATATATACAATTGTAATGAAAGTGTCTAGTATTGGTAGAAGATGAAATATACATGTTAATATGACTAATTGAAATAGAATTATGTTTATGAATTTGTAATAGACTGATGGTGGGATTTGGTAATTTATCTGAATTTATGGTAATTTTGCCAGTTTCAGTTGTGAATTGCAATTACAAAATTATCTTCCAAGTTGTGTTGTCCAAAATAAATTGTTTCCTTTTTCATGTCTTTAAACAGCACTTATTCTGCATTTTTTTTTTCAACCACCCTAAGTAAAGTTCTAGTGGTATTCCAAACACTTCCAGTATTAAGGGATTTTCCTTGTTCTTCTTAGCTAGTTGTTTTGGAACTCATTAAATACATAACTACAAAGATGTGTTCATGAATTAGCTTGGAAAGATAGTAGGATATGAATATGTAAAATGGTCAAAGTATATCAGCTGTTTTGAGTTTAAAGTAGAGAACTTTTTAACTACACAGATCTTTTTGTGCAGCTGAGTAATCCTAGAGAAGTAGAGCCATACACAGGTTAGGTAATGTGAAAACAAGATAGGTGTTTTTGGCATGTAGTCAGTACATTGGAAAAGCTCATGAAACTTGAAGAGTTTGAGTCTTTGGATTTTTTTTATTTTCTTGTTATGAGCAACTGCACAATAGGTAGAACTGAATGGCTAATAAATGTATCTTTGTGTAATTTTTTTATGGATTACAGTCCCAGAACAATAGTCATAGAATGGTCTGGGTTGGAAGGGACCCCAAGGATCATACAGTTCCGAACCCCCTGCCACAGGCAGCGCTGCCAACCTCCAGGCTGGGATCTAAACAAGGTTGCCCAGGGCCCCAGCTGACCTAGCCTTGAACACCTCCAGGGATGGGGCATCCACCACCTCTCTGGGCTGATTGTTCCAGCACCTTACCACTCTCTCTGTAAAGAACTTACCCCTATTACCTAATCTAAACCTTCCCTCCTTTAGCTTTAATCCATTCCCCCTTGTCCTGCCATTATCTAAACTCTTAAGAGGTTGATTCCCCTCCTGTTTATATTCTCCCTTCAGGTACTGGAAGGCTGCAATGAGGTCCCCCCGCAGCCTTCTCTTCTCCAGACTGAACAAGCCTAGCTCCCTCAGCCTCTCTTCATAGAGGAGGTGCTCCAGCCCTCTGTTCATCTTTGTGGCCCTCCTCTGAACCCTCTCCAACAGTTCCACATCCTTCTTGTATTGGGGGCCCCAGATCTGGACAGAATACTCTGGAGAGGGACAGAGCAGAGAGGGACAATCACCTCCTTGTCCCTGCTGGCCACCCCTCTTCTGATGGAGCCCAGGATAGCATTGGCCTTCCGAGCTGCAAGAGCACACTGCTATTCCCTGGAGTATAGGTTGGGAAATGCTAATAAAACACTTTGTTTGGAATAGAATTAATATTTGCACTAGAATCAACAGTTTGAAATTTGGTTGGGATGAGTCAGAGAATATGATGATCGACCACACTAAGTACTGTATTAGAGTTGGAATCTATATAGGGAATTAATATCTCTCATTTTTCAGAATCTGGTGTGAAATGTTTCAGTTCAGGGACCTATGATGTCCCCTGTTGACCTATGGTCAGGGACTCCAGGGTATGGTGGTTCAGTTTTGGTAGACATAAAATTTTATAACAAGTTCAAATTCCTTGCTTTTCATAGCTTCTGTGTGGGAAAGACCACCTTCTAATGATTTTTAATATGAACTGTGATGACCAGTAAGTGTAGTCTTTAGTAAAACAATTCAGAATTAGGTTACGTGACCCAAGATTGCAAATTAAGCACTTAGAGCAGTATTTTTATTGATGATATATATTACTGAAGCTAAGATAAGATTAATGAAAGAACAGGAAAATGCTGAGGTACTTTCCTGGCAAATTTTTCCTTTCTTTTCTCCTGCTTCCATTGCTATCCCTTGCTGAGGCACTCCTGTATTATTTTTGGAAAGATAAACATTCAACAAAGCAATAATTGCAGCCTATTGCTTTTCTTACTGAAAAACTACTAAACATATTTGTGTTGGTTATGGAGCTGTTCTAGTTCTGGCCAGGTGTTGTCATTTGGCCCTGGCTAGAGGCCAGATGCCAACCAAAGCCACTCTATCACTCCCCTTTTTAGCTGGACAGGGGAGAAAAAAAATATAGACAGAGAGGCTTAGGAGTTGAGAGAAGGACAGGGAGAGATCACTCCACAGTTAGTGTCATAGGCAAAGAGACACTTAACACCAATACTAAGTAGCTTTTTGCTATTTAATCCATACATCTTTGTCAACACATTGTTTACTACTATTCATAGTTAATTATTAGAACAGAAACTTGAGATAGGTGAATTCATGTGCCTGAAGTCTAGGCCTTTGCAGAAGATCTCAAATATTAAAACTCTAGGGCTCTAGAAAAAACAGACTGGAAACAAAACAATCTTACCCTTTAATGGTACAATATATTTGAAAGTAACCTTGAAATACTTGAATTATCACTGCCACAAAAAGCCAGCACATGGGTTGACAGTGATAGTACTTGGCTGATTAGGTATTCACAGTCTGTGTACAACAAATGTGAGGGAGCTTCCTTCAAAGTGAGAGCAAAATGGCTGAGCATCCTGCTGAGCATCTATCCATTTCTTTATCAAAAAAATTAGATGACTGACAACTGGTTTCTTCAATTTGTTATTAAAATGACTGAAGTGCTAAAAGCTCATTACTGCTTTGTCAGTGGAATAATATGCTACCAATTCTTCTAGGTTAATATGGATATACCTGTGCAGATACATGCATTGTTCACAAATGTACATTTTACAAGCCTGAACAAGCAACACTTTTAGATTCACAGAGTCTTCATTTTACTAAAGCAACTCTATAAAGTTTAGAGCTAAACTGATGCTAGGAAATGAGGAAGAGAAGTGAAGTTATCTCTTGCTATTGGTAAAATCCACTCATATCTATAAAAATGTAGCAATTCATACTAGCTTGTGTCTTCCAGACAAATGGGTGTTTTTCAGACAGAACTCTCCATTACAATTAAGCACATTACTTTTGGCTGTTTCTCTTTTTTTAATAGAAATAACTTTCTATTCATGAATATGAGCTGTTTGGTATACCACTAAAAACATTCTGCAGTAAGAGTAGATTTCCTGTTGTACCTCATTGTCTTTCTACAGGGAGGAACAGCAGTGTGTGATGGTGTACACCCTGAATAAGGACACAAAGTGAATCAGTCCTATAAGGCACAGTTCTGTAGCTGTTCATTTGTTATGCAAAATAAAGAAGAACAAGTAAAATAACAAATAAAGAGCTTTCAACTGAACGCTACGTAAAGACAACTAATAAATTTAATTTAAAATCACATTTTCTTCAGCTAACCTTACTTTCTAGTCATTACTAAGCCATTCCGAGAAATAAGTGAAATTGGATCAATAGCTTTCTTGTCCTTGTAATCATTATCTAGTAGTTTTCTAATCTTTTCTCTAGTCTTTATTCTGCATGTCAGAATCTTTTCTCTTTCTGCATTATATGCTTCATCCACTCCAAAATCCGCTTCAGTGAAGTAAGTACTGCTGCTTCCAACTAAACTGTGTACCATCTTAAATTCTTCATTCTTTAAGGTAAAGAGGTTTGGGAGAGGTTGTAGAGGAAGGTCACAGTAGACTACTTAAGACAACTTTGAGCCTTTACAGAAAAATATTATCAAATGAAATCATGTTGACCTGTGGCTTATTTGACTCTTGGAAGAAAGATTCAAGGGCAGGATTTACCATCTCAGCTTTTCACAAATGACATCTACTTATTCTTGGGTATCTTCAAAGGTGACTTTGTAAATTAAAGTTTATAATGCTGTAACTTCTCTGCTTCTACCCTACTGCTGAGTAAAAGAGAAATATTTTTTTTTAAAAGTCAGAGGGTAGCTATATTTTTCCTGCACTTTGTCTATCCACATCTGTCCTTTCAATAGAGAATACATGCCTGTGAGTTTCTGCTTTGTCTATGGCTTTTCTGAACTGTGCAACTGCTACCTAAGAGGAGAAACATAAATGTTCTATGAAGGCTGAGGAAATAGTATGGTTTCTCTGATGGAATTCAGGACTTCAGAGTCTTGACCTATGGTTCCATGGATTACAAGTCCTCATCTTTTTATGAAATGAGTAATGCTTGTGAATTCTGAGGTATAAAACGTGTCAGAACTGGGAAGTGCTTGTTGGAGGGGCTCATGTTACAGATAAAGTTGTTGGCATGCAGTTTAAGTTGATGAAACTTGTTGTAATGTGTGTATTGCACACTCAAGTGTAAGTGCACGCTACACTGTAAATTCTGCATCGACAACCACTGTGCTATTTTAAATAACAAAGACTTCAATTTTAGATTTCAGATACAGAATCAAATAATCTGTTATAATATCGTTACTCCTCTGTAGCAACCGGTGTGGAGTTGGAAGTATTGTGTTTAAAGGCAAAGTGGATACATTTTCTTGAAAAATTGCTTTAAGTTAATTAAATGTCATGTGATTCCTTATAAAAGCATCCCTACATATGTTTAGATACATGCATGTAACTAAATCTGTAGGATAGGTTGTTAATAGGCATAGATTAAAGAATAGCAATCCTCCATAAATTGTTTACAAGGCTTTCATGCAAGCATCAGCATGACAAGGAGGGTTGTGTGTGTTACCCAGCTACCAGGAAAACACAGCAGAAAGGGAGCAGGTCCATGTTCTTTTAAAACGTTTGACATGTCACTGTGTAGCAGCTCTCCAAACACTGTTCCCAGCGAGTGAGCTCTCTGCACTTTCTGAGTGACAGAGGCATAGTGCAATCTTCTGTCTTTGTAAACCCACGTTAAATTAACCCTTGAAGAATTTTGAAGATAAGGAGCCAGGAGAATGGGAAGTAGCTGTTCTCTGAAATGGTAGCATGACCTGGTGCTCTTGGACCTCATGTTTTAAACAGGTTCAGATGTTATTCCTCCACTGCTAGATATAGCATTTTGCTTGGTTGCTTTTGTGCCTCCACCCTGGGGAGGTGCCTGGGCTTGCCTTTCTCTACTGTGTGCCTTGAGGTGTTTGTTGGCTGTACCACACAAAAGCTAAAGGCATTAACAAGAGCTGTAGTAGAACTTGTGGGAAGAGTACAGGAAGGCTAAAAGTATTTGCAGGGGGAGAGGTGATTTACGCATTCCTGTGTCCAAAATGCAAGCTGGCCTTTGGCAAAGCTCAAGCTTGTGCTTATCTAAGATTTAAAGTTTAAAATAGCTAGTTTTCCTCTGTGGCTGAGAGGAAGATTAGGTCTCTCATCCATGGTGGAGTGCTTTGGCTGGCTGTTGGAAAGACTTGCTCATAGGATTATGGCACATCTGTGGAAACTACTGCTATTGTTTTGCTTGGAGACTTGAGACAGCTGGAAGGATTTTTTTTTTTTTTTATATGCACACATGCTGGTGTGGATGATGCCAGATCTGAAAGAAAGAGGTGCGTAGCTGAAGAGTCAGGGAGCACACTGTGCAATAGCACAATGCAAAGTCAGTGCTACTATAGGCACCTCAGTGCCCCCCACTCCTCCAATTGACATGTGCCTAGCAAAAATGACAGACAAGCATATAGCAAGCTTTGCATCTGGCTTGATTTCTTAAAAAACAACCCAAACAAGTCATTACTGAGCAGTTATGTTTTGGTATGTGAAAGCTGTGTGGAGTTGCTTACGTTTCTGATGCATTTTGGTCATATATTATATTTCAAGGTGTCCTGTTTGTATTTCTCTTGTAGGTTCAGGTCCTTCGTAACGCAGGGGAAGAAGTGACCCTAACTGTGTCCTTTCTGAAAAGAGCACCTGCTTTTCTGAAACTACCACTGAATGAAGATTGTGCGTGTAAGTCTTTATTACTTGGCCAAAAGAAAAATCAATTCAGTGCTCATGAATGCTTGCAGCTTCTGAACCTATTGTGCATTGAGGGTGATTGACAGCAGCTTTTCCAGTCAGTGTTGCTGCCTGAATGTGAGCTGTTCATATTGCCATGTCTCATAATAACATGCTTCTCAAGTAAAAAAATGGTTGTCGTCTTGAAAAAACATATCAGCAAGCATTTGACTGGTATGAATCAACAAAATTGCAGGTAAAGCAGTAGAATTGCATTAGTTCACAGTGGTTTTCAGGCAATGGCAGATGATGTTTTAGTCTGAAAAAGTTTTGTCTTGTAAATGTGAAAATGAGATTATATGTGTGTGTATAGCCCTCTGAATAGAGAGCTTAACTTTATCATTTAAAAGAGGCTTTGGTGGAGGTGTCTGTCTACCTAAAAATAAATTCCTTTGGGGTGATTAGTATTTTGTTTATGTCCAGCTGAGTTTTAGTCAACTAGCCCCATGAGAAATGTGGAGACAGCTGTCTTCCTTTAATTATATTAAATTGTAAGTGTGGGTGCATAATTATAGACAATTGCGGCATATCTAAGCATATTTATATGTCAGCCTGGGCCTTTTTCACTTTTTCACTTCTGCTTTCCTTCTGCTTCTTGCTCCTAAGAGAGTAAAATGAATTGCTTAGTTTTTAAGCAAGACAACTATACATGCTTTATTTCAATACTTTTAGCCTTTGATTTTAAGTTAGTAAGAATTAAATAAACTGAGTTATGAAATTATGCTTTATGTAAACATTTGTCAAAATGCTGTCTTGATCTTTCACCTAAGTATAAAATTTTAGTGAGACAAATAAAAAAGAATACTATATTCTTAAATAGAAACATATCCCAGTAGATTTGTCCATTTCGTGAAAGGCTGTGGTAGCAGAGTGCTGGGAGTAATGCACACAGAGGTGCATTTGCATTGACCCAATCATGTTACTTTTGAGATGTAGCAGTTTAGGAGATTACTTCTACAAGAACAGTTAGAAATGTAAACTTTAGGAGTAACTAAAGCACTATCAGACTATTGAAAACCAAGTAAGGAGGTACACGCTTTCCTTCTATTATAAAGTTTGCAAAAATCTTCAGGATTCTTCTTATTAAACAGATTATTAACTCTAAATCAGAGCACCAGGAGAGACATTCTTGAGCCTCTGCTAAGCTTGCAAAAGCACCCTGCTCAAGCAAAATGACAGATGCAGGCTGAATGGAGAAAGTAAATGAATGTTAGATATGGCAAATCTAGCGGAGTGGAATATATAGACATACACAAGTTTGAACTATAACATTATACATTAAAGAAGATTTTTTTTTTATGTATTCATGTTTGTATTAGGTGCCCCCAGTGACCAAAGCAGTGGCACATCCTCTCCCCTCTGTGACAGTGGGTTGCATCTCAACTACCATCCCAACAACACGGTAAGGGCTTATTTCTTATTATGGAATTACACAGAAGCATAATAATGCTATCACAGTTAAGTGAAAGTAATTAATAAAGGACAGTAAATTGGGAAGTGCTTTTGCCTTGATAGATATCATCACTATCTTTATCTGGGTAAAAGGGGTTTTGCAAAAGTCTTTCCTCCTGGATTTTTTCCGCAGCATAAGAATTAAATTTATTAAAGTAAAAATATTTTTACTTAATGGTAGAAAATATTTTCAGTATATTTTTTCATTATTTTTACTTCATAATTTCTAGAACTTTTGGCAAAGATGATTTACGTACCTATTTTTTGAGAGAATATTTTACTTTTAGCGATGTAAAATCTTATTAATGATAGCATTATGGAGCAAAGTGGGGTTTTTTTAAGGATGAAATGTTGCAGATGTCTGATCAGATTTTTAGTAAAAGATGACTTTGAAGTGCCACAAGGGGTTTTAAGCCATTTTCTTATCCAAGACTGTCTATTTTCTGTATATATCTCTATATATGTAAGCTTGCAGAAAAGCTATTGTAGCAGATCCAAAGCCTATTTTCTTACCCACCGAATTTCTAACTCTTGTTAGGATGAAAAACATGCTTCCATTTGTGAATCCTATTTCTGCAGGTGTTGAAACTGATGGAGATGAACTATAGTTTTTATCTGAAGTGACAGTAATTTACTGAAACAGCTCTCTTTCAGTGTAAATAATAGTATCAGACATCATAAATCTGTAATTCACCCTAAATTAAATCCTTCGGCTGAAGATCAGGATGTGGTTCTTATCTCAGATGCCCCTTAGAATGGAATGCTTCATAAAACCAAATGAGACTTCTGTATGAATTCCTAAATTATGTACAATCCTTATGTCATGGTCCTTCATTTTTCTCAGAATATTGCCTAGAATGCATTATCACTTATGGCCATAGTCTTGCTCTTAATTTATGGAATTGGAAATTTGCATGAAAGAGATGTCTGACTCAGAATTTGGAGTAGACTTGACTGGTTTTAATCTCTTGTCAACAATTCAGTCATTTGCAGCCAGATCTAGGCCTACGATTTGCACCTAAACTTTTTACCACCTTTCAGCTTTTTCTTCAAGTTTAATCACAGCTGAATAAAGGCTCCTGAAACTAGACAGGAAACCTTAAAAATTAAAGATAATGTCCTCATAGTCTTCCTAGTCAATCATTTATTTGGATTAAATCTATGAAATGTCTCACTGGAGATTCAAAGTTTTAAATAAGTGAGTCTACTTATGAAAAGCCTGCTCTTCAGCTAAAATGGTATTTTATATACACAAAAGATTGGTTGGATAGATAAAACTGGTTTATATATAAAATTCAGGTTGGAAATGCTTTTTACTCCAGAGATCACATTCTAAAAAAAAAAAATGCACATACTTAATTTTGTAGCAGTTATACTATAGAAGATATAGGTAAGAAAAAAAAAGTCTGAGACTAAGAAATCGTAAATCATACGTGATTAGCAGGTACAGGTTTGCTGATACTAAAAGTACTTCATACACTTCAGTAAAATCATTTTTCTTCAGAAAAATAACCACTAGCACTGTTTTTTAAAGTGTTTTATAAAGAAAGGAAGAGGCGTTGGATTTTTAAAAATAAATTTTATCACTTTATAAACATTTCTCATTTAAATCTATATTCT
The DNA here is from genome assembly GCA_020800305.1 of Porphyrio hochstetteri. Classification (NCBI taxonomy): domain Eukaryota; kingdom Metazoa; phylum Chordata; class Aves; order Gruiformes; family Rallidae; genus Porphyrio; species Porphyrio hochstetteri. The sequence goes on along the minus strand of CM036906.1, from coordinate 46,011,893 downwards.
GTATAATACTGGGGAAGTTAGACTGTAGGTAGTTAAATACCTACACTAAATACTTACACTTATTTGTGTAAGAAATGACTTTTGTAAGTATGTTAAATTAAAATACTCATGTAGTTTTGACTAAACAATTCTCATATGTTCAAATCCTGTCCAGTTACCATATTTTGAGGTGGTCATTAGGATAAACATGTATGTTAACGTGTACAGGGTCACAGGAAATAACTGAATTACAGTTGTATAGTGAATAATTTAGAGATCTCCTTTATTGGGCAGACAGGTGTAAAACTAGTAGCTGACGTGATTGATATGAAGTAAATAAGTAAATACTTTTTTTTAAATGACCAGTCATGAATAGGCCATCTGTTTCCCCTAGGTTTATAGAAGAGTGTTCCTCATGATTCATCTAAGCGTATTGATTTTGAGGTTTATATAGATTTCTGTTATTTGTGAGAAAGTTCATAATCTTCTTTCCATTGTTAGCTAAAGCTGATACTAAATGATCTATGGAAAGTTGAACACATTGCCAAATGAAATATAAAGTATTTTGAAATTATTTATTTCTAAATTTACTGGGTTCACTATAATAAAGGCCAAAACTGAGAAGGACTTACGTAGTTTGTTGGGTTTTTTTTTTTCAGGATACATTATCATGTTCCTCATGGCCAGCATCCCCAGGACTTAGGTGGGAAAAAAGGTGGTGTGATCTCCGGTTAATTCCACTTCTTCATTCACGGTTTTCCCAGTACCTTCCAGGATCAGATTTGTGCAGGTAAAAAAAAGTTCAGAAAGTTGAAATTTAACTTCTCAGTAAACAGATACAAGTCTTAGGGAGTTGCTTTATTAGAAGAATGGCATTATTAGTTCCACTGCAGTGACATCAAACATAGGAGCTTTCATAAAGGTCTGTCTACATCCGCCTTGGCCCATGTTTTGCTCTTGATATCATCCAGGACCAAGGATGTGGCAAAAATGTGATCTTCCCACTTGTGCCTAGTGGGCAGCATGTTTCTCAGTTCCAGGTTGCATGTAGGTAATCATATTTAATAACTGCTAACACTCATGTCATCCAAAGCTTCTAAGCTGCTGCTTCTTATTTTGTTTATATTAAATCTCTCACCTAATAATTTCATTGGGTGGAATAATCTTGTATGGGAACAGCAAGGGCTGGCTGCCCCATGGAGAAGGCCAGCCAGGGGGAGACAGCAGTAACAAGGCTGAATGAGGCAGACAAGGGCCCCATCCCACTGTTCCCAATGGATGGGCAGAGTAAGCCTAGGGATGGTCTTCAGACTGGTGCATCATGGTGAGGTAGGTCTCAGGTCAGGTTGGGAAGTCAGCCCACAGGTGAAGTCTGAATCAATGGGAGACATGTCCAGGCACAGGCATAACATTAACCAAAAGTAGATGAGGACCAAAGGCAAGAGCCTGAGCTGATAACACAGCTCCCAAATGAACAGTGGGACAGGTTCCCCACTCCAGTTCTTCCACAGCAGCCTGATAGCCAAGCCATGGCAGTGCTGTCCTTAAACACAGGCAGCCAGGCACCCAAGACAGGAAAGATGGTGTACTCTGGGCCCTGACCCTTACATTGAGACAAATGCTAAATAAGCATTCTTGATTTATGTTTTTATAACTTCAGTTTTAGGCCTTCTGGTTTGAAGGATCCCTATTGTTAGTTATCTCCTTTTCAGAAAATAGTTACATATCTCTGATTTTCTTTCTTAATATGCTTTTCTTTTTAATTATGTCTTCTATGAAAAAAAGTGGTCAGGACTGCAAAGAGGATCCCTCTTGATTTATATTAAGACATAATGATGTTTTCAGTTTGTCTGTTTTTGTCTAATACTTCATAACAACCTTTTGACTGTCAGTGGGCGCTGAGGTGATTTCCAGAGAACTGTTTGTAGTATTTCTTGCATTTTGTTCCTCAGTATTTATTGATACAATATGGTTCTTAATTGCTTACATATAGTTAACGCTGTTTTTTCCCATGTGTTACTTTGCATTTATTAACATTAAATTTTATTGCTACTTTGTCTCCTGATCATTGGGGAAGCTGGCCAAAGCTCATAGTCAGGCTTAAATTTATTGCATCATACAGACCTGCAACTTGTCATTTTTTAATATTAATCAGGAATTTATATTGTTTTTCAAGTGTTATGCATTTAAGTATAAAAGAAAGTAGCTACAATATCCAACAAGGCATAGTATAAAACCAAGAAGATATTTGTCAAAAGATTTTAATGAATAGGTGGTGTGTGGATTTATTTATCTGTATATAGAAGAATGAAATTCTAATACTAAAATGTTCTATGAGTTCCAGCTTGTAAGCCATTAATTGGTGGACAGATATCTACAGCTTTAGAGCATCTTTATGCATTACTGCTGCTAACCCATCAGAAACATTAACTCTTAAAATAAGCACAAAGGACGTACCATTTGTAAGGCTATGAGGCCTTATTAACTGAAATAAACTCCAGCTTTGCTGTGTAGCCTTCCTGTCTGCCAACTTAGATGTGTGAGTCTGGGAAGAATAGTGTTATGCTGTATACCCTGATGGCTCTCCAGGTGTGAGTAGTTTAAAATTTCCTGTTCCTCCATTCAAACACATGTGAAATTCCCTACTTGATACAGAAAAGCCTCAGTAATATTTCTGGAAAGACTGTTTTGTCAAAGAACCTCCTGCATGTCTTTCGTTATGCTCACCTTTCTAGTGTCTCTATGGGTCCTACAGTCAAGTGAAGGTATCTGTCCCTGGGAGTGGGTTTATGGTCTCCCCTAGAAACTACGGGAGGAGAAGTATTCTTCAACCTCGGTTTGGGGTTCATGTGGGGTGAATTTTATTGTTTTGTATCACAGTCTCCTTCCTTCTCACTAGCTCTCAGCAAACATTTGAAAGTTGCATAAAAACCTCCTCCGGACTCTGTTAATTCTAAGGACTGATTTTCCTATTCACAGAGCTGAAATTAAAGCAGGTTAGGCAGTCGTCATTTCACCACTAGATATCTGTGAAGCTAAAAACAGCCTGCAGATAGCAAAATCATATTTACTTAGCTGCGTGATTCTTGTTCTATTAAGGATCAATGACTGGCCCAGGGAGTCAAGGTGTAAACCAAAGGCTACAATGCCTTACTGGCTGAACTGACTGAAAGGGAACAGAATATAGTCACTGCATCAGCAGGAGGTTTTTATTAAATTCTGTGAAAACCTTCAGCTCAGTGTTTAACAATGGTTGAAACAGAAATAACTAAGAGTATGAAACATAAGGGGCCCAACACTGTAACAGGCAAATCTGAAATCTGTTCTGCTGCAGATAAGATAGTGGATTGAATAGAACTACTCACATGGAAAATTAGGACATATTCAACTATTCATAGATCTTAATTTTTAAAATTCGGACTTGTGCATCAATAAAACACAAGCTTAAGTGCACCTTATAAAACTTGTAAATTGCAGACAAAGATTTTTTAGGTAGTAATGATATTTGATATTTAGAATTTCCAGAAAATTAATTTAGAAGCATATTCATATAAACCAGTGTGCTTGAATTCATAGTCAAACCTGTCCTACGCTGTCTAACATGAGGAAGCAAGAGTACTTAAAAGAAACAAAAATGCAGTATGAATGAGAAGTGGGTTTTCTCCAAAAAGCTGAGCCAATATTTTATGTTGCTAGGAAAACAGCTTGTAAGAGTCTCTAAAGTTAGTGTAAATATTTTAAAATCTGACTCCCTATCAAAATTTGTTACGGTAAAGGTAGATATTCTTTAGAAGACTGCTATAAAGAGCAACATCAAAGAAAGGACATTGAAAATAATATAGGAAAGCAACATTAAATAGAATTTAATTCATTACACTCTCTATAGTTAATATTTACGGCCATTTTCACTAATAACATTTTATGTTTCAGTTTGAAACGACTGGCACAGAAATACATCATATCATTATCACATCAACTATTACGCCTCATAATCATATTCTAACTTTTCTATAGGCATACTTGAGATGCATGAATTTACAGACAGTTTTAATACAAAATTCCAGAGGACATTCAGGTTAATCTTGGAAAGCTTATTAATTTTGATCATAACTCTTGAGTTCCAGAATGCACATAACCTGAGATGTGTAGTTGAATAAGAATTCCTTTGATCTTGTTATTGTAAAATGATTCATTTGCTATTTGTTCTGTCTACTACAAAACACAAATTTAATACATTATTTTTTCAGGTTGTGTGGTAGTATGGATTTTTGCTGGTAGACTAATTCAAGAACATACTATTACTGTAGTCTAAGACTAAGGATATCTACTGCCCAGACACATTCAGAGGTCATTTAATAGGTATCCATGCATCTTATAGTCAGTGCTTATTGATACTTGGGCAAGAATATTCTGGATGAGTGGTTTTGTATGTGCGCAGGTCAAGTACCTAGGAAGAGTAGGACCAGTCTGATGCCCCGAATGCATGAGAGTCACTGTGTTCCTAGTATAAGGGAAATTTGTGTGTCAGGATGGAGTCTGGAACAGAGTGGGTTTTCTTTGCGTAGTGTCACACATGAAGACTTCCATTGAATTCCTGCTTTGGTTTACAGTAGGCTGAATAGAAAGAAGGGGAGTCCTAAAAATGCTTTTTTTCCCCCTGCATGTTAATCAACAAATTTGAGCATCTCTTTATGTAAGGACTGACTTAGAATTTTATTCTGGAAGAATAAAATAAAAGGATATGGTAAACAAATGCTGAGTACATTACCTGAAGATGCTATAAATAATTCTTCCTCAAAAACATTACCTGAATAATTGTGAAAATGAGTCATTGAAAGAAGTAGCTCTCAATTTGTCCGTTTGGACTGCAACAGAAAATCACTACTTGTGTGATTAGGCAACTGAAATGATAAGCTAACTGATGAATTTAGATAAACCACTGGCCTCTGCAATCATGTTAGGATATACAGGTCTTACCCTCCTGTAGGGGCTAGTTCTCATGACAGGACTCTCAAAATGAAGGCATGGCACTAATTTTTAATGCTTCTCCTGAATGAAGGAAAAGCCGGTACTTGACATGGATACAGCAAAGACCTTTATGGTAGAGATAGGTTCAACATTACTAAAATATAATTTCAAGAGGGGAAAAAAACCCTACCACACAACTTTGAAAAATGAGTATCTGTCTTGATGTCAGAAACTGTCTTCAGTGACACTCACACTGAAGACGACAGTCCCTTTGTCTGAGCCATTCTCAAAGTATCTGAATGTTGTGCTTAATTTTAAACCATTATTTGATCATTAATGGATGGGTTTCTAGTAGAATGCCAGCATTGGAATTTGGTATTCTCTGTATTTCATAATCTCTTACACTGGGATATGGATTTATACTGAGTTTTTTTTTCGTTTTGAAACCAGAGACCTGTGAACTTTCCAAGGCTGATAGCCAAGAAGGATATTTACTGAAGAAATTAGTTTTGCTACTGCTTTAGCATCTCTTTTTCTATAGTTGCTCAGCATGTAGCAGTAGAAAGTCAGTCTATAATGCATGACAAATTACTGCTTAGGTGCCTGGTTCAGTGCTGGGACAGAGAAATAGAGGAGGCCACTGCTTTTGTTATTGGATGTCTCTTGGCATCCCAATATATTTTGCTAATGATCATATATTCAGAAATGTAACTAGAAGAATTATCAGCGCTACCTGATCAATTTGAATTCTCCAGCTTTTCTGTCATTTGTCCAGATCATCAAAATATTATAACGAAGAGCAGCCAAACAGGGGTATCCAGACAGGAATCTTGCTGCATTTAAACAATTAGAAAAATGAAATGAGTTGTTAAGAAAAAGCTACAGCATTCCACTGAATTTCTTAAATGATTACCTGCAGTGTCCAGTGCACACTTTCCTTCTCTGTGATCTGCAGTGTTAAAGAATTAACTCTTTGATATGCATCAGCTACTTAATTTATTTTAGTTTCTGAAGTCACGCAGTGTTGGTCAAGGTTCCATGGAACTTCTGTATGGAATTTTGTATAGCTTTATGTGGAAACTTAATAGAGTCTGAGTTGACCTTTTAGCATGATCTTTTTAATATGTCAGGTATTTATAAAACAGGAAAACCAGCAATTTATCTGTGTTCAGTGGCTGACCTTCGATGTAGTTGAAAGAAAAGCATTTCTGCAAGTATTGTTAAGATGATATGCTAGAACAGATGAAATTTTCTTCTGACCTGATCTGTTATGACATGTCTATAGGCAAAATGCGTTCCAAGTAATTGCTGTGGATGGGGTTTGCAGTGGAATAATTCAGTGTCTCTCTGCTGAAGACTGTATTGACTGGCTACAAGCAATAGCAAGTAACATTTCCAACCTCACAAAGCACAATGTAAGTATGGATCCAAGTAAGCCAGAAGGTTTCCCAATCATATTTGATTATAACTGTCGTAAAACCCTAATGGGTTCACACACAGAATTATCTGCATATAAACAATGCTTGAGGCTGTATAAGAGAAGTCAACTCAAGTTTGTCATCAAATCAGACTTTGTGAGAAACCATTGAATGGGAAAATATTCTCCCCTACAGTCATATAGTTCTCTTCATCTCTGAGTTATTTGCTTCTTAGCAATACCAGCTAGCATTAGAAGCAAAGACCAAACACATAGGAGAAAGCCAGGTGTGATGGGTGAGCCCATACAAAAGTAAAAAATTGTGCACTTTCTTGTTAGCATGAAAAAGTACATCTATGTGAAGACTGGTATGATCAGATCTGAATTAAGTATTAGGTCTCTTTAGGTATCATTTAATATCAGGGGAACAGCAAGGTGCTTTTGTGATATAGATACAGATGTTTATTATCAGCAAAGATTACATGATTTATGCTTCATGCACTGTACTTTATGATCTGGTCTTGTGAGATAGATATCTCTATTGAAGCAAGAATAAATGTTATGCAAAAAATTTGTCAAAATGCTAGTAAGTTTCAGTTGAAAGGTCTTCTGGACCTGCCTAGAATGTATTTTGCATTTGATAGATGATGTATTTTTTTCTGTAGAAGTCTATATAATACCTTTTTTTTTTCCTCAAAGAATACAGAACGTGGGTAACTCCATTATTTTGAATTGAGTTACAACAAGGAAGCCCTTGAGGATTTAATTTATATTCTCTGATTTCCTTAAATCTGCTTTAGCTTACTAAACCTGCCACTGAATTTGCTTTTGTTTCAAATACAGGGAATACGTTGAAAGAAGTTGTGTTTCTTAGAGATTTATATTCAAGATGCAAAACTATGTTCCATCTGGCAGCAATATGTAAAAGTCATTGTATTATAAAAATGTGACAGACATGAATTCATCTACCATCTGCACACTTCCAGGCAATACAAGCCAACTTTATGGCTATTTATTCATCCCTACAATGCTGTTGCTGTATAGAACCTTCCTTGTCTCACTAGGCATCCTGACAAATGAGGGTGCTGATTTTCATTTTGGTTCAAACTATTAATGACTTTTTCTACCTAAAGTACTGTTTTTGTTTACTTATGATAGATGCACCTAAATTTTGTCTGATAATGCTCTGTGTAGCTCTGGTGAAACTATAATTATGCTTGCTTAGTGTAACTTAAATTTTGGTAATGCACTGTTACATGTTTTCAGTGTGTTAAAAAGGAGTACAGCTTATAAGTCTATACTAGTTTCCATAAAATACAGAAACAAGGTATGTGAAGATAGTAAATTATACTAGTTTGTCAATCTCTCTATTTATCCTGAAGATGTCCTGTGAAGTAACTGAGAGTTAGGGCTAATGACAGTTGTCCATTAATCTATTTTTAGAACTGTCCTAATTGTCTATAGCCTATGTGAAATTATGGAAACCAATGATGCTGCCTTTTCTGTATGTTGTGGTTTTACCCCAGCTGAGAGCTGAGCACCATGCAGCTGCTCGCCCTCTAAAAAGGAGTGTGTATGGGGCCGGGGCGGGGAGTGGGGAAGGGGGTGAAACCAAATCCTCATGAGATGGGATAAGGATAGTTTACTGGGATAGAAGAGAGATAGATAAAATAATAATAGGATGTTATAGCAAAATACATGAAACTGGTGCTACACAATGCAGTTTCTCACTGAAATGCACAGCTCAGGCCGTACAGCTCAGAGCCGTCCTGAAGCTGGACCGTCCCCAAAAACTGCATGTCCTGGAGCTAAGTGCTCTTTCCCCCACCAGCCCCACTTTTATGCTGAGCATGTAATTGGCACAGAATACCCTCTTTGGCCAGTTTGGGTCACCTGTCCTGGCTGTATTCACTCCCAGCTTCCTGGATGCCCCCTACCTTGTGAGCAGAGCAATATGAACAGCTGAAAAGTCCCTGACTGCTTGGCAACAACTAAAACATCAGTGTTTTATCAGCACTGCTCTCATCCTGACTCCCAAACATGGCATTCCGCCGGCTGCTAGAAAGAAATTAACTCTATCGTAGCCAAAACCAGGACATCTATAATATAGTTTTAATTTTTTTTTCAATTGTCAGTTGCCAGAAAGAATTAGGTATTTGGCAGTATATGTGATAAGTGAATATAAGAAACATTAGAAATGTGTGTGTGGAAAAAAACCCCAAAACCGAAAAACCAAACGCAAAATACAAACAAAAAAAAACCCCTCAAAAAACCCAAAACCCTTAACTGTTCTTTGGAACAATGATTAGATGTGATTAGAAGTCTCTATATTTTCGTTCTTTACAAGATGGTTGTTGACATATACATACTGTTGATGTTAGCATTTTTCTTCTGAGAGGATGCCTTAGTCTGAGCATTTTTCTTCTGAGAAAAGATGTCTTACTATGACATCTACTACTAAAGAAACAAAGAGGGTATAGGACTTTATCTGAATTTTCAGACAAATTGACTTGATTTTTAGTTTCACTCAAGTTTCTATTTCTGTCTAGGGGAAAATGTGTCATTGAAATACCACATAGCTCAAAAATCTTAACTTACATTTGCTTTCTCATATCTACCTTTTGAAAAAGGAAGCAGATGAAAACAAGAAAGACTATAAAAACTAAGTTCCTGAAAGCATTTCTTTGCCTTCATGTCTTAAGGATCACTCTTTGGACATTCTGTTTTATGATTTACTTTTGACATCTATTTTATGATGAGATTAATTCTCTCGGGACATGTCCGTTGTCTTTGACTGGGAAGGGGGACCCTAGGGTGGTGAATTCAGTACTGAAGGATATGTGTATATCCTGTCACTGGTGTCTTTGAGGGTTTCTCTGATTAAATCTACCAAAGAAATGTCTGGATATTTTGACAAAAAACATGCTTGTCTCAAACAGAAAATCTGAAGTATTTTACTTTTTCACACACAAGCTGGCTGAAAACAATAACCTGATGGTTCAAACCTCATAAATGTTTATGGGAAGAACACGGCTTGCTTTCCCCGTGTTCCCATATGTATCTTACAGTTGTGAAAAGTGAGTCCCTGGTTCCAAAATCTTATATTTGAGTTGGTTCAATTTAATTTTTCTAATGGTAATGTCAAAATAGCTTTCGTCTTGATCTAACGTGGTCTAATGTGTTCATGTCCGATACAAGTTGGTGTGACTCGATTGCAGAATTCTCTTTGTAGGCAGTACCTACAAAAGAGCAAGAAGATAGCAAAAAGGCAGGAGTAGAAACAAAACCAAAGTGTCTTTATATCCTCATCTCTGAAAGACATTGTTTATAACAATGTACATAACAGGCTAGAAGATGGTGTCTACAGGCAAACAGATTTTGCCTGCAGCGGATAGACTGTCAGTCATTGTACAGTGTGAGATAGAGCTTGTGTTGTTAAGCAACAAGATAATGTCAGTTTTAATGCAGAGATATAGAAAATGATATTTTATTACAGAAGAGATTAACAAAAACCCAGTATGGTGACTGATGTAGCATTTTCATTTCTAGTTTTCATCAAAAGACAGACTTCACGTATACACTTTGTATTCAGTAAGTTAGAACTAGTGTCCTCCAATGTTTGCATCACAACCATTGTTCTACCTCTAATTTACATATCTTTAGCTCCCCAGAAACCATGGAAGGATCAGAGGTAACATACATATGAATTGACTTGTATATTGGTATGAAACAGAAATGCATACTATAGAAATGCATTGTTCAAAGTGAATTAATATCGCACTATAATTGGTGATGTGATGAATCCAAAACAGACATTAATTTCTGAAGATTGATTCCTCTTTAGCTTGAGTCACTTGAACTGCATCTATTTTAAAAAATAGTAAGTTTTAGCATAGCCTAATAAAAGGGCAATCCCAAGCACAAACACAGGCTGAGTGGAGAATGGGTTTAGGGCAGCTTATCAGAGAACTTCGGGGGGTGTTGCTGGAAGAAAAGCTCAGTGTGAGATGGCAGTGTGCACTCACAGCCCAGAAAGCCAGTCATATCCTGGGCTACATCAAAAACAGTGTGACCAGTGCAGGTCAGGGATGTGACTTTGCCCATCTACTCCACTCTTGTGAGACCCCAGCTGGAGTACTGTGTCCAGCTCTCTGGTCTCCAGTACAAGAAGGACATGGAACTGTTGGAGTGTGTCCAGAGGAAGGCCACAAAAACCATCAAAGGGCTGAAACACCGCTCCTATGAGATCAGGCTGAGAGTTGGGTTTGTTCAGCCTGGAGAAGAAAGGGCTCTGGGGAGTCCTTATTGTGGCCTGTGGAAAAGATGGAGAGGGACTGTTGACAAGGGCATGTAATGCTAGGACAAGGGGGTAATAACCTTAAGCTGAAGGAGGGTAGATTTAGATTAGATACAAGGGAGAAATTCTTTACTGTGGGTCTGATGAGACACTGGCATAGGGCGCCCAGAGAAGCTGTAGATGCCCCCTTCCTGGCAGTGTTCAAGGCCAGGTTGGATGAGTCTTTGGTCTAGTGGAAGGTATTCCTTCCCATGGCAGTGGGGGTTGGAACTAGATGATCTTTGATGTCCCTTTTGACCCAAACCAGTCTATGTGATATTAAACCTGAAGTTTAGTCCAAGCATTCATGAAACTGAAGTTCATGTGCTGAAACCTGGATTTGTTAAATTGAACCTAGGCTTTGGAACTCTTAATTCCTCGATGGATTCATGAGGTAGAAAAGTTTTATCTCTTTTTGCCGGTTTGGATGGCAGATCAAAGATAATTAGAAGGGGAAGAGAATAAGCTGCTGCTTCTACCTTTCTTACTCATGGTCCATGTAGGAATTTTAATTTCTGCTGTTCCATTTCAGCTGTGAACTATTTGCCTTTCCATGAACTTTTAAACTGTATTAACTTATGTTGTAATTAATACTGATTCATTTTCTTTACAATCTATTTCTTTTAAGTAATTTTGTGATGTCAGTATCTGGTCGCAGCTCTTGAAAAAACAATGCTCTTGAAGAATCTAAGAAAGTACTCTACTATCATGCGGTCTGTAAATATCCAGCTCTTGCCAATGGCTAATTGGTGCAATTTTCAAGGGACTTGAAGGCAAAATTTCTAATGATTTTATCCAAGGTCCTTTTCAACATGTTTTCAGTTGAAATCTGCTTGGGTGTCACAGTAGTCTATTCAAGTGCTGCCAAAAGAAACTTAGACAAAAACAAAGGCAAAAACGGAAGCCTTAGGTCTTTGTAACAAAAGAATAATAAAGTACGTTGCAGTTAGCATCTTCTAGGATATAGTTTAGTAGAGTATTTGGGGATTTATTTTTCTGGCTCAGTATTTGTCACGCATGCCCACTGCTATCTCTGTGGCCGATATTTATTTAGTGCATGCAGTGATACTTCTTTTCCCTCTTCCATCATTTCCTTGGGAGACACTGCAGCAATTGCACATTTATGCTTCTTACCTTGAAGCCCTTGACAGAGAAGAAATAACATGAACTTCATCAGACAGGGATGACAGGCAGCTGAGGTAAAGTTGCCAAGCAGGAGGTAACAAAAAGTTAGTTTTAAATTTATCTTGAGAATTCCCATAAGATCTTGCGAGATTTAGTTAATGGTAACTTTGCTTTACCATGGTACATTTTCTTGGTTAATAAGGTATGTATGAAATTAACAAGGCATGCACCTTGATGGTGGAAGCATGACAGCAGCATCTATGCAGTAGGATTAAGAGGTCTGCAAACTGATTGAGTTTGGCACAATGTATGTGTTTTCCTGAATGTAAGCCATTATTTTGAATACAGGTCAAAAGTGCAATTGAAATCATGGCTTAAATCACACACTTAAAATGTAATGCCTAGTCAAAGAAACTGCTACTAAAAGGACAAATACATTTGTCCTCATTTTCACTGGAGAAAAGAGAACAATAAGACTTTGTTGTTAAAGTATGGGTAATTGTTTAGGAGTTCTGCAACACATGAGGTACAGGGAGAGGGAAAAAAGTAGAAAGGACAAAAAAAGGAATTAGAATAATAAAATCTGTTCCACTTGTGGAAAGAATAAAATATAACAGGGACTGCATTCAGTAAGTTTTTGAAATAAATTAGTAGTACATGTCTCATTTTTCTGGTGTATGCTGCCACCAGTAAGAACATACTGTGGAATGTTATATTACATGAATAAATCAGTGTCACTTACGTGAAGTGAACAGATTTCACATTTCAATTTTGTAGTTGAAAGACCATGGCAGACCATCAGGATGCTCTGATGTTAGTCATTTTTGGAGTTTTCAGGGATTTTATGCTCTGAGATGCCTGGTGAATTGTTTATTAAAATATTTACATTTTTGTGCGTTACTAAGCTATGTGTATTTGGAGCAAATCCAAAAAGATCAACATTAGTATCAAACCTCATACAGCAGTATATTTTGTAGTTGAGCAAAATACAAGTACTGTCTATGATTTAGAAGTTGAAAACCTTGTGAAATGAAGACCAAAACAACAGAAGATGATAGGAAGTCTTTGAAATATTACCAAATGAATAGCTTTTTATATAGAATTTAATTTTCCCAGGGCAAAACTACTCAGATATATTTGCTGTTACTAAATACATGTATGTTCCACTGCTTTTATACAGTATTAGGCATCCAGTTTACAGAGTTCTGACACATCAGTATTTTTGTTCTGCATCCTGTTCTAGACCTTGTTAAGGAAAGCCTATGCAGGTAGTCATCCTGCTACTGATAGTTAGGTTTCTGTAGTAACATTTAAAACTCTGAACTGGATATGCTTGTAGCACTGCTGCCCGACACCACTCTCCCTGCTGTGTGCCTTGCCCTGTCTCCCCCCACCCCACCCCTTAAGGCACATAGATCTAATTCAGTAAATGAAGTCAGTGTAGCTTCAAAATTACATTAATTGAACCTCTCCTATTTTTTTCCCCTCCCTTTTTTTAACATGGGATATTACCAGCTTGCTATTTAAAACCACATCTGTTTCTATGTCACTTATCAAGTGTTACATATGGTCTTGTCTTGTATTAAATCTTGGGCAATTTGCTACATGTCTTATTTTACTAAATTGCTGCTTTTACCTTGTTGACTGAAGAATTGTGGGATATTTTATATCCTCTTGGGTGTACTAATTTATCTGCAAAAGAAAAGTTAATTCTTACCAAACAGTACTGCTATTGCTCCAGTGTGTTTTATAACTTACCTGAGTTTTTAAAGAATGATGTCTAAGGTGCCAGGTCAAGTTCAAGCAAGTATTTTTCTTCAAGAAATACTTCTTCAAGAACAGTCATCTTATCTGGAAAACTGGTTGTAAGAAACTTATGTCTTCATAATTGGAGCATTTGTTATGACACATTCTGATTATGGTGACAGCGCTCATCATTAAGACATGCAGACTTGATTTGGAATACACATTGTAAACTTCAGTTAGTCATGATAGCTTTTCAAATGATTGTTTGGTACAGAAAGACAATTTTATCCAAAATATTACATCTAATAGTACTGGTTTTAAAAATATCTTTCCAGTTTTGCTGTACATAGTATCACAAGTCTTAATGGTCAATAATAGCTGATAAAACTATTACCATCTGCATTATTATACAGTAGCACTATACAGCTCTAAAATAGTGTCCTTAGAAACAATAAAAACACTTTTAAAATATTCTGTGAACAGGGGAACTATAGTTTAGCTGTTGAATGCAAGCATCAAAGAAAGCCACACTATTGCAGAGAAGTTTTTTGCAGTATAAAAGCAAAACTTCAGCATATTCAACATGTTCTTTAATCCACATAAGATTTATATTAAGCTCTAAGTCTTCTCCATTCCATTATTATTAAAGGCTTAAGTTGACACTCTATAATAAACTCTCTAATTTGTTTAGTGTATGAGTCACTTTGGAGGGATACCATACTTGCTCTCTCAACATCCCACCTGGATGAAAGGTAACAAGTAAAAGTAACATGTAATTAAAAAAAAAACCCATTCACCACCCCCAAAACCCCCCCAAAACTAAAACACACTCAAACAAATCTATTGATTCAAAGTGGCAAACAAAAGGCAACAAAAATAAAGGAAGTAGGAGCAGTCTGAGAATGTAAGTAAGCCACTTGGGTTTTTTGCAGAGAGGTAGCACATGAAAAATAAGGTACTCATTATAGCTGCCCTTTCCTGCCAAAATGCCAAGCTGCCCTTTCAGTAGCAGTTGGAGACTTCCAGCTACTTTAATTTAGTTTTTGTTGTCAGTAAACTGCTCAATATTGCACAATTGGTTTATTTTAAGCAAAAGTGTGTTGAAAGTGGCTGTTGAATCAGAAACTTCCGTTGATAAAAAGGCAACTGGGAGGCTAGACAATGATGATCTTTCCTTTTGTATCCCTCCTCTCTCTTTGCTGTCATGTTTGGTTTTTTAATTTGTATATTAAAGCAGGGTTAGTATGTTTTCACATACCTTTCCTCTTCCTCACCTTTAAAATTTATTAAAGATGGTTGCATCAGATGTTTTGCCTTTCTTCCACAACCAATTAAAAAAAAAAAAAAGCACTCAAGAGTGTAAAACACCTCAGGGAGTACATTATTAGTAGGGTAATGTGTTGAAAGTACTTCTTCTATTTGATTGTCTTCATAAAGTACCGTAGATATCCAGTGCATTCCGGTAGTGCACAGCTTGTATTTGCCTGAGGAAGAGAAGGGACTTTGAGGAAGAGGCAGAGGGCTGGGGGATATGACAGGAATTGCAGTCATTCCAGAACAGTTTCAAGAGGTTGGGTCAAACAAGCCCAGCTGTTGAGTAAACAGACAAAACAAGAAGTGACCACTAGGCAGAATGTGCTGCAAAGGAAATGAGACCCCAGTCCTTTGGATTTGCCATATCTCTGCCAGTATCATGAAACTGAGACAAATTATCTCCTAAAAATATATTGTGTAGTTAAGTGGCAGGTATCTGTGGGGAAAGTCTGAGAAGTCTGAAATTAGTCATGCTGATTGCTTGTGTGGGCATCAGCATGATTGCAGGGTTATCTTGAGTTTATTTCAGAAAATAAAGTAGTTGCATATGACACTTATTTCAAAGACTCATTGAGGCCATGAAATCAAGCCTGAAGAGTTAAGAATGAAGTATCTTGTTTCATTCTCATTTCCCAATGCATGGTACTCTGTGACATACTTTACCAAAGAATACTGATTTCCTTTGCATATTTTTACCTTTTTGAGCTGTTTATAATGACCACATAAGTTTCTGCTTTTTTGTTGTTTTGTTTTTAATATTTTCAAAATGGTTTTGGAAAACAATTAAAGGCTGACAAAAACTGTTTTCATAATTGTTCCAACCAGGAACTGTAGCGCGTTGAAGCAGGAAAAATTTCTTTATTGCATTTATGTAGTCACTTTGAAACAAATTTGGTCTCAACTTAGGAAGTAGCATAAAGCACGTCTTCTATTGACAGCTTTGCAGTTACCTGATTTTCTACCCATTATGATAGCATTTCAGATTAGGAACAGCTATTGTTCATGAATGAAAATATTTACTTAATTTTTCTTGATTTAATTTAGGAACTTGCTTGCTAGGGAATGTAGCTGCCTTAAACATGAGGATCTTTTTGCTTTTCTGGATTTGTCCTTTTTATTTAATACGAATAACTTTGAACTTTGCTAATAAGTGAAGCAAGATGCACTGTTCTTCATAGAATCCTGAATTTTATCAGGGTTATTTCACCCTGGGGAAAGAACAGTATGAGATCATAAAATTAAACCCTATAGTTAGGACTAAGGGAGAAAAAGAAGTAAACTAATCTTATATGTGTGCCTATGCTTGTACATATACATGCAGGTATGGATACAGAAAATGAGATTTAATAGGTGTTAAATGTTAAAAAGGAAAAATATTTTAAATCTATGCAAAATGCATAAAGCAATTTTTTTGTTCCTTCATTTCCTTCTGAAATCAAACCTGTGATCCTTTGCTCTGTGGAATAACGCCTCAGAAGGAATTAATCACAGATATTTCATAGATATTAAAATGACTGTACCTTTTTATATTTGATGCAGGTAACCAATTCTTTATTCTACAGTTTTGCTTTTTAATGAGTCAGTTATCAGTTATGCCTGGGTAGTCTGTCAAGAGAGCACTTTATGACTAAGGTGTACATACTGGGTTCTTAAATTCTATTTTGATAGGAGATCTCCTGTGATAGGGAAGGTAGTCACTAATTTTTAGATATAGAGAATGAGAAAATCATAAAACACTGCTGGGAAGGAGGCAACCAGGTAGTTAAAGAATGCCTGTTCATCTCACCTGTGAGTACTTAATGTTCAGTATCATAAAATACAACATAAAACGCAACCAAGAAAGAACTTGATGCCCATTAATCCTTACACTTACTTTTAGCTGTAGTAGCAGAATGATGAAGTAAGGTCAATGCAAATACACAATTTAGCTCTTTAACATGATAAACTCCAGCTTTATTCATGAGGCTACTTTTTGAATGTCAAAGACAAACTTTATTTCAATTTTGAATTATTAATGAGTATTCTACTAGTCCTCCGGTGTCATGCACTGAAACCTCGTGGATCAGGAAAAGTAACTTGGTAGCCCACTGTGTCAATAATGCATTGACTAGAATAAAGCGATCCTTTTTAGATCAGATGTAGATTTTAATATGTTGAAATAATCTGTGCAGAACTGATTTCTTTGCATGTTTTGTAGGCTTCCTGCTTGTACAGACAAGGTGTCTTAATAAAAAAAGCGGAGTAAAATAGTGTATGTCCAGGTTGCAAAAATGTTTTTAAGTCTATCAGTGAATGATTGTGCAAACTTATGACAGTTTTCTCCAGGGAAAAGTCTGTTACCTGCCTAGCAGAAAACATTGTTTTCATTGTGTTTATATCCTAAGGTAATCTTGTAAGGTAATAAAAAGGATGAAAAACTTTCTATGGTGTGTCAACATGCTGTGGCTTCTCACATAATTCAGCCAATTTAATGCTGTCAGAGGAGTTTCAGCAGTTGTTCTTTTCTGGTATCTGATTTCCAAAGAACCAGACTTCTTTTTGTGCCTATTTGTTTTGGTAAAAAAGTAGGAATTTAGTTTAGCTAAATTAAGTGATCTCATAGAAATATTTGGTATTTTTTGCTGAGAAGGCAAAATCCTTTCTCCCCAAATTCCCTATACAGTCAAGAAAATGTTTTAACACTTAAAGTGAACTAGTCCTCCTAGTGTATAGGCACTTCTACCCCATTAACTGTATTAAGAATGCAGTCACCTCCAGAGTGTAATTAAATCTCCTTGAACTAAGCACTTACCTCTCCCATTTGTAACAGGAAATGGCAAGAGGGAACTTTAGCATAACAGCCTACAGGCAGGAAATGTCACCCTGACATGAGAGACAGGAGCACCCATGCTACTCAGCCTATGGGGCTGATGCCATTTGACTCGCATCTGGCCACAGGTTGTCCAGAGGCAGAGCAGAGGTGAGACTTTGCTCCTCCTTCTGGAGGCTGTTCTCTGGTACCTGTTGAGCCAGGTGTAAAATTCATGACAGTGCTGTTTAGCAGGAGGCAGGGCTCTCATCCATCCCTTCTGGGAGGATTAATTCAGTTAGAGTATTGCTTAAGTGCAGCAGATATGTAGGTACTTACCTCATGATCCTGGGTACCCGTATCACGGGTAAGTACTCTGGTGTTACCTGTCATGGCCAAATTGAAAAGGGACACTTTACTCCTTATACTACTGTGCAGGTTTTCCTTTGGCAGATTTTTTTTGTAGTCCAACTCAGTTCGTTAATCTCATAAATAGTGCAATCCCCCAAGCAGTTGTTTTAGCGTAACTAAAACGCTGGGAACATAGGGTGGATATACAGGCAGGAAGAGAAAAGTCAGCACAAACTGCTGCAGCCAAGTTTGCGATGAAAAAGATCAGCAAAAGCAAGTCTCATATAGATGTTCTCTGAGCAACTGGGGATTTTCTCTGTTAGCCTTCTCCCATTTTCTGCCTTCTTAGATCTTTCTTTGCAATCTACAGAAGTTTTAAAAACTAGCAAGAATGTCTCTCAGGATTTGAGATCAAATCAAAATCCATGCTGCTGGAGATACTCTCAAGTGTTCCCCACCATTTTGGAGTGCTGAGGCTTCTTAATTTGTGGCATAGTAGTACTGAAAAACTAGCCCATATTCCTTTTGGGGAACTATTTCTTCACTGGAATACCAAACTACAGCTGCTGTGTAGATTTAGGAAAAAACCCTTTACTCTTCTGTTCAGAAAGAAGAAAATATTCCTTTTCTCATACATGAATTATGAGAAAGATAAACTGAGTGTTCCCGTTCATGGAATAGGAGGGAGGTAGTTAAACATTATGGAAACAAACTGATCAAATAATCTAAACTCTCTCTAGAAGGGAGAATAAATGAAACTTTTAATCCACCAAACCTTTAGGAACTTGATTTTATTGGAAAATGTGCATGAAATTATGAATATTCACTCATAAAGAAAGGAACTGGCATTCAGATATCTGTTACTCTGTTTCAGATTCCCTTTTTGCCATATGAATGTTATTTGTCACTCGGTGAAGTATTCTGAGGGGTTGCAAAGATTTTTCTCCTCTTAAGTTTTCCGGAGATACTCTGTATATCTGAAAAGAAACTCCTGAAGTTTATTACTGTAAGATGAGTAATGGAAATACAAATCTTGAAGGACATTAACTTTATTAAATATCATACAAGTGAGCAATGACTACACAGGTGTTTGGGCTTTCAGCAGTGAGGAGTACCACATCATACTTTTATATGATGTGCTTGTTAGAGGCAGTGAGTATATTATATTTTTACCACTTGTTTTGTCCTTTGCCAGGCAGAAAAATACAGGCTACTCATAAACTTAAATTTTAATAGTGTATGCATCCTCTTTAAATGCTTCCTCATTTACAAGAGAAGCAATATTGATTTTAAAGGCAAGGTTTTCTACATCATAAATAGGGTGTTTCACAAGAAGCAGTATGTCCTTAGGCTGACACAGCCCCTATGAAGTTGTGGAGCTAAATATTATTTTTCAGTTCCTCTTTAAATAACTGATAAATTATAGTCTATATGCATGTTTGACATCAGAATTATTTCCTTTTGCACCAGATTAGCATAAATGGATCTTGATATTGCTGTATAAATATAATTATAAATTTTTAAAATTTATAGTAAACAAAATTCAAAAAGGGTCTTTATGAGCTGTTTTAAACAGATAATTTTTTAAATTATTTGCCTAACGAGATTGTATAATTCTCCTGACTACTTAGCAAAGTATGCCTGCACCTTAATTAAGCTAAATCCTTTTGCTGCAGTCATATGGAGATTAGCACATGTATTTACCAAACACTAACCATAAATACTGTTTTCATCTCAATGTAATAAGCAGAAGTCGGGAAAATATAGTATCCAATTCAAATTGAAAAAGAATGGTCCCTAGGTTTTTATAGAAACTAGAACTCTTAGAAGCTTGCAGATGGTTCTACTAGTAAATTAAGTTGCCATTTATATAGCCTGATAGGTTACAGGCCAAACCTAGTATAAAGCAATTATAGTTGTCTGACCTCTATTTAGTCTTCTAATCCAAACCTCACTTTGCCTTATCTCTGTAAATTCATAGAACAAATTGCAACAAATTGCAGCTCATTCATTTTATGCTGCTTTTTTTAACCTTAAAGACAGACTCACAGATGTTTCCCACTTGCTCCTGATTATAATACCATTCATTCTTTACAGAAGGGTGACTTAGAAGGCTGTTTGCATCTTGACCAAGTAATCAGCAGTAATTAAAAAAAAAAAACTGGCTGCATTACTGCCTTTGACATGGTTCCCCATCGCATCCTTGGAGAGATGTGGATTTGACAGGTGGACCATCCAGTGGATAAGGAACTTGTTAAAAGGATGGAGACAAAGGGTGGTGGTCAGTGGTTCTGTGTCCAGATGGAGACCAGTAATAAGTGGTGTCCCCCAGGGGTCTGTCTTGGGACTGGTTCTCTTCAATATCTTTATCAATGACATCGATGATGGAATTGAGTGCACCCTCAGCAAGTTTGCGGATGACACCAAGCTGAGTGGTGTGGTTGACACACTAGAAGGAAAGGAAGGGATCTGAAAGGATCTTGACAGGCTGGAAAGGTGGACCCAGGTGAACCTAATGAGGTTCAACACTGCAAAGGTGTTGCACTTGGGCCAGAGGAATCCCAGACATATTTACAGACTTGGAAGAAGAGCTCCTTGAGAGCAGCACTGCTGAGAAGGACTTGGGGATTCTGGTGGATGAGAAACTTAACATGAGCCAGCAGTGTGCTCTTGCAGCTCGGAAGGCCAATGGTATCCTGGGCTCCATTAGAAGAGGGGTGGCCAGCAGGGACAGGGAGGTGATTGTCCCCCTCTACTTTGCCCTTGTTGAGGCTTCATCTAGAGTACTGTATCCACATCTGCAGTCCCCAATACAAGAAAGACATTAAACTGTTGGAAAGGGTTCAGAGGAGGGCCACAAAGATGATTAGAGGGCTGGAGCGCGCACACACACCCCCACACACCCCCCCAATGAAGAGAGGCTGAGGGAGCTGGGCTTTTTCAGCCTAGAGAAGAGAAGGCTGTGGGGGAACCTCATTGCAGCCTTCAGTCACTGAAGGAGCATATAAAACAGGAGGGGAATCAACTTTTTAAAAAGGTAAACAATGGCAGGACAAGGGGGAATGGATTAAAGCTAAAGGAGGGAAGGTTTAGATTATGTATTAGGGGGAAGTCTTTTACACAGACAGTGGTAAGGTGCTGGAACAGGCAGCCCAGAGAGGTGGTGGATGCCCCGTCCCTGGAAGTGTTCAAGGCCAGGTTGGATGGGGCCCTGGGCAACCTTGTGTAGATCCAGGCCTGGAGGTTAGTGGCTCTGCCTGTGGCAGGGGGTTTGGAACTGTATGGTACTTGGGGTCCCTTCCAACCCAGACTGTTCTATGATTATGTTAGTAGTCTGTGTAACTTCACTGTCCGTGTTGTTTTTAGCTGAATAGAACGGTAGCCCTGATGCATGGGGATTTTTTTCTGTTTTATATTTGAATGGATAAGCAACCTTCAGATTCAGAAACATTAACCTTTCAGCTAAAAAAACCCACTCTTACATCTCTGCATGTTGGTGTATTTTCTCCCAAGCATTAGAGGAAAAGAAAGGTTAATATTATGTCCTGGTTTCAGCTATGATGGAGTTAAACTTTTTTTTTAGCAGTGGATGGAATGCCATGTTTGGGTGTTAGCATGAGAATAGTGCTGATAGCACCCTGATGTTTTCCGATTTGTTGCCGGGCAATCAAGGACCTTTCTCAGCTCTGCATACTTCCTTACTAGTGAGAAAGGAGGGGACGCAGCCAGGACAGGTGATCCGAATTGGCCAAAGAGGATATTCCATACCAGTTACGTCATGTTCGGTATAAGGGGGGACTGGGGGGAAGAGGGGGAGACAACGCCAGGACGTGCAGTTTCTGGGGCGGTCGGGTTGTCCGGGACGGCTCTAAGCTGTGAGGCCTGAGTTGTGTGGTTTGGTGAGAAATTGCATTGTGTATCACCAGTTTCATCTATTTTGTGCTTTAAACTTATGTTATTGTTATATCTAGTTTTCTGTTATTGTTTAGTAAACTATCCTTATCCCAACCTGCGTGGTTCTGGTTTCTAGGTTGTGGTTTCTTTTCCTCCTTTCTTCCTTCCCTTTTCCCCTTCCCCCAACTTTCCCTCCCCCTTCCTTTTAAAAGTACAAGCGACTGTGTGGGGTGCGGCCCTTGGCTGGGGCAAAACCACGACATATTAATACTGAGATTATCTTTACCAGTACCACTTGTCATCAGTTTGTCATCAGCATTTAAGCAGTTCTTTATATTGTTTGTCTCTGTTGCTCTCTTTACTACTGTTACTTAAGTGGTATTTCCTGCAGAGCACAGGGGAGCTTACCAGTATTGAAGAACGTTTTTAATATTTACATATATGCATGATGAAATATTAAAAAAATCAATAGATAGCTATATTTTCAGTAAGATGGATATTCTACTAGTCCACTTGTGATAAAAAAAAAAAAAAAGCAAGCCTTATAAGGAACATGGCTAAAGGATGGACTCTTCATTTATTTAAAACAAAGGAAAGACAGCAGAGTAGAATTTGTCACTAACAGCAGGCTCAGGAAGTGTTGCGTGACCATGGAAAAAACAGAAAGGTGGTAGGATTAGATGGGATTTCCTCAGCTGGGAAGCAGTAAGTATGAAAAACATAGTTTTGACATACACTACTGGTAACAGAGAGGCTAAGAAAAGGGTTGGTTCAGTACATATTGAAAAGAAGTGGTAGATGACAGTAAAGTCAAAGTATTGAATGATCTTTTGAATTAGAATTTACTCAAAGGGTCAATTGTAAACAGGTGATGGTTACTGTTTGTAAGTGTGACACAATCTTGAATAATGTCAGCATGTGTTAAAAACCAGACAGGAGACTTGTACATTAGTGAGAAGAGTTTTAAATATACATGCATCCTCTGTAATTTTAATTGTGTCATAATTACATTACTCAAACTACAAAAGATTGAAATTCTGGTTTAAATCTAAATGCATTTGCTGAGTACAGAAATTTTCTAGATGAAAGAATAGCAAAGTAGAAATAAATATATTTTGTCTTGCTTAGAACACCCAATGAATATGGTTTCAGGGTACATAAAACTTCATATAGCTCTGACTTTATTTCCTTACTACTTTTTGTCAGTCATGATCAGCTCAGAACTAAATCTTTTGCAAATTGTGTTGTATGTTTTAACACTCACCTCATTACTGTTAAGAACAGTTAGTACTCATAGTGAAAGAGTAACTTAATATTTGACATAGGAATTGCTGCCTTCATACATCTTTGCATGTGATTTTTTCTTCTGGGCCTTTGAGCTTATTCTCTTACAGCACCCTATGCTTTATAAACATATTGTATTATTCAGATATTCATTTGCTTTGTTCAGTTCTAAACTCTCCACACAATTCACTGTTTTTTAAGTGCTAATAATATCAAGTTTATACAGTTAATTCCCACATCGTGACAATATATAATAATGTAACCACATACAATTTTACTCATTACATGTCATCTGGTTTTGCTACAGCTTGACATATGCTTTTCACTTGTAAATAACAGCTTTTGTGTTGTTCTACTCATGCACTCTCTTCATAGTTCATTATACCTTTGGTGAATAATGTGGGTTTTTTTAAACTATAGTGCGGTACTAATTTTCTGAGCGTATGTGTGCAGTGCCTCTTTTAGGAAAGGTAACTAAAGCTTTACTAGCAACTAGAGAAGGCATTGTAAAAAATAATCTGTTTCATTTTTTCAGATAAATTTGGTGTCTTTTTTTTCTCCTTTTTTATTGTTTAAATTTGGACAGGCATGTTGATATCTTAAAAAAGGGAAATTATATTATTTGCATTTATTAGCTTAGGACTTCATGTTTTCCTTTGGACTACAAGAATTATTAATACAACAAAAATCTATACTTTTGACTAACTAGTTCTTACTGCTGAAATGCAATTAGACATAGATTTCAGAACAGCAACTCAATTGACACAAATGCATTTTCAATGAAAGATCTTAAAAATATTTCTTGAACTTTATATCCCAAATGATAACTTTCATGCAGAAAAATGTAATTTTTAAATGGATTTGAAATTTGGTTTACCTTTTTTCCTCTGTTGAAAAATTTTTGTCAAAGATGGTATTTAGCCTAATATGACACAGTGAAATTCAATAAAAGTTCATAGTTTTCTCATAGACTAGTCTGAAATGAACATTAAAGCAAAAGTTATCTTTAAATTTACTTGGAGTATCATCAGTGCTTTTGTTACGCTTAATGCCAAGAAATGGGTAGTTTATTAGAAGGTGGGGACAGTTCTGTTAATTCTTAATTATTCAAAACTCTTCCTGTTTAAGGATTACAAGGTCACATCTAAGGCAAGAAAAAGATACCATCTGTTGCTATTATGTCAATTTAATGTTGAAACTGTAATAGTCCTCGAATATAGTTCAGTATTTAACACACCTTTTAAAGTCTGAGCTTGAAGGTTAATCAGTTTCTACAAATAATTATACCCTACTCTTTTTGGTACTTTGACATATTCTACCCCTTGGCCTGCCTTTTAACCATGGTCCCACAGATACACAATCTTTTACACTTGTAGATAACCATATTACTTAGTATTTGAGCATTCCTTTTCAGAGGTACCAGAAGATACTTGAGAAAACACATATTTATGAGGACTTTTGCTTAGTGCTATATAATAAATTCTTAGTTAGGGGGTGAAATTGGAGTAAAGTAAAAGGAACAGCATTCTTTAGAATGGAACTAAATTCAAGAGTATTCAAACTAATGGCTTAGTAGCTTAAGAGAAAAAAGGTTAAGGAGAGTCTGGTCTTAGCTACTTGTGGCAATGCATCAGCTTTTTTGCAAAAGAGTTTCTCACTGAAAACCAGCTCAGAGTATAACTGAATACAGTGCTAGAGTGAACCTATGATTAATATGAATGAAGAGTACAGTGATCCCTATTGTGTATAAGGAGGAGAGACCAGAAGTCTTTTACAAAGTACAAGGATGTGACCTTTAAATATAAAAGTACTTCAGAGTAATTTTGTAGCGTATCAAGTGAAATTTAAAATTATTATACAGATGCTTCAGCAGAAATAACTACTGAAAACTTAAGGTTTTTATATCTATCTCACAGTGACATATGTTTTTTTTTTTTTAGCATCAACTTTAGCAACTATGTTAATATTGAGTTCATTATCATGTGAACCTGATGTCTCAACAGCTATTTTGTATTATGTCAACAAAATTGTTTAAGTAATGTAATACCAGTTGGTTTTTTTATAGCTTACATGCAGTTTGTTATCTGGTGCTGTCAGCCAAATTGTCTTATAAATATTGCTGTTCTTCCTGAGAGCTCAAAGAAAATAAGAGTGTGTAATTCTTTTAGACAGAAAAAGTTAAATGTGATACTATACTACAAAGACTAGGCGTCCCTATAATTTTATTTTTAATCCACTCAAATTGAACTTGGGTTGGTGTTAGGGTGGTGGAAGATAAAAGACTTGTAAAGACTACAGAAAGCCTCCTTAGCTTCATTGCCTCAGGTAAAGGTGTTTGTCTATGCCACTGGCAACTGGCCAGTTTATTGAACTTTGCCAGCAGGAATTCATTTAGACTGATATGTTACGGTATAACTTTTAAATGTATCTTAAAAAGCACTAGCTACATTTCTACAGGGCATTAGGTTCTGTCAAGAGGGTTAATTGTCTCATGTGTTATATATAATTGTGTAAAATTCCCCATTTTTTCTGCCATTTTACTGCCCCCTTTGTCTTATTAAATGCCAGAGCATGGACTGCAAATGTAGTTATCTCTACCAGAGTGAGGAGTCCTGCAAACCTTGGCAAAATGCAGACCCTTCATGGGCAAGGTCAGAAGCCTGCTGATGGACTGAGAGCCTAGGAACAAAATAGGATTAGCTGCAGTCTTTGAATTTGTCTCTCATTCTGTTTCAGTCAAGTCAGAGTGAAAAGACCAGGTAGACAGAGAGGGACCTAAAAGGCAAGGAGCCTTGTGGCAGAGTAAAGGAGTCACTCAAAAGTTGTGAATAGGACTTTTAGGGAAAACTGGGAGAGTAATGAGCTTCAAGTATACCATATACAAAGTAAACTCATTATGAAAATAGAAATTCTGTTGAGAGGTATTTTTCTTCCAGCACCTGCTAATGGTGCAAGTAGAGACTTAAGATTGGAACCAAAACTATAGACGTCTCAATCCAAATCTTAAACTGAGTTTGTAGGCAATGCAGTTTGCAGATCCCTTCCCAGAGAAGGCTGGGGACGGAGGAGGATGCCTGAACTGGAGCATACCTGCTTGTGAATTCTCTTAAGAAGTAGGTAGAAAAATTACCTAAGAAAGCTATCAAACTGAATGAAATCTTCCATCAGAAGGTGTGAATAAGATGATTGGCAACAGGCCAGGAAGATCTACAATTGCATCTACTGTGAATGAGGAAAACCTGGCTAACGAGGTTTCTACTCACAGGTCATCTTCATAGGGAAATGGTCCATTCTCAGGCAGTGATGTATTGCAAGGCTGCCCTCAGTAACTGGCATTTCAATCCTAGTGACAGACTGGAGAAAAAATAAAATGAAAACCTGGCAGTCTGAAAAAGCTGTGAGATTAGTGATCACCCTTCCCACGAGGAGGAGATGTATTGATCATGAGTGATTCACTCCTGTGTGAGATGAAAAATTAAGTCTTGTGACTGGACCTAACATCGTAGGAAGCAGCCTGTCTCCCAGGAGTTTAAATCAGAGGGATGTTGCCAAAGCCATCTACCCAAATGACAATTAACTGGGACTGCTAATTCATGTGGGCATGACCAATTTCAGCGTGGGTCTTAATCAGATCAAAAGTGACTATGAGACTCTTGGAAGAAGGCTGAAGGAGTCAGAGCTGTTGTAACGTACAAGTCAATCCTCCTGGTCGTGCAGGAAAAATGTGTCCTACAGTGCTCATATGCAGCAGCAGTGTGACCAAAGAGGGCTTCGGCATCTTTGGCAATAGCATGAACTTGCAAGGAAATACAGGCTAGCTTGAAAAAAAGAATAATGCTTCAGCTTTAGAAAAGCTACACAAAGAGCAGGCAGTTTCTTCTTTGTCTGATGGATTATGTGAGAACTAATGGGCTTAAACTGCAACCAGAAAGAGTCTGTTCTGATAGAAAAATTCCAATGCTAAGCAGAGTTGTGCTTGTTAATAGATTGCCACTGGCATCATGGCAGGACCATAAAAATGGGTTGGGCTGACAACTTTGATCTACCAAGTTGCTTTCCAGCCATATGTTTCTATTCTTTTGTATTATCATAGAGTGAGCATACTCATATCAATGCTTGCAACTGCATTCAGAAATACCAGGAAAGACAAACTCTGGCTACTATTAGACTTTTTTCCTCCATTGCTTTGACATTCTGTGAAAGCTTCTGAAAGTAAATATACTAGGTATTGTTTTGCCTAAATGTTATGTGGTCATTAAATTGTACATGAAAAAGTAAAATTGAAATCAGGGTTATCTACAGTATTTTCTGTGAGAAATCAGAAAATGTGAAATCTGATATTTTAAACCAGGAGAGGCATATAGGTCAATTTTTAACAATTTGAATAATCTGGTTTCTGCCAGAAGAATGACAGGGAGTTGCTGCAGCAATAAGTGGTGGACAGAGGGGCGAAGAACTGCAGGCCTGTTAATCAGCCATCTAAACTAGATAACCATCTGATTGATTGAGTTTAGATGATTATTCCCATTTAAACCCATCCTTGTCAAGTATCAGCCCCATCGCCTCCAGTGGTGGCACTCTAACACTAGGTAGAGTACACAGTTATTTTTCAATTTAATGTTTTCTTCATGTCTTTAACTCCTTTATCAGCTACTGTGAAGTAACCAAAATTATAAATGCTTTACAAATGACAAAAATATACAGCCTTGTTTTTTTCTATATGTATGCTTTCTTGCATGTCATTATCTACATTTCATAACAAGCACAGATATCGTAATGCATTATCAGTCTTGCATACTATGTTTACCTTTATATACTGTATATCACCTTTGAAAAAAATTATATCATGCAAGAAAAATTCAGACTATATCAATTATATTACTTAATCATATCTAGCACACTTGTTTAATACTATTAGTTTCCTTGTCAACGGTTCATATATTCAAGAATTTCTCACAGGTTTTTGTACAAATAGATGTGTGTTACTGGCATGATTTTGTGAAGGAGTTATCCAGAGTTTTCTTCACTGTGCTCTTACTTCAAAATCTAGTTGTTTTCTTTGCCTTAATCTTGTTCTTTTGAAAAATGCAGGTATCTAGGAGCTATGGGGTGTTGGTGTTTTGATCTAGTAGCATTTTGAGGATGTAAACACTTTTGCATTTTCTCTTCTACTAAACCAGTCATTACAACCTGCTACTCCTATCACATTCTGAACTTTAAATATTATTTTGCTGTGTACTTAGTCAAGGTAAACTGAAGTGTAATGACTCAAGCATGTTTAGCAATTTAGGATCCCACAACAAGTCAGTGATAGTCTGTGGAAATGAATTGTAGATTTCTAGTGCCAAGCATTATCTTCCAACTATTAAACTAGTTTCCCTGTTGTATTTTTCTTTTAATATTGAGAGTTTTTAAAGTTTAAAATTTCTTTTATTATTAACATAAATCCTTAATTCTAATTAACATAAGTTTATTATTAACATAGTCACTACTGTATAGAGGAAGGATATAGCAACAGCTAAGTAAAGCATTATTGAAAAATAGCGTGAAATTTCAAAACAACTTTCCTTGAATATTGAGAATTCAGGGAAAAATAATAAAAAATGTATTCTGGAGGCATCATAGCTTTTAGAATTTGCTATTTTGAGCTGTAGAACATGTATAAGGCTCATATTTAAAGTATTTTATATACAAATGACTTAGAATTCATAATTTTAAAAAGATTAGTTGGGAGAATCTGGAATAATTATATTTCAGATGGAAGTCCTCGATATCTTCAAAGGAGGACTGGATTAATAGTTGCTAGGTACGCTACATCTTTACTCAGGAATCCAAATATGTTTTCTTAACAAGAAGTAAAATGGATTTGAATACCTACAAAGTATTTAGATGGATTTCCATTGCAAACTGTTTTTCTTTGGTGGATAGTAAAATTGTTTTAAATTGCAAATGAAAGAACACAAGAGGAATACATTTCACTATTTTGTGAAGAGATGTTTTACTGATGATTACCTACAGCAGCTTTTTTATTCTTAGTGTGATTGATACTGAAGTAATGAGCAACTACTAATATGGTATAAACCATAATTATCCAGTTGCATTTCATTATCTGAAGTAATGCTTCTTATATCTTCTTCTGAGTACTTTTTTCCCCTATTTTTCAATTCTTATTGTTCCCAGTCATTCTAGTAAATCTTCATTAGCAAGACATATGTTTCTCACTTTCAGATGGGACCGCAATAGCTTTTTCAGGCACTGACTTCCAGTTGTTACCACTGTCTCTTTAATAATATGCATGTTGCTGCTGGTATTCTAATTATGGAGACACGCTGTTGTGAAAGTGTTGTTTGTAACACAACTACCTTCTTTAAAGAAGCACAATATTATTAAGATAATGTCCAAATTTAGGAATAGGTGTTAAATATTACAAGATTAAATTAAGTCACTCATCTGCTAACTGAACTTTTTTTTTTTTTTTTTTAATTTTTAATTTCAGGAAAAGTAATTGCAGCCCTACGATTGGAACATCACAGATGTGCGAAGACTAGGGTTTTGTGCTTTTGTCCTTAGGGCTTCCACTATACTTTCATTTAATAGGCACAAATCTGGTATTTCTTTTATATATCCATCTGTTACTGCTGTGCTGGTAGTGTTCAATGCATCACTGAATCCTTTAAGAAAGCATGTGAAAGAAATTTGGTGGAATGCAGGTTTCCAATCATAGTTCATATGGCCATTTATCCTTCAATACTGCTCTTACCAAAAATTGACAATAACTTTCAGTTCAAAAATCTTTTCTTTCCATTCATGAGTTCAAGATATCTGTTAGGAATTATTTGTATTCAATTAATTATTTGGGGGGACAGGAAACATTCCTGATTATTACTAGCCATACTTTTTTGTTTCAAAATTATTTATCAAATATAGGATCACAGAATGGTTGGAAAGGACCTTTAAGGTCATCAAGTCCAACCGTTAACCTAGCACTGCCAAGTCTACCATTAAGTCATGTTCCTTAGTGACACATCTATGCATCTTTAAAATACTCCAGGGATGGTGACTCAATCACTTCGCTGGGCAGCATGTTCCAATGACTGGCAACCCTTTTGGTGAAGAAATTTTTCCTGTTATCCAATCTAAACCTCCCCTGGCACAACTTGTGGCCATTTCCCCTTATTACTTGAGAGAAAAACAAACACCCCTCTGGCTACAACCTCCTTTCAGGAAGTTGTAGAGAGCAATAAGGTCTTCCCTCAACCTGCTTTATTCCAAGCTAAACCACCTCAGTTCCCTCAGCCACTCCTCGTAAGACTTGTGCTCTAGACCCTTCCCTAGCTTCATTGCCCTTCTCTGGACACACTCCAGCACTGCAATGTCTTTCTTGTAGTGAGGGGCCAGTGCTGCTGATAAAGGATTAAAAGTGGCTTGGTGAGCACTTCCACCATTTCTCTTAGTACCCAAGGGTGCATCCCATCTGGTCCCATAGACCTGTGTGTGTCTATGTGGTGTAGCAGGTTGCTAACCATTTTTCCTTGGATTATGGGGGCTTCATTCTGCTCCTCATCTCTGTCTTCCAGCTCAGGAGACTGGGTACTCTGACAACAACTTTCTGCTAAAGACTGAGGTGAAGGCAGCATTAAGTACCTCAGCCTTTGTCACTATTTCCCTCCATGCATCCAATAAAGGATGGAGATTTTCCTTAGTCCTCTTTTTGTTGTTGATGTATTTATAGAATAATCTTTGTTTTCTTTTACTGCAGTAGCCAGATCAAGTATCTGTATGTATCGAAGCTCACCAAAAGGTACAAGCTCTCTGTGTGCTTTGTACAACTGACTAATACTAGGGTAGTCAGAAAAAGGATTTGAAAGGAAGCTCGTAAAATTGTACGACTGCTGTTCAATTGAGACTGCAAGAATATTTGAGGCCTTTCTTCTTCCCCATATATATCGGATTCAGAAGAAACTTCTAGTTTCTAGATGGATTAAGATAACCCACAAGAACTTTCAGTGCTAATATCGAACCAGAACAAAGATCCATCTAGTACCGTGTCTGGCAATAATAAAATTGTCATTATATTTCCCTTTGTCTTTCCAGGCAGCTGGTACTTTGGAACTTTTTGAGTCAGCTAATAACTGAATTATGACTATTATGTCTTAGATCTTTTTTTCTAATCTGCATTCATGGAAGTTGAACCAGAATAGAATTTCATCCCTCAGCACCTGTTTTGTTTTGGGTTTTTTAACATGAAGTAGAAGCAGGTAGTTTTTGCTGGCTTCATTTCAGCTTTCATAATGCATCCTTTATCTTTGCCTTCAGAACATAATTTCTTTACTAGCTTCTTATTTTGTCTCCTTTTGTTACACTTACGATTTTTTTATTGTTCCAGATAAACACATCTTTCTAAAGAATGTTCAGAGAACACCTGTCTGTGTTAGTGTAGTATCTGCTAGGGTGCTCTATTTAGAAATATTATGTGTGTGTTCTCTGATGAAAACGAATGTGGCATCAGCTACATAGTTTGTGCTGTGATTGTTCTTGATAAATATTGATATTACAAGGAGTTCAGTAATGTTATGGAAGACTGAGTGAAGCGTTTTATTTTTTAGATAATCTATCAAGTAACAGAAGGGTTTTTTTTTTTCTCTTTTCACTTATAAAAAATGTTTACATTTAGATTTTGATTCTTAAGGATTGGTGGATCAGGATCATCTATAGATTAAATTTTATGTAGTGCATTTTTTAACATGTTGAGAAGAACAAATGTTGGCTGATGTTTTTCTTTCTATATTCGCAAGACTGTGTGTGCCATAATCTTTAATATCAGTTACTTCTGCTTCCTAATTTTAAAACTTTTTTTGTTTCTTTGTAACATCCAATATTTATGCATATGAATGATGCATGTTCCTAAAACTGATCACACTTAACAATTTTTAGTTCAGATAGAACTAAACACCTATAATGCAGTTTGCAAACTATATGTAATTAAAAATAATGCATTTCAAGAAATATCACCATAGTTCCTGAAATATAAACTTAATTGTTGTAATTCATAAAAATAACAACAGTTAAAAACTATTCAAACATGAGCTGGAAATTTGTAACTGAGAAAATGGATCATACATTGGCATTTCCCAGGAACATTTAAAAGTGCACAAGGCATCTAATGTACTTATTTATGTTTAAAAAAATTCTCTATATGAACTGAACAGAAAAACTATCAACTTATTTAATATGCAACTGTAAATTGCCTATAAAGATATATTTTCAGTATTTTCTTTAGAATTGTAAAATCTCTTAACAGTGTTCTTTTATAGCTTTTTTTTTTTCCCTTCACAATATTGACAGTAATCTTTACATAAGCTAAAAGGAAATATACAGTTTTGAAAGGGAGTTGAATAGCCCCTCCTAATACAATGGTGTACCATGCTGGAGTATTTAATGTCAGATTTAGGAATAAATCCCAGAAATCTTGAAATTCCCATTTTTCTGCCAAAGCTCTGTGTCTTTCACCCATCTTTTATGAAATTATATAAAACAGTTGCCATATTATAAAGTGTGGATTCATTTTACTTTAATACTTTGTCCACCAAATATCCTAGCTCCTCTAATGCTTCCCCTTAACTTACATTGAAGAAAGGAGGAAACTGAATCACAGAAGCTGATGTACACGAAAGAAGGGTAGAGTGAAACTTTCTTCTGACACTTGATTCTGGATTCATTTCAAAATCAACTGAAATTGTTAGCAAGCATGTTCTTGACAGAATTATCATTTGATAGCCAAACTATGGGATGTCAGTGACAGACTTACAGACTTGCTCAGTATTTGCATGAAGAATGCAAAGAGGTTACCACTGCAGCAAGCAATCTGCTCTTAAAGTCTGCAGTGCCACTCATGTCTCTGCGTATAGTTGTTTAGAAATGATACAGATGTAATCAGTGGAGGAAATGCAGTCGTGATTCTTTATTTCTTCTAAAAAGGTATCATACCTTTAGTTGAAGCATTGTAAATATTACACTATAGGCTATACAATTGATTCCTAGGGCTTTCAGGGCTGTACCATTGATTCCTAGTCGACAATGTCTTGAATTTAAAGATGTTTTATTCATTTATCTATAGCTACAAAAGCAATTGTGGACTGTTAACATAAGAGAGGAAAAAATACATTCTAGGCAGTAAGTATCTGTCATGAGCATGGTAGATTTAATAGATTTGCTCAAAAACTTTCAGGCCTTATGCTTAAAACAAAAAAGAACATTTCCGTTCTACTGATGGCAGGAATGGATATGGTCCATACTTGATTCTCCTTGTATTGGATGCTTTTCTGTCAGAGAGCTCCCATTACTGCAGAATTTTTATTGAAAAAACAAAACAAATCAAAAAAA
Source organism: Porphyrio hochstetteri (assembly GCA_020800305.1). Lineage (NCBI taxonomy): Eukaryota > Metazoa > Chordata > Aves > Gruiformes > Rallidae > Porphyrio > Porphyrio hochstetteri. The sequence continues at coordinate 45,978,308 of CM036906.1, read as the reverse complement.
AACCCCAACCACCTTGGAAGAGAGCATCAGTGTCTCTAAAAATCAGTGTTTTGAGTTTTTTTCTTCTTGTGACTGAGTATTAATCTATTTATTCATTTTTACAGATTAAAAAAATCAACAGGAATTTTCCCGTAAACCAGCAGGTAAGAAAAAGAAAATTTGAGGTTATTTCATTTATAATTCTCATTTCAACTGTATTTAATCGCACGCATTATTCCAGCTTAAGAATTCCCAGTAGATTTTCTTTAGAGTACCTTGCTGGATCAAAATAGGTATTTTTTTTCCTAAAGTCAAAGGGAACTAGAGTGTTTTTTCAAGTAAGATCATGTTTAATCTTTTAAAGTTAACCTGTTTAATGAATATTCGAAATTTTCTTCAGATTGCATCTTACCCATTTTACTATAAAAGGGGGAATGGGATTGTTATGCTTTACAGAATTAACCATTATCCATCAATGTTCTAAAATTTCTGAAATGTACAAATTCTATTGTTCAAATGAAGGCACAAAATAATATTTGCACAGTATTATGGAGCAGGCTGGTAGCAGAATTTTAACAAACTGGATCATCTGTCTCCAAGTTCATCCATTGGTGGTCTCTCATCACTGGAAAGCACTGAAATGTCTTAATAAAAGGAAAGTAGATTCCCTGAATAGCGATGCTTTTGTGCATAATTACTGCTCTTCTCTATAGCTGTGTATCAGATTATTTGATCTATGGGAGTAAGCGATAGAGCTGTGTGTCTTGAGAAGTCTGTTCTTTCCAATTTTATGTATTTATTTTTGAAGAAGCAAACCTAGAGACAGTTCAAAGTTGAAGACTTAAAATCCTGGAGACCATAGCAAAAATGTACATAAGCCAGACCTCCTCAAAAGGATGAGTGTGTATCTTAGAAAACTATATAAGCAAAGCATGAATAAAAATATTCAGGGTAAAGCCTGAATCACAGTAAAGTGATCAAAGAATAATTTGGAACGTAGCCTGTTCCCACAGCACAGTAATGCCAATAATTGTTCTGTGATGCAACACAACACTCTAAAATCTGACCATTTTGTGGAAGGTAGAGTGTGTGGTTAGTAAATTACACTAGTCAATTATGTATGCATGTGTTATGTTTCAAAACTATTGCATAATGGGGATTTCTAAGAAACTCGTATTAAGAGGAAAGAGAGAAATCTGATTCATCATAAAAGCAGTTTTCTTCCTTGCAGAAGGAATGAAATGTCTATAGGACTGATCTGTAAACATCTTCATGAGAAGGTCCATAAATCATAATAAATTAATTTATATTTAATAATTATAATAATGTTATTTAATAATGGTAGCGACAAAACCAACAGCAACAACTATATGGGTATGCATAAGTGAAGTTAGAATAATTAAAACATAAACAAGGCCTAAACAGGTACATTTGCCCTTAATTCTCAATTCTTCGTCTACACTATGAGTACTGACATTTTTAGATACGTTTGTCTCACTCTTGCCTCATGAAGTCTCAGAAAGAATATGGTTTGTCACACTCAGCAGTCAAAGCTAACACTTGTATTTGGGCTTTTTCAGAACAGTTTCTATAACATCAGGTGCTGGCAGTGGCAAATAATTGCTTCTATCTCAAAAGAAGGGCAAAAAGCCAAGTATACAAAAAGTTGTTAACTATCTCCATTTTCACTCTTCTGATATACTCTGAACTCCTTCCTTTAATTGCTGTAAAAAACCCCAAAAAAACCCCAGTATTTATTATGTCCCACTAGCCTAACATATTAATTCAGTGGTCTCTTGGCATGTATGGTCAGTAAGGCGTTTTTCTCTTCAGTAGAACTGCAGTGGAAAGTAAAAATAACCTTCTTGGCTTGAATGACGTATTAGTCATGTTATCTGTTAGGCCAGCCAGCAATTAATGCATTCTTCTCTCATCAACATTAATCACTATATTCCAGAAGAATTACCGCAGACCATTTTCAAGAAAGTCAGCCAAAAGATCAAACTGAAAAGAGAGGCTGGTTTGATGAGCAGTGAGACTGCTAAGGTCTCACTGCCCATCAAGTACTGGAAAAGAAAGAGGTTTATTGATCTGTGGATGTCTTGAAATTTTAAGGACCATTAATTTCAAAAACAGAGTCCCTTTTGGGTTTACCTATGTAAAGAAGGTTGCATTTTTTAATTGTAGAAGGAGATAGGAGGTATCACCAAAATGTAAGTTAAATAAGGTATTTCTGAGAAGAGTCCAAAAAAGATTACACAGATGTAAGTTTAATTTCTGTCTTGTGATCTGCAGCAATTAACATGACATGCAGGGAAGGAACAGACCTTTTTATCTGTTACATAAACATATCATTATTTATCTGAATATTAAATTAACATCTGGAATGCTTTTGTCACCTGTACATTTATTTTCAAAAATCACATATTTGGGTAAGAGGTTGAACAGCTAGTTTTAACTTCTTTCTGTAAGCACATCGTGAACCTGAATTCTGAAACTAGTCTGACTGGGATCTTACTTCTAGGTTGTTTTCTTAGAATATATTTTGCCTAAAATGATTAGTCCAAACTGCAAGCATGTTACCTGTTTAGGATGGAAGTGCCCCTGTGTCTTATAGTACGCCCAATGTATCTTGTTCTATATAAAGACAAACCCTGACAGTTTCAAAGCACCTCTAATAAAACATTTTCAAACTTAGTTTATTGAAAAATATGTACTAAGTAAGATCTGTTAGAGTACTATCTATAATCGGTATAGGTAGATAAGGTTTGTATCATTATGTGGCTTTTCATTTCTCCATTGGTGACAGAATTTCTACAGTATATTTTACATTTCTTCTGTTTATATCTAAAAGATTCCTGAGAAATACCAATAATTTAAAATATTTGTTTCTCTCAAATATTCTCTTTTTGCTAAACATCCAGTTACTATGGGGATTAGTATCTTTCTGACACTTAGATATTACTAGTATCAAAAACGCATGTGAAGGTTTTAGATTTATACCTCAGTCTAAGCAAAATTTTCCTCTGAATTTTCCATCAACAGAGGCAACATTACAAGTTTATCTTTTAGCTGCAGTCTTCATCCTATTATGTTTAAACAAACACACACCCAATTCATTTCACTTAACAAATGCCCATGGGTTTTTTATGAGCACTGGCAGGGTAGTAGAAGGTTAGTTTCACTTAGAATTTCTGTGTATATATGTACATATATATATTGAAAATGAATATATATATGTATCTGTATATATATATTTGTGGATTTTTATTAGAATCATGGAATCACTTAGGTTGGAAGAGACCTTTAAGATCATCAAGTCCAACAACAGCCTAACCCTGCCTTGTCCACACCTCTAGACCATGTCCTCAAGCACAACATCTATACACCTTTGAAGTATGTCCAGGGATGGTGACTCCACCACTTCCCTGGGCAGCCTGTTCCAATACTTGTCTACTCTTTCAGTAAAAAAGTTCTTCCTGATACCTAACCTAAATATCCCCTGGTGCAAATTGAAGCCACTTCCTCTTGTCCTATCACTTGTTACCGGAGAGAAGAGACCAACTCTGACATCTCTGCAACTGCCTTGCAGGTAGTTGTAGAGAGTGATAAGGTCTCCCCTCAGCCTCCTTTTCTTAAGACTAAAAAGTCCTAATTCCCTCAGAAGCTTCTCATAGGACTTGTGCTCCAAACCCTTCACCAGCTTTGTTGCCCTTCTCTAGACACGCTCCAGCACCTCAACATCCTTCTTGTAGTGAGGGGCCCAAAACTGGACACAGTACTCAAGCTGCAGCCTCACCAGAGCTGAGTATAATGGAACAATCACTTCTCTACTCCTGCTGGTCACACTATTCCTGATACAGGCCAGGATGCTCTTGGCCTTCTTGGCCACCTTGCACACTGCTGGCTCATGTTCAGCCAGCTGTCCACTAACACCCCCAGTTCCTTTTCTTCCCATTAGTTGTTAAAGAGGGGAGGCAAACTAAAGTCAAGGAACCAATCCAGTTACAAATCTTTAATGAATATATTTGGTTTTGAAGATTAAAATATTGGCTCATCCAGGTCCATAAACATTACAAGGAGGAAACAAATGAACCTACATAGGTGTATGAACTACTTTAACACTGACAGTCTTATCCAAATGCCTCAATGTAGAAATAAGTTCAAAAGAGAAGAGTTGATTATTAAAGACTTGTTGACTGCACATACTGTAGCAGCTTTCCTTGAAGGCAGTAACTGTGAAAATAGGATGCCTGGAAAATTATTACAAAGAAAAGATGCATTTATTGAAAATTAAAATGTAAAAGATGATGACTATTGAGAGGAAAATTATAATTGTATGGATAACATGAAGCAAAAGAACTGAGAATGATAGAATGGTTTGGGTTAGAAGGGACCACAAAGCCCATCTAGCTCCAACGCCCCTGCCGTGGGCAAGGACAACCTCCACCAGACCAGGTCACTTGAAGTTCCATCCAACCTGGCCTTGAACACTGCCAGGGAGGGAGCAGCCACAGCTTCTTTGGGCAACCTATGCCAGCACCTCACCACCCTAACAGTATAGAGTTTTTTCTTCATATCTAATCTAAATCTACCCTCTTTTAGTTTAAACCCATTACCTCATATGCTATCGCTATGCTTTCTAATAAAAAGTCCCTCTTAGGTACTGTCAGGCTGCAATAAAGTCTCCTCAGAGCCTTCTCTTCGCCAGGATGAACAAGCCCAGTTCTCTCAGCCTGTCCTCTAGGAGAGGTGCTCCTGTCTTCTGGATAAAAAAATTCTGGAAGAGGACCACACAGGCAAAATATTGTTGAAGAAGATTGTAGGAAAAGAGGGAAATAAAGCTTCCCCTTTTTGAGCTGGCAATGATGACAGTGGTGATAAAAATGAAAAAAAAATTGGTTGTGTTTTCTATATTGGTACTATGTGCATGGGCTGGCCATATATATATATAGTACCATCTAAGAGAATATCAGCAAGTATTTGAGGAAAAAAAATAAGCATATTTTAAATATGCATTAAAAAGAATACTGTCTTATAGACAAAATTTCCATAATTCCAGAGGCTTCATAGCAGAGAGGCATGAAGAATAGAATACTTCAAGGTTTCAGCCAGAGGCTTCTCTATTTGATCAGCCAAGGTGGGAGAGGAAACACAGGCGTGTTTCCTTTTCTTGGAACTCATCACTGCTGTTCAGCTGTTACACTGATTGCAGCAAATGTCAGCTCCTGCGAGAGCCATCATTAGGCAGGTGAGTTCTGAAAGGTGGCATTGACTTCTCTGCCAACCCTTTCCAAATGACAGGAAAATACTCCCTTCTTCAGTGAGCTGTGGTGGTGTATTGAGGACAAGCACTTCCCATTCCTTTCCAATTCCCAGTCTACATTAGCTACTGGGAATTTCCAGATGTACTGAAAATCAACTTGGTAGCCTCTAGGGAAAGTAGCATTAGATTGTCTTTCCTAAAAAATCTGATCCTGCTCAGGGTGGGAAACCAAATGTATTGCCTCCAGCTACTGGATATATTACTACATATTATAGCCCTCATTTGCTGTTTGGGTTTTTTTTTGGATTTGGCTTTTACTGATTGCCATGGCAGGAGAGTGAATTGGTTACATCTGTTTCAGGCACACAGTGGAACTTGAGGTTTAGATCTAAATCTTAGTCTGGCCTTCAGTTTACCTCCTTCTGTCCCTACATGCACAAGTAAATACAGAGTTTTCAAATTGCAGTTGGGAAAGTCATAACTTTCTGGTCGCATCTTTAATTTACTTACTCAACAAGATAGGGGTACAAAGTAGATTCAGATTAATTCAAAAGCTAGAACCCTTCACCTTTAATCAAGGCTGAATTCACTACAAAAGGATAATGGGGAAGAATACTACAATCTTTTAAGTTGAACACAATTTCTCTTACATCCACATGCAGCAATAAGCATTTTATCTTCTGTAAAGACACATTTTTAAGAATAATCTTTCCCTCTAGAATTTTGGTGCAGCTATGGGAAAAGAAATGGTGGCTGTCCTGTTCAAAGTTAAGATCTTGTTTATAATGAGAATTATAAGAGAATGAGATAGAGATGGTTTCCATCTTCACAACTTGTGTTTAACTCTGCCTAAAACATCATAGCATAGTGAACTGATGACATGCTAAGGCAAGAAACAGGTATAGTTGTGCATATCAGATCCTGCATCCCTCAGTTGTCATGAATCCCGGTGTTTTGCAGGCAGATTTACGCTCTTGCTGATGTTCACAAATATACATGGATATGCCCATTTTCTCTTGCTTTTGATATAATTTAATAAAAACTACATGAATCTACTATATCAGCTAAGTAGTATCACATCATGTTCTGGTTTGATAGGCTACTGTTCATCTTGATTAAAGTTTTGCAGTTAGAACAAACTCGTTTAAAAACACTTCCAAAAACTCAGCTGCACAAGTTTATTTAATAAAACCCAACTTATAAATGCTGTATAAAGGTGAGTATGCACAAATGTCATGGTGGCTGGCTTTGCCTGTCACTCAAGCCAATGTCCTTTGCTGCAGATGTGTTGCATCTCTATTACACTTAGAGGTGAATTGCATTGATTAGGTGGACTGATAGGACAACATCTGTTCTGGTGGGAAACATCTGTATGAAACACAACACATGGCATTTTCTTTTATTTTTTAAATTGCAGAATAATAACCTTCAAGGTGACATTGCTATTCTATAAGTATTTTTAAAGTGGAATGATTAAATAGAGTGTTCTACTGAAAGGTGACATGTCCTAAAAATAACTAGTCATTATTCCAGAGGTACATTTAGGATAGTGGTTTTGTTCCCTCTCTGTAGATGTATTTTGTTTTCTTTTTTTAATTATTACAATGTTTTCCCCTTGATTTTGCATGACTACTGAATTAATTAGTTTTTGATATGTCATTACCGTAGTTCCTCTGAGTAGCCATTCTGCAGCTCTTGACTGACAGTTATTGAACTTTCAAGTCCTATGATACATCTGCTCTATCACCATCTGTTGTCACAGGGAGGATTTGATCAAGTTTATTTTGAAGGAAAATCTCTAGAATGAAGCTTCTATTGTTAAATGTTTATAGAAACACACAGGGGGAGCTGAGTTCTTGCTGTTAAATTAAGCAGAAGTGCACGATAGGGTGTAAATTATGCTGTGCTAATTCCCTGCATTGTATTGTCAGGCATCTATGGCACTCAGCATGGCTTATTGCTCCATAACATAAACCCTTGAAAGGCTTATGTTTATTAATACTTTATTGAGCTTTCTGCAAAGTAAAAGGAATATCTATATCTGTTTATTTGGTTTAAATGAAATACTTATCACTGAGTAGTTTCTCTAATTGTTTTAGATGCTTCTGAGGCAATGTCTGTTATAAAAGCTATGCTTCCTATGGCCAGTAAGAGATTTTTCTTCCCTTGACATTGTACTCCAGAGTAGCTTTTGAACTTCAGGACATAAAAAAAAGTTTTAGAAAGTCAATAAACTGTATAGTTGGAGATTTTTTGTTGACTTTTGAGAGGAAGGTCAGACTGCTTCCAGAAGATAGTAGATTACCTGATGAGCTAGATAACATTCATGTTGTGAGTCACTTGTTGCAGTTATTAGATAGCAATGCTTATATCCTAGGGCTGCATACCCTATAGCTCATGAGGGGATGTAAGTAATTTGAACACCTGCTGGAAATTTAGATGATAGAAAAGAGTGGTTAGATCAAGTTCTTATTTAAATCTCAAACTATAAGTCTCAAGCTGTGTATCAAATCATTTCTGCATGTCCAGCAAATTGAATTTTGCCTCAAGTATATATTTCATCCTCATTTACATATTTTTCTCATTTATCTTTTTTCCCTAATACTCATTAGTATAACAAGTATTAGTTAGCTAATATTTTCTCTGCAATATTAGTGTCACTTCCTGAAAATTGCTATCAGTAAGGATAAGTTTTGCCTGACCAAATTTAGTCACCATATCTGTCTTAGATCTGTGTTCAGATTTAAGTCAGTATAGGGATGAATGTATGCTATTCTCTGCTGAAGGCTGAAATAGGTCAGATAAATGAGGGGAGTCTAAACGCCTTCCTCTATTGTAGACATTTAAAACCAAGTGAAAGAAACAGACATGTCCCACAACTAGATGTTATTAAGTGGAGTCCTAAGTTGATAAACAGAGAAATATTAGTTATTTTTTGATTCTGGAAGAAGAGTTACTAGATAATGTATGTATTAGTGATGTTTCAAGGGTAGATTACAGTGAGGACTTAGGAATCTGAAGTGATGTGGTTCCTAGCTGTTACCCATGTAACTTCATGTAGCTTCACCTCGAGCAGCTCACAGGGACCAGTCTGATAACTCTTTTCTCTCAGAGGCTTAGTGGTCTGAGACAAAGCTTCATTCATGTTAAGTTCAAAGCCCTGAATGCTTCCACAAAGACTTAAGAAATTCATGGAGTTCCTGCTCTAAATAAATTAGATTAATAGACAAACACATACACTTTACAAAAGAATATGTTTATGCTTATTTTATATGACAGTCATGGCTTGCAAGTATTTAATCAGTGAGTCCACAGCTTGAGCCAGTGCTTTCCAGATTAAGGTGATTTTACCGTAACTTTTACCTTGCTTTACACTCCTCTCAGGTGTGAAAACAGACTTTCTGATCCCACAGGTCTTGCATGTATTTCTGCATAGTGCCATAGCTTCAACAGGAGCTGTATACTTCAACTTGCAGCTTGATGGTTAGGTTAGAAGATGAAAGAGACAATTTTGACACACTGACTTTGCAAGTGCTATAATTGCTGGGTCACTGTCACTGTAGTAAGGGCTTTACCTTTAGCTGCTACTTTTTGCAACAATATGATCTTAACATTTTTCGATAAGCCTGTATGCATCCAGGGTTCTTCCAAATCAGACCATATTTCTGGTACATGACATAATTAAATCCTGCTTTAAGTCTTTAAAACACGTTTGGATCTGACATTTTACCCAAGAAATGGGATATGTTACATAAATAGAACAGTAAAAGGGATACCTGCATTTTAAAATACAGATTTTTGCAGGAAGTGGAATATTTATGTCATCTCAGATTGGAAACATAAGTAACAAATGTTGAAACAAGAAAGGGCCATTTTTTTTTCCCTGATAGAATAAATGCTTGCATCCGTTTCATGTATTTTATTGTTGTACAGGATGTTTAGCTGCTATCCAAACAGGTCAACAAAGCAGGAGAATAAGAAGCAAATCTTAGCATCCTTGTTTAAAAATAGATGCCTTGAATGGTGTATATGTCCTACACCTGTCTGCTCTCTGACAAGGAAATAAGAAAAGGAGAGAAATAAAGTCACCATATCCACAAAAGATAAAAGTTATCTAAAAAAGATTAAGTATGAGGAAAACTCCTTCACCCCCTCCCAATCTCACCCTGAATCAAGAGTTGTTAATATCCATAGTTTTCCAGATATGAATTTATTCAGTCTGGCCATTTTTGGTTTTTCATTAGAAGCTGGGGCTAAAAATAAAAACAATGCAGTGCTTTATTGTAATGTCTCTTTTATTGCATCAACAGAACGTAAAAGTTCCCAAGAATAACATTAATTTTAGTAGATTAGACTGAAGGTTTTCAGTAAGCTTATGCACACATTATTCATTGGGGAATTGGATCATCTAAATAAATTAATTGGAATCAATGAAGCATATATTTTAAGTGTAGAACTTGTATTGAAAGAGCACATGGGACACAAAAGGCTTAAAGAAAATATTTTTAATTACAGTTTACTTCAAGAGAAGAGGTGATTGAACATTTCATTTTTTTTCATTCACTTACTTTACATCTATGCAGACAATCGGTGCTTCATAGCATACCCTGTGAAAGGAAAAAATAATCATTTGAACTTCTAGGAACAGTGGCTAAAGTAGACCACATATGGTAATTTTTTTTTTCTTCCCTTTCATCACAATAATAGTCCATGGTACCTGTGATACAGTTGCTACCTTAATTTCAGAAAATAGTTGATGTGTAATACAGTATGAAACAATTGACAATGTATGGGTTACCTACAAATGAGGAAGGAAAGGAAAAAAAATGAAACTAAGAAGTATTCATCACTGAAAATGTCTGAAGGAAAACAGATAATAAAATTGATGGAAAATATTAAACCTATTAAGTAATTGCAAATGCAGAAACATTCCCTGGAAATTTATGAAAGCTCATTTTTGTCCTTTTAAACAGGTGCATTTCCTGGAAAGGAGATACTATTTTGTAAGCAGTATCTATTCTATATTTATCATGTTTGGAGAACTTTTGCTTTCAATCTTACTGTTTTGGGAAACAACACTTATTAAGTCCATCCTATTTTATGACACAGCAAATAGAAATTTAGCAGCAGCAAATAGATAAACAATTCTCAGGAGCTGACCATGGAAAAAAATATTTCAGTTATTTAATAAATATTTTTCTTATTTGAACATCTCTCAGTAATGCTGGGAGAGTCCATCTTCACTTAGGAAGAATGATTCTGGAGAATGGGTGCAGGTCTGGAGAGATGAAAGGGCCTGAAGCAGCAATTAGGCAGTGCCCAGGCTATGAATTCTGACCAAAGTCCAGGCAGATGTCTGGCTTCTTTCTCTAAAACAGGTGTCTACCTGATGGCTCTGTTGGTGTGTAAGTGCTGAGTGTTCAGTCACTTGATCCAGCTGGCACGCTCAGAATAACCCGAAGTCCAGCAGGAGCAAGATACAACAGTTCGCAGCTTCTAGCTGCTTTCTTTAAACATACAGCCAGAAGTCAAGCTGCTTCCCATTATTTGTTTAACAACCTGCTGTTTATGGTACTTGCTTAACAGAAGGAATAGTCAGTTATTGCTCCAAACTACTGCTCCCACCAGCCTGCCATAATGGCGCGGTAGGTCAGATAGTGTGGCAGATTCTCCTTCCCCTCCTGATGAAGTCTGCCATTCAAAACCAGCCCCAGACAGTGGGACAATATGTAAAAAAGGATCCAGATGTCTGAGACTATGCAAAAAGGTTTCAAAGAGAAGATGCTCTCTATGAGAGGAGAGACTTCTGGCTAAGTATTAATTATGAGTTTATACGAATCAGTTGTTTAATAAAGTTCCTGTAGGTCACTGCTGTTTCTCACAGGTCCTTGAGCTATCAGGATTATCTTCAGCCACACAGATGGCACCCACAGTGGATTTTTTATGTTGTGTTCTCTGTGGATGAAGGAGCCTTCCTGTCCCTCTGTAGAGCTCTCTGTGGATACAGATCCTCAGTGTCTAACGCTGAAGTTAGAACTTCATTCAGGACCTAATCTTAGTTTTGGGGCAGTTACATCCTTTATGGGTTTTATCCCTTGGTTCATGATGATGGACACTTCACAGTAAAAAAGACAAACCAAAAACAAGTGGAAGGAAGCTCTGGTATTACTGCAAAATAAGTGTTATCCATTATTCCTTAAAGACTGTGCTTTTCTAGTGAAACTACAAAATCCATTGAAATACAACATGTTAGAGACAAGTCAGCTATTGACGGACATCACCCCATTGTCAAAAAATAATTAGGTTCAGCATGAGTTTAATAAATGTTATGAACTCTACCGCTGTCAGAGGCCATTGGTGTAGGACCAGTGAAAGATCCTTAGGATAGCCTACTTTCAAACTAAACACCAGGCAAATTTAAACAAGCTTTATTCTAACAAAAAAACCCAACTTGTTGAAAATGAAGTAATGTTCTTGATGTAGTCATCACCTAAGGTTTTTTTTTTTCAGCTCGTAGAGGAGCTATTTTAGCAGTAGCTTTCCTTTAGCTTGCTCTCTTTAGGAATAGGACTGCATTCCAGTTCTCTTTCTCTACATAGCTGTATTAAATACCACTGTTTGAAAATTAATATTTAAAGTGGTTCCAGAGTAGCCCCACTTCTCTTTCTTAGTAATTAATTTAGGAAGATTTTTACATACTTAGGAGCTTGTTATACATCATTACATCATCACTTTAGTCTTTTACACACCAGCTTTTCCGTTCTCTTTAGAGAGTCAATTGAATCACAAGAAATAATCAAGATATTTAGCATCTCTATTCTCTTCTCATCTGACTTCGCACCTCCTCTTTCCTTTCCTTCTCAGTCTCCACAGAATTATCAGAGTCCTTCACAAATCAAAATTATTCCCCCTGCCCCATTAACAACTGAGAAGAGAAGATTGGATTCACCTTTCATTTCTGAATGGCAGTTCATGAGCAATAGGAGTCCTACAGTTTTCAGTCTCAAAGGTGCCTTACCTGCAAGCAGTCTGTACAAAAAAATTCCTTTCCAGAGTGTATTTTAAGGATGAAAGTCTGTAGTGAGAAGTTTGATACACTACCCCACAGAAAATGAAGTTAGATATAAAACTGATGAACTCAGGAAAACCTGGACAGCTACAAATGGATTATGAAATGTGAACTGCTACATTTGTTGTGTACTTCTCAGTGTGCCACGGAAGAATAATGTGTTACTGTAATAAAAACAATGCTGAAGCTGGTTTGCTGAGAATAGTAAGGCAGCGCTATTTAAAAACTGATTCCAAGACAAATGCTGTTGATTTGAGAGCAAAGATTCATAGAATAACAGAAGTATTTAGATTGGATGAGCTGTTGTAGGTCATCTGGTGAAAACTCTGCTTGGAGAGTGGCCAACATAAATCAAGTTCCTCTGGACTTTGCCCAGTTGAATTCTGAATGTCTTTAAGAATGAGGATTTCATAGCAGCTCTCACTCGGAGACAATTCAATTTTTTTTCTGTATTCTAAGTATTGAAAGTCATCAAAGGTACTTTGATATATAATGTCTTTGTCATATTGCCACAAGATAGTGAATAAATCTCTGTGTAGATCTAGCAAGGTACCTACTCTGGATTTTGATTGCAGAATATTTGTTTTTATAAAAATAGTTAATTTTTCAGGCTATTGTGACTGAAAGTTCAAACTCTGAAGGCAGGTGAAAGAGAAAAGCAGTGACGCATGTTACCTGTATTTAGCTGTAGTGAAAGATGAATACTCTGTGACCAATTTGTTAAAATGCTGCAAGTTTTATCCATTCAACTATAATTGTTTCAAAAGCAGTCTTCACGAGCCATTCAAAATACACTGTAAATCCTTTTAAAAGCAAAAAAAATTGAAAAATCTATAGCTTTCAAAATTCTTTGATAGATGATATGTGGCTGGTAAGCATGAAACAAGCATAAATACAAGTTTGATTTCCTAATAGCAATTAGCTCGTTAGGTTGACACACAGAGGTATTTGAAACAAAAAAGAAAGTTCTAACTACGTGTTTCTGTACCAGATATGTCTCTGATGACATATTAAAGGTTTTTTTGAAACTTTTTTATCATTTAGTGATAAATTTGGTGATTGTCTAGAATTTGGACATTAAATCAATTTTATACTGTCAAAAGCAAAATCTTGTTTGACAGATTTTTAATCAAGATAATGATTAACTGAAAAAGAAAATGTCTGTCACTCTTACTGATGTGGAGTTAGTAATAAGTGACCAATATGATAGTGAGAATATCTTTCAGAATTCTGTGTTCTCTTCCTCTAACTTATGATCTTTTCTTAATATGTATCTTTGAAGTACACTTAGACGTAAAGGAACATCAGAGGATCAGTGTTCTAAGTGAGTGACTAAGAGTGGAAAGTAAAAATTTGGCTTCCCAATAGTCTTTATCCAGTAGCCATGAACAGCATTGTTCCATCAAAATTTCATTTTAATTTCATCAGAGGATAAAGAATTTAAAGATGGGTTTTAAAGACTAAACAGGCTTTTCTATACTTTTATATATATGCACTACTAATTCTATGAATAGTTGGAATGTCAGTCTCACAAAGCTATGGAAATAATTGTAAATAAGGTCCTGTGAAGTCATTGTTATCAAAAAAGGGACTTTTGTCAAATATGTCTATTTTGCTGTGGGTTTGCTGAGTATTTATAGTTTTATTCTGGCTTCGTGAGCACTTTGAAATGTAAGCATCTAATTCTATTGGAACAATTTTTATGTTATGCAAACTTAAAATATAATTTACTAAAAAGAATTTCGAACAAGTCTAACCTATTTTTCATCATACATATTTTCTATATACTCATGCATTCAGCGTTCTTAGACTTTTGGTTACCTTCCACTTTGGATGAAGCAGAAATCTAGCAGTCCTTCAGGATGTGAGCAGAGCAGCTATGTGAGCAGTACAGTCTCACAGAAGCATCCAGATAGCCTAAATTGTGCTAGTCCTGTCCAAGTTCTGCTTACACGTTCTTTTCAGAGAAACAAAAAGTGGAAATCATAACAGTATCTGGAACCAGTCATTGAAACCTAATTTAAAATAGTCCTGGAGCAAGTTAAGCATGATAATAAACGTTCCCATCAATGATTCCTTCACACTGATACTGGAAAAAAGATTAATATGTCAATCGTTTTTGTAGGTGACATGATCAGAAGTCTGAAAGAAAGTGTCTAGTGGCTTGTAGTATTCTAATCTTTTTCTTGATTCAGCATGTTTTAACGTGAGATGACAAAGATGAATGTGACATTGTTCATGAGAACAGAGAGGCCATGCCCCCCAGCTTGATCATCTGAAATAGGTTTTTTTGTTTGAACCATTTTTAGAGCCTCAAAAATATGTTACATTTATACTGTGTACATTTAGAAGGGGGGCGGAGGGGGAAGCTATCAATCAAAAGGTAAGTCAGGCTACTAAGCTTTAGAAAATTGTGTTTACTTTCTTGCTACCTGAGCATTGAGCTTTTTGTATTGCAATGTGACCTGATTAAACCCTAAAAAAACCCAAGAAATCTTATCTTGGATTAAAATTTACAGCCCTCTTTGTTTCTGCTTGCAAATTCAGTAGTTGAAAAAAGGACAAGGATTTAAAATGCGACCATATATATATCAAAGATATTTTCCCCATTTAAAAAAACCCCAGAATCCTACTGGTTGCAGTTACACAACAGCAAAAGGAGGAAAAACGATGACAGTGTGATATATGGCAATTTTTTTTTTAGTCAGAATGTGTTTAAGACACGTTGATTATAAAAGAGTTTGCCGAGAACTGCTCAGTTGAGAGTGTCAGAGGATCAGAGAAGGTCTGAAACTTATCAGGTTGACTGTAAAATGTCTGTGATGACAGCAGGACAGAGTCTCCTCAGTGATAAGTGTGTCAGCCAAATTAACCTGCTCAGGAATGTGCTAAATTACTGCGAAGGTGAGTTATGTGGCAGGTAAACAAGTAAAGTCCCTACAAGAAGAAAGGAGGCTCATTCAAGTAAGGAAGGCAGGTCGCTCTAGATAGCAGAAAGTATATTTTTTCATCATCTAGCTACCATACTTTTTAGCCAGGAAAATACTTAGTTAATCCCATGTAAAATGCACATATCTGTGCAGTTCAGGGGGGTTTACTATATGCTAGCTTGCTACTTTAGTTGGTGATTTTCGAAAAATTGCCCAGTCAATATCTTGCAAACCAGGACTAGCATGATCTATTTTTTTATTGATTTATTCTAGTAATTTAACTACACCCACCCCCCATCCCAAATTAATAGAGATTGGTATCTAATACTGCAGTTTTCATCCAAATCTTTCTTTGTAAAAACAGCTGCGTAAAGTCTTCTTGGAAAAAGTCTTAACCCAGGAATGCTGTACTTTCTAAATGCTAATCACCTCTATTAAAATGAGCATAATCAAATTGTAATGAATTTTAAATACATGTAATTGCTCATTGACTTAAATAACTTAAAGGAAGCAAACACGCCCTCCCCCCAATTTTTAATCCTGACATTTTGACAAAGACACACAGTTACCCAGTTAGTGTTCAAATTGACTTTGTCTTTAGAAGAATTTATTTCAATGAACAGATACTTAGATTTCTTAAATAAGTAAAATGAGTGTTTTGAAATAAACTGTAGATATTAACACATAACGTTGGATGAAAAACTGAATGGATGACACAAAATGTTGCTCTGGGTTAGTAGATTATGACAAAGAGATTGTGAGAAACCTGGTAAAGCAAAGTATCAATCTTTACCTGTTCAGAAAGCTGTCCTGTATCCACATGTAGCCGTCACTTTTTAAATCTGTGAAGGGAATGAAGGCATGAAACAGTCAAGATAGTCCTGATTTCTAACAAGGTCTGGTATATCTCATTGAGCAGGTACTAAGATTTCTCAGGGGGATTATTTGGATGTAATGTAAGCTGCAATACAGGCTTTTCAAACAGTGCTGTTAATGTTGGACAGATGTCTGCAGAGTTCCAGGCAAGTTTTTTTTACCCTAAACAACTGTTTTCACTCTGATTGTGATACTCTATGCTAAGAAAGCAAATATACTCAGTTTTCAGTCTTTGTTCTCAGTTTTCACTTGTAAGGGAAAAATAATCTGTAAATAAAAAGTGTTTTGTACTTTCTCTGGTACTGTTTACTAAGATTCCTAAATAGTTCCTTAACAGTTTATGTTAAGATTACCGGGCTTTTCACAAACCTGAAAAATAGAAGAGGAGACATTTTGACTATATTTACAGTAGACTAAAATTTTTCTACCATTCATGCAAAATTCTGTATTAGTTCTTCTGTTGAATTTGACAAAATTTTGTAGCATAAAAATCTTAAGTCTTTTAAATACAGGTCTGCTTTTACAAGTGATTGCATTATGATCACACTTTTTGTTCAATTTTAGTGTGGATTTTACTGTTTTTCTGCTAACAGTTGACTACAATGAATACCATAAAAAGATAATGATATTAAAATCAGGGTAGAGAGCATTATCTGAGTTTCTCATTCCTCAACATTTTTCCCCTGTGTTGTCTCATATATTCATTTGTCTTTTGACTCCAAGAGTATCCTGTTGTCCTGTATCACTGTTTCATATAATATGAGTATGAAGAAGAGACATTCAAGATAAAAGGCTGTTTAATGCATCTGTTCTGACCTTTGAATCACCTCACTCATTCAATGCAATATCTTTTTAAATTTCATTTTGGGGAATTTATTTTGTATTTTTTGTCTTAGTGTTCTTCCTAAAAATTTAATAAAATTTGTGTAAAGAATCTGGAGAAGTCTCTCTGAAAATATAAGGGTATTTAAGTCATTTCAGCAAGATGTTTGACTGATATGAAATACGGCAATTTATCTTCCTTGATTAGGATGTCTGTGTGATGTTAGTACATACAGAATTAGGAGATTATGGATTTTTGACTGAAGACAGTGTCTTGTTTCATTTATCCTTTAGATACAGCATTTTTAAAAACGTACATGATTTTATTCATAAACCATCGTAACATACCGAATCTTTGTTACTGAACTAGCAGCCACTAAATTAACTAAGTTGTGTCACCATTTGATTTTGAAGAATGAGCTGCTTCAGGTAAGTTAAAAACGAGGACTGCAAAGACTTTCAAAGGGAATGTTACCACAAATAAAATCTGTTTTTACCATCACTACCACCATGACTGATAAAGGTCAGCAGTTTATAGGGACTCACAATTTTTTTCTAAGTTTAAAAACCTAGCCTTTTAAAAAAGTATATATAATTATAAAGGGGCACACTATGTACTGTCTATTTTGTGATTCACACTTATTTCCATTCTTCACATGTCTGTGTTTGTAAACATCTCTTTTCAGATAGAATCTCATGAAATTAAGATATGTTCCAAAACTCACAAGTGAAGTTTCATATTCATCCACTAGTTCAGTACATATATACACATGAGCTATTAATTTGGAAAGTTAAGATCCCTTTCCAAATTAATCATTTTTTTAAGTAGTTCATAGTCAAGGTTTTTATAGAAGTCAAAATGTTTACCAGTAATGTAAATGTCTCAAGAGTGTGTGCTCTATTTTATCTCATAAATTAAAAAAAAAATTCAACACATTCTCAACATCATTATGTAAAAATTACAATATTTTATCCATCTTCACATATGCAGTGTATTTAAACCGAGACCACTTTAGGAACATACTACTAAAAGGAGTTAGCAAGTATTTGTTCAGTTTTGCCCCATCTAGCCCATGCTATTTTAATCCACAAGTAAATATGCACATGCACTCAAACAACTTTCTGCATGTTCCTAATAATAATCGTAAAGCCTTTACTTAACAATGCTTCTGTATGTTAATAGTAGGTATTTAGTCTGAAGGAAAAATGCCTTTTTGTTAATAAAACCTTGGTACAGCGGGTTTTCTGAAAAATCAGTCTAATTTCTCCTCCTGATCTACAGAGGCAAAGGATAGATATCTAAAGGAACAATTGCCCTGAATTTCATGTCTCCTTTAATGTTAGGCAATCAAATGTGATATATCAATACAGCTGCACAGCATGAGTGACTGTATCCTGTTATTCTGATGAATAGTAGAAGTAGAAATGAGCAATGCGAGAAAGAAAAACACTAACTGAAAACAGATTACATACAGTGCTACAGTTGTATTAAATATCATCAGGCAAGATGATATGTTACTCTGTGTCCAATCTTAATGAACCAAATCAAGTTAGAACCAAATCAATTCAGTTTAATTAATTTAAAAGCATAGATGTCTCAATTCCTAGGAGTTAGAGATCATTCATTCTCTTTCAGTTACAGAGAGGAAAGTGTGGCAAATCTCTGCACATTGTAGTACAATTTTTTATATGAATTTTACTCTTTTGTGTAGCTCTGTCAGTCACTGATCTCTACAGACTCCTACCAAATCAGAGGAATGAGGATCCATACTTACCCTGCACTGGATAGCAGAGGGAAATCTGAATAAACATAGAATTGAAATAATTTAAAACGCTTATGGTACCTGCCAGTTGGGTTTTGGTTTGGGTTTGTCTTGTTTGTTGGGGTTTTTTTTCCTGACGAAGAATGAGTGACATTTCAAAGGACAAGGCATTTTAGTTACTGTATGATTATATACTGTTGACTACTGTGCTTGATTGTGGAGTACTGTGGTACAGCCCTGTCTTCTTTTAGACTTTTATAAACTTCTTTAATCATCAAACCAGCAGATACTTAAGCACATATTTTTTTATTGGATGTGAGTCAATGTTACAATATTAGTGTTTGCTGTAGCAAAAGAATTAGATGTTGAGGTTTCACTGTAAACTTTAGAGAAATGGACCTTCTCCCTGTCTCTGTTTATAGACCATAAAATATCTATTAAACTGTGATGGAGAGTAGTGCTGTAGCTTTCATTCATGGGCATTTGAAAAAAGACATTAATTTCCAGTGTTATACAATACAGTCCAAAGGAAAAAATAATTTTATAATAGAGAAAAAAAAAAAACCCAGAACAATTAATGTATATTCTATGAAGTACTCGATGATAATCCTCTTCCCAACACTAAGGAAATAAACTTTGTAAACAATTTTTAATAGTACATGACATACAAAATCTCAATGGATAAAACATGCAATACAAATATTAATTTTAGGTATGTTTATACCACTGGTAAACTAAGTCATTAACTAATAATATGATGGTAGTTACTTTTCCTAAATAATTTTCCTTATCTGTTCATTACTGACACTTGAGGCATGCTTAGTTAATGTAGAAATCACTTTCATAAAGAGATTTAAAAATAGGTCAATTCCATTAACAGCACTGTATGAAATATGGGTGTATCTATTTTCCACAGCAGTAGTGTACCAGTGCACACTAGAAATTGTATTTTATTACTAATGGCATGGTTATCAATCAAAAGTTGCATGACATGTCTACTCTCTCTTCAGATGTTCTCCAGAAGTTGGCAAAGCCGTGATTTATACTCTTTTAGGATTTGATATTAAGTTACTCAAACTTAATAGATGGACAAGTAGGGAACTAGATCCTAAAATGGGTTTGAATAAGTTCTGGTTCATACATCTGCGTTGGAATATATGCAAGTAGTGGCAAGAGTCAAAACATTCAGGTCACTTCTTATCTGTAGATGAAGTCTGCTCAAAATAGTGTCTGAAAACAGTGTGTTAATTTGCTGTTCCTAAGCAAGGAGATTAAAATCTCCTATGCAGGGATTTTCAGATGGAGGGGGAAAAACAAATTGTCATTATTTGGAAATAAAATTTCTAAGGCGGTATTGTTTAACACCTAATTGTGAACTGTGTGGAGACTATACCTATCTATGTTGCTCTGTAACAACACTTACTTAGTTTTGTATTCTTGCCTTGTGGTTCCTTACACTTCACTTGCATTAAATTTATTTGACGTGATCTGTCCGTAAATATGTAGAGATACTTCAGGAAGCTTTTAATGAGATAATAGACCTTTAACAGCCTCTGAGTATGTGGTTTAGCTTTTTGTTGTTGTTGCTAGTACAATAAATATTTGTTCTGATGTTTTTTTGGATTGTCATAACAGGCATCCTTTATACAACTACATGATTGTAAGTGCACTGCCAATGCACCATATTGTGTCAACAGACATCAGCTTACTTGCATGAATTATTTGCAATTCATTTGAAGAAAGTGTCTCAGGAGATTTTCAACACTTGATTTTTCTGTCAGATAGTCTACATGGGCTGGACGGAAGAACGGGAACAAGACTCCCTTCAGGATCGAATGTACACACCAAAGTTTCTAGCACTGAGGGGATCGTCCCTGTATAAATTTATAGCACCTCCAGTAAGTATATTTCTCATGTGTAGTGGGAATAAATGTTATTAAATTAAAATAATTTCATGTTCTATTTGCACATTTTTCACAATAAGACATGGAATCATAAAATTATTAAGGTTTGAAATGACCTTTTAGATAACGTAAAACTGTTAACTAGCAGTGCCAAGTCCAACCACTAAACCGTGTTCCTAAGCACCACATCTACACCTCTTGTAAATACCTCCAGGGATGGAGACTCAACCACTTCCCTGGGCAGACTGTTTCACTGCTTGACAACCCCTTAGGTGAAGAAATTTTTCCTAATATCCGATCTAAACCCCACCCCTGTCACAACTTGAGGTCATTTCCCCTTGTCTTATCACTTGTTACTTGGAGAAATAAAGGACACCCCTCTGGCTACAACCTCATTTCAGGTAGTTTTAGAGAGTGATAAGGTCTCCCTTCAGCCTCCTTCACTCCAGGCTAAACCACTTCAGTTCCCTAAGCTGCTCCTCATCAGACTTGTGCTTTAGATGCTTCATCAGCTTCGTTGCCCTTCTTTGGACACACTCCAGCACTGCAATGTCTGTCTTGTAGTGAGGGGCCCAAAACAGCACTTCAGTAGTGACCTCACCAGTGCCGAGTCCAGGGCAACGATCCTTCCCTAGTCATGTTGGCCACATTATTCCTGATATAGGCCAGGATGCTGTTGGCCTTCTTGCCCACCTCTGCGAACTGCAGGCTTATATTCAGCTGACTGTCAACCAACACCCCCAGGTCCTTTTCCTCTCATCAGGCCAGCTTTCCAGCCACTCTTCCCAAAACCTGTAGCATTGCATGGGGTTATTGTGACCCAAGTGCAGGACCCATCATGCACATCACTCATTGAGCTAACAGAATTGAAACTTAGAAAATTCCAGAGTATGTTTTATAGAAGTGACAGAAAATAGCTGTTCATCAGATGGTTTGGCATCTAACAAGGGTTTCTTTTCTCTCACTTACCTGAGCACATGGAAGAAGACAAGAGAAATCTCCTTTTGCTAAAAGGGGGATTTTCATTTTCCTTTGGCACATGACAAGCCTGAAGCAAGATAGTTATATTTAAACTGATCTATCATTCTAGTCAAACTGCTGAGGTTTTGCAAAATATCAAAGCTTTTTGCATGCTGTGGAAATGTCAATATTTCTGTATTTAGGTTTCATCCTGAATGTAGCTTTTATGCTACTTGGGAATTCCAAAAGACAGGCAGGGAAGCAAATGAAATCATTTAGGTTAAATATATTAATTGGAATCTGATTGACAATGCTGGGTAAAATTTTACCTGTTGTCTCAGCCATTTCCTTTCACAGTTTTAGAGTATTTCTGAACTGCAGTAAGTAGAGAGATCCTCTAGCTAACTTTTAAGCCAGTTGCTACGGAACTGGTAGCACAACCATACTAGCAACAGGAATAGTGTGGGTTCATTTGTTCCATTTATTGGGTGACCCTCCTGATCGCTGCTAAACCCTGTATTGCCAGATCCAGGCTGTAGCTCATTCTTGACTGAGGTAGTTTAAAGCTGGCTTGCAAGCCATTACATCATTCATCAGTCACTATTCATGTTTGTTTAGCAAAATGCTTGAGATCATGTGAAAGACATGAAGAATGAAAGTAAGTCTGAACTGAAAACTTCATGTGTTCAATGTCAGTACAGTAGTTCACTGGTGTGGGAGTTTGGCTTTTAGTGGATAATTTTCAGGATCAGATTAAAATGTCAGATTATGCTGCCAAGAACCTTAATTCAAAAGCAGCTCTCCTGGCTTTAGCAGACCTACCTGAACATTTGCTTCCTGTCATATAAAGTGACCTCCATTCTAGACACTAGATAGAAGCAGAAACAATGCTGAGAGCTCTGGTTCAGTTCAAGAGGATTATTACTCTTACGTAGGCATTACAGAATGAACAAGTGTCTTTACTGAGGTTGCAATAATAGTAGGAGTAGTATGCTGCTGGTGGATAAATGGATAATGAGTGATGATTAATGGGTGTGGGAGGAACATTCGCAATAGGGCTGTGAACTGTAGTGATTTGAGTTCGGACAATTTTGACAAGCTGCTGCTCTATGAGACAAGCCACCGATCCTTGAAGTCTTTGGAGGTCTTGTTTCAGCTGAGCTGCAAGCACAACATGATTTTATTTTGTCATATTATGGTTCTTACTCTAAAATAGAAAGTTCAAACATTGAGAATAATATTTTTTCTCTGTGGAGCAGGAAGGAAGCAGAGTGACAAACATATCCTTTAAAGGACACACAGAGGTAGAGCTCCTGTAGAGCTGCCTTAAAAACATGAAATCTGTGTAACTGCATGCTTATATGCCCTGTAAAACTGCCTTCTACTCAAAGACTGCAGTAGGCCTTTTAAAGGGACTTCTAAAATTTTGTATATGCAAACTTCTACACATACAGTTGTTTGCTGTTCTCCAGGTCTATATGTTCGTCTTTTTCAGGGCTTACAAACTTCAGTGCTGTAGTTTCAGAGCTTCTAGTTATGAGATGCATAAAGTGTTGGTATAAGAAGAAAAACAGTTTTAATTATATTTGCAGTGTAAACTCCTTGGATTAATTTGTTTTCTGAACAGAGATGTTCTGCCAACTTTTTAACCAGAAAATCAAATGAAAGTATTTCCCTGGTCTCTGCCAAAGTCTAACACATTGCAGAGGCATATGTTTAAACAGTATATTCAGCAACCTCTGCCTGCCTCTTTTTTTAACCCATTTGGTCAAGAGTACTTCTGCTTTCCATGCATAGATAGATGAGCAATTCTAATGTATCTTACTTGCATTTTGAAACCTTGAAACAAAATTCCTTTCTTCTTTTTTTTTTTTTCCCTCCTGTTATTTCCTGGTATGTTTCTTATTTAGGATTATTCTTACAGTTTATAGTTGGAAATCCCAGAGAGAATGGACTTTAATGGAGAAAGAGCCACTAACACCTTTTCTATTGCCACTCAGAATTTAAAATTAAAATATTAAAAGTGAACCGGGCAACCAATTTATATGGGTGTCATAATTCTATAGTTGCTTTTGCTTTGCATGTTATCTTTATATTGTCAAATTTTTGTTTTGACCTGAAAAGAAGTACCCTTATACATACAAACAAAAGCAGGAAACTAGGGGAGAAGGGGGAGCTCTGATATTTTTCCCTGTAGTATGGAGCATACAGTAAGCATTTAAACAATATCTCTGAATGGCTTTGTTCTTCAGCAGCAGTAGTAACTGTTCCTAATGGGGCAGTATGACTTCTGTTTGTACAGCTGGTGTTTTGGTCTCAGTGGAACTCAGCAGCACTCTCCCCATTTCTCTATTCATGGCGAGAAAGTTCAGTTTTTGTCCACAGTAGAAAAATTGACTGATTTCAAACACCCTCCTCCCCCTTTCTTTCTTTCATTCTTTCGTTCTTTCTTTCGTTCGTTCTCTCTTTCTCTCTTTCTCTGTCTTTCCTTTCTTTCCTTTCTTTCTCTCTTTCTCTCTTTCTTTCTCTCTTTCTTTCTCTCTTTCTTCCTTTCTTCCTTTCTTCCTTTCCTTTCTTTCTTTCTTTCTTTCTTTCCTTTCTTTCCTTTCTTTTTTTCTTTCCCTGACAAAAGCATTTTACATATCGTTCATCACATCTCTGAATGGCTTCTTAAAACTCAGGCATAAAGATTGTATATTTCCAATATTTCTTTACTTATCCAAAGATTGGTTGACTCTCAGTATTTATTCTTTCCCTTCCTTAGAAATCTGGTGTAATACCAGTGCTTCAATGAGAATGAAAACTAAGTTTGAGAATGCAAATAAATAAAATTCTAATAGAAGAGGTTTTATATCAAGACATCAAAACCTACAGATGCTTCTCAGCTATGTTGTTATTCATGATTGTTTTCTCTTTAGTTAAAAGAAGAATTGGTTTCATATAATATTTCCCTTGTGTGCTATGAATACCATTTATGATACATTTTTCAAAGAACTTTGTATTCTTGAACCTTGAATAGAAATAAACTTATGTCTTCATCAGCCTCTTCATCTTGCCTAACAATCATAACTGTCTTCCTTTGGAGCTGGGCCACTGCTCAATACTTGTTACCATTTTTTTTTTTTTATATAGTCTCAGTTTTCATTCTGCTTTGTGTGTTCTCTCTTTTGAGACTAATTCTCGTCTTTCCTTCTTGCAGTTTCCTTGGAAAGTTATGTATAGATTGCAGTGAAATCCCCTTGACTCTTCCCTTACTGAATATATTCATGTTACATTTAAGTCTTAACCCTTACCATTGCATGATTTTATTGAACTCCTTCATATATACAATTTATAATGTAAAATACTTGCATAAAATTATTACCATTAAAAAAAAAATGTCAATTCCTAAGTCAAAGAGAGGTAGACTATTTTTCAAATCTTTGTCAGAATTTAGGAGTAGATTAATCTTAGTTTTTAAAAAAATAAATAAATAATGTTTGCTTCCATTGTTTCTTGGTAGTTTTTGCCCCTGGATTTTGAGGTGTTTGGGGTATCTAGGACATTGGAAGGTTGTAGGCTTTGGGTTTATGGATTTGCAGACAATGAAAATGTCTGGGAGTAAATTGTGGCCTGCAGTTACAAGGAGAGTAGTGGTGAGAAACATGCCCTCTTATAGTCAAGGCTCTGTGAGAGGAATTCAAGGACTACATCCTCTCAGGATCTCAATGCTGCCTCCACCAGTGTGGGTAGGAGGCTCCAAGGGGAAGCATGGGAGCAGCATAGAGCATAGCCTGCATCATTCATCATAGAGCAGACTGCCTGCAAAGACACTGCGCTGGAAGTACAAGCAGACAGGAAAGACGTCTCCTAAGTCCTGCCTGCCTTTTAGTTACTGTTCAGAGGCAGCTCTTTGTCATACAGGATGTAAAGGGTAGAAAGTTTTAGCGACAGATTTTTATTTTTAGTAAACTTTATTCTTGAAATAAACAAAAATAACTTACTTTCTTTTCCTGTTTTGTTTTGTTGTTGTTGTTGTTTTTCCAAGGTCACAACCTGGGATTGGACACGAGCTGAGAAAACATTTTCTGTTTATGAGATAATGTGCAAAATTCTCAAGGTATGATGAGAAAGTATAAAATAAATTACCACTTTGCCAGACCAGTTGACAAGCCAGAGCATAGCACTGTAACTGGAAACTAACTTGCAGAAAGAGATCCATTTTTTTTTCCTTTAAAGTCAATATCAGAAGTCCTGGTCTCAGTAGATACTGAGCCAAACTCTACAAAGAATGTTTTCAAAAGGCATAGCAAAATTGAAAATAAACTGATTTTGACTAGGAAACTATTTTATTTCTCCATAAGGTAGTATGGGGTTTATAGCTTTGCTTTAGTGGCACATTTAACCAGTATAACTATTTTTTTTTTCCTAACCGAGTTGCTAAAGAAATCGTGATTAATTCCATTGCTTTCAAATATGTTGATGCAACTGACAGTGGCTGCAATGTAAGACATCACTAAGACTACAGAGTCCTTAAAACATGCAATCCCATTCTGAAAAATTTTGTCCTATTTTTTTCAAATTTCTTCAGTTTGCCTTAACTGTAAAAAGTAGGAAGAGATAATGAAATATATTCAGAAAGCTAAAGCTATGAGTAGCAAATTGCATAGGGCCATTATTGTACATGCATGTACCAGTATACATGGCACGTTTCCTAGTTTTCACAGGTCACAGAGATGCACTATACTGTCCTTTAGGAGGCAGACTACAGGTGGAAAAGGTCAACAAAACTCTGAAAAATTTTACATTGGAGACTTCAAAAAAAAAGACACCAAATTTACAGTCTGAAGAAAACTCAGTCCTCTCTCCTAGCAATCTGGAACAGAAAAGTGAAAGGAGTTCTTTTACTGCTACATTGGCTGTGAGGTCTGGAGTCTTCATCAAGGAGTAGAATATGCCAAATACAACACATCCCATTGCTGTGATAACATCCTTTAGCTACTAAGTATATGCAGTCATTGACTCTTTAGTAGTTTTGTGCTTATGTAGGGAGAGAATTAACAGAAAAAGTTGCTCTGTGAAGACATTGCACAGAGGGCATAATATGAACAATACAGAGTATGGCCAGGCTTTGAGAGAAATGAAAAATCTCACTTATGGCATTCACCTGTTTTATTTTTTCTGGTGATCTCTGCTTGCTTCATGCCTGGAAAACAGTG
Organism: Porphyrio hochstetteri; assembly: GCA_020800305.1. NCBI lineage: Eukaryota > Metazoa > Chordata > Aves > Gruiformes > Rallidae > Porphyrio > Porphyrio hochstetteri. The sequence goes on along the minus strand of CM036906.1, from coordinate 45,951,541 downwards.
AACATCTAGAAAGCTCTTCACTGATAAGTAAGCCTGATGGAGCCAGGATGGCTCTACCTTGTGATTTATCCAAAGATTTTATTATACTATTTGAGTAGAAATATACAGAACCCATGCCATACAGTGTTCTGTAATTTAAAAAATACTTTTCCTTTTCTACTATTTTCCTTTTTTGATACTAATTCACTCATTTTTAGCCATTTTTCTTTTTTCCCCTTCTCCTTTATTCCCCTTTCTTATATAGCAGTGCGGGAAATTTTTCTCTTTTCAGCCCTGTAGCAGAAGTTATTTACTGCTGAGGAGTCAGGACACAAAGTAGTAAACACTAAACCTGTGCCTTCCTGGCACTGTTATGTAGAAGCACAGAAAAGAGAACAAACATGCTATTTTTTTCTTATCACGCTGTTCTCCAGCGTGTTTGGGAAAAGATGTAGATACTCCATTCTCAGTCTTTATTCACAGAGGATATCCCTTCAGAGAGGCAATTCCAGTTTAACTGATGCAGGAATATCATGTATATGATTCTTTATAACATTATTTATGTTCAGTTATGGCCATGTCTGTAAACATGGTCAAGCTTATAAAGTGTTAAAATGTTCCAAACGAGTTCTTTAGCTGACTAAAACGTGTGAATAATAAAAAATGGAAGTAGAAAAATCACTGCTGTAAAATTACAGCTTTTGACATTGGAATACTAATCTTCACTGTGTTCTGTTTTTCTACAGCAGGTACTATAGGACTTAATCATAGTTTCAGTACATATAAAAGCAAGTAAAACCATAAAACCAAGAAAAACAGCTTCTCATTTCTAGTACTACGTTGAACCTCTATAGAGACTCGAGGTTTTGTTCAGCTTTTATACCAGCATCATAAATTTCTCCTTTTTTAGCAGGGTATTTCCAGAGGCATTTGTACAAGCCCCGTGGATATTAGTGAAGCAGAAGAAACTGAAAAAAGTTATTCTGGGGCTTTTTGATCACCTTCAAACTTCTTCCTTTCTGTAGTACCTTACATGCTACTTTCATTATAAAATTGTTTTCCTTGGAGAATGAGCTGTATGGCAAAAGGGCAGGCTAACAGGATTTGAAGCAATTATATTCTTGGAGATTGATAGATAGCATGATAGCTCAGGAAACCTAATGAAAAAATGAAGAAAAGAAACCTGGGATCTGCTACCGCCAAACATTCTCTCTCCTGCACTTCTCATTCCTCCATGGCAGAGACTGAGTTCATGTCATTTGTTTCAGGAAATTTGAGGAGATGTAATCATTCTGTGTTTCTGCTCCAGAAAAGGTATTCACATGTCATTGGGCAGAGATAAATCCAGGAAGATATTAATGCCTGTTTGCAGGACAATATCATCACTCAGTGTCTTTTAAGTGGGTTTAGTTCCATATTCTTCTCTAAACTGAAATTTTTCAATCTACACATTTACTAGAAGTAAATATAGAATGTACACAGATGGTAGAATGCCATCATCTATATTCTTGATTTATTTTAGCATGATCACTACCATGGATTTTGGACCAAATAGGCCATCTAGCACTGTCCCAAATATTTCCTTTGTGTAGCTTTAGAGTTATGGTTGAAGGAGCAATTCTAATAAGCATGTGACCACCGTGTTTTAGGGACTAAAGAGTTTCATTGTATTGATGCGGTCTGGTCCTTGCCAGCTGGCTATAGTGTCAACAAAAAAGTCCTATACATGTTTAATTTTTAAGTATAGATAGATATAGTTTCTGTGGCTAACACTCACTTTAAGTAGAAGGACTTGCAAGCAGTCTGTGTTAAACTTTGTACAAATATGCCAAGGATTGAGAAACAGTGCTTAAGACTTAATGTTTCCTAAGTGTATTTCTTTCTATGTTGGTCAGGCTGTTGGGTGTCCTGAGAAAGTTATATCATCTGCATTCAAGGCTGAGTGTCTTGGTCAGGACTGCCACAACACCTCTGTAGAGCCAGAAGGAACATATGTCATGCTTTCTTTGTCAAAGTGAATTGCTAAATGTTGTCACAACACTTACTATTAAAAATATATCTGCAATATATGTCTTGCTTAAATTGGAATTTGATGCTTCAAAAACTTTTTCCATATTTAGACTTGCAGTCATTAAAAATTAGGAAGCAACTTTCACCCAAGCATGTTGGTATTTTCTGCTGCTGTATACTGGCGACTTCAATGACTGTCCCTCATGCCATAAGGACAGGACTTACTACTAAATCTTTCTTGAGTAATTTTTTTCTACTTCTTCCACTCCTTAATTCTGACTGCAATTCTGATGAACTTCACAAGAGCAGTTTTGATTAGAGAGGCATACTACCTTAAGTTTGTCTTTTTAGGTGGAATTGTGGATTCCCATGGTTAGAGATTTCTCTTAAGTTTTTCTTCATGGCAGAAGTACTACAGTGGATAATATGAACTGCCAGATCCTACTGAATATACATTAATATTTCAGTGTTTTAATATGAGAGAATGCTACTGCTTCTGCTGACAGTAAAAATATTAAACCACTAAATAAATATTAATGTCAACACCCAGCAGAGAACTTCACTGATTTAATTGTCAAAAAAAGAATATAGTCCAAACATGGTAAATAAAGCTCCAAATTCAGTTACCACCATGGCCCATGCTTTCTTCATAGTTGCCTGCATCTGTGGAGTGTCCGTCCTCCTTTAGCATCTGTTCCAAAGGCTCTAGCTGTTCTCATGAACCATATAGGAAACTGGGATGCCATTTTCTAATTTTGAGGGTTCTCTCAGCTTCGAAGCACCTAAAAGGCAGGATCTTCTGCAAATTTATTAGAGATTATTATGTCATTTATGACTAGCAGATTCATATTTGTCATAGTCCTTGTAGTAAATGACAATTATGTTGTTTCAGTATTCTTTTTTCCCCCATCAAATTACAAGAAAAAGAAGGGATGACTTGCACTAAGCAAGGCAATAAGTCACTATTTCTAATGTGATTACACTGTTCTAAATAATTATAAAAACATTACAATTTGAAGCATAAAAGTAGAATAACAAAAACTCTCTTGACTTTATGAGAAACAGCTTTCTTGACATAAATTCAGCAAAGGAGCATTGATCCTCTAATTCACTATTTAAAATTGTAGGTAGTGAAAAAAGTGTAAAAACCTCCAAACCCTGACAGTCACATTTGTACACTACCAAAACAATATATAAAAAAAGGTTCTGTGGAAAGTTTTGAAATTACTCGGTAAAAATATATATGTGTAAAGCTCTTCATTGTCAAGATTTTGGGGTTGAAATAATCTTTGACATGCAAAGTAGGTAGAGCAGGCTGAGCACGAAAATTTCATTTTAATTATATCGGATTAAATTATGCATTGTGAAATAATGGCAAACAGCAGTGCACTATGTTTGATGGAAAAGGAACATTTATTGAGATGCAAATAACTTAAGACCTGTGGAGGGCTAAATGCCTAATTTGATAGGCATACAAAGTAATATATTAAAAATGCAATAGGTCTGTTGATTATGGGGTAGAAGTACCTCAACAGAGAGAAAATGCAAGGCATTAAAGAATTGTTTAACCCTAAAAAAAACCAGAAAGAGTGAGTACACATTGAAGATGTTAGAAATTGTAAAAGTTCTGATAATTAATCAGTGGAAGAAACTGGTACAAAGTTGATAGCTTTTTAAGCCAGTTTGTTGGGGTTTTTTTTTGTACCACCAGTTTTATTCAAACTGTTGCTACTAGGATAGTGACATTAGCATGTGGATGAAAATCTGTAATCTATATAAAGCAATTTGTCAGACAAGATAATCTAATGATGCCACTTCTGACATTAAAATGGATCTATGACTCATTATTGACAAAATTGGTGGTAGAATTTAATATAAAAAATGTCCCTAGTTTATTCTAGAAGAAGTTTGTTTTCCCCCATCTTCTGTTTTGAGGGGTAAAGTCCAAGTAACAGCCAACTAATTCCAGTGTTGGGTTCGATCAAATCTTCAGCGTTCCAGAAAAGCAGGTACTAGCTTCGGAAATGGGCAGATGGACTTGTCCTGTTTAGTACTTCAAAGCTGGTTGAATTGTGTGTCTTTTTGGTACCTCCTGTGTTATTGATAAGCAGTTTTAAAGTGTGTGTTCTGAATGTGCGTGATGTGCATATTTTAACAAGAATTTAGTATCTTTGATAAATTGATAAATAACTTAAGTTTTTAAGCAATTTTTTCCATGTGGAGATAGAATAAAGTTAAAATTTTCAGACAGAAAAATAAAGAGTAATATAGAAGATCAAATTTCTCTGCCGGAAAGTTTGCCTTGTTTCCTTGAGTTGCTAATGCTCTTTCAGATTCATCCTTTCGATTGTGAGATTTTTTTTTCTATAGCTCAGTCACCTGCCTTCGCTCTTCAGTGTGTCATACAAATACATTTTGAGTTTTACAACAAGAAGCAAGTATGGGAAAAAGGCTGATAGAGAAAATATAGGAAACTACTGAAAATGTTTATATATTCGGATAAATTTTAAGATTAATGCCAGTGGATACATAAACACATGAAATGAGGGTACAGAATATATTTTGAAGTCTCTCATTAATACAGATTGATAAATGGCTGAGATTTGCCATCTTCATGTGATTCCGTTCCAAACTTCTTAGGAAGCCTGAACAATGAATCCCTTTTATGACTAGGTTAATGCTGCACCCAAGGAAAATTAGTAAACTGTTGAGTGCTTCAGTTCTAACTGTTCTAAATTTAAGAGTATTTAATATTTCTGAAGAGGGCTTGTTCCCATTCTCGCTAGAATTAGACCTGTCTTATCAGATGAACAAAAGCTGCATAAAGATTTGCAGTAGATGGTCTGATCATCCATATAAACTGTGATTCTCTATGAGGTCAGTTCATTTGAACATGTACATTAGTGATACAATCCCTAATTCATGGTGTCTAATTTGGATTAATTTAATGGGCCTTCTGTCTTAAAGATGTTGATGTTCCTGTAACCAGCACCATATTAGTTTTTTTTGAAAGCCAAGAGGCAGTGTTGTTAGGTGCATGATAACTGCCACTATTGTAAAAGCTTGTTAACTTTTGATTTGATTCAGAAAAACAAGGAGAAATATTTGAAATCTATTGTTATTTATTAAGGCTTTTTCTGTTTAACTTTAGAGAAGTTTCCTTTTTTTATTATTATTATTTTAAAGAAGAAAAACCAAACCTTTTTTGGTCTTTTTTAATGCAATACCAAGACAGTATAAACTGTCACCTTTTGGGGAAAAATTGAGTCAGTTATGTTGAGCTGGGACTGCCAGTCTCGGAGTCTGATCCTGCTTCCTTCAAGAAATAACAAGATAAACACACACAGGAAAAGAAAAAAAATAACAGATACAGAAAAGATATGTTTAAATGACTTCTGCAGTCTTTCTGCTGGTTAAAGAAAGGAAACAGCTTTTCCTCCTTCTAGGAAATTGCTTTTCGTTGCCTTTCTAGTTATGAGAGCAACAGTGGTGTTGCAACATCCTTGAAAGGCAAAACCATATTCAACTTTTAATGTAAGGCAAAAGGAATAATGAAAACGAACCGAAACAAGGTGTGAAATGTAAGTAATGAATGAGGTTACTCAGGAAAGACATGTGTCTTGCTTCCCAGATATTCAAGATTTATCCAAAGCTTCAGAGAACTTCATAAGTCTAATCAGGATTGGATGGATGCATTATTTCAGTATTTTACCCATTAATATGTTCTGATACGTAATTTCTGGTAGATTTTTAATAGCGTTTTCCTCTAATTTATCAATTTTCTCTCCTAATCACATTCTTTAATAATATGAGGGGGGTAGCTTTTCTGACTATTACAATAATTAAATTTAGCATAAGATGTTGCAGTTTTATTGCATAAAGAATTTAGAACTGTAGGTTTTCATGCAACAGGGGGGTCACACTGTATTTTTTTCACGGGATCTTTCTACTGTTTCTTCTATGAAATAAATTGTTCCTGTCTGAGGGACAACTATTCAAAATTTCCCTTAATGCATTCTCTTCGCAGTGGAGTTCTACATATCACTTACTCTCAACAATCAGAGCCAACACTGAGAAAAAGAAATACTAATTTCCTAACAAATTTTTATTTTGTAGTTTTATGATAGGATCTTCTTTTCCATAGGCACTTCTGAATTGTTTTCAGAGCACTATTAGCAAGTACATGAAAAATACCATTTTTACACATGTACTGATACTGATTTGCTGACATACTGATATCCAACAGAAATGCTACCCGTATCTATTCTCAGCCTACCATAATGTATTGACAATCTAAGTAAGGAATTCTGTTGAAAAAATCAGGGAAAAAATGCATACAGTTATGTAAGTAATGGTTATATTTTAAATTAATTATTATTTAAATGATTATGGTGGGTAATTTTCTGGCCTTTTATTTAATTGGATTTAAGTCTTACCCTTAAAATATTTGTGTCCTCCAAGAGGAAGACCTTTGAAAAACCTTTTACTACCTTTAAAACAAATGCATCTAAAATTGAAAAAAACCCACCAGCAAAAATGCACAAAAATTTTGCCATGTGAGAATTATAAGGATTTTTACTCCACATAGTTTCTCTATCTGTTTCTGGTTTTTAGTCAGGTGCTTTTTTTTCTCTTAGTGAATAGGTACGTAGCCTCTTGAAGAAGAAATAATCTATCCTGTTCTCATTTCCCATGGTTATTAACATAAAATCCCCTAACAGCTGGGAAAATTAGGGAGTTCACTTCCTATACACCATGGGGATACATCTTCATGGAAATGAAATCTTCAGAATGGTAACATCCAGATTTTGCTGAGAACATCTAAATTTTTCAAGGGATCTTAAACTGTTTTTTTTTTTTCAAGGGCAGCAAAAGTTTTCTCCTGTCCTTGAAGCAGTTGTTGTTGTTCCAAAGAATGGAGGGCCTGGAGTGGCCTGAAATGCAGTTGCAAGAGGTGGTTCTGCCTCTGTGTGTGTTTCTTTGGTTTTAATATGGACAAACTTTCCTTTTCCTGATTTGTTTCACAGAAGTGATCCAGGTGTTATAATGTGAAAATAAAAATATATCCTCAAGCAGGAAAGTAAATTAGAAAAAAACAAAACAAAACAACAAGCTACAATGATTTAAATTTGTGAAAGTCGTAAACAGGGGCTAAGAATGGAAAGATACGATCACTCTTTAGCATTGCTATCTGTAATCATTATGTTTAGTCCTCTGGGATCTGCTCTTAAAGTTAATTTCCAGCAAATAATGCCTTAATGTTTCAAGAGGTACAAAACCTTACTATCTCTCCAAAGAGGTGATCAGCACATTTTTAAATCCCTGTTTATAGGTACATTTGTCTCTGACTTGTCTTTAGTAGAAAATAACCAACAATGCTTTTCTGGAAAGAATGAGAATAATTTTTTCCCCAAAAGATTAGTCTGTTTTATGAAAATATGGCATTAAAATAAACACATTTCTGAGTGGTGTTCATTAAGAAATAGCACAATTCGTAGAATCACAGAATGGGTTGGGTTGGAAGGGACCTGAAAGCGCACCTAGTTTCTCTCTCCCTGCCAAGACAGGGACACCCCCCACTAGACCAGGTTGCCCAAAGCCTCATCCAACCTGGCCTTGAACAATGCCAGGGAGGGGGCAGCCACAGCTTCTCTAGGCAGCCTGTGCCATGGCCTCACCACCCTCACAGTACAGAGTTTTTCCCACATATTTAATTTAAATATACCCTCTTTAGTTTAAACCCATTACCCTTTGTCCTGTCACTGGACTCCCTGATAAGCAGTCCCCCTCCAGCTTTCCTGTAGCCCTGTTTAGATAATGGAAGGCTGCTATAAGGTCTTCCCAGAGCCTTCTCATCTCCATGTTGAGCAAGCCCAACTGTCTCAGCCTGTCTTCATAGGAGAGGTGCTCCAAACCACTGTCCATCTTAGTGACCTTCCTCTGGAGTTGATCCAATGGGTACATGTCTTTATATTGGGGATTTTTAGAGCCAAACACAGTACTCCAGGTGGGAGTGTGGAGTAGAGGGGCAAAATCACTGTCCCAGCTCATCACGTTTCTTTTGTTGCAGCCCGGCATACAGTTGGCCTTCTGGGCTGCCAGCACACAGTGTCAGCCCATGTTGAGCTTCTTGTCCAGCAATACCACCATCTCCTTCTCAGGGCTGCTTTCAATCCATTTATGGAATTGTCTCAGGAAAAACCCATGCTCAGACTCTTGCTTTGATTCAAGTGAGGGTCTTTGAGACTGCATCACGTGTTAATCAGGAAGAATAGGAAATTAATTTGCCTATTCAAGCAGAGTTGGAAAGTCATTCAAGCTTACTGCTGTACACATTAGGTTACAGTGAATGAACATTTCTGTTTGTCTCAAGGAATCAGACAGATTTTTCTAATGGAAATTTAATTGAAAGTAAAATTTATCCTGTAATTATTTTTCCCCTTGAGAAACCATATTTTCCATAAAATTTGGACATTAAAAAAATATTTTCTCCAGTTCTAGTTTAGCTGGTATTCTGTGCAGGTATATATACACACAAGTAATATCAATATTTTTCTTACTTTTTTTAACATTAACATTCAGAAAGGTCCAAATAAGATCAGAAATGTACAAACACGTGTATGTCTGCATGGGTCTTTTTTTCTTTTATTGTTTGATTAATGAGCATATGTTGAAGAAGCAGCATCTTTTCCTCACTCTGGGGTGAATCTGTTTCCTGCTGCCTGTAAATGCTATTAGAACCATCTCCATAGCAACTAATGGTGATGCTTAAGAAAAGTGTTCCCAAAGTTTCAGATAAAGAAATAGATCATTAGAATCCCTTAGAAAGAAGGATGTCTGTTTATGTAGATGGAGCTGATAAGTGAAAGGAGACACAAACAGTAAAATAATCAGGGCACTGATGCCAACAAGTGTAAAGGCATGATGTGATTAGTTTTTATTGTCTCCATGGAGTTATTGCACTCTTGAATTGTTGGGAGAATGCTTTTTATTTTCAGAGAATTTATGTCCTGGGTTTGAATCTTGGTTATGATTCAGACCATTTTTGCAGGACTAAAGTAGTGTAGACAAAGAAAGCACGTTGTGTTTGTTTTCTCATGTGTGCATTACTAAGGGTTACTATAATTAATATCACAAACATTAATATTTACCTCATTTTAACAACTGAAATACAATTTTCTCAAAAGTCAAGGTCTATTCTGTCTGCTTAGGTACACAAATCTAATAAAGATGGTTTTGAACATCTTACATGAATTGCTGTTCAGGTCAAAAACTGTTCACCAGTGTCACTAACATTTAAAGTTCAATTGCCACATTTCCATATATTACATATAACCTTACAGATAAACCAGATTTCCAGACAACTCTTGAGCACCTTCTGGTTAAAAATCATGCAATGAGCATGAAAATGGTAGACATGGCTTTGCTTTCTGTTTCACAGACCTTTCTAGAGTATAACAACTCAACTCTTAACTATAGTAAAAGCTGAGGGTCTCTTGCACCCTAGCAGATTTAAATAATAGTCAAAAATATGAGTATTTAATGCATTTATCATACAAAAACTGGAAAGACACAACTTACTGAAAAGGAACAGCGCTGCTTCTGGAGAGGGCAGTCTTTCAAAAGAGAAAAGATTACCTCTGCAGAAGAGAAGGCGACGTCACTACTCAGTGATAAAGAAGCATTCTGCCTTAATTTGAAAGGACCTGTCTAATGAGCCATACTTAGTTCCCTTAGACAAATTTATTACTCTCACTTAACATGGACATCATTATTAATTAGGCAAGCAGGAGTCATACCATCCTGTCAGCAGAGATGCTGGATTACCCTGAAGCTGGGTGTAAGCCAAGGACTTTCCTCACAGCCCATCCTTCAGCAGGAGTACTTTCCTTCCAGTAGGGAATTAACATACTGCTACAAGTTTTGTGACTGTTCCTCTTCAGAGAATCTGCGTTAATTCACATTGAGAACATCAGGGGCAAATGGTACAGCTAATCATTAACAGTATGGAACAGTTCTTAAGAAATCAACATTAAATTGGCTCGTGTCCATCATCGACTAGTAAGTGATTATAAAATTACGGGGTCATAGCAGATTCTTAAATGGGTGGAATTACATTTTATATTTTAGCTGAAATAACCGTTTGGTAAAAGTTAATGAAGATTCATGCTTAATCCAGACCTGATTTTGAGACTCCTGACAAGTTTGTGTTAAAATTGCAGTCACTTTTGGAGAATTGCCAACTGGATTCATGGGGAAACATTCTGTTTTAAAGGCCTACATTTACAAGGACATTTGGTTAGCTATCTTTTAGCTTTGCTTTCATATTGTTTCCTGCCATTGTACAAGTGGAAATGTTTAGATCTATCAATTTGGAATACGGACTTCACTTTTTAAATGCCCAAGAACAAATGAAAAATTATCTTTCAGCAAAGAGAACCGGAAGAGTTACTAAAGGGAGACTTGCACCAAATTATTTTTACAAGTAGAATGAAATAACACTAAGAAGCAATGGAGTAACTCATAGGTATGTCAGCAGTTTTTTTTAAAAAAATCTGACATACAGCATTTAAATATACTTGACTGGAACTTTTTTTACTATGGTCTTAATCATAGAAATGGATATCAAAAATCACAAGCACATACATTAGAACTAGTCAAAAAATGAAATCAGTATTCTGTGGAAAATTATTATTTCTGTGGAAATGTTGATTTCTGTTTTCATTTCAAATAGGAACTTGACAATATGTAAATTCCAATAATAAATTAGTACATTATATGTGTTGTTTGTCACAAGATGATGCAGTAGTTGAAATATTCTAAAATTCTTATATGTAAACTACTTGAGGGGAAATGCTACCTAGTATTGATTAGATCTTTTCTAAAGCAATGTTCCCATTTTCATATATGAATATCAAAACCATGGATTAACACTGTAGATCCTATTTAGTTCTTTCTCTTTTCATCCTCTAGGTTTGATGTAACACCTAGTACAAGTGCATTTTTTTTTAATTACTATGAAGCCTTTTCTGGGATTTTTTTATTTTCCAAACACATTTTAACAAGAGATCAATCTCAGTAAAACTTTTAACTTTTCATTTTTCATAGTCTATAGGAGAACTCATCCCTTTTTCATAGCCAGCATATTCTTCTCAATAGAAAAAAAAAAGCCTGTAAGAATGGGACAGTCATAACAGTGTAATGTAAAAGCATCAAATATTAACTGTGCCCAGAGAGATATGCATTCTGGAATCAAGCACTGCACTAAACTTCCTTCCATTTTGAAACAAGGGCTGTTTCTTCAATTGCTTTAATGACAGTGATTCCTGTGATCTCACAGTGTATTATCTATAGCCTTGTTTCAAATAATGTTTAAGAGTTTGCATTAGTAATAATTTATTGTTCTCTACTGACTGCTGTCAAGAATAGGTGAAGATGAGTTGAAAATATTTTTAGTTTCTTCTGAGGTAGTAGCTATGAAGAACTAAAACCTTCCCAGGGAAAGATATGTACTTTACACATGAGTTTTGTCAGACTCTCTGCTGAATAGGTCCATTTGGTTATGGACCAGCAGGCCCATTTAATCAGGTGTAGCTCTGGGAGCATAATGAGTTTAAGACCTTGTTAGACAAGAAGTGCTGTTATACTATACAAAATAGCTCTTCCCTGGAGGAGTGAGGGTCATCCGGTGCTTTTGCTCATTCAGTTCCTGTTGATAGGGATTGTAAGTCAAGTGCCAAATGATATATTTTATGTTGCTACACATATCCACAAGATTAAACATTTGTCACAGTGCTGCTGCTCTGTGCACTTTGAGGCTGAATGTGCAGTAGGGCATAGGTGTCATTAACAACAGTCTAGACATTATGATTTCTTTTTTGAAAGCTGGTCAAAACATAGTGTGAGCACAGCTGACATTTTAATTTTAACAGAAGGGCCTGAGTGGAAAGAAAAAAAAAAAAAAGACACAAAAGTATTTATCATGGGTCATAAGCTATTATTTAGCTACACAGCCCTCTGAACACCTGGAAGAAAAAACTATGAGAATGGGTTTTTTTTAAATGCTGTTTTTGAGAACTAATAGCCTATGTTCATTCAGATTTTTCCTTCCATGACTTCATGCTGTTGAGCTACTAAGGTTAGGACTTGATGGAAAAAAGGAAGGAAATTCCACAATGACTGTCCATTTTAAAGTCTGATCCACTTGCTTTTTTCGTGGTCATTGCAAAGAGAGGGTATATTGCCTCCTTAGCTGTTTTTTCTAGAATCTGTAAAGTGGTTTGAATCAGTAGCACTCATGAATGTATGATGTACTGGCTTTCTTGAACAGATCTGTCACATGTCTACTGAAAACAATGCTTGCTCTACTGTTGCCTCATTATTAGCCTGAGAGTAATCATTTCATACAGATTTCTGTTTTACATAGTTCTATTCTTGGTCAGCTTTAGGTTCCTGGTTCTCTGCCCCAGAGAGCTATTTTGAACAATGTAAAGTGCTCTTCCAGCTAGTATCAGCTGTTTATGGTCCCCTTGGTCTATGGAAGCTTTGTATAACCAGAAGACAATACTGTCTTGAGTCTCCTTTAGTGATGTCAACTGTACCCTCTGCTATGGGGTAGCATACAGAAATTGCACCCAAGTTACATATACCCAAATCCCCAGGTGTGTTTGCAAGGGCAGCTGGTGAATTTATGGCTTATGACGGCTGCATTGCCATAGTATGGAAAAAAGTAATTAAAATTGTTTCTGCAAATATATTTTTCTCAAGGATAAATTACATGCCAGAATTTTAGCATAAAGCATCCTCTATTTTTTATATTTAAAAATTAATTACTTTCCAGTTAAACTTGTTTATTCTTTGATTTAGTGCCAATTACAAATGCTAGCAATCATTAAATATTATGTATTTATATCTTGATATCCACTGTGTGGTGTTGTTTTGAAAGTAAAACCAAAACTAACTTCCTCCTCCTCCAGGTCCAAAGCCAGCAACCTAACCACTGGCAATCACTATAGTCTCTGCTATATATTATGTATGTGACTACAGATAAATTTTATAAGTCACCAGAAATCTGAACTTTTTTTTCTAGCCTCTGTAGGGCAAACAGAACAGCTGCACTTTTCATACTGCTTAAATAAATCTCTTGCTTCCTTTGGCCAGTCATCCAGTGTAGGGTGGGTAAGTGAAATAGTTCAGAGAAGCTGATACTTGCCTTCCTCTTATGTGAATAGAAAGCAGACACCTTTTGTAGAATTTATCTAATTTGTATAGCTGATAACAGTTTTGGGAAGTGATTTGTTAAAATACTGGAAGTTATGCCAGATCTGCAATGTTGGTTTGTACCATTCCGAAGAGAGGTGCCCTGTTTAAAACTTGTTGAAATGATGAGTTTTAGACCAAACCTCTTAATTTTCAGTTCCTCAGTGCTCAGGAGTTACTACAGTGTTGTATCATTAAAAATGCCTTTTACAAATGCTAGGTTTGAGGCATAGATGTTTGCAATTAAAATATTAATTGATGTATGCCAGATTATATAACTTCAGGTTTTCACCAGGACAGTGATCTACTGGACCGGCGGAAACATTGCTTCAGTGTCCAGTCTGAATCTGGAGAAGATCTTTATTTTTCTGTGGAACTAGAGTCTGACCTAACACTATGGGAAAAAGCCTTCCAAACAGCAACTTTTTTAGAAGTTGAACGGATACAGGTGAGAACAACTGCTTGGTACCTTTTGGTACATTAACAAATTAGGTCTATATGAAATAATGATGCAATATAAGAAATTCTTTGACCTCCTGTAGCTCTTAAATTATTATTGTTTTATATAGGTAATTGCATAAAAACAGCTTGCCATCTAATGTTCAGAAGAGATCACTTCAAATGCAGTCTTTGAGTTATTATGGCTGATACATCTTTGTTAACCAAAGTTCCTGGATGGAAGAGGAAAAACAATCTATAGATCAGGGACAAAGCCAGCTGTTTAGATATTCTTACGTGTTGCTTTATTTGCTATTGGATAACATAAGAGAACCTTGCAGGAACTAAATTGTCCTTATAATAATCAGGAGTGAGAGTACTCTGAGTGAGAGTACTTACTGGATGCAAGTGGGAACAAAATGGTACCTCACATACTTTATTCTTTTTTCAAAACATTTCTTGTTTCTTGTGTATTTACTTGACTGTCAGATGACAGAGTGGAGATGGGTGACATTCAGGTACAGATTACATACTAGAGTGTTTAAAGATGACACTTCTTCTCACGTGACCAAAAAGTCATACTTATTAAAACAGGAGAAAAAAATACCCACAACAATTGTAATACACCTGATCCTAGTTGTTACATTGGTGATCTAATTGTGAAAATTACATGTGGTTTGAACAGCTTTAGCTGATGTTGCCAGAAGGTATTCTGTATACACAGCTACAAAAGTCATATCGGCATATTAGCCTCTTCAAGAATTGGCTAGTGCTCACTTTCCCTGCACTCATTTTCTGCGTCTTCCTGGGAATGCAAGCACTGACAGCTTTTTATTTAGACAAATTGTTAGTTAGTTATATATTAGCCCTCTCCTGACCTATAAACCAATACATGCAGATGGACTTAATTAGTGTATACTAATGATGATTCATTTTTGCAAAAACTACGCTGCTGCCAGTTTTAATTCATATCACCTTTGTTGGAGGAGGAGTCGAAAAATGTTCAAGTTTTATCTTTAAGTTCATGAACTCTGCTACCTTTTGCAGGAGCTATTCTTACCTTTTGAACTCTGTTGTGCTGAACACTCTAAGTGTAGTTTTTCTGTATAAAAATTGCAATGATATATTTCCTCTGCTACTAAATATTTGAGATGCTTTGTCTTTCTCATATAACTGACCCAAACATTGTTCGTAGAAGCACTGCTGTGCCATCAGTAAAAGAATATTTGGCAGTTTTCTTGGAACAACTTTGAGCCTAGAAGACACTTCATTTTTGTTCTTCTCTACTACTGATTCATCCTGTAACATTCCTAGTTTAGACTTCTCTCTTTGGTCTTAGAATTATATTTATTTGAAATTGCTCCCATGTTTCTCAAAAAGAATTTCCCTAATAATCTTAACCCCAGATTAATCTTAACCTTTGCACCTTTATTTTTATTCTATTGATGTTTAGAGTAACAGTGATGAACTCAAAGTAATGATTACCTGAGACTGATTGATTATATCAAACTTATGAAGGTGGGCAAACAGGCTTCTCATGACAGATTGTTATCATGGAATTTACTCTTAGGAATTCATATCTTTTTTATATATATATATATTTTCTTGCCTCTTCTTCTGCATCTCAGTTTGAGGAAAAAAAGTCCTAATTTTTAATATAATTGGTGTTGGCATCCTCATTTATCTTTCAGCAATCCATTCCTGCTTTCATCCACCAGTTTTCAGATTCAGATGAAATCTGGTTTGACTAAGTAATGGTATAGTTTATCTCCAACAAGTTCTTTCATTGCTCTGTGAGGGAAAAAAAAAAGGTAACAGGTTCACAATTGAGATAAAACTTTAAATTTTTACTAAAATTGTATTTTATACAATAATATTCACATGAATACTCATATTTCATGTGAATTATAATCTAGCTGTGTGCAGGTTTATCTTGCTATGAAATAATACTTTTGAAAATATAATTGCAGTGTAAAACTGCCATTTAAAATTATTTAAATGTGTTGTGTACTATTCCATAATCATACAAGTAATAAGAGTTACCCAACACATTTAAACTGGCATTAACCTCCATGAGAGGTTAATCAGGGCCCTAGTTTTACGTAATTCTAAAAAACACATTACAAATGAAAATGTTTTTTGAATGCCTCACTACAAATATGTAATAAATTCTCCTTATGCCTAATTCACAGCCTATGCCAGAAGTCCATCTAAAATGAGAGTTAGGCTGGATTAGTTTTTTGTTAGGAAACAAATATGTATGAGGAGAGAGAGTCAAGCTGACAATACTTTAGAAATAATATGTGGTGCACTATTGTCATGGTGCCAGTGTGGAGTGTTATAGTCACTCTTCAATTAGTTTTCTTTAGAGTAGTAAGGGTTGCTAATCCATTTTCATAATTGCCTATTAAACAGGAAAAAAAAATAGTTGAAATGGAGATCTTTTTTCCTTACTACCTCACAGCACTGTTATATGGAGAATCTGAGACTGCAATAGTTTGCATAATGTTTTGCAGTTATGTCATGTTCCCTTTGTGTTCCTGCTACTTTATGCTAAAAATTTCACCACACCACTTCCATCATGATTTTTTTTCATGCTGTCCTTATTTGTATTTTAGTTGTTTGTTTCCTAATATAAGGATTATTGTGTTGAGCTGGTTTCTGTTACAGTGCTTAAAGTACTTCGTCTTCTCCATTGAAATTCAAACCGAGTTTGAAAGTCCGAATTAAATCTTGAACTTATAGTATGGTTTCCCTTAGCTTCTGAGATAGCTTAACACAAGGTTTACAGCATATCACTCTCCATAATTTAAACTGTGTGTATTGAGAGAGTAGAAGCTAAGGGAGAACTTTGGGTTGTCTCCTTCAGCCCCTGCCTGACCCACTGAATTATTCATAAACCCAATTTAAGATTCTGTATTCTGTGAGAGAACCAGAAACGGGTGCTGAAATATCTTCTGCTTCTTTTAGGAAGGAGATGCTTCAGTTCTGATACGGTTTTCATGAGCTTTATGTGAGAAATCAACAACTGAAGCCAAACACCCCCAGTATATATTATTAACAGTCACCGATTTAATGATTTAAAGTGTTTGTTAAATGTGTAAGAAATTTTACTTTATCAAGTCTCCTGGGAAGAACTTCTGCAAAGAGAGACCTTAACAGAGTTAACGAGTGTCTGAAAATTCACAATCTTACCCTGGCCTGTGACCAGAATCATGTGCCCGTGCATACAACATACGCATAAAGCAAGGGACATTCTTCCCCAAAGAAATCTCACTGTTCAAAGATCCTTTTGTTATTCTCACATTTTTGTGAATTTTTTAAGAATACTGTAAGCAGAGTTAACTATGCCAGCTCAGCGTGGTGCTACAGTGCAAATTGTAGGTTGACCTTTGGTGTTGAAGTGGGAGGTCAGGTGAGTTAGATGGTAATACATTTTTAAAATCTGAAATGCTGTCTCTGGGCCAAAATTTAATTCTCAGTAAAGGCTGTATGTCTATTCTGGGTATCTTGAAGGTCTACCAATAAAAATGTAGTTCATATCTGGTAAGAAGTTAGCAAGATAATTTACAAAACTGTACATTTTATGCTTTTTTCAAAACATTAAATTTTTGGCATGTATGAAGTACGTAGTAATTCACTGTGAAATGTATGACTTCACACTCTTTTCTTCTATTAATGATATGTTGCCAAAGACAATATCCTTCTCTTTTCTAGCAACACTGATTTATCATCAAAGTTTACATATACCTAGCAGTTTTATGATGTAGATGCTTGAAAGAAAAGCCACTTTTATTTGCTAATATAAACACAAATATTGTATGACTGCAACACCACAGAGATGAATCATTGCTTTTGTAATTAAAAATGTTGGGAGTTTATACATTAATAGTTAAAATGACCAACTGTACCTGTATGCTGTATGAATTCAGATTTTATACATGTAATACAGGTACATAATGTTCTTTCAGTGTTGGATGCTATAAGAATAGACCAGTTGCTTCTTTTCACCTCAACAGCAGCAGTGGGAAACTTTTTATTTACTGATGGGCAATTACAGCTCTAGAACACTTTTGGTACTTACCTGGTACTTAGTAATAACACAAAACCATGTTATAAGGCATGTGTCATGGCTTGGTTTTAGTTCTGAGTTACAGATGGCCGTGCTTTGTCTATAGAAAGCTTAAACACTGCTCTTGTACCCTACTAATAACTAACAGAGTGTCCTCCAGCTTCAGTGATGGGTATCACTGCATTTGAAACTTGATTCTAGAACTCCAAGGTGTGTTTACAAAGATTAACCAACAACTATATGTAGTTGGGATCTGATGTGATTAATGAAAGCATTTCACTCACATAATTCAGTTCCAGAAAAGAACTCTACATTGAAGTGTAAGAAAGTAAATTTAAAATAATCAAAGAATCTATATGGCTATGAACTTTTTAATTTTCCTTCATTACAATGTCTATTTCAACTCCTCCAGAAGTCGTTAATGAGCTTTTCAGCTTCTTGTGTTCTGGAGAAGACCATTTAAAATCTGAAAAGCTCATGCAAAGAGTATGTAAGTAAAGACATGTGATTTATCCTTGATAGTCAAAATGTGAAAAAGAACACATACTTTAGTAACAGTGATAATTTAGTAACTTACATGGTCCCCATGTTTACAGTTCTTTGGAAATCTCAATTCTCATTTTGTATATTTAGTGGCTACAGCAATATTTGAAGGATGCAACTATATTTCATTTAATCTGGAGGATAATTTTTTTCTAAAATAAGAATGGTTTCTTTAAATAATTTACATCAGATTTGGAAATGTTTTAATTTTTCTTTACATAATTGGTGATGAAAAAAAAACAAGTGTAATTTCCTACCTGAAGTCAGCCTTCGGGAATAGCAATAGTTTTGATCCTGAAAGCGACACTAATAGATGTCTCAAAGCATGTACTGAAGTGTGATGTTATGGAAATATAGAGATACATAGTTTTTAAAGTAGTAGAATGAGAAAGTCTTTCAGAATTTCAGGACTTCTCACAGAAACTCTTTTGAGATATATAGGTCCACTGGCTGAAGCAAAAAAGTATTTCCCATGATTATATCAATTGCTACATGGTATGAAATGCTACCTTTTCCACACAGATTCAGGAGAACACAAAAAAAAAACCCCAATAAAAAGCATTCCAAAGAGGTATTTTACAAATGCACACACTTCTTAAAAAGCTAAAAGGAATATATCAATGTTAGAGGAAGTTACCAGGTACCAGAACAAATAGGAGAGTTAAAAAAATAATGAAACTTCCATTTTAGGAGTTATCATTGCTAAACCACAGAAGCCATTCTGATTCTGATTCATTTTTTCCCTAATGGAAGGAAAGCCTCCTTTTACAATATTTACAAAAGGTCATTGCTGATATAAATCTTTTGATTTGAAATACACTGGCAATAAATTGACCTATTTACACACAAATAACTTAATTCTGATAATAATTTTGACAACTATAAACACTAGAATAAAGGCACAGCAATACTGGTCCTTCAAAGAATTTGAAGAGCTATGATCTGTGGTAACTACCATCTCTGATTTTTCTTTTACAGTGCAAGACATATGCCTGTGTTTTGGAGAGTCATCTTATGGGACTTACCATCGACTTTAGCATGGGTTTTGTCTGTTTTGATGCTGCCACAAAGGTAAAGTTCTAAGACTTGTTTGCATCACATTACCACTCTTGTTATTTCGTGTATTTTGGGATAAGTACTACATCCTGAAAATGTGATTTTCTTATTGCAACAGATCATCTCTTGTAAAATATCTCATGCTTTAATTTAAACTCAGGGGTGATCTCTGAATGGTGTGGGAAGTTGTATTCTGTTATCTGCTTGTTACTGAAAAGTCAATACTGATATGAATCTGAAACAAGCATCAAGCCTTCATTCTTTAATGTCACATGAAAGCCCGGATTGATTCAGATTGATGTTTGTTTTGCCAGTGCATCCTTGGTTTTGAAAGTAAATAATCTTCTCAGTTTCAAGCTGATCTGTGAGCTTTGAAAAGAACCTGCCTCACTTTTTTCCTCTTTCATGGGTGGGAGTGTATGTTATTACAGCAGTTCTCAGTTTATGTTCTAGATATTTTTGGTCAGGTGACTGCTGAAAGAGAAATCAGCCATGGTCCGTATGTCTCATGTTTTTCCCGTCAGCCTTAAAAAAGCTCAATATGACTAATGAAACAGTTTGCTGTATCAAGTGAATAATACGGCATTGTGGTGGCTTAGTCTTGGCTGCCCACCAAGCCGGTCTATCACTCCCCTCTTCAGCAGGACATGGAGGGGAGAAAAATAAGGTGGGGAAAAAAAGACCAACATCATGGGTAGAGATAAAGGCAATTTGCTAAAGCAAAAGGAGGCTGTGCATGGAAGCAAAGAAAAGCCAAAGGATTTATTCTCTACTTACCATCAGCAGGTGATGTCCAGCCACTTTCCAGGAAACAGGGTTTCAGTACATGTAGTGGTTGCTCTGGAAGACAAACAGTGTAAATAACAAAGGCCTCCACTTCCTCTCCCTTTCTCTCAGCTTCTTATTGCTGGACAGACTCCCTGTGGTATGGTATGTGCCTTTGGTCAGCTGGAATCAGCTGTCCTGGTTGTGTCCCCTCCCAAGATCTTGCCCACCCCCAGCCTATAGGTGAGGGGACTGTTGGAGAGACAGCCTCGATGTGTGCCAGCGATGCTCAGCAGTGGCCACCACACTGGTGTGGTACCAACACCTCGCTGGCTACTGACACACAGCACAGCACTGAGAGGGCTGCTCTGAGGAAAAACAACTCCATCCCAGGCAGACCCAATACAGGCATCAATTTCCAGATTATATTAATGCAAGTCCAAATCTCAGTAAAATCATGACCCTGTGTGTTTGCATTGCACTAGTTGCTAACAAGACTAAAAGTGTAAGACTTTATTGTTACTATTTGGCACTGCTGTTCTGGAAAATGTGATCTACTTTTTCTGAGTTCCACCTCACTTCAATACCTGTTTTCCTTTGAGATGCTACAAGATTGGCATGAGTAATTGCTGAAAAAGCCTTTTCTCTTCAGAATATTTTCCTATCCTTGATCTTAAGTCAACCCTTCCCACAACATTACTCCACTAATCAGAAAATTTTTATTCTTCCCACTCCATTCTATGGTTTGTTTGCACAGAGTGTGGTGAATTTGAAATTTAAATACTTGTATATGCATATTTTTTTTTGTTAAGGAAATAGTCTTGTATGATTAGTCAGTGAAATACGTGACCATCAGCTCAGGAGATACTACACACAAAAAATCAGTGCAGAAGAATTAAAATGCAGAGGGTCAGAAAACAAGGTTTTTCCCCCACCCTCCAATAATATTGTAGTAATGCTTTTCTATAAAGTTAATTTGAGTGTCCTTCAAAGCTCCTGCACATAGTCTGAAAAGACTTCAGACTATTTCAAAGCCATTATCTGCAGTAACAGAATACACCAAATTTCAGATAGCAAAGAGCAAGCAGAAGCAAGCAAGCCTTCATACATGTTGCCATGACTGAAGGGTGTGGTACCCTTTTGATATATCCTTAGAACACATACAGCAGATTTCCAGATATAGAAAAAAGCTTTAGTAAAGATAAAACAGTTTTCATTTCTCAAAGTCATTGTGCCTTTCCAATTGTACAAAATTTCTGGAGATGTCATCTTCGTGAACAATACTGCTTATCAAACAGATTCTTCTTACCCTTCAAAAATAGATTTTTACTTTTTTTCTTTCATAGCAAAGAGCGGAAAAATATTTCAAGTACTAAAATTGACTACTGAACCACTAAGGCAATTGTTAGCATTGCAGATTTGCATTCAGCTCTGTTCTTCGTGCTGCCCCATGTTCCCTTTGAGGTCACATAAGTAGTACTATAAATACATTATAAACTCCAACATTAAAACAAGTACAGCAAAAAAAGTAACATCTCACTTTCCATTTCAAGCCAGGAGAGTCCTGACTGGGTAGGCTAGGAACCTAGTCAAACTAAAACTATACTGCATATCCAAGTAGCAGAAGATGCAGACAATACCACTGGAGTGAAGCTTTGATGTCTTGATGACGGTCAGAAGAAAGCCAAGATGGTATTTTCCATCTTCCAGGTCTTCCAAGCTTGAGAAGACCCATAAACCATTCTAAGAGTACAAGGCAATTTTCCTCACCCCTTCATCTGTAAAACCATGAAACCATGGAATGAGCCTCTTCCTTCTGGGGTTACATCTAACCTCATCGTTCAAACACTTCTGAAATCTTAAACCAAGCATATCAACCACAGCAGAGTGTGTGTGGATCTTGAGGGTCTAAATGCCAATGGGAGACGGCACGTTCACAGAATCTGAAACAGTCTGCATCAAAACGTGAAAGGGCAGCAGATATGTGGAGGGATTTCCTTCAGGAAGGGAAGGGCTTTATAGGCATTATTCCTCATGAACTGGAGGAAAGACTTTTTTATTGCAGTTAATAGAACGTAGTTTTAACTAGAGAAAGTGTAGTACATTTTGCATCGTTTGCAACTGACATGCTGTACTGCTCGTCCTCCTTCTCTCCTGCCAGCCTTTCAGTGGGTAACAGCTCACAAAACTTTTAGCAGACCCAAACCACCTTACAAGTCTCTCAGTTGGTACCACTCATTCACCACACTTACATAAAGGCTGGACGGAAGAGCAGGAGGCTCCCACTGATACGTCAAATCTATCACCAACCCCCTATTGTGTCACTGTGGGTCCCAAAGCTCCTGACATCACCCAGGAGCTGCATGCTGTGGCAGATGTGATTCCCCCTGAAAAAATGCTCTTTCCCATTTTTCTGTGCTACACTTATGTCTTAGTTTCCCTTCTACCTTTTCTCCATGTTTTCTGTGTATTTCTTGCACTTTATATGTTTTCATTTTAGACTCATAAAATCAATTTTGCCTTAATGCTTGCTAATTTTCCTTTAAAAGTGGGGTTTATTTTCCTGAATGAAGGGGGGGACCATGCTGGGAAAACTCAGGAGTTAGTACATTGAAAATCCTGAAGGTTTCATGGTTAGTTTCATTTTCCTTTGATACAAAAAGAGAGGCAAGCAGAGAGCACAGTTTAAGATAAAGGCACCGTGTTGAAAATGCTCGATCTGTTCGATAGCATGCATACCAGAGATATGCTGCATACTAATCCATTCAGTAGGAATGGAGAACTTGTACATTGGAAATCCAAGAAAATAAAAGGGTAGCAATAATTGAGATTATTAAATCATTACAGACTTATGAAGACCTCAAGACCTTTTTTTTTCCGTCACTTACATATCTAGACTTCTCAAAATAGAGCCTTTAAAGCATAAAACCCAGAAGAGCCATAAATGTTTTAGTTCAATAAGTGATATGTAAAAGCTTCTTGGAAAATGTCCATCTGGTAATTGTCGTTAAGATCTATGTGTCACGTGCTAGTCATACTGCAGGACTTCCTATCGATCTTCAACAGTCTCTGGGAGATCTTCATTCATCACACAAATGTTTCATGGACTATATAGCACAATTCTTTTGGTGCACCAAAACTCATTATATTCTTCTGTTAGCAGTTAGAAACCACATCATCTAAAAATAAATTTAAAAAAAACCCCAACAGTCTAACAAAACCATCAAAGACTATGCAGCTCCTTTCAAAGTTAAGGTTTTGTGCACACAAATACAGATAGACAGTTTTGTGACTTGAATGGATGTTTTACTTAAGCAAGCTTTCTAATCAGACAGAACAGTATGCTGTCAACAGATTCCTTAAAAAATGCTTTCAGGCTTCTGATAGTCACCTAAATACATTGTGTAAGTATAAGGAAACTACTACACAACATTCACAAAAAAGATTTTACATAGAAAATGTTTACATATAAAAGAGGTAAAAATATTACCCTCAACTTATTTGCGTATTGTTTTGAAGCAGAATGTGTTACCTATAATACTTTCAGTGTTTTAAGCAGAATTCAGCTAGTATCTTCAGAAACCTACCTGAAGGTTTCTTAAGTTAATAGATTTTTTATTGAAAAAGGCTATACATTATTTTGACATTACTTTGTAAGTTAAAAGAGTACATACGTAATCAGGTGTTACACAGTGTGAGATGCTAGGGATGGCTGTAATGGAATTGCATTAGAAGAGATGAGAAAAGAAACAACACTGTATAATGCAACATAATCTGTAGCCAAGTGGCTGCTACAGTTGAAATTGTCAAACAAGCCATAAGATGAAAACCTGTCTTAAATCTGCCCTAAGTGTGTTGATCACATTTTGATGCGTATTGAAATAGGAAAATCATTACCTACTCTCCATCATTTAATGGAAAGATAAAGGTTACAATTCTCTCAGCCAAAATTTTTTTCAGGTATCTTTGTTATGAGGATGGCAGGTGTAGATTGTGTCTGTGCTGGTAAGGTTCTTCAACAGTATTGCTATACTGACATAACCTGAAACATTAACCAGTAATGTTTAGTCATGTTATTTCACCACCTCATGAAGGAATTAAAAATCTCTTTTAGAGGAAAGATCTGAGAAAGTAATGAGTAATGGAAAACAGGAATACCATTTAAATGAAATTACCTATATCTTATTAATATTAATATATATTTGTGATAAAGACCCTATGAAAGTCTAGAAACTTTTACATTAATTAATAAA
The DNA here is from genome assembly GCA_020800305.1 of Porphyrio hochstetteri. Lineage (NCBI taxonomy): Eukaryota > Metazoa > Chordata > Aves > Gruiformes > Rallidae > Porphyrio > Porphyrio hochstetteri. The sequence continues at coordinate 45,927,166 of CM036906.1, read as the reverse complement.
CTCAGTATTAAAGACAAAAATGCTATTTAAAACGTCATACTGTTAAAGGAAAAAAAAGCATCTTCTTCCTTATAAATGGTATGAATTTTTATAATTACTATTTAAAAAATCAACAGAAACCATTCTCTTTCCACTCAAAATGACGGACATCCAAAACTTCTTGAGTCAACCTGTTCGACTGTCTCACCATCCTCATCATAAAAAAATTTCTTTGTTATATCCAATTGAAACCTACCCTCTTTTAGTGTAAAAACATGGCCCCTCTTCCTGTCACTATAGGCCTTATTAAAAGCTCTTTCATATAAACCATCTTAAAGTATTACAAGGCTGAAGAACCTCAACTCTCTAAGCCTTTCTTCATGGGAGAGGTATTCCATCCCTCTGATCATTTCAAGGTCTTCCTCTGGACCCTCTCAAACAGGTCCACGTCTTTCTTGTACATGATCACTTCTGTTATTTTTCCCCTGCTAATACCAAATTCAACCACTCCTTTTTGGGTCAAGTAACTCAAAGCCATATTCTAGACTTCAGAGTTCATCCAAGGTCTGATAATTCATTCAGTCCATCTCTGACTTCTCCCAGAATAACACTGCAGATGCAAAATCTTTTAATGAATTCAAAGAGGGTCTTGGACAAGTATTTGGAAGACAGATCTAATGAATATAATTGATTTTTTTAAAATTCATTGTTTATTTATGACATTTTCATGTTTCCCAGAACACAAAGCTCAAGTGACAGCTTCTGAGGACAACTGAGAAGTCCTGTGATGCAATAAATCTTCAGGCAATTTCTATTTTACACTTAACTTTGTGCCCATGGTATTTTAAGTTTTCTTTCTTAATCACTACCACATAGACTGTGAGCTATTTTTAATAGTGAATAATCACTAATAAACTGAAGTGAAGCCAAGTTCTTCAAATCATGACTTTAACAGTTGTTCAGCTTTTCAAATATTTAAGTAATAAAACAATATTTAAATTCTGTTTTCTGTCTTACATTTTAAGTTAATAGATTTTTATCCAACACGAATGACAAATTGCAATCAAAATTTCACAAATGTTCTGAAACCTAAACTCAGTACTAGTGCTTGTGAATGCATTCATATTGAGTGATACCTCTCATTATGCTTACGGTTTCTAGACAAAAGCCGTACAACACTGTGTGGCTTGTTTCCTCGTTTACTGTAATTTAATCTTTATAGGATACTTTACTTTGTAAATCAAAATCAGTGGTTAAAAACTGTCATCTCTGCTAAATGCATTTCTAGTCAAACAGATCATAGTTCGATAAAAACATTGTTTCTGTGTCTGCACAGACCTATGATAAATATGAGTACACAAAGTATTAAACTGAGTTCTTCAGAACAAATTTCTGCTGTGATGTGATTATAACAGCACAAGCATAAATCATAGCTGTTTCTGCTGCATGTCCCCTGCTTCCTCTTACTCATTTTCTGACTGATAGCTCCTAGAGTCAACGGTAGTTTATCATTTAGAGCATTTGGTATGTTGCTTTGTAACAAACCATTGGGATTTCCGAAAAGTACAATGAACAGTTTTTAAGACCACCTAGTTAAATCAGAGTCTTCCAACATTTCAGAAAATAATTTCTTATTTCAGCTAAACAGTTTGTAAATGACCTGTTGTGGTTTTGCCCCCAGCCGGGAGCTGAGCACCATACAGCTGCTCTCTCAGGGCAGGATAGGGAAGAAGAAGGAGAGGGGAAAAGGAAAAAAACCTCAAAGGTAAACCTTGTGGGCTGGGATAAGAATAGTTTATGGGGACAGCAGAGAGAGAGAGATAACAATAATAGCACTTTATAGCAAAATATACAGAACTGGTGAAACACCAATGCAGGGTGTCACTGAACCGCACAACTCAGAGCCATCCCAAAGCTGGACTGTCCCTAAAAAACTGCATGTCCTGGAGCTAAGTGCTCCTCCTCCCCACCAGCACCCCTTTATGCTGAATATGATGTAATTGGCATGTAATACCCTCTTTGGCCAGTTTGGGTCACCTGTACTGGCTGTGTCCCCTCCCAGCTTCCGGGGTGCCCCCCTCTCTTCTCATTAGCAGGGCAATATGAAAAACTGAAAAGTCCTTCACTGCTTGGCAACAACTAAAACATCAGTGTGCTATCAGCACTGCTCTCATCCTGACTCCCAAACACAGCATTCCACCAGCTGCTAGAAAGATTAACTCTGTCCTAGCCAAAACCAAGTCACTACTGAATGTAATTATGGACGCAAAAGAATTTTATTTCTCTATATGTTAAAAAGTGGTAATAGCACTCTTTTGAGCCAAAGCTGTGGAGCAAGATGCCATCTCTTTCATGTTAGCAATGTATAGTTTGAGAAAGAATTGTGATGTATAGCCCAATCAAACATTGGCAAATGTTTGACTATGATTAATTTCTATTATGTAGTCTGTCATTTTAGGTAGTGGTCTACCTGGAGTGGAAAGGCCACCAGCCTCCTGTGTTGGCCTACATGGAAATTGAAATCTGATCATTAGTGAGTGTCACTACATCATCTCTTTCACTAGGGCCTTCTTCAAAAAATGTCCACTGCTTTAATGCAAATTTTACCCTTCGTCATTTTTGAAGCATTGTGTATCAATGTCTACTGGGGAGAACATTTTTCCGAAGTCCTGCAGAATTACAGCACATCAATTCAGGTCCTACATTTGTCTAACATAGGCTAGTACATAGATGTCAATATTTTAATGAGTTATATATAATATAGCTCAGTAGTAATATTAATTAATAATGTCATTCTTGTGGATGATTTGTTAAGTGTAGACATGCACAGATATTATAAGCATTTATAAATAAGGTTTTGCAGCCAGTGTAGGCACCTTAAGAATTAAGAATGAAGACCAAGAGATTAAAAAGCACAAGAAGGCATATACAGAAGTTCATCTAACTGCTATTCTGAACGTGATCCAATGTATAAAACTACTTGCTCACGTGACATTCAATAGCTTATTTTTAACGTTTCTAACAAAAAGTCTACTCTTCGAGTGTATGGGTGTATATACTTAGGAGTATATATGTTATATATGTTTTTATTTATACTGACATATGAATTTTTATAATGTCCATGTTTGCATCATAGCTTGCACAAATAATATATGTATGTTTGTGTGACTGTACATTGCAATATACCTACCTGTGCAAAGTGCTGTGCCTGTACTCCATCATATTTACTGCTCATTAAAGCAGCAGTCAAAAATATATATTTGTCAGAAGAGAAAAAAAATCAGCCCTCATAGAACTGAAAATAAATTAGTGCTGCTGAATTATATAGTGATGCTAGAACAAAGTAACAAAAGGCTCCGTAATGGCCCACGCGGTGCGTATCAACAAAGCTCAATGTACCTGTCATCTGTTCTCTTGCAGAGAGCACTTCATCACAAAAGAGAATACATTGCAAACAATAAATAGCATTGCAAACATATTTAATTTGTATTCCATACCAAAAGACTAATAAATAACACGAAACACAATTTGTTTTAATTTCTTTAGGAACAAACTCCATGTTTTCTAGCAATACATGCATTAAGGTCTGTTTCTTCATGTAGCTAATACACATAGAGCATATTAAAATAAAACAGCATGTAAGAAACAAAGATATCCAGAGTTCCGTAGCAGAGAAGACAGAAGGAAGCCAGGCTCACTTCAGGGTGGAGCTTTAATAACGTAATTCTTGTGAACAAATATTTATTCCATGCTTAGTAACTGAAATGCTAAACAAATAACTACTATAACTAATATAAGCTGTCAGGCATGGTTCGTACATTTTTATGTACTGCAGCTAGAAACAAACAAGCATTGGTAGGTCATCTATCAGTACTAAGCAAATAAACTATAGTCTTTTAACATTCAATGTAACTTCAGTAATGGACAAGAACAGTTATTTTGTTAGGGCTGTCTTTCTTGCTTTTTTCATTTTGTCTCATTTTTGTTCTTTATCCTCCATGTCCCCACCTGTCTTTCCCTTTACAGTTATAAAACCACAGCAGTTGACAAAGGAAATTACCTTGCACCATAATTCTTTTGTAGTAAGACACTCTCCAGAGATCCGGAACACAACAGAACTGAGCATGAACAAGATCTTAATCCTACTCAGTTCCCTACTGCTGCTATCAGTATGGACAAAGTGTCACTTTGTAAGAATGCAATCTTTCTCAGTTAGGTATGAGACAAACAGCCAAATTAAGGTGTATCCCAGGTGCCTGAAGACCCACTTACTTTTATTCTTGAAAATAAGAACCTATAAGGCACCTGCTGTTGGCTTAGTTTGACTTGTAGGAGTGTCACTTATTTTAGTCAGATGGCAAAAAAAAACATTAGCTTGAAAGGTGTCCATTGAAATTTAGCATAATTCTGCAATATATACAGTATAAAAATTGCCCTGAGAAGTTGAACAGAAGAATGATTTAATCAGTCAGAGCATCAAGAAAAAAGAGGTGGTGTTGGAAAAGTACAGCAATGGAAAAGACAACAAAGGGATCTGCTGAAAGGCCAAACTTCTTTTGCTGTTATGTAATGAAAGGTGTAAGATTCTGGTCAATGGAACAAGTAGGTAAATCTTGTATTTGATGGTGTGCAAACAAACACTGTTTCATAAGTTCATTAAGTGTAAATGGCCTTTTTACAAGAACAGAACTGGTCCACAGTGTGTAATCAAATATAAAAGCGGGAAGACTGTTTAATAATAAATTGAAGATTGTTCATCATTGAAGCCATAGGACACAGATAAATTCTGTTCCGGTTGGGGATTCTCATGGCAGTAAAATACAGTTTTTCTTTCCTAGTGCCAATGCAAAACGTCCTGTATATCCTTGTTAGATCATATAGCTATCACAGATCCATGGACTAGTCAGTCACTCGTATTTCTATGGATATTGCATAGCATATAGTAAGTAAAAATACAGACAAACCTATGTATTATGTGTTTGTTTGATAATCTAGTCTAAGTTTAGGGTAAATCAAGCTCCTTGACCCACAGTAAAACAAAAACCCTAAACAGTGCTCCCGATCATATGCTAAACTAAGATAATTACGATGCATTCTCACTTTTCTGATACCATTATCTACCTGGAAATTTATTTTGTTTGATGAGATCTTATCAAAATTGCATGTAGTTTAGTCAAAGATTCTGAAATGATGGAATGAGTATGATATGAATATGAAAATATTTTCTAAGGTCCCTTGCAGTATATGTGTTCTAGATTTAGCACAAGTGCTAAGAATAGAAACAATATAATTTTCTTCATTTGTGTGACTGTAGGGAACATCAGCAAAGTATTACAGATACTGAAGGCAATAGCTATTCTCCCATGTGCCATTTATTTATTGAATTTATGTCCCATCTATAAAATAAAAATATGCAGGCAGAGAGGATCCTTGAGTAATTATTGCAAAATACACCAGCAGAAGATACTAGGCAGTAATTTGGTTACAAAGACTATAACTAATGAATCCTAAATGATTACTTATAAATAAAAAATTTCTCATTAAAAAGTATTGGTGGAGAATCTTGGTCCCAGATATGTCAAAGGGAAAAAAATCCTATTAATTTCTCTTAAGACAGGATTTAACTTTTTGATGGTTTCATATTAAAATAATTTAATAGCATCTCAAGAGAAGTCTTAAATCTAATTTGCCAGCTTGTCTGCACTGCTTATTTGTTTGCATTGCATTCTGGTATTCTTTGAAGTCACTTTTATTAAATGATATAAAATGTAAAAAGCAGCCTAAACGATCTATGAAAAATAATTGGGAAAAGGATTATCGGTCATTTTCAATGTTATATATGATGTGTTCAATGAGATGGTCTTCTTACAGTGTGTTTCTCAAAATGTGGATTAACTATGTCAGGTTTTCCTTGACTACACTGGAATGCATGCAAATTGTGAAGCTGGTGGTATTTTCAGTATGTGCTATTTCCTTGGTCCCCAGTTTTGAAACTGGACTGCTCACTGTCACTAACAAGTTTTGTCTCTCTACTCGTGAATTGAGACTTGTCTTTTAAAGGCAATAAACAGTGCATACTGAGTTCTCATCTTGGTCTTCCATCAGGGCATGACAAGGTTGTATGTCTTGAGAAGGGTCTCAAGGTCCTCATGATGATGCCAGGATCTACCACAGAATCTTTGTGAATTTAATTGCATTTTGTGATTTAAAAGTAATTGCCACCTGTCAAATCTATTTTAGGATAAATTTACTGCTTCCTGTAAAATATTCTTAGTGATGCAGGTTACACACTGAGAATTGTGTTACTATCAGAATGTATTATAGAGTGTTCAGTTCAGCAGTACTGTACTTTCAAACCAGTAAGTACGTCTGCTCATATTTGGTAATTCAGACTACTGCTTTAGGAATAATTTATAGGACACACATTTAGGGTTTTTTGGCAATTTCTGAAAAAAACAACGTTTTACAATTTTACTTATTACTGAGAAGTCAATCTATACATAACTGTATATATTTCAACAAAAATTATATCAACCTATGTTAAGTCTCTGAGACACGCATTCAACAAATGGTTCTGAGGAACTGTGATGTTAAAAACATGGAAAAAATCATTTAATGGTGGTATAGAGCAGTATTGTCAAGGGTGCCTGTTGCTTGTGCAGGAGAATTAGCCTTTAAAATTAGAATGCAGAACAGTCACCACAGCAAGCACTGTGACAATAAAGTCAGCCCATAGCAACATGAAAATAGCAGAAGGTGAAACTGTCTCTCGTGTTTTTGTCACTGCTGTAAGATACACACCTCTGTGAAAGTGGGTGCTTAGGTGAGTGGGTCTTGCTTCTCCATTCCACTGTGGCACTATGAGTTAGTCATTGAGAAAGGGTAGGTGTGGACTCCACTGATTATGCATTTTGCAGTAGTGAAAATGAAAAAAAACCCCAAACAACCAACCCCAATACCCAGAACATATGAAACTGCTAGAGGAAGTAACCCAGGGATCCCCCAAGGGTGATCTGACTTCTGGTCACAGTATTCTGGATCATCTTTTGCATCTGCTGCAAATGCAAAACGCACATTTCTGGCTATACAGGTGTCCTGGTTTCAGCTATGATGGAGTTAAAATTTTTTTTAGCAGTGGATGGAATGCCATGTTTGGGTGTTAGCATGAGAATAGTGCTGATAGCACCCTGATGTTTTCCGATTTGTTGCCGGGCAATCAAGGACCTTTCTCAGCTCTGCATACTTCCTTACTAGTGAGAAAGGAGGGGACGCAGCCAGGACAGGTGATCCGAATTGGCCAAAGAGGATATTCCATACCAGTTACGTCATGTTCGGTATAAGGGGGGACTGGGGGGAAGAGGGGGAGACAACGCCAGGACGTGCAGTTTCTGGGGCGGTCGGGTTGTCCGGGACGGGCTCTAAGCTGTGCGGCCTGAGTTGTGTGGTTTGGTGAGAAATTGCATTGTGTATCACCAGTTTCATCTATTTTGTGCTTTAAACTTATGTTATTGTTATATCTAGTTTTCTGTTATTGTTTAGTAAACTATCCTTATCCCAACCTGCGTGGTTCTGGTTTCTAGGTTGTGGTTTCTTTTCCTCCTTTCTTCCTTCCCTTTTCCCCTTCCCCCAACTTTCCCTCCCCCTTCCTTTTAAAAGTACAAGCGACTGTGTGGGGTGCGGCCCTTGGCTGGGGCAAAACCACGACAGTTATTTTGGCGCCCAATGTGGGGCACGAACGGTTGGGATAACGGTAGATCTGACCCTAACTATCGCAATTAAGATAAGCACTGTTGTTTAAGCAATCTCGGGTCACGATGTTGTGGTATTTATTTACAAGGCTGTGGCAGCAAAACCACCGCATGCTGTATACAATCCTGGCAGGATTCTTTACTCTCTCAGGTCTGTGGCTCCCGTATTTGTTCCCATACTTCATTATAGTGTATTTTATGATATCGGTCTATGATACAATAATATCGATGATCATGAGCTTAAGCTGGTACCTGTATGAGGTTTTGCTGTCCTGTCCATTCTTTGGACAGGGAGGGGTTAATAACAGCAGCCGGTATGGTGGGGGCACTGCTTTCTTTTCCTTTGGGCTAAATACAACAGCTCTTAGGGCAGTTTTTGAAAATCTTCAATATCTCTGGGATATTCAAACTAGCATTTTGCTATTGGTAGGTTTGGTGCAGATGGTTCAGTTTTTGTTATATATCAAGCATAGGTTTATGAATACCACTGAAGAGCTTTCTCCGAGACAGAATAATCACGAGTGGCAGGGCATGTGGCAAAGTATGGGCGAGTACCTAGGTACTTTCTCACGCCCGATGGTTTGGAATTTCACTCCTGAACAGCTACAAGACCCCGATCAAGTGACTGCATACCTAAGGAAAAATTGCTGTAGGTTTCCCAGAGATGGACACCTTACTGCACTGTGCTGGGCTCTGGCCACTATTTATCAAACACTGCTTGATAGCAGGCAGCACTGTCAGCACTGTCAGGGAGAAGGGAAAGGAAACAGACTGGCAGATACTATAGCTGCTGCAACCACTGGGGCTGACACTGCAGCTACTGCAACCCCTGTGACCGACACTGCAGCTACTGTAATCTCTACAGCAGACACTGCAGATGATCTGAAAAACCAATCCACACCAGTGTCTGTTGCTCCCGTACAAAAGAGGAAAGGCACAAAGAAATCAGTTCGCATAGTGACGGATAAGGATGATGATCAACCGGGATCATCTCGAGGATATCAGGATGAGGCAGAACCAGAGATTGTTACCCGATCCCTGACTCTGAGTGAGCTGCGTGAGGTTCGAAAAGATTTCACTCGCCACCCAAGTGAGCACATTATCACTTGGTTGCTCCGATGTTGGGATCACGGGGCCAGTAGTTTGGAATTAGAAGGCAGAGAGGCCAAGCAGTTGGGATCCCTAGCTAGAGAAGGAGGAATTGACAAAGCAATTGGGAGGAGGCCGGAAATCCTCAGCCTCTGGAGGCGACTACTGTCAAGTGTGAAGGAAAGATATCCCATAAAGGAATATATTACATGCCAGACACCTAAGTGTAACAGCATAGAGACATCTGTCCAGCACCTGAGAGAATTAGCTGTACGGGAGATAATTTATTATGATCTGGACAATTCACGGCTTCCCTCTGATCCCGATGAAGTCCTATGCACTCCAGATATGTGGCGTAAGGTTGTACGAAGTGCACCAGCAGGGTATACCAATTCACTGGCAGCAATTGACTGGAATGATACGAATCCGCCAACCGTAAATGAGGTGGCCTGCCGACTCCGGAAATACCAAGACAATGTTTCCCTCTCCGTCATTGCAGCAGTAGAGAAACTGGTTCAACGACTTGACAACAATGTGTCCAACTCCCAACCCGTATGGAGCAATGTTGCAGCTACTGGGAGAAAGCGTCCATCGTTCCAAGAGGGAGAATACACACCACGACGTACATTGTGGTTTTACCTGCTTGATCATGGAGAGGACATGAGGAAATGGGATATGCAGCCCACCTCAGCCCTTCGAGCACGAGTAAATGAGCTGCGGGGTAAAACATTCGCACAACGAGATTCTGCCAGGAAGAAGGCTGCACCAGTTTCTACTGGGCAGTTCCCTAGACCAACTGGAAGGCCTACCTATATGTCTGATGTGCCTGATCCTTTTGAAGGGACCTCTAAGTCCTTTATGCAACCAGTGGAAAACAAATATGATCAGCAGCAATAGAGGGGCCCTGCCTCCAGCCAGGTGGAGGAGAGGGACAATCGGGTTTATTGGACTGTGTGGATCCGATGGCCTGGCACGTCAGACCCACAAGAGTACAAAGCTCTGGTGGATACTGGTGCCCAGTGTACTCTAATGCCATCGAATCATGAAGGGGTAGAACCTGTTTGTATTTCTGGAGTGACAGGGGGATCCCAACAACTAACTGTGCTAGAGGCTGAGGTGAGCCTAACTGGGAAGGACTGGGAAAAACACCCCATTGTGACTGGTCCAGAAGCTCCGTGCATTTTAGGTATAGATTATCTACGTAGAGGGTATTTTAAAGACCCAAAAGGGTACCGATGGGCTTTTGGAATAGCTGCTTTGGAAACAGAAGAAATTGAACAATTGTGTGCCTTGCCTGGACTCTCGGAGGATTCTGCTGTTGTGGGGTTGTTGAAGGGTGAAGAACAGCAAGTGCCAGTTGCTACGACGACGGTGCACAGACGACAATACCGTACTAACCGAGATTCCCTGATTCCCATCCATAAGCTGATTCGTCAACTGGAGGATCAGGGAGTGATCAGCCGAACCCACTCACCCTTTAATAGTCCCATATGGCCAGTGAGGAAGTCCAATGGAGAGTGGAGGCTGACAGTAGATTATCGTGGCCTAAATGAAGTCACTCCAGGTATGAGTGCTGCTGTGCCAGACATGTTAGAGCTCCAGTATGAATTGGAATCGAAGGCAGCCAAGTGGTACGCCACAATCGACATTGCGAATGCTTTCTTCTCGATCCCACTGGCGCCAGAGTGCAGGCCACAGTTTGCTTTCACTTGGAGAGGCATCCAATACACGTGGAATCGTCTGCCCCAGGGGTGGAAACATAGCCCCACCATCTGCCATGGACTAATCCAGAATACACTGGAAAAGGGTGAAGCACCAGAGCACCTGCAGTATATTGATGACATCATTGTATGGGGCAACACAGCAGAGGAAGTTTTTGAAAAAGGAAACAGGGTAATTAAAATCCTTTTAGAAGCCGGTTTTGCTATAAAACGAAGTAAAGTCAAGGGGCCTACGCGAGAAATCCAGTTTTTAGGAATAAAATGGCAGGATGGGCGTCGTCAGATCCCAATGGACATTATTAATAAAATAGCAGCTATGTCTCCACCAAGCAACAAAAAGGAAACACAAGCTTTCTTAGGTGTTATAGGTTTTTGGCGACTGCATGTCCCAAACTACAGTCTCATTGTGAGCCCACTCTACCATGTAACTCGAAAGAAGAATGATTTCCAATGGGGCCCTGAGCAACAGCAAGCCTTTGAGCAGATCAAACGCGAGATAGTCCATGCAGTGGCCCTTGGGCCTGTCCGGACAGGGACAGATATTAAAAATGTGCTCTACACTGCAGCTGGGGAGAACGGCCCGACCTGGAGTCTCTGGCAGAAAGCACAAGGGGAGACTCGAGGTCGACCGCTGGGGTTTTGGAGTCGGGCCTACAAAGGATCTGAGGCCAATTATACTCCAACAGAAAAGGAAGTACTGGCCGCCTACGAAGGGGTTCGAGCCGCCTCAGAAGTGATTGGAACTGAAGCCCAGCTCCTCCTGGCACCCCGACTGCCGGTGCTGGGCTGGATGTTCAAAGGGAAGGTTCCTTCTACACACCATGCCACTGATGCTACGTGGAGCAAGTGGGTTGCACTAATTACACAGCGGGCTCGAATAGGAAACCCCAATCGCCCAGGAATTGTGGAGGTGATCACAGACTGGCCAGAAGGCAAAGATTTTGGGATGTCACCAGAGGATGAGGAGGTAACACGCGCTGAAGAAGCCCCACCCTACAACGAACTGCCAGAGAATGAGAAGCGATATGCCCTGTTCACTGATGGGTCTTGTCGCATTGTGGGTAAGCATCGGAGATGGAAAGCCGCTGTATAGAATCCTATAAGAAGAGTAGCAGAAGCCACTGAAGGAAAAGGTGAATCAAGCCAGTTCGCTGAGGTGAAGGCCATCCAGTTAGCCCTGGACATTGCTGAGAGAGAAAAGTGGCCAATGCTCTACCTTTATACTGATTCATGGATGGTGGCGAATGCCCTGTGGGGGTGGTTGCAGCAGTGGAAAAAGAACAACTGGCAGCGTAGAGGCAAACCTATATGGGCTGATGACTTATGGCAAGATATCTCTGCTCGGTTAGAGAAACTTGTTGTAAAGGTATGTCATGTCGACGCCCATGTACCTAAGAGTCGGGCCATGGAGGAACATGAAAACAACCATCAGGTAGATAAGGCTGCTAGGATTAAAGTGGCTCAGGTAGATCTAGACTGGCAACATAAGGGTGAATTATTCATGGCTCGATGGGCTCATGATACCTCGGGTCATCAAGGGAGAGATGCAACATATAGATGGGCTCGGGATCGAGGGGTGGACTTGACCATGGACGCCATCGCACAAGTTGTCCACGAATGTGAGACATGTGCTGCAATCAAGCAAGCTAAGCGGTTAAAGCCCCTTTGGTATGGAGGATGGTGGATGAAATATAAATATGGGGAGGCTTGGCAGATTGATTACATCACCCTCCCACAAACCCGCCATGGCAAACGTTATGTGCTTACAATGGTGGAGGCAACTACCAGCTGGCTAGAAACATATCCCGTACCCCATGCCACTGCTCGAAATACAATTCTGGGCCTTGAAAGGCAAGTCCTCTGGCGACATGGTACTCCAGAAAGAATCGAGTCAGACAATGGGACTCATTTCCGAAACACTCTTATAGACACCTGGGCCAAAGAGCATGGCATTGAGTGGGTGTACCACATTCCTTACCATGCACCGGCCTCTGGGAAAATTGAACGATATAATGGACTTTTAAAAACTACACTGAAAGCAATGTGTGGTGGGACATTCAAGCATTGGGATACACATTTGGCCCAAGCCACGTGGTTAGTTAACTCTAGGGGATCTACCAATCGGGCTGGCCCTGCCCAGTCAAAATTTCCACGTACTGTAGAGGGAGACAGAGTGCCAGTAGTGCATATGAAGAGTGTATTGGGAAAGAGAGTTTGGGTCATTCCTGCTTCAGGCAAAGGTAAACCCATGTCTGGAATTGTTTTTGCTCAAGGACCTGGCTGTACTTGGTGGGTAATGCAGAGGGATGGAGAAGTTCGATGTGTACCTCAAGGGGATTTGATTTTGGGTGAGAATAGCCAATATAATTAATAAAGTAGAAATTATAATAATTGCCAAATAATCCATTATTGTATATTCATTATTGTTATGATTGCTGTATGTTGTACCATAGCATTATAGCCGGAGTCATACAAGTTAATGAAGAATGAGTGCCATGATGATGGAACTAAAGCCTGGCCTCTCAAGAACTTTTTGCTCCCGTTGAAAATAAACTCTGACCCACAGACTATGAGCATGGACCATGCCAGGTGTATCAGTCAAGAGCCTGAGATGCAGCGTGCAACGAGCCAATGGAACATACAACTATCCTGAGAAACTGTTACGACAAATGGAGCCTGGAAATCATGGACTAAATGAACTCAACAACTTCAGAGGGATGATTCACAGACTGAGGGAATAAGATCTGTATGCACATATGTGTGCATACATGTGTACATACATATATGGGTGTGTGAAACACGAAACTGGTTGTACCCAAAGAAAATTGTTGGATCTGGTCATGACGTAAATGGTATGGAATAAGGGGTGGATAATGTCCTGGTTTCAGCTATGATGGAGTTAAACTTTTTTTTTAGCAGTGGATGGAATGCCACGTTTGGGTGTTAGCATGAGAATAGTGCTGATAGCACCCTGATGTTTTCCGATTTGTTGCCGGGCAATCAAGGACCTTTCTCAGCTCTGCATACTTCCTTACTAGTGAGAAAGGAGGGGACGCAGCCAGGACAGGTGATCCGAATTGGCCAAAGAGGATATTCCATACCAGTTACGTCATGTTCGGTATAAGGGGGGACTGGGGGGAAGAGGGGGAGACAACGCCAGGACGTGCAGTTTCTGGGGCGGTCGGGTTGTCCGGGACGGGCTCTAAGCTGTGCGGCCTGAGTTGTGTGGTTTGGTGAGAAATTGCATTGTGTATCACCAGTTTCATCTATTTTGTGCTTTAAACTTATGTTATTGTTATATCTAGTTTTCTGTTATTGTTTAGTAAACTATCCTTATCCCAACCTGCGTGGTTCTGGTTTCTAGGTTGTGGTTTCTTTTCCTCCTTTCTTCCTTCCCTTTTCCCCTTCCCCCAACTTTCCCTCCCCCTTCCTTTTAAAAGTACAAGCGACTGTGTGGGGTGCGGCCCTTGGCTGGGGCAAAACCACGACAACAGGGCAGTACTTCAGGGCTTCGGTAGGAGACAAGGAATTAAATGGGTCTTACTGAACATATGCTTAACTAATTCACCCAATATTAGCTATCTAGAATTTGGACATCTAGTTTAAGCCACTTCTTCATATGTGGTGTGGCACTTTGAGGTTAGACATATCCAGAGTGATCCAGTATGCATCCCAGTTCAAATGAGGATGAAGGAACCATTATTCAGAAATTCTCTGAAACAAAAAAAATATAGTTAGGATACTTTTTGCATTCCTGACTTAACAACTTAAAACTCACCACATTTCCCCACTCTTACTTTTGCAAAAAGAGCTCTCCTTCATGTGGACATCTGGGAAAAAAATGTGTGCAATTTGTTGAAGATCACTCAAAAGAAATAGATAGTTCTTTGATTTGGGAATCATTTAATGCATTGTCAGTGCCGGTTTTATTCCTTACACTTTAGATGAGAGTGTTTAATAGTCTTTGTGAAGTATACTGTTGAACTGTCAGTTCTAGAAACTTGTTTTGATGGAAGAAGTGCAGTCTTGTTGTGATTAGTCTCAAGAAGGTTTTCATCCCTTCCACAGTACAGACCTGATGTCGCAATGTACTTAAGTAGCAGCCTTTGCTGAGCAGGGCTCTCCAAAAACAATGTTATGCAGAAACTGAAGTGTGTTCTTGAATCATGCCTGTGGTGTGGTGTTACTGTCATTCTCCTACCTCTAAGTGGGAATGAAGTGAGTGGCAAAGCGGTATGGGAAATGCTGAAATACTGCAATTCTGTACCTCCCTCATTTTGCCTCAAACTTAATCTGACTAGGAATAAGGCCAGGTACCCTGGGATTTGGCCTGTCCACCTAGGCATCCTTGTTACTGTTGCACCTCCCTCCTGGCATCCCCATACATCATCAGAGAAGAGTAAAATGATAGCTTGTTTCTTTGATTGTTCTTCTGGGATAAAGGTACTCTCAATGCCCTTTACATTTCTCATCTAGGAAATGGCATACTTAAATAGATTTGCTCTGATGTGCTGTTCCTACAGAAAGGCAACGGTCATGGTCTTCTGACAAGATTTGTTCAGTTACATAAATCTGTAAAAAAAGGAGATTACCATGTAGATCATGACTACCTGACGGGTGTACTAGGTTGTTCTGCTTTGGTTTTTTTTACCTCACTATCTACAGGGCATAAGTAAACATCATTGATCAAACAAGTTGAAGGGAATTGCACACACTGGGAGATGAGGGAAGCTATTCTATTTTCTGTAGCTCAGATTGGTGTGCTCAGGAGGACAGCATTTGAAACAAATATGATATAGTTTCACATAAATTGCCAAATTCCTCTAGTTTATCTGAAACAGAATGTCCTTAACTCTGCTTATGGTAAATGGGAGCTCATCTGTTAGATACACATAGAGAATAAAAGTGGTGTTGAGTTTAGTTTTTTGTTTGGTTGGGTTTGGGTTTGTTTTTTTTTTTAATCTGTAAGGGGCAAATATATACAGAATTTTTGTTATATACAGTTTGAAACTTGAATTCAACTACTGGAAAACAAGTCTAGCACTTGCTTTTTGTATTGTGCACAGTTATGATACTGTCTTTTTTTCACCTCTTCAAGTAATTAAAACAACTACAAACATAGCTAAATTAATTTAGCTTAGAGGAGGTTAGAAAATTTTACCAGCTCATTAATATAAATATAGCAACACATCCTGAAGCAAAGGGACCTGTCTGTATATAGGACAGTTAAAATTTTGACCTCCCTTTATATTCTGTTTAATTTCAACTACATTCTAAATCATTCATAGGTATAAATGAAGGGCACAGATGGAATTATCATTCTAAGCCACCGAAAGGAATTCATTTACATGTGCTTTGACCAAAAAAAATTGAAACAACACTTCTTGCCTTAGGTTTCCATGTTGTCCAATGCATATGAAATTAGTCTCCTCAAAGTATCAACACGGTGTAAAGATGAACTTATAATTATGTAAAATACTTCTGAAATCATAATGAAAAATGTTAAATGCTTCAAAATATTGGGAGTATGGGGGGAATAACTTTAATTGAAGCTGAAAATTCTTAGAATAAAAAAATAGCTCTTTTCCACTTTTCAGCAAAGTAGTTTGAAATTTAATGTTTTTACATAAATCCACATTAGATATAAAAATAGATATTTTTATAGCCTGCTGTAAATTTCTTAATTGCATGTTTATTCTGTAGAGCAAGCAATATCTTTTTTTTCAACAAGACACAATGTTATTCATACTATAATTACTTGAATGGCCACTGATACATTTACAATTAATCATCTGCTCAGATTCCTGATTAGAGCACTAATAAGTAAACTCAAAATAAGTTCTCATTACAGACGTTCCTTTTATTAATTCATCTTTAAAAACAGATATTTGCTAGATACTTGGTTTTAATTTTATATCCTCTTTACATTAATGCAACTAGATCTTCTAACGTGGAAAGGAAAAGGACTTTATAACAGGTTATCTCCTCAGGTGGAGTAAGGAATCCACCTGTGGATCATCAATGGGAAAAAAATCGTTGTTTTTTTGGCAAAACAATGAATTCAGTTTCCCTATCCTTTTGTTTTGTTTTGTTTAATCTGGTATAAATAAAGAGATTTCAGAGGAAATTTCACAAATGTAATTTGACTGGTTTGAATCAGACACTGCCAAAGTATAATACATCCATGTGATCAAATAACATGAAATTGATTTAATTATGTGCCATAGAGGGGTTAAACATTCCCTGGGAACGGGATTAGCTATTTCTAACTCAATTTTCAGTAATAACTACACTGACTTGCTGGTGTATATTTCTTTTTTTTCCCCTCTAGGCTGTCCTTTGGAGGTACAAGTTTTCCCAGCTCAAAGGTTCTTCAGATGACGGCAAGAGCAAAATCAAATTTTTGTTCCAAAACCAGGATACTAAACAAATTGAAGCAAAGGTAAATACATTACATTAATTGTTTTATAAATGCAATGTACATTAAGAACAATTACCACAGTAGCTATGAGAAGGGGATCTTAATGAAACTAAAATATTTAGAATTATTAGATTAAGTCAAAGAATGCAAAGAAAATCAAGGACATTCCAAGAAAAGAAAAGTGAATTGATTGCTTAGATTTTTGCAACTTCTAAGTTTTTTAAAAGATGTAATTACATTAAAAAATAATCAAAAAATGGACACACTATATATGGTTTTAGCCACATTTGCCAACTCTTTATCACTTTGGTAAAGCTGGCTGAGAGTTTGAATGCCCTCTTTTTTACCCTGTACTTGTATCATGAAGAAATATTGCAAAATATACCTTTTAAGTCAACCTCAGGCAAAATCCAGCAAGGGCCTAAAATCTGGTTTTATTTCTCACAGCAAAAAAGTGTGGATAAAACATATTCTTTTACAAGACTGGCAATTCTTTTACAGACTTTTACAAGTGTGTTTAGTTCAAAATCAGAAAAGTTGTATTTTCTGTTGTGCTCTTGATTCAACAGTTAATTTATGAAAACAGTAATCCTGAGAGATTTATGCTTAGTTTGATTCTGTTTTGAGAATAGGTCATTTATGGTCCTAATATGTGTCAGAAGTAGTGATTTCCCAGGATCTTTTATAACTGGAACTGCCTTAGAGTCTGAGTCAAAGGTGATTTTGACTAGAATTCTAATTTTTTATGAAAACTTAAAGACTATTTTCTTGGTCTATCTTTAAGCCTCACTTTTGCAGCATTTGCAATACCATTTTTCCTGCCTGTGTCAGAGAGAAAATTGCTGAATGACTGTGATAACAATATGGTTCGATAAGCAAAAAGGAAATGGTTAAATAAATTGTTGTCTAAAAGGGCCAAATGTGCACAGCATAAGAAACTATGCAAAGAAAAAAGATGTTGTCTTGGGGCATTTGTCTGTTTAAATGCAAATAGCTACATTAAGCAGCTATTTTTCCTTCCTGCATGTCTCTTTATGTTAGGTATTAATTATTTTCTACCTAGCAACTGTTTACTTGATTTTGAATGTTGTACTCAATACAATAAAGGTGCATAAAAGGTCCCATTAAATCAAAATGAAATGTGGTGGACTATGGTTTTCAATACCTTCATGTTCTGCTATATCTCAAAATTAAGTATTTTCTTAGCTCTGATTTCCTTCAGAAAATATTTTAATATTACAAAATTATTTTGCATCTCTAATAAGAAAACATAACCTAATGTTGTGAGGATAATTTTCTCTTAAGCAAATCATTGGAAACTTTTCCCATGCTCCTAAATACAGCTGAAGGATGAAAATTATTATTTTTCTAATACCTGTCTATTGCTATTATATTCATGTATTATTTTAGGACTTAAGATAGGAATCCAAGAAAGGGACAGTGTTGTGGGTTTTTTTGGCATTGGGGTTGGGGTTTTTTTGGTTGGTTTTTTTTTTAGAAGTGGGGGTGGTTTGTGTTTTTTTCAGTAAAACTGGAATGTATTTTTAATACTAAATAAAAACAAAGTATGAAATCCAGAGTTTGAAGAAGAAAAATAGATTTTATCAATATATTTTCATGTTTTAAATTAAATCTGTGACACAAATCACTTTATAAGCCTTGGATATTTCCTGGTACCCTTGTCATACCTATTGTTATTCTGACTCAAACCAAATAGAGCTTTATTTCTAGGCAATTTCATCTTTCTACCTTTTATCAAGGTAGAAATTCTACCTTCTAGCTTGTGAAGGTAGACTATTATGCCAACTTTCAAGCGTGCTTATTAATAAGCTATCATGTTCCTTGGTTTTTTATAATATATTTAAACTTTTACATTGATGAATTTAGAAACAAAAATGTGTTATTTTTAATTTATTTGCTTGGTGATCAAAGCATACCAATTATATCATGATGAAAAATATCAGATTATGTTTTCTTTAGAAGGTGCTAGAGCATTTATAGTGAGTACTTCTTTTCAGTATCTTGCTTAGTCTAAGAAATATAGATAAACGTGGCTATACAATGAATGTGAAGTTTCTTGGGTAATATTTTTTCAATTGTGGTTAGTTTAAAATTTCTATCGATAGGCCTTTTCATTATTCTTTAAGCCTGTCATGGATTTAAATCACCATTCAGCACAAGAGGAGGTGGAAAAATCTAACCTCTTTTTTCTTTTTTTTTTTTTTCTTTCTTCTTTTTCCTTTACTAGCATTACTGTAAGAGATACAGCTATTTGGGGAACTCTTTAGTCATTAGGAAATGTTAATCAGATTTTCAGAAATGCTTGTAATGCCAGGTTTCATGCACACTGTCTGCAGTCTTCATTTGGAATCAGATGATGGGAATTTTGTAAAACATCTGTTAAAGGTTGTGATGAATATTCATGACCACAGCTATCATCACCTGTTAAATGCTCTTTGCTTCAGATGGCCTGGAGACCCACTGTGTAAGGGGAAATGCAGTGTAATGTTTTCTTTACATAGAGACTTTTTTTTGTCAGTTATATTGAATGAGAAATAACCAGAATACAGTGAAATGGGTGCTCACAGCTGAGAAAAAAACCCCAACTGTCTGAGAAGCCATTGCCCCCGAATTTTAGGGCTCTTCACTTCTTCATTCCCAAGTAATGAGGAAGGAAGGCATAGCAGGTAGCTTGGGTGCAGTCACTAGAACTGAGAGTGCTTTTTACCCCCTTACTGTTCACACTACACCTCTCTATGCAGAATCCACTATGGCATATGCACACCTGATCTACACCTTTTGCTTTTTTTGCCTCTCAGACCTATTTTCCTCCATCTCTGAGTTTCAGCTATGGCACTGATGGAATCTTGTCGTGATTTAACCCATCAAGCAGCTAAAACAACCACACAGCCATTTGCTCACACCCCAAAACCACCACACCAGTGTGATGGAAGAGAGAATTGAAAAGAAAAAATTAAACTTGTGGATTGAGATAAAAACAGTTTAATAGGACAGAAACAAAAGATGATGATGATAATAAACCACAGTTGCTCACCGCCAGGAACTAACTGTCAGCCGAACTGCCCACCCTGGTGCTAACTCCTCTAGTTAGATGCTGAGCATGACATTATCTCTTTGGCTAGTGTGGGTCAGCTCTTCTGGTTTTTGTCCCCTCCCAGATTCTTGGGTGCTTCGTGCCGTCTCGTTAGCAGGCGAGTAGCAGAAGCTGGAAAGTCCTTGACTGATTTGGCAACAAGTGAAAACATCATTGTCTTATCAACATTATTCTCACCCTAAATCCAAAGCATCAAACTATACCAGCTGCTAGTAAGACAATGAACTCTATACCTGCTGAAACCAGGACAACTTTTAAAAATGTACTTAGTGCACTCTAATTCAGTTACTCCCTGCAAATTTCAGGTGGTTTGCCCATAGGTTGTCATTTTAGGAGTTTGTTTTATTTGGTTGGTTTTGGTTTTGTTTTTAAATAATATTGCTTTCATACTGATTGACAGCCACTGAGTATGAGCCAGCAGTGTGCCCAGGTGGTCATGAGGGCCAACAGCATCCTGGCCTGTATCAGGAACAGTGTGGCCAGCAGGACTAGGGAAGGGAACTTCCCCTGTGACTCTGCACTGGATATTTTGGTGATTCCATATTTCTGTTATTCTATTCTAAGTCCTTCCTGTAAAAATATGAGTTGTACAAATCCAAATACTTAATGTCATCCTTCATTTACAATGCTGCACATTTTATGTATCATGCTATTGCAGATGTGTGTGATTAAGGCATGTTGCATTTGTGTAATAATATCTTTTCATTTTAGAACACTTATTATGTAGAGAAGTAAGGGTATCAGAGTGCTTAGCTGTGGCAAAATTTAGATGAATTTGTTACTATTCTTGAAATATATTCAGATTTAGATGGACATCGCTTGAAAAAGAATAATTATGCAGCAGTATGTTAAATTTCAGCTGTACTGCCTTTGTAATTGTCCTGCATCTCCTCTGTATTTTAGTGGTACATGTTAAAAGAATGTAAGAAAATATTTTTGAGAAAAAATGCAGAACCTTATCCATTCTTGAGTCAGCTTTATTTTTTACAAACACACTTGCCACCACAGTTTATATTTTTAAGTGATAAAAAGTCCTTCACTGATGCAGGGTAACTAATATTTTTACAGTGATGCTAAAACTTTTTACAGTGCGCTTCATGCCTGACTTAACAGAATTCAAAGTGTCATGCTTTGAGACACACAACGTGTGATATGGATTTACTTACAGCTGAGCCAGGTATACTTCTTTTCAGCTGGAAAAGAATTTAAGATATTTAAACATTTGTATTATTCACTCAGATACTGCCTTTTTTCCTATAGAGACTTTGTACTGATGCTTTTGGTTTTGGCTCCTCTGTAATGTCATGTTACTATAGAGATATATAATGTAGTATAAAAGAAGTGTTTCTTCGTAGAATTAAGCAATTCAGGTCTGAAAAATCTGAACAGTAATTACTGTAGGTCACACCAGTACATCCATGGCAGAATGCCTGGATGCAAACACCTAATTCTGAAGGGCTCTAAGGCAAGGTCTAAGTGGTTTCTAAGAAGAAACCACTTAGGGGCAACATTAATCACCAGTACCCCTTAGACATTCCAATCTGTAGGTGATTTCCTAGCTGTCACTCAGCAGGAGATATTGCACAACTTTGCACAGTCAGACAGAATTTTTCTGACTGAGAGCTACAAAATAGAGCTGTCGGCTTGGCAGAACGTGGAGCCCACGTGTCCCTCTCCTTTGTTCTTACTGATCTGTTGGAGTTGGGTTGAAAAAAGCCAAGCATAGAAGGGCAAAATTTTCTCCTTGTTATAAGACACAAAAGGATCCACTTACACACCTTCCTATACCTATGTATTTCCTTATTTATTTAGCTATACCGTAATGTTCCATTAGTGTCTCTCCAGTATCACAGCAGCATCCAGAAGCTAAAAAAAAATCTTACAACTGTGATAAAATCAGAGTGGTGTTAAGGATATCTTAAATCTATGAGAGATCCTGTTTTGATATTTGTGTGTATATATTGTGTGTATGTGTTTATGTATGTGTCTGGTGGTTTGATCCTGGCTGGAATCCAGACACCCACCAAAGCCGCTCTATCACTTCCCTTTTCAGCTGGGCAGGGGAGAAAACATTGAGAGGCTTAGGAGTCAAGATAAGGACAGGGAGAGATCATGGGCAAAACAGACTCAAAATGAACTAAAAAGGAAAAAAAAAGAAAAGCTTCTAACTTATTACACTACACACACACAGACAGAGTGAAACCAGAGACAGAAAATGAGAAGTGCAACCAGATCTTAAAACACCTCCCCTCACCCCTCCCTTCTTCACAGACATCACTTTGTTCATGATTTCATTCCCTTCTTCCCCTCCCAGGATGGCATGGGGGACACAGGGCAGGGGAGGGAATAGGGAATGGGGTTTTCAGTCAGTTCCTCACAAGTTGTTTTCCTTCTTAGCGGGATGGACATTCCTCACACCCTTCCCCTGCTCCAGCATGGGGTCCCTCCACAAACTTTTTCAACATGAGTCCTTTCCCACAGGCCTCCAGCTCTTCACCAGCTGCCCCAGCATGGGTGACTTCTATGGGGTGCAGTCTCAGGCCCAGGCTACTCCAGTGTGTGTCCCCCATGGGACAAGTCCCCCCCAGCAAACCTGCTCCTGTGTGGGTCTCTCTCTGTCTCCATGGGCTGCAGGTCCTGCCAGGAGTTTGCTCCAATGTGGGTGACAGCATCTTCCGTATGTCTCCACCCACTCCAGTGTAGGGTCTCTCCAGGGGCTGCATGTGGGATCTCTGCTTCCCATCATCTTCCATGGGCTGCAGGGGGACAACCTGCTCCACCATGGTCTTCTCCATGGGCTGCAGGGGACTTTTGCACCTTCAGGTTCCTTAGATGGTCTTGAACCAGTGCATGGTTCTTCATTCTCCCAGTCCCTGCCTTTGCCTTCTGTGACCTGGGCAGTGTGACTAGAACCTTACTGGTGAAGACTGAGAGAGTTCCTCAGCTGAGGGCCTCAGCCTTCTCCATATGCTGGGTAGCCAGGTCTCCTGTTTCATTCCAGAGGGGGCTCACATTTTCACTCATCTTCTTTTTATCACTGACACACTTACAGAAACTTTTCTTGTTGCCCTTGATATCCCTGGCAAGATTTCATTCTGTCAGTTTCTCTGTATTCCTTCCAGGATACCTGCCCTTGCCTCCACCGTCTGCAGGCATCTGTTTTGCATTTGAGTTTGCTCAGGAGTGCCTTGTTCATTTGTGCAGGTCTCTGGGCATTTTGTCTAACTTCCTCTTTGTTGGGATACATTGCTTCTGAGCTTGGAGGATGTGAACCTTGAACACTAGCTAGCTGTTTTGGGCCACTCTTCCCTCCAGGGCTTTGTCCCATGATACTCTACCAAGCAGGTGCCTGAAGAAGCCAAAGTTTGCTCTCCTGAATCCAGGGCAGTGAGCTTGCTGTGTGCCCTCCATGCTGCCCTGCGGATCTTGAACTCCACCATTTCATAGTCAGCACAGCCAAGGCTGCCCTTGAGCTTCACATCCTCTACCAACACCCCTCCTTGTTGCTGAGAACAAGGTCCAGCATGACTCATTGGCTCCTCAGTGGATTTAAAAATCAACATTAGTGCTTTTTTTTTTCTTATGACATGTAATTTTGATTTGAATTTTGTAATTAAACACACCAGTCAGTAATTTCTGTGAACCGAGAGTTTCTGTGCCTTTTAAAACATATATATAATTCAAAAGATATACTTCAGTTTGTGCTTTCACCTTTATTGACTTGCAAGGCTTTTTAGCAGCTCAATGGTACTGTCAAAAAAACTCAGGCAAGGTCACACAACTGTGCTGCTGTTCATAGAGTAGCTGAACCTCTAAGGTGAGTGTTACAAAGCCAAAGTTAATAGAAAAATCAGCACATCGAGATGAATATCCAGTCAATTGGACAAAAATCTCTAATATATAAAATATAGTGTAGTATATGTATAATATATATGTTCTGTATATTTATATAATATCTACAAATGTATTTCTATGAAGAGGACAGAAATACAGTATCAGTAAATGAAGAAGTTTAACTTCAAAGATTTAGCATTAACACTTTTTAATTAATGCTACCTTAATAGTGATTAATACCAATTAATTTGTACTTTAAATTATCTTGCATAGAAATCAAATCTAAATAACCTAATTTACTGCTGTTGTTGTGTGAACAAAATGCTCATTTTCAAGTGTTGCAAGGTGTCTTGATGGATGTTTGCACCATTTTCCAGACTGACATGTCTGATCATTTCAAGTGTATTCTCCAAAATATATTTTTTAATCAATCGTTGTTCATAGCCTTAAGGGTTTCTCTGTGAGCATCACAGTGCTCTTCAAATTTAGAACATCATCTTTAAATAGGTTTTAAGTATACATCTTCAGGATTTTTACAGTGATTGCTCGATTGCAGCAACTGCATCCTGAGTTCAGGTTTCTGACCTGTGTAGGTTTGTGTGATTCAATTTTTAGTTTCCCCATGTCTTGCACATGGATTATCTCTTTAATATCTGTTTTAGATCATATTCTATGCTTATATAAAATGACCATGTAATACCATATTTGATGAAAGAACAAATATCTTCTCCTATAAACAGTTTATTTATGGATAAAAGAAAAGATTTTTTTTTCTAACCATATCATGAATACTTAACAAACATACAATTGCTTGATTTGGTAAATGTATTGTTTATGTAGTTGTGTCATTAATATAATGTGATAAGATTTGTTTGGGTTTTTCTTTGTCTGGGAGCACTCTCTGTTTTCTCTTTCCATCTCTTTCCTTTCAATCCAAACTTTCTTTGTGAACCATTACTGGAATTACCATACACTTCTGACTATGATCAATGACTGCATCTTTCTCACATACCTTTCTACTCACTTATATTGACTTCAGCAGAAACTGTGAATGTTCAGATTGGTATAATGACAGTGATGTAAGGTGAGAGTGGTTTGAGCAAGAGATTGGTTAGAAAGACAATTTGAAGACCAGAAGGTACACTGATATTCCTAGGAGACTAGGGTCTTAGGTGAGGTGTACAGACAACAGTCTGGAAACTGGAGTAATAGTCACTTGTGTGCTTGTGCATGGACAAGTAGATGTGGCTTAAATTTGGATTGCTTTGCTTTCTGGGCATTCAGAGCCTTTGCTTTTATCTACTGGCAGTAACTTTAATAGCTTCACTACGTATTTCTTCAGGTTTCTAAGGGTTTGCTTGTTTGGATTGTTCTGAAAAGTCATTTGAAAATGGGTGTGCAATACACAATACCCTGCTAGATTAGACTCTATTCAGTCAAGAGGATGACTGATGACAAAATATAGATAACAACTAGGAGTAGCTAGGCATGCACAAAAGCTTGTGGGCTTCCCTCCATCTGCTGGCAGTAGTACAGACCTGTGGGCAGCTAAAAGTGCAAGTTCTCAGCAGAAGTGAGGGAATGTTATATCTGTCAGCAACTCCACAGCTCCACATGAAGCCTTATCTGTTCATTAGGCTTCCTTGCAACTAGGCTAATCTGCCAGAAAAGTATTGCTCCTGATGAATCCCCTTCCCATCAATCAGGCTCCTGTGAATCGAGCTGCTGCCATTAATCAGGCCTGTACCAGTCAGCCTACTGTGTTCCACTTTGCTTTAATTTCTAGTTAAATATGCATGCCTACATTGAAACAGGAAAATGCTTCATGGCAAATAATAATGTAGCATTTGCTGACTTCTTAGTACTCATCTTTGCAGTCAACGTAATTTCTGCATTGCATCATTACTGTCAGTAGTAGTAAACCAATGGGACCTTCAGATGCTGTTCAGTTGCCTCACCCACTTTTCTTGAAGGTCCATTGAACAATAGATCTTCCCAATGTGTTACTGTAGCAGAAACACCCATGATAACTGCTGGTAATAATTGTACTAATGCACTGTGAAAATTCAGTGTCCAGGAGCCATAATTATGATAGTAAGAACTTTCAACTAGTAGGATTACCTAATTGACTTGAACAACTCTCAAATTGTGATATTTGTTTTAATAGGTTTGTCCTGTTCATACATAGAGGGAAATGTAACCTTTCTACAGATAACACACAGAATTGATATTA
The DNA here is from genome assembly GCA_020800305.1 of Porphyrio hochstetteri. NCBI lineage: Eukaryota > Metazoa > Chordata > Aves > Gruiformes > Rallidae > Porphyrio > Porphyrio hochstetteri. Next base: position 45,901,026 of record CM036906.1, on the reverse strand, counting down.
CAAATTTTTCAATGTTCTATTAAATATTTATTATCTCATCTTAAGCTTAATTTTATAGTACCAGCAGGAAAAATTATATTATGCTGTGTTATGTTATTAAAAAGGGTTTAACTGAAAATCAACTTAATACAAATAACTGATAGTTCATATTCTGAAATAGCTTCCATTATTCCTTGCTTCCTCATTTTTTAAATTCCATTGTTTTCCTATGTATGCTACGTTTACTTATTTTGAAATTTGAGATGAGAAATCTTTGTCATAGTGATAAAATTGCCCTTCTCCCAGTGTTTATAAATTAAAATGTCTCTAAATAAATTTCTTTTAATAGACACAGGATCTTCCAGGAAATCTCAAGAGGCAGAAAATTGCAGGTTAATATAATTTTGAGAGATTTAGCAATTTTTATTGAATATACAACATTATCAGTACTCTTCTAAACAAAGAAAGAAAAACCCTCAGCACTACATAGCCTGGATATTCTAATGCTGGACAGAAGGACAGAATATACCACAGATATCTGTTACTGGCTTCATATTACAATGAAGAAGTCTGTATAGGCAGTGAATCAGAGCAGAATGATGGCAACTCTTCACTACCATCCTTACACTGATAAGTATTCAAATATTTGCTTTCAAATCCAACAGATAATTAGAGATACAATGCTAACTCCATAAAACACATGCTGAAGATTGCCTTAAAAAAATTAGTGTAAAAAAATTAGTTTTCGTTTATTTCCTCAGTAGTGGTGTCTAAAAGAGTCCCAGATAGTCTAATCACATACTGAAGAGCTATAGAAAACTGAATTAAAGTAGAAAAAAGACTTTGTCTAATATTGCTACTAAGTTTAAAACCTGCAGTCTGCTCTCTTTTTTGGCCCAATAAGAGTAACCCTCTCAATGAAAGCAGATCCAGAATATCACCATGGGATAGTAGCACTCTTTGAAAAATGTGTCTTTTTCTTCATCTTCCTCTTCTTTTGGGTTTTTTTTTTTTGGTAATTAAAGAACCATCATAGGTAAGATAATAGCTCCTCGTGTGAGGTGACATGATGAACAAATGTGCCATGTAAATGTGGAACTAAATATGTGGATCTTTGTGGGTACAGTGGGTATACAGTAGTAATCCAGAGATGTGTAGACTGTTATGTGCAGACATTCAATTTCTATCTAAATTTACCTGCAAAAGTGCTAGCTTTGCATTAATCTGAGGGAAAAAACATTATATGGTGTCATATATTTCTTTGGGGGCACTTAACTCACAAATTTATCCATATTAGCGCCCCCCCCCCCCAAATTTATTTACTGAATGGGGATAGATCAGTGTCTAAGTCCCCATAATGGAGAATTTTCAGGCACATTAGCAGAATTACATCAAATTATTAAAATCATTTCTACTTGAATAGCAGTTGATTCCTGTGTATATGTTTGTGAGGTGTTATTTTGCTTCATGTGTAATCTTTTTGTTTTCACTTCCAGGAGCTGGAGTTCTCCAACCTGTTTGCAGTCCTTCACTGTATCCACTCATTCTTTGCAGCCAAAGTGGCTTGTTTGGACCCTTTGTATGTAGGCAGTCAAGCCACAGCTTCTGCGGCTCCCACAACTTCTGGTACTGGCAAATTAAAGTATACCACTTGACATCTCACATTGCAGCACTGCCACTTGACAACAAGACATAACAATGTATAAATATTCATAAGATGTAGAACTTTGGTGAACCATGTATATGGAAACCAAGCTGGAGGCAAGACATCTTGCAGCATCAGCAGATAAATGGTCACGTGGGATCATAGATTCATCTCTGTTCTGCAAGACATCAGTAAATAATCCTAGTCGAAACCCCAGAATAGGATGGATATGCTTTTAGTATGATCTATTTGTACTTACATAGTGCTTTAAGCAACACTGGAAGCAAAGGAAAAAATGACAAAATGAAGTACTGCAGTATTTAATAAAATTTTCAAATTGCTGTAATAATACACAAATAGAATTGTCATTTTCCTGTTTTCAGATGTTTTTTATGACAATATACTAAACTACAAGTATGAAATTAATACCCTATCATTATATTATAAATGCCATAAGAGCAAGCAACAAGGATATAGTACATGGTGACAAGGACATAAGCATGAAAAGGCATTTGTGTAAGCATCTCCTCAAATAAGAAAGCACTTTAAGCACTGTTGTAAAACCATTCTTGTGTCATACATGGAGTCATGCTACTTTTTCTATTTTGTTCTTTTAGTCTACAAAAACCCCTAATAGATAGCCTTATTGGACTGATATATTAAAAAAACCCCCCACAAACATACCACCAAAACACAAAAAAGCGAAACTGCTTTCCATTAATAAGTCACTCTTCTTCAAGTAAATATGGTATATTAATTTAATTTCAATTACAAATTAAGTATTTATGTCCTTCTTTTTTTTCCCTAGAGTTAATTTATGTAAATCTAATAGTCTTTGTTCACAAGACTTAGCTGTTGAATTTGTTTGAGACAATCTACCTAGTACATTGTTTCCATATTTAACCTTGATTTTACATCATAAGTAGAACTTCTGTTCCACTCAGGCTCTCAACAAAATAAGACTTTCTACGTTATGCTTGACAAATGAGCCCACCCTTTGAATTCTTAATAGTTTCTTTTTTTATATATTGTTAGTAAAAGACAGGAATAAATTAAATAACTGTAAAGAATAGCTGACAGAATGCATAATGTCTTTGTAAAGAATATTACATTACTCTGGACCACATACTAGTTCCAGAGCATCATTTAATGATGAAATCTAAGGGAGTTGTAAATTTAAAATTAATAACTTTATTAAAATATAATTTTTCAAAATAATTTAATTTTGTACTATTACACACCTCAGCAAAGATGTAAAAAATGGTGGGAGCCTGTGTGGGATATAGCTGAAGAAATAGAAAAGGTGAGGGTTTGGTTTCTTTGCCAGACAAGAGGAGAGAAACTAAAAATCTGCAGGAAGAACAGTTAGTGCAGCTACAGTGTGTGCATAACATTTTAAATAGTATTTTATGGGTTTCTGTTTATTATATTGAAATCAAAATTACCTTCCCCTCCCCTCACCCCCACGCCCCACTTAGACTTGTTATAAAAGCACATAGCAGGTTTTGGATTATAGACACTATCTGCCTTGTTTAGCAGAAAGACTAATTCTGTCACATCCCTTTCTACATATTAAGAGAATTGAAGCCTCAAAAGTGAAGCCAGAGGAAAGCTTTTTCCAAATGGGAACAATTCAAAATGCAAGGCAGGGACAAAAGGTGAATGAAACATAGGAGCAAATTGTGTCTCTTTTTTTTTTTTTGCATTGCATGAGAAGTATTTGGATATTTTTGTGAGAGTATCCTTGCCTTGAAGTATAGCCAATCTCACTTGATTCTAGTTCCAAATATTCTGAAAATATATTTTCTGGGAACTCTTTTATCACTTTCAAATGACTTTCAGTACCTGCTTACTTCTTATTAGTACACCTCCAAGGGTTACACATTTATTTTCCATGCTAAATACAACAGAATTATGTTGTAATCCAGCTATTAAATGCTTTAAGTGTCATCAAAATCCAACATTTTCATAGTTATCCTTGTGTGTTTGTTTATATGCATTGTCCATAAATAAGGATGTCACATCCTGGTCTCTGAATGACATATAAAACTACCGTGGTTGTCCATGGGATCTCACATTTGCCCCCAAGAGAGTACCAACCCCAGATACTGTGAATCCAAAGCTGTAACCATCCAAGGGGTTTAATGGTGGTAACTCAGGCACGGTCCTTGTCAAGAAAGCATATACTGGAAACAAAGATTTTGACAGAGCACTGACAACAGTGAAAACACAAGCCTGGTATCTCTTAATGACAGTTCTCCTCCTCTGTGCTCCCCCAGTCTTCTACTTCTTTTTGGTGCATTGCTGTGACATTCATCTGTAGCAGTGTTGGCATGTGCTAACACCTCAGTAAAAGCTCTGCTGGTGATAGCAGAATCTAAACCTGATCATCTCCCTTCAACCACTGATGTTATGTACACAGTTGTACCACTGAAAATGAGAGTTTCAAGGGATATTTTTTAATGTGCTTAAATGAGCATAGCATTTACCCAAACTAGGAGAAAGTATCTCATTGCAGATTGCTGTAGGTTGAGGGATTCCATGATATGAAAGCTCTGAATTTTTATTTTTGTAATTTTTTTTTTTCCAAAAATGCTCCTTGTGCGGAACTGAGTTAATGACATGAACTTTTGGGACTCCACCAGGGTATCCTAGAGATCTCTGTCAAGTATTCTGTCTGTAGAACTGCTGTATCTGTCAGTGAGGCTTTTGTAACTGGGCATTAAATACATAACATTTAAGAGAACAACATTAGTTTGTAAATTGATTTTTTTGCTTGTTTTCTAAACCCCTATATTTCAAAGAGCTAAACTGGTGGGGCTTAATCAATAGTTTTATTTTCAAGAAGATAAAAGTGATGTTTTGAGAATATAAAATGCCATGACCTTGACTGCAGGTCAGTGTTGGTTTTTAAACGCAGCAAGGGTTTGTGCACTGAACTCAGAATGTTCAGAAGAGACTCTGCATCCTGGCTTGCCCTCTTAGTTGGTTGGAAATTTAGTCTTGCACCAAAGAGGGGAAATTTTAAACTCTGTGTTCTAACTAATCCTGAAATAGCAAAATATAATTTACAAACATATTAAATGGTTTTATTTTTAATTTAAACCTCTACAGTAGCTTCCCACTGAAAGGATAGTGAACATCATACACATTCAACAAAACCCAGGCTTTATCTTGCAGCCTCTTATTTCATGTGTAACATATAATGTGTTTTGTAAGCCAACACTGCCCAGTAACAACTAGAAAGCAGATATAATGAACCATGAGCTTTTGCTAAAAAAATGTATGCAAGTGAAAGTGAACATTTCAACAAAAGAAGAGGAAATCAACCAACCCATAGCATAAAATGTAATTTGTTCTCTTTATGTCATGATATTCTTAAATAAGTTTAATACAAAAAAAATCTTTATAGTACTGTGCCTATTGAAGTGTTGTTATATAGTATACCAAAAATACGTACACTTAAGTATAACTACAGATATTTGGTTCAATTTGTTTTGCTTTATGAAGGAAATTTTAGATGATCTGTCCATCACAGAACTAAACATATGCTAGATTGTAGTGTTAGCAAAACTTTATTATGAAAGTGTTATCAATTTGATTAATGTTATTCTGGATTTCATCAGTGAATGCATACATTTCATTTCCTACATCTGTTTAAAAATACAGTTCCAGATTTTCAAAAGAGCTTGGCAGTCCCGTAGCCTGAAGGCACCTTTGAAATAAAATTCAGGCTCTTTTAAATGTTGGCCATTTTATTTTGTTAATTAAGTGCAGCAAGAAGTTTGTGGAGACAAACTAGTTGCAAGTGGGTTATTTTTTAAAATGGGTAATTTGAAGTTTTGTCTATTTATACTAGAATTATTAATAATGCATACCAATAATACACAGTATCAATATGTTTTGTGATGAGAATCGTGAAAAGTATTATTTTCCAAATTAGTTCTTTATTCCACAAAAATGTATTTATTTACTTTGTGAGCTTAGACCTTATCGGAACACCTCGAAGTGGACAGTTAAACATGAGTAGGTAGTTGTCAATAATTCAGCGTATTACTTTAAATGTGATTTGGTTTATTCCATGCCTTAAGATGTTTCTTACATCAAACAAAATATTTTTTAAAAAGCTGAAGATCTTGTGAATGTACAGTTGCTGCCCTTAGAAATTCAGCAGTTCTGCTGCACACTGTCTAAGTACGCTCGAGTATTCCCTATGCAGAAAAGAAAGACAAGTTTTCATTCTGGTATGGCAGTTCCAAGGAACCTTTTGGAAAATGTGACTTTGTTAATATCAAACGCTGATCCTTGTATTGCACTTCCAATTTCCTTGCAGGGCCTGGTCTCTGAAAAAAGTGTAGAGCCTGAAAAAAAGTTTAAGTTGATTTTAAAATGTTCAACCTCAGACAGTGATGATTCCGTACTTTGGACTCACACCTCTTACCAGTACTGCATGATGGGAACCATGAGAGGTGCACTCAAGCTCCTGTTTTAGATACCTAAGGTAGGACTTCAGGCTCTCAAAAGGGCAATACAAGTTTAGGTACAAGGGAAACACAGCTTAGGTTCTCTGAAGGTCCATGCTAGTGTGTGTGTCTCTCCAAGGAGTTAGAGGAGGTGCTTCTATGTTAGTGTTCTCATTTTATGAGAAATGTGCTTTTGAAGCCAGGCTCCTGCCTGCTGCCAGTCACTGTGCTATTCTTCGTATCACAAGGCTGTCTTTAAGCACGTGAACTGGGCTTTAAGGATGAAACTAAATGAACATCATAGCTATACAAGTTTCATGTCCCAGTTGGCTTTCAGACCATGTGGCCCAACTGAAATGAGTTCAGAGAAAAAACCTTCTGAGATGCTAACGGTAAGGCTGCCAGCTCCTGGTGCATGTCATTTCTGTCTCTGCAGCAGCTGCTGCTGGTGCACCATGGGTGCTTGAAGGACCCTAGAAGGCTGATCTTCCTAGTTCAGCCCACCAAAGCTCAGTGCCTGATGAGGGATGCTGTGCCACAGCAAGGGGGAGAATGAAGCTCACGGTGGCTGTTGGGTGTCCAGGGCAGGCTATCGTGCATCTCCTTTTTCCCTTTACCAGGACAGTACTGACTGCAAGCAGGCTATCCCATGATGATCTGCTCCCTCCCTGCTGCATCTTTCTCCTAATCCACTGCAAATCACACACCTGAATATTTGTTCAGAGGACCCCAAGCACACGGCCCTGTTCCCTCACCACTTTGCTCAGCCAAATGGCTAAACATTACTTGGCTACATAACAGAGCCTCTAAACCTCTTACACAGTCAGGGGACACTATTAAGGATTACGGCAAGGGCATCCGTGTAACAGTAAGAGTACTTGAGTGTCTGATTAACATTCAGGTTAAAGAAAATAAAGTCATATCTGAGCTTAAGTGCTTTCCCGTCTTGGAGGGTTCTTAAGTGAAATTTTAGTATTTCCTGGAATAAGGTCTTTAATGTTACAAATTTTCACTTGCTTGGCTCAATTTTCAGGAAGTTTAGCAAAGAGCACTTCACATTCTATTGGAATCATAAAGAAAAGCATGTGGATACTAGAATAAAAAGATATTTCTGTTTGGATTCTGCATATTATTACAGTATATTCCATAAACTATTTTTAAAAAAATAATAATTGAACACTGTAAAACTAAATGCAGTCAGTTTTCACTATGGTATACATGCCTTCCACTTTCAACAGCATTCTCCATAAGAATTCCAACTATATATTATAAAAATTCTTTTCCTATTCGGTATATACTAATATATAATGCATAGTGCGTGTGTGTGTGTATGTGTGTGTGTGTATGTGTGTGTATATTAGTATATACTAATGGAAGATACTCAGTATATATTAGGGGAAATTACTTATTAGGCACAACTATAAAACAGGAGCATAAATCCATGAAGCTTTACATTTAAGACCTTATAATACTATAAAGAAAAATATGTATATTAGTTGAAGAAATTGCTATTTTTGCAGGATATGCACAATCTGGATATACGATAATAAATTGATAAACATTAACCGATTTACTATTTCATACCTCCAGGAATTTTTGCTTTTTTTATTATTCTTATCCCTCTAGCATATTTGCAATATATGTCATAGGTTTTAATTTGTTATGGATAAAAATGACTGAAAAATGTAATAGAAAGTGCTATATATTTTATAAATATTAAAAAAATAAGAAAAAAAGCTATTCAAATTATTTATTTAATTTTTAGTTACGGTTTTGTGGTTGTTTGTAATATGTATTTGTGACAAACATAAGTCACCTAGTTGTTTAAGCTCATTAATGTACCACTAATAAAATGCTATCTTCTGTTTATGTTTTGTTTATGTTTTGTTTTGTTTCTTTTTGTAATGGAACGTAACAGAAAAAAAAAAAGAAAATAAATACTTTTTTAACTAATCTTTCGCATTCAGTCATAGAATGTATGAGTTGTATATCATTGATATCTTTGAAAGCCAAATCTGAGAGATCAAGAAAATACTTGAAGGACCTGGGGTGGTAAAGGTATTTTCCAACACCATGTTTATTAAATAGAAATAATGACAATTTCTTACTCGTATGATCATTTCCACAAGGCATGTCACCCACTGAAAGTCTGAATAGTATTTTGGAGATACCTACCTCTCCCCTTGCAATGAAGCTTGCCTACAACCTGATTATTTTACCACACAACTACCAGACTATATTACCACTGACACTTAAGAGCGTAGTGTTGGTTGCAGTGAACTTGGGTTTGATATTGCAGTACTTGACGGTAAATCTTTGCAACCAAACTTTCAAGTAGTGCTTCAATTGCTAGAACAAGAGCAACTTCTAAGAGTTCAATTTTGTCTTTTTCCCAACTGAGGGAAGAAATGCTGGAAAAAAGGGAGCCCCTGCTTTTATTTAGGCATCTTTGTACCTTTAACACTGTAGGATGAGAGTCTGCAGTGCACATCTTGCAGGCATGTGTTTGATGCCTTTGTGATGCTCCCAGTGCAAAGAAGCCAGGTAAGCTCCCTTGTGACAATGATGCTGTCACCTTTTTCTCCTACCCTGTCCACAAGCAGTGACCAGGGCTTGCTTGTACCTCTGGGGTTGCCTTCCTCAGTTCTGTACCCAAGGAAATCTCCCTTACTGGCCCTAGCCCTTTCAGCATCTTGAAGATAAGTTAAAAATATGAAGTGTTTTAATTGGGTGATGAACACTTTGTGCTGAAAAAATCCTTAGTCCTCATTCCCAGATGTGATTCATCTGATGGGGTTTAGCAATCATAGGTATCTATGTCACATCAGTTAGTTTCATGTGTTTCAAATTTGGTTTTATTCTACATTTAAGTGGAAGGGCAGAAAAAAAAAGAGTGTAAAAGAGGTGAAAAGAACTATAGAATATTACAAAGTTAGGAAAATCTCAGAAGTAAGTAATTCCAAGTGTACAGGAATCCTTTCACCGCTGCCATTTCCATTTGCCCTTTAAATATCTACATTTTATATTGGGAGCATGAGCTCACATATAATTTTTAACGTAGCATCTTTTAAATATTCCCCATGAATTTTGACCTCAAGTGAAAAGTCTTGCAATCAAAGTTTCTTTAGATACAGTTCTCAAAGAGTTTCTTTAAATTCATGGTACTCATGTTCCACAATTGACATACTTGTCCTCTAGGCCCCACAATAGTTTATTGTTGCAGCATTTTAAGTAACTTGTAATTTACTTGTGCATTTGATCAATAAAATGTTATCACAGTACAATACTCACATCTTATCAATGACAAAGTTGCACAGTTCTCTAGTGTTTCTTTTTCAGTATTTTAACACTAGTTATTACATTTGCTTATGAAGTGGTAAAATATTATTTCTTTAAATATTCTTCAAACCAATTCTATTTACAAATACAAAACTATGTCCCTTAATTTCCATATTAGAAAAAAGTATTTTCCTCTCTGGAGTGCTGTAGTTAATTGTTCCAGACAAGTGAGGAGAGGGTTTTACTATATGGTGAATTTTGGGGATTGTTGGCTTTATGTATCTTACCTGCGTACTCCTCTTCCAGCTCTGAGCAGAATTTCTTCCTGGCCCATTCCTTCTTTGCCACGTATGGCACAGGTACTTCCCACCAGAGCTAGATCCTGACTCCTTAGCACTGTGGATAAAATTTTATTAGTCAAGAAATGCTAGGGTAAGAAGGTTTAATCTGTTTGCAAGAAGAGAAAGGATTATATCTTCTGCTGGTGGGAGTCGTTACTGTTACTGGGAGGAATAGCCAGCTCCCTTCCAGTATCCCAGCAGCAATCCTTCTCCCTCTGATTCTTCCCCAGTAGCAGTGTCACCTTCCTCTGCTGGTGTGACTTTTCGGGAACTCAGCATGTGCAAAGTAGGGTGTAACATATGGCACTTTCGTTGCCCTGATCCTCCAAAGCTATTATTAAGTTCAGCAAGGAGCCTAAAATAGAAGCAAAAATTTTAAATGTATGAGCACAGAGGAGCCCAGTCTGTATTCTCACTTCAAACAAATTATAGCACATGTATAAAAATGTTACTGGCATACTAGTGACAGTTACTTTCTTTTGCTTATTTTAATCACTCAGTGAATGCATTTATGGCCATAGAATAACTGCAGTACTAGACACTTCAGACCCTGACCTATAGGTGATAATCACTTCATCTTCTCTAGGGAAATTTCAGTATTTTCAAGGGACTATAAGTGTGGGGCACATGCTTGACCCCATGCAGCTTCCATTCTCAAAGTGGGGGCTCGCCAGTGTGCCGCCGTGGATGCTTCCTTGGAGGGTCAGTGCTTGTCCACAAAGGTCTTCACCATGGTCCTCTTTTCCTTGTACAGATGTATTTTAGCCATCAACCAAGATGCAACTGCAAAACTAGTGCAGGTCAGGTCCTAATGCCCAGTGGACACGGCATAGGAAATGAACATGTTGCGAGCATGAAACTTGTGGGTACCTATGATGTAGGAAAGAGCTTAAGGTAGTTTGACCAAGGAAAATGGAGCATGTGTCACTGTCCTTCAGTAACATCCTGTGAATCAAAAGATAAATTGAGCTCTTTACTAGAAGAAAGATGAGGTTAAAAAAAAGTCTTATTTCAGAAAATGATGAGCTTCAAAGCATTTACACTTGCATCACTGCTTTGCTTAAAAGGAAACTTCGATTCACACAGGTTCACAGAATGCTAAGGGACTGGCCCAAGTCATTACAGTAACACTAATGTATCACAGGTCTTATTTAAAACTCAGGAGGCCGTAAACAGATTTATTCTTTTTCCTGAAGGATACAGAATAGAAACCATAGCATCTGGAGGAGGTGTATGGCAGCACTGTCACTTCATATTCCCTGATTTGGCCTTGCAGAATTGTTAGCAGAGAAGATAGTAGTTGTTTGCCTGCTTTCTATTCTTCTGGACTACTGAAGGTGCAAACTGAAAGCCTTTCAGACTTTTTTTGCTCCATGTTCTGTTAACACCAGAAGATAAATATTTGCAAGAAGCATGAAGTTAGGACCTATCATCATTTCACAAGAAACAAGGTCTAGTTCAAGTGGCCAGGAGCACCTTCAGAGAAGTGTGCATGGGTGTCTCTGATAGTGAGGTCAAGGGCCCCAGTGCTGGTGTAGTTTAAGAGAAATCTGAGCTGTCTGACTGGATTAGGCAAACCTAGTGACCTACTATGAAGGACCAAGGGGCTTGTGAGATGGTAGGAAACCATTCAGAGGAATACAAATTCAGGAAGAACAGCCAGAGTCACTGAATATTATCAAGCTTCTTCAGGCAGTCATGTCATATAATACCTCTCACAAATGTTTAAACTTCATCTTAAAAGTAATTAGGCTTTTTGGCCCTCTTTCTCTCTTTGGAAAGACTTCTGGAATATCATTGCTCTGATGGTTTGAAACCATCTTCTAATTTCCAACCTAAACCTATGTGTAACTAGTTTATATCTATTTGATTTTGTGCCAGCATTATCCCCTAATTTAAATAGTTCTTTTCCAGCCCTGGTGTCAGGCCCCCTTCCCCCTCCTCTCCTCAATATATTTATAGCAAGCAATCATATGCCCTGACAGCTTTCATTTTGCCTGAATGCACAAGCCGAGCTCATACAGAAGATGTCTATGCAGTGCAGTGAAATTTGGTGCAGAGATTCCTGAGCTATTGCTGACTCCAGCTGATGTGTCTACCTGGTGTGCTGCAGCAATGCCAGCTCAGGGCCAGAAGCAGTTCATCCGCTTTAATGCAGTTTAAGATAATAAATACAGCCCATCAGCACCACACCGTGATATACTGCTTCCAGAGCAGATAAAGTCCATGGCAGCTCAGGGCTCTCTGCACTGCTCTTCATTGCTCAGCGCAGACATTCGCTAATCAGGTTCTCTGGCTTGTTTCCATACCACCCTAATGGGATGCAGTCTTACTCTAAATCTGTTCCAGTTTAACTTTTTTTTTCTCCCCCTGACTATGACTACTCAACCTTAAACTGCACTCCAGATATGATCTCCCTTATGTCCTGCCCTATGGCCATAATATTTGTCGACCGACTGCAAAGACTGTGACTGGTTGCATGAGTTATTTCTGTGGCTTCATCACACCAGTGACTCACAGGCATCTTGTGAAAAGCTACTATATCATGGACCTACTTGTTCTTCCAATCGTGTGATCAGCGCTCGGCTCATCAGTAATGAGGATGGGGATAGGAACAGGTCAGTTTATCACCCGGAAGATAAACTAGGCGTCTTTCTCTTTCTTCCCCCTACATTATGGGGGAGGTGAGGCAGAGCAAAATGATGCATCTTTTCAAGACTTGGCTTTCAGTGAGACAGCTCCAAGGGGTGTCAGGGTAAAGATGCAGATTTGGATGCAAATCTTTTTTTCTACGAGGCAGGTTAGAGGATTTATATGCCAATCCTCACTTTTTCACATCTTTTGGCTTCCAGCCATGACCGAATAGAAGAAAAAAGCCCTGTAAAGGGCAAAGGAGAAAGAATGAAAGGCTCATAGGAAACCTTTTCTTTATGGTCTTCCAGAGGTAAAATTTCTCCAACATTTATCAAGTCTTGTTCCATCTTTGCAATCAGTTCATTTCTGAGTGATTAATCTTTCCTTATTTTTAACCCCTACAGCTGGATTAGATTCAGACAGCCTTGCTTCGGACGGAACACCAATGACAAAATCAGCGCTATATTCTACATACTTCTTTCTGTTTGAGCCAGGGAAATCACATTTTTCAAAGCCCATTCCTAGTTCAGGTTGAAATAACTAACAATTCAATGAGTGGCTTATGGTTCTTTTTCTCTTTTGTTTTCTTTTAAATATGAGCAGGTGAATCTCAATGACTCAATGGCACTACCTTTTTTTCCTTTGCATAAACAAACTCCTGTAAGTCCATTTATTTTGACTGCTGTGTGATCAGTCTCGAGGACTTTTTAAAACAGAAGTGCAAATTAATACAAAATCAACAGAAAAACTGATTTGCAAGGATTAACCTCAGCTAGAACTCTGGCAAATTATCTGAAGTAATTAATAGCTTATGTAATACAGCAGTTGTTTTAATGAACAGGAGCATTAAATTTTACATTTATATATATATATATTCAGCGTTAGCTTTAAAGTATGAATTATGAGATGTTTCTATAGAAATAAAGATAACTTCTGATACATAATTTGTCAGACTGCCTCATAGTAATTACATAAATTTGGGTAAATCTAAATCAAATACAGTGTGATGGTTGTATTGTAAAATGATATCTGGCTGTTTACAGCAGTGTTACACCCCTTGCCATTTGGCTGCTGAGAGGTGATCCAGCTGAGCCCATAAGAGACTCAGGAGAAGTCATTGAGTCCATTGGTACAAGCTAGTACCATCACTTTCTCAGAGTAAGGCTGTCCTGTTCCCATGTCCTTCATAAAAAGAACTGCATCAATCTGATTCTTTCTAATCTCAGTAAGGGAGACTTCTGGTCTTCCCTTCCATTATTTTATGGGGGAAAAAAAAACCACTGGCCTCACAAAACTCCTAGTTCAGGATGGCATCTACTATAAACTCCCATGCCCCTAGATGAAAATGTGTTGGAGCACTACATCAAATGTATTTCCAGTCCTAAAGCTATTTTTATCATTCTCCAGCTTTATGATACCTACCCTTGGTTTTAGGAACTGTCCTCATTTCAGTAGGGATAGAGTTAATTTTCTTTCTAGCAGCTGGTGTAGTGCTGTGTTTGGGATTAAGGGTAAGAATAACATTGATAAGACAATGATGTTTTAAGCTGTTGCCAAGCAGTCAAGGACTTTTCAGCTTCTCATGCTGCCCTGCTAACAAGAAGGAGGTGGTGCACAAGAAGCTGGGAGAGGACACAGGCAGGACAGCTGACCCAAAATGGCCAAAGAGATATTCCATAGCAATTATGTCACGTTCCGTTTATGGCTAGAGGGGCTGTGTGGCAGCTGGGGGTCTGTGGGTCGTGCACAGCAGCAACTTGAGCGGCAACTTGGAGTCTTGTGTAGCATCAGTTTCAGAGTGATGAGGTTTGCCTTCCCAAGTAACCATTATGCGTGGTGCCCTGCTTCCCTGGGGATAGCTGAACACCTGTCTGCCCATGGGAAGTGGTGAATTAGTTCCTTGCTTTGCTTTGCTTGCACATGTGGGCTGAGAGGCTGGGCAGTTTGGGGTGCTTGAGCAGCAGCTGGGGGTGTCGCGCAGCATCAACTTTGGGTGGAGAGAAATTCTGCTGTTCGTCATTGTTTTGCGTATATCATTATTATCGTTGCTTGTTGTCATTATTATTATCCTTTTTTATGTTTGTCCCATTAAAATGTTTTTATCTCAACCCATGAGTTTTCTCACTTTCTCTCTTCTGATTGTCTCCCCCCTCCCACTGGGTGGGTGAGCTGTGTGGTGCTTAGTAGTTGCTGGCAGGGGCTAAACCATGACAGGCACCTGAGCAATCTTCCGTCCATTCCTGCACAAGACGGGCAGAAAAGAAAGATGATCTTTTTATTCTTCACTGTTAAATAATAAACCTGAATGCTGTGATTTCTATTTCTATAATATGAATAATATATGCTATCTTTTAATATATATGGGTATTTTAATTAGACTAATTTCATTTATTATATCACTATCATGATTCTTGCATGTTTTGTCCTCATGTATCCATCCATGCTCACTTCTAAAAAAAAAAAAAAAATAGGAATGTCTCATTGCAGGAACTGACTTCCCAGCATATAGGTACTGTTTCCATTCCTTTCCTTCTGAGTTTAGTTATAGTACCTTATGGATTTTTAGTATTTCCATTCATGTTTATGAAAAGGTATCACAACCATCTTAGATTGGTTTAGTTACAAACTGTTATATTCTGAACAGGATTTGAAAATGGGTGGGGACACATGAAGTGTGGTTCAGTGGGAACAGATAAAATTATTGCTGTTCTCTGTGGAACTATAAATCATATTTCTTGATGTTTTTACTTTAGGTAAAATAAACAAAGATTATCAAGAGGAATGTATTTTCTTTTATGAGCTCTGATCCTTTTTATATATGTTAATAAATGTGGTTTTCACACTTGGCTACAGGTGCATTTATTTATTTAATTATGTAGGATCAATATTACCTCCAAATTATTGACATTTAGGTGCATTTTACTGAGGCTTAAGTATTCTGAGATCATGTGTGATGACCTAGGAATAAATGAAGCCACAGAATTACTGTTATTCACCTTATGTACTGCTTGATTTGTTCAGTTATTAAATTTTATGTGAACATGTGATCAGAAAAATGTTTATGGGATGTAAAAAAAAAAAAATAAAATTATGTATTCCAAAAGCTGTGCACTTCTCATGTGTTTTGGTGAATTCCAGTACCACAATGGGCAGATGAAGCTCTCAAGTTCCACAAAAAAATATATGTTACAAGTCTCTTGCTTTCAGATTCTCTTCAAGCAATCTCTCTGGTTTACATTGTGTTCTCTAAAATAGTCCCTGGGCCCTGGCAGCAAAGTTATGTTATCTTCATTAAATCATTTTCCCACATTCATTTCTGCTGATGACACCATTTGCTAAGCTTTTTATTCAGAAATATCTTTACCTGGAGCATGAACTTATCTTGGCAGTTTTCAGATTTTTTTTTCCCTAATGTGTTGCTCTTTTTAACAGATTCCTTATTAATGGATTAAAATGATGCCCATTTCCACTGGAAAGAGTCTGCTTTAAAAAAAATGTATTTGTAATTACATGTGTTGTGTGTCATAAGCTCGTACTCTCAAATCCTCTACTTAATCCTGTTCACATATTTAGAATCGGTCTGTCAGTTACCTTTGAGAGAACAGAAAAAAGTTGCCAGACTTACTTCAGATAAAGGCCCCTAGTCTCTTCATGAAGAAATTCACTTCAGAAGCAAGATGCTGAAAGTATTCCTTCTACCTTTTATTTTAGATTGTTTAAACCCAGTGGCAAAAGCCATTTTGTACAAAAGATGGTTCACTTTAAAACACTAAAAATACCCTGTTTCCCCTTTCTATTTTTTTCCAGTTCTGTGAAGATGGCATTTAAAAACAAACCTTTTTGCTATCTGATTTCCCTACATATCTGTAACTTATTTTGAGACCCTAACTATAGTATCTATTGACAACTGTTGATGTTTTGTTGATGAACATTTGTATTAATTTAACACACTGTCTCTGTGGTTATTGTCAGGGACTGGTGGGCTCTAGTAGGATGCTATTTACAAAGCCTCTCTGAAGTTCCTTATTTCTGTATTTTTTACTTTTACTTTCTTATTTTTCCTTCATTTATTGTTCCCTGTGACTGTCAGCTTTTTTCTGATTTATTTTCCCTTTCTTACCCCTTCTCAAGTGGAACTTCATTATTTTTATCCAGAACAACCCGTACTAAGGGAAAATCTGTAAGAGATGATATTTAGAGGTATTTCAGACTTATGCACCACCCAGAAATGCTGTATTGGTGATGATGGAAGACAGATCCATGCCTTGTCTGTTTATTGTCTGCTTCCACTAACTCTTGTGACAATAAATTCCAGAAGCTCATTATATGAAGAATGGCCTTTTGTATATTAGTTTGAACAAAAGCCTGTGATTCAGCCCAGTTAGTTTTGGTGCTGAAATGACCTTGTCCATCACCTCTGTGATTTTGTAAGCCTCAGATATATTCCCCATCTAGTCTGGTCCTTACCATACTGGAGTCATATCCTCTTCAGTCTCTCCTCAGACAGAAGCTGTTCTATCCCCCTCAATGTTTTAGGCATTCTCCTCTTTATCTTATCTAACTTGATAATGTAATTTCTGAGATGTAGGAAGAGATATAGAGGCCAGAACTATACACATTGCTGTGGTCTGGGACAGCAGGTTTTTGTTAAATAGCAAAATGAGACCCTCTGTCTTCCTCTCAGTACCCATCCTGACCAAATCCCATCCTTGTAGCTTGTATTTGGGAAACTTTCAACTTTTCTTAAGTTCCACTTCCAAATTGTGCCTTATAAAGCCAGTATCTAGACTATTTTGCCTTAGTGCTTTGTCAATAATATATTTGACTACTTGCAAGAGCTCAATATGATCTACATATTAATTTTCATATTGTAGATGCACTGCATAGCCTCTCTTCTTCATGTCCCAAAAAGTTGAATAAGACTGGTCACTGGAGGAATCTACTGCTGACAGTTCTCCAGCCAGGAAAATAAGTTGTGACCTTCGCTTCCTATCTTTAAAACATCCTTTCCTTCCACCTGGTGACAGCTGATTCTTCAATGGACTTTGTTGTGGAACACCATCAAAGTCTTTTTAAAAATCCAATTATGTAATTTCCATGGTATCTCCTTTATCCGTGAGCAAAGCGACACATTCATACAAGTACAGCAGGTCAGTGATGCAAGCATTTCCATTCTCAGAAGATTTTCACTCTTCCTCAGTGTACTATTTTATGCATAAATGCAGTAAAGTCGTTAATATAGACTCACCTGCCTTGGCAGTGAGTGAGAGTCAGCGGTCTGCAGCTCCCAGAATCCCCTGCAGAGACCTTTTATGTAGATGTGAACATAGGAAACTAAAGATAAGCTAAATACTGACATTGGTCTCACTCTCAGTTTGTAATGGTATCCACCTTTGCCATAGTCCTTCAGTTTTACATCTGAATTCTCTGAGTTATTTCCCTCTTATCCCGCTGACATCTTACTTTCACACCTACCTATATCTCTCACAGTGCTAATGGTCCTGCAACCTATCTGCTACCACCACCACATTAGGTGTGGGAATGTCCCCTAAATTCGCAAAGTATTTATTAATACTCTAACTCTTAACCCTGAAAGTAATTTTTATGTCCTTGTCTCTGATGACAATAGTTTATTAAAACGGGAACAAATCCTCGACTGACTTTTTATGTTTGTCACTACTTTGATTTTGATCACAGCCTGAAATGTTTCCTAACATTGTAAACCCATGTATAGAAATATTTTTTAAGCTTTTTAACTATGAGATCTTAATCTACTTTATGGTGAATCTGGAAAATAAAGTATACTATGTACTATGAGTGACTTCTATTTTTTGCACATGGCAGAAATTCAGTGTGGAGGAGTGGGGGTTGGGGAGGGTAACTAAACACATTTCTTTCCTGGTTTCATTTGCCTTATTTGTATTCTGTACAGGAGATCAAAGTCTCCCCATGGTGCCAAGCTCACAGTTTGAGAACTGCTGCTTTACTCTTAAAGCAATATAAGGTGTAAAGAAAGAACAAGAGACACTTCTTGGAAGCAGTCTTTAGTTTATTACGGACTCTTTTGCTTTACCAATAGTACTTTATATAATTTCTAATTTTTTTTCTCTCTATGATTAAATTAAAGCTGACAAATACCAGAAAAGAGAATTAGATGTTTTCTGGGAAAAAAAAAAAAATTCCTTCTTACGAAGGTCATCTGTGTGTTCAGAACTGCAATTATGGGGTTAGGAAATCAGGAACGTTTTCCTCAATCTTTTAACTTGTTTGCTACTGACAAGTTGTTTACTTGTGTCATTTTTTCACATCAAAAATGAGCATGCCAGCTTAAAATATTTTGAGATTATTACAGAATAGTCATCATGTCTACTTAGGAGAATGGGTATATATAGCTTCAAACAAATTTATCATATCACAGTTGTGTAAATTGGAATGATATATTCAGAGAAAGATATAAATTGATCCCTCTATGCTTAAAAAGAGTATTAGGTTTTTATGGCAAGGTTTTGATAGCAGTGGGACTACATGGGTGGCTTCTATGAGAAGCTGCTAGAAGCTTCCCCTGTGTTCAACAGAGCCAATGCCAGATGGACCCTTTCTTTGCCAAGGCTAAGACCATCAGTGATGGTAGTAGCACCTCTGGGATAAGAGAGAAGGAGAAAAAAAAATAAATCTGTTGCAGCTAGAAAAAGGAATGAGAATATGTGAGTGAAATAACTCTGCAGACGCCCAGGTCAGAGCAGAAGGAGGAAGGAGGAAGTGCTACAGGTAGAGATTCCCCTACAGCCTGTGAAGATCATGGTGAGGCAGGTTATCCCCCTGCAACCCATGGAGGATGGGGAGCAGAGATTCCAACCACCCATGCTGGTTGATGCACCCAAAAGAGTCTTCTTGTCAGGACTTGTGGAACTGTGGAGAGAGGAGTCTACTTCAGAGCAGGTTTGCTGACAGGACTTGTGACCCCATGGGGAACCTATGTTGGACTAGTCTGTTCTTTAAGGTCTTCACCCTGTGGAAGGGACATTTTGTTGATTAACACTTGTATTAATTTAACCCACTGTCTCCATAGATTTTGTCAGGGGAAGAGTGTGAGGAGTCCTCCCCTGAGAAGGAAGGAATGGCAGAGACAATGTGTGATGAACTGACCGTAACCCCCATTTCACAGAATCACAGAATCACAGAATCATAGGGGTCGGAAGGGACCTCGAGAGATCATCAGGTCCAACCCCCCTGCCAAAGCAGCTCCCTAGCTCATATTGCACAGATAGGCGTCCAGACGAGCCTTGAATATCTCCAGAGAAGGAGACTCCACCACCTCCCTGGGCAGCCTATTCCAGTGCTCAGTCACCCTCACTGTGTAAAAGTTCTTCCGCATGTTGGTGCAGAGCTTCCTGTGCTCCAATTTGCAGCCATTGCCCCTTGTCCTGTCCCCACAGACCACTGAAAAGAGGTTGGCCAATTCCCCCTGCATCCCATACTTAAGATATTTATAAACATTAATTAGGTCCCCCCCTCAGCCTTCTTTTCTCCAGACTGAACTGTCCCAGCTCACTCAGCCTTTCCTCACAGGGGAGCTGTTCCAGGCCCTTAAACATCTTCGTAGCCCTTCCCTTTCCCCTGTGCTGCCATGAATAGGAGGTAGAGAAATCATGAGTGAAGTTAAGCCCGGGAAGAAGGGAGGAGTGAGAGAAAGTTGTTTTCAATGTTTGGTTTTTGTTTCTCATTATTCTATTCTGTTTAGTTTGGCAATAAATTAAATTACCCAAGTTGAGTCTATTTTGCCTATGTATTGCTGAATGATCTCTTGCTGTCATCATCTCAACCCACAAGCTTTTTGTTATATTTTCTTTGAAACACCCAGATGAAGAGGGGAGTGATAGAATGGCTTTGGTGGGCACTTGGCCTCCAGCCAGGTCAGCCCACCACAAAGAGTAACAAGATTTTGTATTAAGAATATAAAGTGGTAATGATTCTTTCATCATAAATAAAACTTCCCTATGAAGAAAACTCATCATCTTCTGACCTATACATATTTGTTCATGCTTGTGTTCATAAATACATTTCAGCAAGCCCAGAAGTTTGGTTCCTTCATAATCTTGAAAAAAAAGAGAGTTTTCCTGTCAATGTCTTCCACTTAAAAGAATTAAGGAAAAAAATAGTGTATACATATATCTATTTTTTTAGCTTCCAGAAACTTATTTGTATGGATTTGGGGGGTACAGCAGTGTCTATTGATGTTTGTTACAAATATAGCCACTAATTAGACATTAGGAAAAAGTTCTTCACCAAAAGGGTTATTGGGCATTGGAACAGGCCGCCCAGGGAGGTGGTTGAGTCACCATCCCTGGATGTGTTTAAAAGATGGGTAGATGAGGTGCTCAGGCATATGGTTTAGTAGAGGACAGGTATGGTTAGACTTGGTGATCTAAAAGGTCTTTTCCAACCTACTGATTCTGTGATTTTGTAATATAGTCCTCTTACTAAGCATGATGAGAAGTATCTTTACTCAGAAGTAGAAAATTTTGAATCATTCTTCTGAGCTACATTGTCATAAAGAGAACAACTGGTTTTGAAATAATCTGTTAACTTATGTTACAAAATTTTGTAAGAATTCAAATTGAAATGTATTTTTAAATAAAAATACTTTAGTTTTTAACATTGCACAGTTTTGACAAGTTCAGCTCTCAGCTAGACCTTTGAAATTAGATATAACTTCAATATGTCAGCAATTATATGAGTAATATTGGAATTTCAGTCTTTTTAAAATGAAATCTATATGTTCACAATTCAATCAGGACAAAAAAGCACAGTGTTATCTCTAGCAGCCTACTCAAAATAGCATTCATGCAAACTCTGAGGATTTTCAAGAACTCGGTTCCTTTCATATCAGCTGTTACTATTTAGTGCTTCTCAGCAAGTCACCACATCACAAGCCAAAAGTGTTTTTTTTCTGCTTGTACTTCCATTACCTGTTGCATTGTTCAGGCAGTCAGTTAACTAAACTGGCAACCACCTTAATAAGTCTCGATGGAGTAAAATTTTGGAAGATGATTAACTTGACTGAAATGTATTTAATTAAATTTATAAAATAAAGAGGCTTCTAAATCCAGTCCTTCTGGGTTCCTTATGTGGGGTTCTGAGGACAAGAAAAGAATGAGGAAGTTTCCAGAGTAATTTCTGTGAATGTTTCTGCCTCATACTGGTGGTGAACAAGTAAAATGCACACTATGTACAACCCTACGAGCTTCTACCAGGTATATTTTTTCCTGGTTCTTTGATTTATATGAGCGGGTGTGTCTTATGACAATGCTTTTGGGTTTGTTTGTATAAAAGAGGCTTTTATATGTTTTCCTGTTTAGGTCATCCTTTTCAGGAGTACTCCAAAGCAGCAAAATTTTGCTGATGTTCATAGTGTTTCTGTAAATGTGATGTTGGAGATATGGCCAGATAATCACAATAAAAGGCAAGTTATGCAATAAATATTACCATGGCTTTTACCTCATGGCCCTGTATACTTCTCTGCATGCCTTTTTCTTTTTCTTTTTTTCTTTTTTTATTCTCAGGTAGTTTAGCCCTCCCTTTGCTATTGTAGCTTGAATTGGAGTAGAAGATAAATTAAGCAAGAAAATGCTTAGAAGGCAAATAGGGAAGAGCAACTCTGAGGGAACACAAAGGAACAGTGTTATTCAGGTAACTGTTTACTCTCTCAGTGGGAAGATGGCAGTTTCTTAGATATGAACAAATCTAAAGGCAAATAGGTTCCTCACCAAATGCAGTGAACAAGAAGTGTGAAATATTCTGTTGACTTGTGTCTAAGTTGGAGGTGGCTGGAAATTAAATCACAGAGGGATGTAAAAAAAGGGATTTGGGGACTGTGTCTTTTAGTTTTATTGGAAGTCTGGGTCTTTGAAGGTGGCAGAGAAAACATTAGCAATGAATAATAGTGTCTCATGCCTCAGTGAGAGTATATATCAAGGAAAGGAATAGCTGATATACTACAAATATAGATCCTGTTCTTTCTATGAATAACTTAAACCAAATTTTTTAACTATGAGGTAATTTTGTAGCCATATTTTTTCCCTAGTGTTGTGAAATGCACTTATCTAGAATTAGGGCCATTTTCTGAATGTCTCTTTTCTCATGTTTTTTGTTTAAAATTATACCCCACTGAATTTTGTAACACTTGCATGTCTTCCCTTATGATCCTATGTCTGCTGAGGTAACACAACGTCATTCTTAAGCCAGAGTGTTTTTATTCTTGTGTTACTAAAACGCTTTATAAAAAATAAGGGTCATAAGATATCAAATAATTTATAGGCCTGTTTTCTTATTTCATTCCTTTCCAAATGACAATGGCACTTAGATCATGGGAATGTCTAACTACTCCACATACACACTACTACCTTTTTGGGCAGATTCCTTCTCATGTGGACACCAAGACATAGCCCCAGATGATGTCCATTTGAATAACACAAAAGTGTCTTCATGGTTTCATTTGTGTTGGCAGGCTTTTATCTGCTCTCAGGCCAAACCAATTCTAAATTTCAAACTGACAGAAGCCAGAGGCAACAAATCTAATAGTTCTGGCATTATTTCTTAATGACCCTTTTGTGGGCTATCCTGAGTCATCTCCTATTTTCTGCTTGGCCCATCTCAGACAGTTCAGAGTAAGAGGCACTTCAGTCAAAATATTTGTTTGGAACAACTAGGTCAGTCTCCAGCATTATCAAAACATTTCAGAGTAGCTCTAGGTGAGTCACAGCAGCAATAATGCATTGATGAATGCAGCAGAAATCAACAGCGCTCTGCATCTGCTCAGTGATGTGTATAAATTGTCATTGTAGACTCCAGGACTGAGGCCAAAACTCAAAATTATATGTGAAAAATTGGTTTAATCTTATACTTGATCTTTAAAATTAAATAGTTCATTATTCTTTTAGAGGTCAATGAGAGTCAAACAAGGATAGTAGTTGTTAGACAATGTCCTACAAGATTGTTTAGGATATAGCGGTATCTCTCTCAATGACCAAGATGAGTGTCTAATACAAGGACCATTTGAGGACTGGTGGAAAGAATCCCTTTTCTCTCCTTAGAGATTTTAACTGTAGATTTTGAAACTACATTCAAGAATACATTAAACTTGCTTCTTCTTGGCCAAAGAGAAAAAAAGGTTCCCTGAGCTGTGGAGGAAAGGCTCCCATGACATAAAAAGTAGTTACTTACTTCTGTCTAGAGTTCTTTTCAGTACGTATGTTTCCAAGCAAATCTGTGTAATGTTAAGTGAGCTACCATAACAGTAAATGGTATTGTACTGTAGCAATCAATCTTACCACAATTTTCAAGAAGTGTAACAGCTATATAGGAACAATATGGAATGATAGAAAATGTTAAATTCTAATATTGTCTTTAAATGCGTTTCAGTGGCAAATAATGTAAATGAGCAAGAAAATTTCATCAGTTTAATTCACCAGGGATACAAAAATTGACACCAAAAGACAGGTTCCTAAACTAAGGACCACAGCTTCCACTTGATAAAAGTA
Source organism: Porphyrio hochstetteri (assembly GCA_020800305.1). Taxonomy (NCBI): domain Eukaryota; kingdom Metazoa; phylum Chordata; class Aves; order Gruiformes; family Rallidae; genus Porphyrio; species Porphyrio hochstetteri. The sequence goes on along the minus strand of CM036906.1, from coordinate 45,877,145 downwards.
TGTGGGATTATAAACCACAAATCAAATTAATTTTATTTCGTGAGAAAAGCAATTTTATTAGCTATGTATGTCATGGCATCACATAGTGGTAACATAGGAATAAAAAGGACGTATTTATCTATAAGCAGATTAATTACTAGAAATGCTGGAGGACCAATTTTAACACTAAAAATGATCCTGCCAATTAACTAAAATAGATATTTAAGTAAAGCCTTTGACACCGTTTCCCATGGCATTATCCTGGAGAAACTGCTCATGGCTTGGATGGGCATATGCTTAGCTCGGTAAAGTCTTGCTGGCTCACTGGGACCAAAGAGTTATAGCGAATAGGACTACATCCAGTCGGTGGCTGGCCTCAAGTGGTGTTTCCCAGGGCTCAGTACTGGGGCCAGTTCTCTTTATTATCTTTACCAATAGTCTGGACAAAAGGATTTTGTGCACCCTCAGTAAGTTTGGAGCTGACACCAAGTCATCCGGGAGAGTTGATACGCTTGAGGGTGGGAAAGGTCTACAGAGGGATCTGGAGAGGCTGGATCAATGGGTCAAGGCCAACTGTATGAGGTTCAACAAGGCTTTGTTGTAGGTCCTGCACTTGGATCACAACAATCACATGCAACACTACAGACGTGGGTGGCTGGAAAGCTACTTGGCCAAAAAGAACCTGGGCATATCAGTTGATAGCTGGCTGAACATAAGCCAGCAGCGTGCCTGGGTGGCCAAGAAGGCCAACAGCATCCTGACTTGTATCAGAAACAGTGTGGCCAGCAGGACTAGGGCAGGGTTCTTCTGCCTATACTCAGCACTGTTGATTGCTGTGTTCAGTTTTGGGCCTCTCATTACAAGAAAGACATTGAGGTGCTGGAACATGTCCAGAGAAGGGCAACAAAGCTGGTGAAGGGTCTGGAGAACAAATCTTATGATCTTATGAGGAGAGGCTGAGTTTAGCCTGGAGAAAAGGAGGCTGAGGGGAGACCTTACTGTTCTCTACAGCTTCCTGAAAATGAGGTTGTAGCCAGGCGGAGTGTTGGTGTCTTCTCCCAAGTAAGTGATAGGACAAAGGGAAATGGCTTCAAATTGGGCCAGGACAGGTTAAGATTGGATATTAGGAAGAATTTCTTCACCAAAAGGCATTGGAACAGGCTGCCAAGAGAAGTGGTTGAGTCACCATTCTTGGAAATACTTAAAAGACATGTAGGTGTGTTGTTGAGGGACATGGTTCAGTGGTTGGACTTGTGGTTGGACTTGGCAGTGCTAGGTTAACAGTTAGGCTTTATGATTTTATAGGTCTTTCTGAACCTAAATAATTCTGTGATTCTATGCTGCAAACATATTTAACTGGTTTCTCTCTTTCTTTTCTCACTTTTTCCCCCCTTTTTTTAGTAAATATCTATACAGTATAATTTCACAGTAATATATTTTACATTTTCACATAATATCATAATGTTTGCAAGCAAACCAGACATTTGATGTGATTTCACATATTGTCTTGCTGCCATTGTAATAGGGGGATGTGACAGTTCTTACAACTGTAAAGTAATATGATTCCCTTCAAGTCCTCAGTACTTTGAATAAATATCTTCACAGTTTTAGACCTTTATTCTGAAGTGATAGAGGAAACACATATCTAATATTGATGGTAGAGTAGTCAGCCAACATATAGAAAGTTTCTTAGCTATAGTGATGCTGGTAATGTGAGAAAAGTGATGCTGGAGCACGTTTCCAAGCACTGCAACTCAACTGCTTTTGCTGTTCAATTGTTATGATCTTATAGTCCTACTTACATTGTTAAATTATGATTAAAACAATCTCTGGCACATACTTGGCTCCAGCTGTCTCTGAAGCAATTACAGGTAGGATTACAGAGTGAACACTGAGCATGACCATTCACCTTAAGATCGAATGTCTTATCGTGTCCTGGAGAGTGAGAGAGTGCAGTGGTATGTATGAGGGCTACTCCATGCCAGCTACTCTCAGTGCCAGAAAACAATATTTGGCATGTTTAATTTATTAGGATAGATGTAGCCTTGGAGGCCTTTTACTGTGTATTAGCAGAAAATCACTTCAGAAATCAAAGGCTTAATTAGAACCAAGGCATTAGTTTAATTTATCCCTGTCTACTGATATTTTAATGTGTTTGCCCAAGAAACCAGTGGCTGCCTGGTCCTCGTTTTACATTTAATATGCGACTTACTGTCAAGGCTTACAGTATGTCTCCCATTATGAAAACTTTGGGTCAGACCTTTCTTATGGGAAATCATATATTTTTTGAGTTCTGTCTCTCCTGCTGCTCAAGGGGCACAAAAACATTCTATCTATTTGCATTTATCAAATGTGCTTGGAAACAAAGAGTATGAAGAGAAAGAAGGGGCCCGGGACTTTACATTGCACTCTTCTGGAAGATGGAGTGGCCTGCATACACTGCTTGGGAGCAGTGCTTCAGAGAAAGTCTGCTATTCTACTGCACCAGAAGGTAACTAACAACACGGATGGCCCTGAGAACTATGCTATTTTACCAGACTCGGGATATCATCTAACAATAATGCAGTCATGGTAGATTTTATATTGAAATTTTTTTCCCTAGTTTCACTGGATTATTATCAAGGAATTTTAATTACTCAGCTAGGGAGATAAGTGGAAATATAAAGCAAAATTCAATCATAATATATTTCTTCAGAGTATAAAATGCCCTTATGGCTCTTGTAATAGAATTAAAACTATTATCATCAACTATACTGTAAATCTTCAGTAAAGTTGTTAAAAACATGCAATAACTTAACAGCTTTCTTCATGACAACTAATGAGTACAACCAGCACAAAAGAAGTGAAAGGTGGTCAAGTACAGCCAAGGGTTTCCAGTAGATAATATACTTCTCTCTAATGAGAAAGCTGTTAACCTTTCTCGGAGAAACTGGCACAATATAGTGTTGTGATCCATTTCCTTGTACATATATTTAAAATGTATTCTCCTGAGATAAATGCTGAAGATATCATAGGCAAAAACATCAGCCATGGTCATACAAGATGAGTAAATACCTAAACTTGTTTGAAAACCTGTAATAGAGATACCAAAAAAATTGTGACAGAGACTGCTAATTAGAGTTCTTTCATCTAAAAAAAAGTCAATGAATTAACATCTACCATCATTTTTTGTTTCCATTTAGAGAATATATTGTATCATTCTGGAAGCTTAATATGGAAGGAGAGCTAGTACCTAGTACCTAGATCTCCTACTCATGCCACTGTCTTATGATATGTTAACAGAAAAATTTTTTGAGAATGGCTGAGAACAGCTTTAACATCACAGCAGGCATGTGGCTAAATTAATATGTCAAGCTTCCTGAAATCTGAGAAGCAAGTTATAAGCTCCAAGCTATCATTTTGTCCTAACTTGACTACTTTTTTGTGCATTGGAAGCAAACCTAAAGGGGAACAAGTTATTCAAGTGAATAGCAGAGCCTTCATGATTGAAATTTCAGATGAGCACAACTGAAAAATAAACCAGCATGTGTCATGAATGGAGAGTGCACTAGTAATTCTGCCTTAACTTTGAATGTTTGGCTCAGAGTTTATGAACTCAGCTACTTTCAAGCAGTATTTTGTCTTTTAATTTCTACTTGCTTTCTGGGGGGAGAGGTACATAGTGCTTTGTGGAAAAACATAAAGATAAAAAATAAAGATAAAACCAATGGGCTAGGGAAATTAGGCTTTTACACAGTAGATGGTTTTTAAATGTTTATGGTGCTCACAATAGGCTCACGCTCTCATCAGCTCTTCTAGGGTGCTTCTGTAACCAGTCCCCGGTGGCAGCAAGAGTGGAAGCATTCAAGGAGAATGGCTTTTGGCAGTGGCAGCCTGCTGTGACTTTCCTGTTCCATGGCAGAGCCACGGTGCCACAAATGCCAAGTTGAAGCAGACAAAACAATTTTCTGCCACTCAGCAACTCAAAGCCTTTTGATGCCACCTGTGACTAGCAGATAGATACCAAGTAATGGGGATCCCATGCATCCTACATCACTATTCCTTTTCCCTGTCTGTCCCAGGCAGATTGAAAAGCAGTGAGTGATGGTTAGAATAGAGTCCAAGCTCACTCAGACTGAATGACAGATCAAAACTCAGATTCTGTCTGTTGTTGCTGTAGAGGAGCATTTATTCACTAGTATTCTTCATTAATAATTTGTATTGCTACTTTCTCCTTTCTATTCTTAAGACACTTTGTTTAGGAACTAAAATACACCTTCTTCAATTATGGCACCTGGATTTGTAGCAGCTAAGGCAGCAAAACTTAAATGTTTGACCTGTGAAATAAAAGAGAATGGACACGAGTGAGTAAATTTAGTTGGATTTTCATTTTCTGCAATATACCATAATTTACAATCTGGATTAAACAATCGATGTACTTTCCTGTTGTCAAACATACTGGCCTTAAGGATACAACAGCATTTATCTGCTTTTCCCCGAATACCTGAACTGCAGCCTATATGCAAAAAGTACTATGACAGTTCCATTAGAGAGTATTTTAACTGAAAATTTCAAGATGTTTAATGGTATTCATGGTGGTACTATTAATGGAAAACATACTTGATAGGTTCAAAGATGTGTCTGATAACTCCTGTAAGAGCTTGACTTTGGCAATGTGCCTATTTTATTCATTTGCTACAACTGGATGTTATTAGTAAATATCACCTTCTATACATAACATGCTTTTTAGCCCAAAATAAATGTAAGGAAGAGAATTCCTATAAATTTGAAAAATAGTAGCATAACTCACAGAATCAAGACTAAATATAAGTCTGCACCTCCAAATGAGTCTCTCAATAAAACATTTCTCATTATTAAAGGATTTTCAGTTCTAATGTTGTTGCTGACTTAAATAAATTAACCACTTTTAAAGAATAACCACAGAACTTTCCTATTCCTTTTTAATATTAGAGAAGTAATAGAGCAAGAAAGATATAAGATAGAAAATGTAGTTTAAAATACATTAAAAATTAGAATCAATTTACACTGGAATTGCCACCAAAAGTTCAGACAGTTTCTGTCAATGGCCACAGTTTTCAAAGGGACACACACAAAGAGATTGACATCTGTGTAAGTGCTGGTTTACCAATGAACTACCAGACAAGTATATTTTTAAATCCCCTTTTGACATAGGCTCTAACATTGAAACTTGGAACTTTATAAATTCCTTCAACTATATCAATGTCTAATATACCTTTGAAACTTCCTGCATCCTTGGCTTCAATGTCAGATGTACCAGCTCATCCCGCTGTGCAATTATTCATTGTTCAGAATTTTTTAAAAAAAGACGTAACTTGGTGCATTTAAATCTTATTGGTTGCTTCTACCTGTTTAGAGTATAAGACAGAGGGAAGAGTCCCGATTTATCTTCTCTACTACATATGGCCTTATGCATTTTCAAATTTCTTCTTCTTCATTACCTTTATAAGTGGCAACCATACCTCAAAACTAAAGAAAATAACACTCCAAAACTAACAAATGCCTCTTGTTAAAAGAGCAGTATTGATATTGTATATTAAGTACATTAAAATGATGATCTTTTAATTATACTATCATTTTGTTCTTTGTTACAGAGGTCTCCTGTCTTATTCAGAGCAGAATATTAACAGTGCTTAATGAACAAATTTTCTGTGTTTTGTTTTTTACTCATCATTCAAAGTCTGATCTGTACCTTATTTACTTCATGCTCTTAAAATGTACTTTGAAGAGAGAATTATTATATCTCCTGGGTTTTCTTATGGTGCTCATCACTCTAATGTCTGAACACTGCTGAAATATTAACCGATTTACTTTCACAAAGTGTTGAATGACCAATAGACTCTGCTTGTTTCCAGGCAGACGACTGAAGACAGAATGTTCAGAAGCAAAAGAAAATGTACATTCACATTTGGGATCAGTCTTTCAGGACAGTTTAAGAATCTGCAAATCTGCAAATCTGCGAGTGCTCAGGGCAGAACTATCAGTCACGTGTATGCACACATGGGAATTTGGAAACAAGCCGCTCACACCTAATATCCGAAACCAAGGAAGCAAATTGCACGTAATACAAAAATGGGTTGCACTGGTTTCAGTAACCGCAAAAGAATGGCACCAAAGACAGAAAGAAATCAGTTCTTCAATAAAAATTAATTTGCTTCAAAGATAGGACCATTCTTTCTTTACCAGCAAGGTTACCTCATTTGTGCCATTTTATTCCACATTTACAGCAAAAGAGACATCAACTTTGCAGACAACGTCATTTTTAAAACAGCACTGGTTTACTGTCATGTGGTGAAGCCTACCAGAAAGCACTGCTCAGTAAGTGAGGACTTGACTGCATCTGCCCAGCTCTAATTTATTAGTAGATTCTGGTCAGTACTGCAAAAACAAAGTAAGCAGATATAATTGTCATGGGAGACGCTTCCCCCAAAAAGCTGGATTCTATCTGCTCTGCTTTAGTAGAAACACAGAAGAAACACAGAAGTACAGGTGAAGTCTGAATGACTTTAAATCCATCTAGCACATTTAGGGCAGGACACCAGAAGATGACAGTGAGCCGGGTAACAGCAGCCCATTGGCTTTAGGTGAAAAGACAATGCACCTAAAGGTGCATGAAGGGTGACGAGACAAATAAATAGTGTAATGACAAGAACTTTATTCTGACCTTAATTATTCCAACTACACTTCTGAAAAAGATATCCTCTGAATCTCATCTCACATAGCAGTACTGCCTGTAATAGTACATGTAGTTATGAGATCTTACCATAGGTTCATGTATCTTCATAAAAGCCTTGTCTGTATTGTTCTATGAACTATTTAGCTACATTTTATTTTAATTTTTTATTTTATTTTTCCTGTATTCTTCATTTTTCACTTAGCTGTCTATTGTGATAGCAAAGATTATTCCTTAAGAATTATTTTAACAACACCCTTAGAAAAGGAATCTTCTCTTTTCCCTTTTTTGAAATCCCTTGCTTGCAATTTTGATGCCCAGAAGGCATTTCTCTCTTCTTTGCTAAGAGATCCAAGGATTCTCATAATGAATTTCCCCTTAGCCTCCCTTATCCTGTATATCATTAGAACATCTATTCCCATGTCTTGATCATTGTCCTGCCTTGTCTCAAGGTTTTTGTTTCTTACTGACTGTTAAAAATTTTGAATTAGGATCGATATACGTGAAAAAAACTGACATAATTCTTATCCTGAGTGATAAATTATTTGACTTTTTTTTTTTTTAAGCATCTCTGGAATACTGTAAATTACATGCTGTTATATAAAGAGATCCTAAAATTAGTGACAGTATTGTAACTTTTAAACTGTCAGCAGCCACTTGAACACATGAGCAGCTGGTGTGGAAATAGAAAACTCTGAGAGGGCACTGAGGAGAATAACTGAAGTAGGAGCTGCAATTACTACCATTTATTATTGCCATCAGAGTATACAATAGGGACGTACAGATTTGAATATCTTCGTGGTATGCAAAGTCTTGAATACTGATCTTCCTGTAACTTGAAATAGTGAAAAGAGCAGAGCACCCTTACTTGCAGGGTGTGCATCTGAGTGCCAAAAATTTGTCTAACTCAGACCTATTGGGAAATATTTGGTTTGGGCATTTGGAGTGCAAACACATCCCAGTTGCTCAGGAAATGCTGAAAATTGTGGAATTTTAGTGCATATTCAGGCTGTGAGACTCAGCAAGGCTTCCCGGCTTCCAGGAAAGGATACCAAGACTTCATCTACAGCTAAATTATAGTCAGACTGTACATTGTGACTGGTCTCTTCTCATCTGTTACCACTTTCTCCTTAGCTGATGTCCCAGTTTAAATTGGAAGCAAGTCAAGATATGTCAGGGAAAGAAGGATGTTGTAGCACGTCCCCGCTGAAAGTAGGAAGAGAACAGAAATTAACACCGCGCTTAAACAACAGCATTTGGGTGGAGAAATTAGGTTGGTAACTTTATCATTTCACAGGACAGTTTGGTCAAACTAAACCCGTGGAGTTGCAACAATGAACCATCTGGTGTTCAACTCTCAATTGCTCCAGCACCTAGCTGAAGTTGTCTGGGCTATTTTATATGTAGGAGCATCTACATGAGGTTGAACTCGAAGATTTTTGTGTTATCTTTTAGACTTAAACATAGAATCTAATCTTCTAATCAGATTGGACTCTATAAAGTGCCATGTTAATTTTTGTATGAAAAGGACAGAAAAAGAAAGCCTCCCAAGACATAGGGGGCAAAGTATGCCTCTTAGGAAATAATGAGATGGGAATTTTGGATGAAACTCAAATGTCTCAAGATGTCTGTTCTTGAGGAATGGCTTTGTGATGACCTGCATTTCTTTTTGTCGCCTTAAAAATCATCTTTGTTTCCATGGAAACAAAAAGAAAGCAGAAACACCAGGTAAATTTGATAGATGGGAAGCTGTTTGTGTAGTAGCTATATAAGTGAAGTAAAAGGAAAGCACCAGGAAAGAAAGCCAAAAAGGAATTAAATTTATAATGGTAGGCAATGGTAGTTATGACCCAAAAATAATAATATATCAAATTTATATTTGCATAGACAAGAATATTTCACTTAGAAGGGACCTACAATAGTCATCTAGTCCAACTACCTGACCATTGCAGGGCTGACCACAAGTTAAAGCATGCTTTTAAGGGCATTGTCCAAATGCTTCCTAAGCATTGATAGGCTTGGGCCACTGACCACCTGTCTAGGAAACCTGTTCCAGTGTTTCACTACTTTCTTGGAAAGGAAATGTAAACTCTGAACCTCCCCTGGTACATCTTTGAACTGTCGCCTCACATCCTGTCACTAGATGCCACAGAGAAGCACCTCCCTCTCTACTTCCTCTCCTCAGGAAGCTTTAGAGAACAATGAGGCTCTCCTCAGCCTCCTTCTCTCCAAAGTAGACAAGCTCAATTTCCTTAGCTGGTCCTCACAGGATGTTCCTTCCAACCCTTCCACCAGCTTTGTTACCTTTCTTTGGATGAGTTCAAGGATCTTCACATCCTTCTTAAATTGTGGGGTCCAGAACTGCACACAATACTCACGGTGATGCTGTGCTAAGGCTGAGTACAGCGTGATAATTACCTCTCTTGTCTGGATGTTTACACTGTGTCTGATGCACCCCAGGGTAGAGTTTGCCCACTTGCCTGCCAGGGCACACTGCTGTTAACCAGCATCCCCAGGTCCCTTTCCGTGGGGCTGCTCTCCAGCCACTCTTCTCCCAGCTTATACTTGTGTCTGGCTTTACTCCACGCCAGGTGCAGAATCTGACATCATTTTCCTTATAACATTTTAAGCCATTGATGACTAGCCAGTGATCCAACCTATCTAGATCCCTCTTCAAGGCCTCTGACCCCTCAAGAGAGTCAACAGCACCTCCCAATTCAGTATCATCAGTAAAGTTCCTAATGGTGCATTTAAGTCCCACATCCAGATCATTGATTAAATTATTGAACAGAACTGTCCCTGGTATTGAACCCTGAGTAAAACACCTGGTGACAGGCCATGACTCAGTTATAGCCCCATTCACTAAAACCCTTTAAATTCTGCCCTTCAGCCAGTTCTTTTCCCCATGCACGGTGTGTTTGCTCATCTTGCAGCTGTTCAGCTTGTTCAGAAGGATGCTGTGAGGGACCTCTTTGTAGCTTAGAGTGCAGTGCCCAGTAAATGTGTTATCATAGGCTCAAAATTTTTATATCTAGAATTTATCTGAGATAATCTAAGGGATCATGTCCAGAAGATAATCCAGCCTAGGGAAAACAAGAAAAACTCATTGTCACACATACAATCTGTATGTGACTGTGAGTGCTCAGTTCAGTCCAAATCTAGCTGAACTACTCTCAATTGCATAATTGAGGACACTGAAATACCACCTTGTATTCTGCAGCTGTGTTTATTGACATGTAAACTCATTGTATAGTGATAGCTCAGGAACTGCTGCATTACTTATTTAGAGATATTATTGTCATATGCAATATAATTGTTTCCATGTTGTTTTGGGTTTGTGTGGTGAGGTTTTGTGGACTTATGTGACAAGGTCCTGGTGCTGGGGCTGCAGGGGTGGCTTTTGCAAGAAACTGCTAGAAGCTTCCCCTATGTCTGACAGAGCCAATACCAGCCAAGTCCAAGACATTCCCAGTGCTGGCCAAGGTCGAATCAATCAGAGATGGTGGTAGTGCCACTGTGATAACATATTTAAGAAAGGAGAAAAAAAAAAACCCCAAACAAAACCAGGCTGGAGCAATCTGGTCCTGTATGTCTGTACCCTATGGAAGGAACCCATGCTGGGGCAGTTCATGAAGAACTGAAGCCATGGTGGGAAGGACTCATATTGAAGAGGTTTGTGGAGAACTGTTTCCAATGGGAGGGACCCCATGCTGGAGCAGGGAAAGAGTGTGAGGAGTCCTCCCACTAAGGAGGAAGGAGAGAAAAAGCCTAATTCTGAGTTTCTTATCACCAAACACACCCCCACCCCCAAATGTTACTTTATTGTCCTTCAAGGAGCTGTTACGTCTCACAGACATCCATTCGCTTCCGTTATGATGGAAGTGAATGTAACAAAAATTTTCAGAACGAGCAGCCCAACAGTGCAGGTCAAAGTTAGTGAAGAGAATACATGAAGAGAACAACACATAATAAAACATCCAAGGGTTCAAGAGTCTGATTGAGCAGTGATGGGTCCTTGGCATTTTCCTGCAGCACATGGTATCCCAGGACATGTTTTGAAAGATCAGAAAGAGCAGTGTTTAATTTGGTAGATCCTCTTGAGATAGCTGATAATGATATGGTAATTTTATGTCAATGATCATCGTAAGGGCTAAAGTTGGACTCTGACCACACTTGATCCATAAAAGGCTCTTGATAACTTTCCTCAGAGGCAGACTTTTATTCCTAGAATTAGTGTAAAATTATGCTCTTGGTAAAACCTAGCTGCTCTGTCAAGTTGTTTTTCTAATGTAGACTGCTGTGCAGTGCTACTGTGTGTTAAATGGCTTTCACACTTGGACAGGCAGAGCTTAACTTTCCTCTTATGTTGGTCTGATGATTTCCATTTTGGCACGTGGAAAATTCCGTGCACATGGTATACATGGGTTAGGCTTGTGAAATCAGTTAACCTTTTTTTCTAACACAAACTTAACATTAACAAAAAGTTGCAGGCAAGCTGTTGTAGTATTAAAAAAGGATAAGAGCCCTTCAGATGCTTCTGAAGAACTCTAGCAAGTAAGTGATTATCTATCTTTAATTAGTTTATTTTATTAAAGAGTAGAAGGGTGCATTTAATTGAAGATGTATTCTAAAGCTCTTTTGACATTTTTTTGTAGAAATTATAGACTTTACTTGTGGAAGAAATAGTATTTTCTCATAATCTTTTTTCATCCAAAATAAATTATATTGTGTTATAGAATTGATATACTTACCGCTACCCAGGTGGCATCCTCATTTTAGTCCATATATAATAAAATGTTCTTGCATGCTCTCTGGGTACTAAAAATAGATTTTGCTCCTGGATATTGCAACTGACAGTTTTCAAGGGCAAAAATTGTATAACATGTAAGAAATTACCTATTCTTTGAAAATGAAATGCAATTCTCAGTCAGTGAAGCTGAGACAGGAAAGTAAAATCCCTGGGAAATTTTATTTTACAACAGTTTATTTCATTGTTGCATTCTTCAACAACAAAAGTGAAGTTATCATAGTAATGTCTTCTATCTACACAATTTGTTCTCCTTGACAAGTACTTTCCATGGCCCCTGAATTTAACAGTAATTACATTACTTATTCTCAAAGCATTTTTCATTGTCAAATATACCCCAAAAAAGTAAACAATGGTTTCTGGCATTAGCCCATCTAGCTCAAAATCTTAATTAGCTGATGAACATGTCATTCCATATATCTATTTGGCAAAAATCTTTCCTTTGTACATCAGAGTTGAGAAGATTGGTAAAAAATTGCCTACCCTATCTGTCTGAATTCCCAGCTTAAACAAAGGAATAATAGAATTAGAAATATGTGAATTTAACAATTAAATTAATCACTGTCAAGGTACCTATCTAAGACCGAGCTTTTGAGTGTTCTGGACATACCTCCCCAGTTACTGAAGCATGGTCAGATGTAAAAAGGGTCATGGGTCTGGAGGAAGGAAAATGAAAGTGACAGCATGGTGGGGGAAAGCACAGTCAGGTTCCTTTCTCTAGATCCTAGGTGAGTCTCACAACTTTACAGTAGGCAGCAACCAACCAACCAACAAATCCTGGAAGCAGATCTGAAAATTGTGTATCTCATTTTGCGTAACAACGCTTAACAGTGAAGCTGTAATCATGTTCTTCCTTTTTTTTCCCTCCCTCTGGTTCCATCACTCTTGCTTGCTTAGCACAATGACAGCCTGAATAGAAAATGTTCCTTTTTTCATCCAAGAGTAGGTTTAAAGGCATTCCCTAAAGAAATTAGAGCTAGAAGTTCAGATGTCCCTGGGCAGACATGGGACCTTAACTTAGGTCATGCAATATACTGAGCAAGTAAATTTTCTTGGCCAGCAGGAAATAATGCAAACAACGTATTGCTTTCTTCAGTTTTGTTTTCAGCTCAACCAGTCCAAAATTAAGTGATTAGACCTATCACGAGATTATGCTGTGAAGCCATTTAATTCATCCAGTCCTCATACGTTTGTATGTGGGACCAAAAAATTGTGAATTCAGCATTTGTAGTGGCCAAAATTAAAATACTCAAAAATATGCCAATAAGCTTTTATGCAAATAGCATGCAGACACCTAAATGGAATTTGCCTGATTAGTGTCTCTAATGAAGCAAAACTGGTATCAGATGAATACTTCAAACAGCAATTTGCTCTTTGGAATCACAAGTTCCAAAGTTGGCTGCTCATGGCATTGATGAGTAAATGCTTTACTGGGTAAAAAACTGTCTGGATGGTCAGGCCCAAGGAGTTGTGGTGAAGATACCTTCCCTGGAGGTATTAAAGTGACACATACATTTGGTGCTTAGGGACATGGTGATTGGGCCTGGCAGTGCTAGGTTAACAGTTGACTTGATGGTCTTAAAGGTCTTTCCTAACCAAAATTATTCTATCGTTCTCAAATTCTAAATTCTTGTGGTTTAACATTCCTGGAATGTCATAGAGATCACTGTTTTCTACTACACCTATGAAGTGTCTGAAAATTAATACCTGTAAGAGTGATATACCTCCAGCTAGTTAAGGATGTGAACTGATAGAGTTCAGCTCTGCATTTTCTTGTAGAGTTACTAAATCTGGTTTTGCCTCTTTTTTCTGTACATTTGATGGGAGAAAAGAGAAAAAAAGTCAGGAAATCTGGAAGAAAGTGCATCTGAAATCTCACTTCTATTCTGAACCTAGTTATCTACAGAGAACTGGTAGTGTTTTTCCCAAGTTGTGTCTATAGTTCTATATAGCACTATAGCTCTAAAGCTCTCTGAACTATAGGCACTTAGAAGTCAAAGAATCACAAAATGGTTTGTGTTGGAAGGAACCTCAAAGATCATCTAGTGCCAACACTCTCCACTACACCAGGCTGCCCAAAGCCCCATCCAACTTGCCCTTGAACACTGCCAGGGAGGGGACAGCCACAGATCCTCTGGGAAACTCTAACCTGATCTCCTAGAATGAGCTACATCTCCCACAGAAGTTTGCAAAGTCATTCCCTTGAGATATATCACAAAATTGGTTGAATTGTTATTCAAAGAATTTTATGATCAAGTATTTTAAAATATTGAGTACTGACTGAACTCTAATCATCAAACCTTGTATTATAGTGTTTCTAATGAAAAAACAGTGAGAATTCTATTTTGATAAATGTCATTGCCTTCTTGAACTGGTTGTTAATTGCAATTGTATCTTGCTGATCTTAGATGATATGCTGTCCAAAAAGAAAGAACTGGATGAAAGGAATTGAGAGGTAATTTTTTTTTTTTCAGAATACAAATACTAATTCTAGCAATGTTTTTATTCAGATACAGTGACAGGTCACTGTTGAGATCACGTTTCCATCATGGAAGATGGAAATATAGACCTTTCCTTCTTTTTCACTTCGGCTTTGAACATTTCCCTGTCTAGACCCTCTAAGTAGGTGTCACAGTGAATTCTTGCATCTGGCTCCATCACAAACTTTGGCAGGCCAGGCTATGATGCAAGCCAATGGATAAAGATGAAGAGTTCATTTTTTTCTGTCTTCTGGATATTGTCATTCTTCAAGAACACAGTGATTCAGTTGGCATACCAGTTTTCATGAGTAAATAAGCTCACCTAAATATTGTGAGATAGCTAAAGAAGTTGGGATTTGTTTTGTTTTATTATTTCTGTAAGCGGACATTTATTTGGCAATGGCTACCAAAGGTTTACTTCTGTTAAGAAGTCAGTAACCATACGTTGCCATTTTTCAATGCAACAACTAAATAAAATGTGATAAAGCTTCCCAATAAGTTTTCTGGATAATGACATAGTGTTGTTGCTTTGGAGATTCTATATGGATGATCTTCTGCAGATAACAAGTGGTCAGTAGTTACGAATGTTGTTAATTTTAGGCAAGTACCATTTAGTGCTTAGCTAAAAAGTTTGCTGCAGACTCCACTGCGGGCTCTTGCACAATACTATGCTGAAGTCACAAGTAGAAATATGATTGTATCTTTAGTGAGACACTGTTAACCTGTGTAACTCAGATGTGACAATTAGCTGGAAGAGGCAGAGGTCAGGAAAGGATTGCATAAACCACTGCTCAGGTATACACTTTTGATTACACTTTTAATGTAGATGTTCCTGATAATTAGTCCTGTTATGGGAGTGTTATATCTTGGTTGTATGTATATCAATGCCCTCATTTATAAAATGGATACAGGCACACAGATACATTTGTTCAGTATACAGTAAAGTCCCCCAGTTGTGCTCTAACTGATAATAAAGAACGAGGCAAAGGAACTTGAGTAAAAGTGATTATGAAATAACACAGGTTATAATCTTTAAGAAAGGAAGAACAAATAACAGAAGAATGAAAAAAAACCCTCAGGAAGGCAGAATTCAATAAATTTCAAAAACTGGCAGCCTCTCTGTTGAAAATTCATTCAAAGGGAAAAACGAACTGTCAGGTTCATGCAGAAATGACACTGAGGTCACAAGTGCACACTATCATAATGTAGAAGGAAAATAGAAAGATGAACTGGACTAAATCATGATCTCTTCTTTGACTTCAGAGAAAGAACATATTCAGGAAGGACGGTACAGAAAGTAGGTTACAGTTAAACGTGAATGTACAGTGTAGGAATATGGAGAAAAAAATAAAGTACTTGAATGTTCATGATCATAAATTAGTGGGAACCTTTAGTGGGAATCTTTAGTGGGAATGATATACTATCTACAGACGATACCAAGGAATTTTAATGAGTTTTTACATTAATTCTTAATAAAATGCTCACTTTCCATCAATTAACTTATTGACGGAATTCCCACAATGAAACTGTAAAGGCTCAGACTTCAGTAAAGACTATATAGCATACTGAATGCTTGGATAGGATGCTTTCAAATCAGGCAGGCTACAAGAATTTCATTCTACGGTATGTAAGAAATAGTTTCTGCGTTCTCAGAATCCTTGTGGGTTATCTTTGAGATCCCACATAGATCAGGCACCAGGAATTGCCTGGAAGAGCATTTCTTTCTTTATCTGAAAAGAAGGAGGAAATATAGGTCAGCCAACATTCAGTACTACTACAAATGATCAAAAATCTATTTGTAAGTTCCTGGAAGGAAACAACGAAATGAGTAGCAGCCAAAATGGATTTGTCAAGAAAAACATGTCAAAACAATTTAATTTCTTTCTATGACAGGACAGAAGACCTTGCGGACAGGGAATAGACAGTAGATGTCATATATCATGAATTTAGTAAAGCTCTTGACACAATTTCATGATATCACTATAAGCAAGCCTTTGGTCTATAGAAAAAACAAAAAAATTGGAAAGCTGTTCTTAGACAATCACTGAGTCACAAAATCACAGAATCTCTGAGGTTGAAAGGGACTTCTTGAGATCACCTATTTCTCTCTCCGTGCCCCTACCTTGCCACCCCCACTCAATGCTCAAGCAGGATCAGCAAGAACAGATTGCCCAGGACCATGTCTAGTCAAATTTTTAGTATCTTCAGAAACAGACTCTTTTCGCTCACTGGGAAACCTTTCCCAGTGTCTGATATCCCTCACAGTAAAACAATAGGGTTTTTTGTTGAGATGGAGTTTCATGTCCTTTAATTGCTACCCATGGCATCTTATCCTGTCAATGAATGCTACTAAGAGTAGTCTGGTTCCCTCTTCTTCATTTCCTCACGTCAAACCTGTAAACACATTAATAAGCTTCCTCTGAGCCTTCTCTTATCTAGGCTTTTTAAAAAAAAAAACAAACATGAAAGAAGCTCATGTTCACTCACCGTCTTTGTGAAGACAGATGCCATGCCATCACTCCGAATGTCCACCACTTCCTTCTTCTTCCCTCAGTTTCATATGCTGAGCACAACATCATATGGTATAAAATATCCCTTCAGCCCGTTTGGGTCAGCTGTCCTGGCTGTGTCCCCTCCAGCTTCTTGTGCACCTCCAGCCTGCTCGCTGGTGGAGTGGGGTGAGAAGCAGAAAGGGCCATGGCTCTATGTCAGCACTGCTCAGCAGTAATGAAAACAGCCTGGTATTACCAGCACTGTTTTCAAAACAAATCCAAAACACAGCCCCATACTAGCTATTATGAAGAAAATCAATTTTATTGAAATCAAAACCACCACAAGCAGAGAGGGAGGATCACCTGTTGCAATGGTTTGCCAAGTGCAGCCCAGGAGGCTGTTGACCTTCTTTCTGGAGGTGCCTTGCTGGTTTGTGGTCATCTTGTTGACCATCAGGAGTGTAAAGCAAAGCTGCTTTCCAGTCAGTCAGCCTGTATTGGTTCATGGAGCTATATCTGCAAAGATGCAGGACTTTGCAGTTTCCCCTTTTTGAACTTAATGAGATTACTCTCTGCCCAAGTTCCAGTCTGAGAAGTTCTCTGAATAGCAGAACAACAATCTGGTATATCAGCAACGCCTCTCAGTTTTGTATCACCTGTAAATTTGCAGGTGGTGGTGCAGTCTGTCCCATTGTCCAGGTCATTAACAGGGAGATCTAACAGTACTGGGTCCCAGTACTCACCCCTGGGTTACACCTCTAGTTACTGGGCTCCAGTTGGACTTTTTGCTGTGATTTACAACACTCTGAGCCCAGCTGGGTTTTAGCTTTGCTTCTTTCTATCTAGTTAGACAGACAAACTTTTCTTCTGGCCAGGAGCAAGGTCACTAGAAAAAAAGGAACATTCATAGAAACCCTTCATGAGGTGCCATTAGTAGCATGTTCTCTCCTGTAATAATATGAGAATTGTCTCATTGTCACTGAAATTACCTTACATTTCACTTCACATTCAAATTTCACATTCATTTTCACTCTTTCCTAATAAAATTATGATTTCCCCTTATGTGAAAAACAAAGAATAAACCTATTCTATAGATTTCTAGAGAAATTGAAGGTGTCCTTAAGAACCCCATGAACATGGAATAGGGATTGCATATTGCCTTTATTTTTGCTTCGTGTAATTTTTGTTCATTATTCTCATCTACCTACCTGTAACCAAGTTAATTTTCTCTAAAATGTTTGTATAATTTCAAGAGTCTGTGGGTTAAGAAGGGAACCAGGGAGTTAGGTCCTATAAAGCATGGGGGCATGCCTAGCAATGTTGTGTCCTGTTTCGGTATATGGGTAATCTCGGAAATCTTTGTGCTTGGGATGACGGTGTTTCAGGATCAGTGTTCAGGCTTGAAGTGCCCTGTGCAGAATGGAAAGCTGTGTGTATTCTAGTCTGAATGCAAAATGCAAATGGTAGTTTTATGGGTGTCTGACAGGGATTGCTTCAAGATTATTTTTTTTATTTAAGTGATGTGCTGTCGGGTTACTTTAAACATTGTTTTGTTTTAAGCAAATCTTTTCTATATCAGATAGATATAGAAAAGGTATATGTATAAACTCTGGATGTTTTCACACTGTTACAAGGTTTTTGTCTGACTTTCTCAGATTTTGTCTCTATGTGCAATCAGACACAACTAAGGTCTGAGATCCTGTGATAATCATAAGAAAAGATCAGCTAAGGGGAAGGAAGAAAGAAACAGAGCAGTAGTTTATGAAAACTTTACTGTCCTTATCAATTTTATTTCTGTACAATTCCATTCCCTATAAAAATCAAGTCTGCATGCGCTTCACAGAGCATTTAATTGTCCTCTTGCTGAAAGTCTATTCAAAAGTACTTTGCAGGATTTCCCATACCACTGTGCACAATCCTATCATATATTTCCAGATGCTTCCTCCCATCTCCCTTTTATTCTACAAAATTAGTATGTGTTCAGACTATCCAAATAAATACATTTTACCCAGATAGAATTACAAAACCAATTTTTTGCTCCGTGCTTACAAAGCACTATTAAAGTCCAGGGATTTAAATGATTAATTTTTGTGGTAGAAATAAAAGTGCTGAGAAGTGACTTTTTATTCCACCATCTTTGTCACATGTGTCCCACCCAATTCAAAAGCAGTTCCAAACCTACTCCAACTCATATAAAAATGTATTAGAAATGTATTGGAAATAATTGCAGTATGATTTCTTGCAGACAAATGCACTTCCTCTGTTAGAAGATGTAATTTTATTGAAAAGAGAGCTAACACATTTGCTTAGATAATTGGAGAATTTAGGATTAAGATGTGCAGGTCAAGTTTCTAAAAGCTTTTATTGGCAAAATGTTTCTTAGAACCATTTTCAGACATTACTTGAGCACTTGGTTATCTGTATCTCATTGAAAATGAATGGAAACTAAGAGCCAAAGGACAACAACTGAACTGAAAATACCACTTACATCAGTTTATCTTGCTGCTTCATATGTCATTTTAAAAACTT
Source organism: Porphyrio hochstetteri (assembly GCA_020800305.1). NCBI lineage: Eukaryota > Metazoa > Chordata > Aves > Gruiformes > Rallidae > Porphyrio > Porphyrio hochstetteri. The sequence goes on along the minus strand of CM036906.1, from coordinate 45,858,167 downwards.
AGTTTAGAGGTTATAGGGAATCTTGTTGATTATCAAAGGTAAGCTCAGGACAAATTGCATTTTTGAAGTGAGTCTTAAAAAAAGGATCATTTTTCCTTCTCTGCTGAAATAATACAGCGTACTCGGTATTTAACAGGCTCTAGCAAAAAAATAGGCTTTCAGCATTTTTAGCATCAGAGCACAACACTGTGTTAACTGTCTAATTTGTAAACGATGATATTACTTTTCACAAATTCTATGTTTTACACTTTTTCCTGGGTTTATGGAATACCTTTTCCCAGAAGAGGTACTTTCTTTTGAGAGTGACATTGATGTCACCAAACTATGCTTCATTGGAATGAGTAATGATTCAACTCTAAGATTAGAATTGAAAAATATTCAGTTTCAAGATTTTACATTATTTTCATTCTGCTAATGGAAGACTACAGGAGGGAAAAAGTTTATGTACACTTATAATTTTGTTTTCTCAAATGGTAAATCTTTTCTAGCAGACATCATCAAATGCTACCAAGCAACATAAATATTTAATGAAATTATACCATCACTAGATGTGTAGGTGTTTTGAGGAAGTTGAACCTGAATAAAGCATTCATATTAAATTCCAGACATATGCTAATAACGTCCCAATCATTTCAATCACTTGATTCACTAAAAGCAGAGATAAAAAGATGACACAAAGAAAATATGTTGAATACCTTGTTTCTCAGATACATTGCATGCAAATTTGCATGATTTTTGAAAGCATGTCACAGCAGTGAGTCTTTTGCCTACCAGTTTCACAAATGGCCAATAATTTCCATAATAGACGTATCCCAACCCTTAAATTAATTTCTACCCTTGAGATATATGACTTCCAGATTTTACTTGTTTCTGTGCACCATTTAAGGAAAACCATTTGAGGCTGCCAATAGAAAGAAACAGGTTTAAAAAATACTTAACTTCAGGAACCGGTACGGTGTATTAATTTAGGACTCTTCTAAGAAGCAAGGGTCAGCACTGCACACTTGCTTCTAAAGTGCTGGTAAGTTTGCAAAGTTCTGTATTTCTGACTTATGTATTTCTATTTGAAAGTCTTTGACTCTTCACAGAATACTGTGCCTTGTAGGCATTGCCTTAGTTTTCAAGACAGTATTGTCTTTGATAGCATATTACATTTCTGATGATGCAAACCGTTGCTAAATGAATTCAAAATTATCAAGATTATTGACAGAGTGGAAGGTCTTCCAGAAGTTCCTAACTATTTTCAAAAAACTGTTTTTCAAATAAGGAAGGCAATAAGTAATAACACAAATGGATTCTTGTTGAAAAGTGGGCAGATCTGTGAGCATGCACGAAATCAGACTGTAAACTGTGTAATATTTGTAACTAAATGCATAGCTACAATTGAACTTTACTGACCTATCAGACATTGTTTTGTGTTCACCAAATTGCTGTTGACTAATCGAATCTCTGTAGTGGTCAGACAGATTGATTAAGTTTAGAGAGATTTTGGCTGGTTTGCTATGAGTTTAACTCAGCATGATTTTGTAGGATTTAATCCTTATTTTATTAAATAAACAGGACATCTTCAGACTTCAGAGCTCACTCAGCATATATATTAAACTGCATATGTAAAAAGCTCTGAGGAAAACGTGCATATGAAAAAAACCCCACCTTTATACTGATTCTTTCAGGTTATGATAGTTGAAATCTGTGGGCTTTTTTTTGTATTAGTAATTTTTCTAGGGTCCCATATGTCCCTTCTAGTTGTATTATCAAATATTAACTGCATGCCTTTCCTTTCTATTATACTTTATTGATTAGCACTGTGCTTCAATGCATGGTTCTTCGCAAAATAAAGATTTCTGAAATAAGTAGATATATTAAAGAGAAAAACAAAAATAGTTCTTTGCATTTATTACTAGGCTAACCCAAGTGGTATATATGCTATTTCACAAAGAACAGGAGCCAATTTTCCTGCTAAATCAAAGGGGAAAGAAGATCAATCTACTGGAAACAGCTACAAAATGCTAGTTTTTTCCCTAAAATAACCAGTAATGGCTGCTGCTGTGTCTTCCATTCACAGCGGGCAAACATGTACTTACAGGATAGATTACTGCTATTTTAAATCAAATGAAACAACAAAGAAAGAATGAATAAATTTTTAAGGAAAATGCCCCCAGGTGTACTTGCCAGCCATCTTTGCTCCTTTTTGTGAATACTATCAGTGAAAATAAACTGGATTTCTTTTAACTAAGAATTTGCTATGTCTTTCTTTCTTTCAGTTATGGCATTGCTCTCCTTTTTATCAGCTTGCCTTAGAGAGGGGAGAAGAAGGAAACCGAGGGAAAGTGGATAATTATCTTTCAAAAAAAGTCCCCTGAAATAATTCCTCAGTCTTGTATATGAAAAGTGATTTATCTAACAGGATGCTTCAATTCGACGCAGTTATTCAGAATTTTACACATGAATTTAATTTTTTTTATAGTATATGTCCTGGAAAAGAATAAATCTTGCATTTATAAATGATTATATAATTTATAGCTGATGAAATAGTTCTTGGTATTTTAGTATTACTACTAGAAAACCTGTTTATAGCTCTAGATTACTGTGAGAGTTACAGTGGGGTCTGAACTGGAAATACTCTTCCATTTATCTGAAGATGGTAGTTCTCCAAAAGAACTAAACAAACAAACAAACAAACAAAATCCTGCAGCCTCGTAGTTAAGGAATAGGCAATATCTAGTTTCATAAATTAGTACACTTTGGTAATTAATTTAAAATGAAGATAAACATCTCAGTTCAAATACTAAGAATAAAGAAAAAAACCCAAAAATAGACATCAAAAAACAAAGTCCTGCTTTTGTTTGTTTGCTCAGCTTTTCCAGTAAACATCAAGCAGATCCTTAAAACAGAGCTCATGAGCACATATAACTCAACAGAATAGGCATTGCCATTCTCTTGATGGTTAACGGTCTGGGTGATGGCAGGCTATGAAGCAAAACACATTCAAACATGGACTATTTCCATGTACAAAAAGCTTTTAATAAACATTTTTTTTTAAAATATGTTTAAAAACACTTTTAATGAGTACTTCTCTGATTTTGCAGTTGAGTAATAGAATAATAGCATGCACAGAAAGGTGGATTGTTTAATAGTCCAGAAAATCACTCCTACAAAACTGTTTGTGTAAGCATGAATTGTAAGTGCTTGAAGATGATTCTGGAGTCCACAGTTTTTCATCTTTATCAGTTTAGATCCAGACAGCATCAAAATGACTGAAAACTGCTTGATTTACATTATGAGTTATTGATGATTATTTCAGGCCACATATAGTTACTCAGGTATCCATTGCCAAGTCCATTTCTCATCTGTCTGATCAACTCAGCTAAGGGAAAAACAATGAAGAAAAATAGGAGATTCACTGGTGCATTAGCACTGAACAAGCAACAATGTGTCATAATGTTAATTTCAATTTATATATTAGTAACATATAGTAAGATCAGTAAGCATTTATTTGTTAACATTCGGGTTTTATCTTGATAACCCATGGCTAATTAGAGGAATTATCTTTAAAAATCTTAATCTAGGTAGCCTTACTACATATAAAAACCTGGCAGCTTGTCTAGTTTTGATTTGCAAGTTCAAAAGATAAAGCTTATGTTGCTATAAATCAGTATATAAGTGTGGAACAAATTGATTCGGTATTCATCAGACTAATTCTTCAGTCTATTCATTCTAATAGCAACATAAATTAGTGTGTTATAAGTGAAAACAATTCTCTACTATTAATCAACTCAGTCTTCCATGGCAGAGAAATAAAAAATTAGACTGAAAGAAGACTATTAACTGATAGCAGATATTTGAAAGTGATTTTATTTCTTTCATTAGATTTAAATAATAATATGACATCTACACAAACACTTAACTGAATTTACTATACAATGAAATTACCAGAGATGAAAATAACTTGTACCACAAAAAGAGTTTAAATGCAGTTTTAAAGGAGGGGTGTTTGCCAGATACTAGAGGGCAGACACCATCTCAAAAGTTAGAAGGAAACATGAATAAAGAAGAGCCAAGCAATAAGTTGGGAATGTTGCAGAGAACATGTAGAAACATGAAAGTCACTGAAGGAAATGAAAGCAGAGATATAAACAAGGACAAGACTATATAAAGATTTTAAAGATGAGGGTATCCTGGAAACCAAAATCCATTACATTGCAAGACCAGCCACCACCACCCATGATGAATTTTTTTTAGTGTGAATAAAGAAGCTAAAAGAAAGGAAGACAGATTATGGGGCATTTTGAGTACAGAAGTCAACATACTAGGAAGTCAAAGAAAAAATCGTGTTAAATGCATTATGATTTAGCTGTGATGTATATTTTAGGAGATGTGTAATTTGAGAGAAACAAATAAATGAATAGTAATAACAGAGGTCTGCAACTCAAAATGGTGGTGAAGGTTGCAAATAAGTATCTCTCCAGTGCATTTACTGGGGAAGGACTTCTGTGCATTTAGTACTTAAACTTGCAGTGTTGCATGTAGTATATAAGAAGTCTAAAGATTGTATATGCAAATTTCTTTTATGACACTTTACTAATACGTCAGCTCTCTATTATGCTACTAAGCCACATTTTAAAATCTGGACATGGATCACAGGGAACACACAGAATAATTGCAAAATGAGAATTCACCAAAAGGATTACTGAGTGGGAAGGTAACATTAAGAAGAAATTTATTTGGATGTAAAACTCCAGTAAGCAGAAAAATGGTAAGAGGAAAAGTTAATTAATTTGTTTGAATTAATGAGGGAATAATCAAGAAGAATCAGGGTTTATAATTTTTCTCAGTGGTCTAATAAAAATGATTTGCAAAGAACTTTGATACATAATCATAGAACGGTCTGGGTTGGAAGGACCTCAAGGATCATAGAATACCAACCACCTGCCACAGGCAGGGCCACCAACCTCCAGGCCTGGATCTACACAAGGTTACCCAGGGCCCCATCCAACCTGGCCAACCTGGCTTTGAACACCTCCAGGGATAGGGCATACACCACCTCTCTGGGCAGCCTGTTCCAGCACTTTACCACTCTCTCTGTAAAGAACTTCTCCCTAATATCTAATCTAAATCTTCACTCCTTTAGCTTTTGAAAAGACCACATATATGTGGCCTAACACCTATAGAGAAATTTGGTTTTGTCAGTGAGAAAGACTCTCTCAAGGCAGCACCCTCCAGGGTCTGTTTCCAGAGCACCACTGAGGACTCCCTAACGACATTGGCAGTCTGTGTGGAAGGAGGAGACAGAATAAAAGCTGATCAAATGTGGCAGTAGTGTGAGCCTCAGGGCTTCCTTTCACAGGTCATTCTTTGATTCCAGTCTTAACTTTAAACTTTCTAGAAATGCTTTCCCTGTAAGTCATTCCATACAAAGACCACAGAAATATCATAGAACCACAGAACTACAGAATGGTCCCCTTTTTGGAAGGGATGTTAAATGTCATTTAGTTCCAACGCTCCTACCATGGGCTGAGACACCCTTCACTAGACCAGGTTGCCCAAAGCCCCATCCAATCTGGCTTTGAACACTGCCAGGGAGGGGGCAGCCACAGCTTCTCTGGGCAACCTGTGACAGGGCCTCACCACCCTCACAGAAAATATTTTCTTCCTTATATCTGACCTAAACCTCTTCCCTTTTGCAACTTGTAAACAGACCCTCTCCAGCTTTCCTGTAGGCCCCCTTTAGGCACTGGAAGGCTGCAATAAGGTCTCCCTTAGAGCCTTCTCTTCTCCAGGCTGAACAAGCCCAACTCCCTCAGCCTGTCTTTGTAGGAGAGGTGCACCAGCTCTCTGATTGTCTTCATAACCCTCCTCTGGACTGACTCGAACAGCTTAATATCTTTCTTGTGCTGGGAACCTCAGAGCTGGATGCAGTACTCCAGGTGAGGTCTCAAGAGAGTAGAGCAAAGGGGCAGAATCACCTCCCTTGACTTGCTGGTCACACTTCTTCTGATGCACCCTAAAATACTCAGTCTTAACATGGATTTTAATCCGTTCTACAACTGGCATCTAGATTCAAACCTTAAACTGCATTCAACTGAGATTTGTTTGGAGTAATCTGTGTAACGTATGCACTACTTCTCTATTTGGAAGAATATTCCATCAGAATTAATGAAGAAACTTCGCCTGTTTCCCTTGGCTATTTTACTTAGACAGTTTATCTATTTCAAAATATGCAGAACAACCCATGGGTAAAACTACATGTTACTGAACACTTGCTTTTTTAATGTTCTGAATTCCTATTTTGCTCCGCATGGTGCAGAATTCAAATTACTTCTGACCTTAAGTGCACCCTTAGAATTTATCAACATTGGAGAACTGAACTGCAGCTTTCAGACTGGGGCTTGGGTCCTCTGTGCAGATTTGTGCTACACTATGTGATTCAAGATTAAGAGAGTGATGGCTTTTACAATATTTCATTGGACTGTATTATGAAACTTTGCCATACTGTAATCCTCAGGGATTCTTTCATCATCTGAATTACACTACCATATCATCTCTGTGCAGTTTTGGTCATCACAGTTGTTCTGATTATATTTTTCTTTTAATGTGATTGATGCAGATTCACCAATTCATATTGCAAGTAGGCGTCACAATTTATGTTTTTGAAGGAATACATCAGCAGTGTAACAAACATGGTGTTAAAGAGTGTCCAACAAACAGATTGCCCTAATTAAGTGTATTTGCAACAGCAAGTTTATAAGTATCCTTGACTGAGGACATACGTGTTTTGGATTTGAAGATGTCGATGACTTTTCAGGCAGCTAAATTTACATAGGATCATAAAAATTTACATAAGATCATCAAATTTGCATAAGATCATTATCATATGCAGACCATCTCCACCCATGGAGTCAAAGATCCCATGAGCCACAAAGTTAGTATGCGAGTTTTGATTCTGATCATGACGGTTTTCCTAGATTTGCTATTTAACAAGATTTGTATCACTTGTATTGTACCCAGAAGAGAAGGCTTATTGATTTCCTGTTCAGGTCTCTGCAACTTCAGTCAAACAGATCAGAAAACTGGCTTGTATCTTTTCAAGGAGTTGTCAGTAAAGAAATCATATGATGACTGATTTCATTTCTTTGGTCAGAGATGGAAACTGGTAACATCTTTGAAATCTTTTTTCTCGGCTCTTCAAGTAGAAAATACTGAATTTTCTTATGAGGTTGTGCAAATCATATGCTTTCACATTTGCTATTTGTTTGCTTTCACAACAGCAGAGATACTCAGTGACCTTGAACACTGATCAATTATTTGAAACAGTTTGTAATTATATTGCACTCACTCTATAACAAATGACCATTATGTATATTATATTAACGACTGACCTATTTTGGCAGAATCATTGTGTGACAGTTAATAGAAGCCACTTGTTGACACTGTTGCAGGAATTTAGTTTTCTGACTACAGACCAATCACAGTTTTCATTTCATCAGAAATAAATGTAAAGCTTTTTTTTCAGCAACAGCTGAAAACTGGAGCAATTCAGGTGGCTTTTTAACCAATTTTCTTTCATAAAGTTTTATTTTACATTATTTGGAATAAAAATGTTGTGCTTCCCATGCAGAAAAATTGTTTATTATTTGCTTGGATTGTTTATCTTTTCCCAATGCTGGACAAACATTCTGAAGACGGGGTGGTAACTATGAATTTTCTGTATGGAGAAGTGATAGATCTGGCAAAAATGTTACAAAAACGCCACAAAAATATGCTGTCTCACTTGGTGGGCTGGGTTTTTTTCTGCTTTTTTTGTTAAAACTCTTGTAGAAAGAAAACCAAAAAAACTTCATATGACATTTGGTTGTTTTCACTGTGCTGTCTAAAATCCTAATAAGTAAATTATTTTTCAAACCTAATATTTAGAGGATAAGTTAAAGTGTTGAGTTTTGCTTCCCCAAGACAATGGCAGAAACCTATGAAAGTTACTGGAAACATTTTGGACCTGTCTGTAGCCATTATTTCATAGGATAACTACAGAGCCTATTAATGGTAATAGACTGTGGAGAAGATGACAAGGTCTCTTGAAACATTAAGATGACATAAAAAGAATTAAATTAGAATGAGCAAGAAATATGGAAACAAGTTGTTTAACAGAATAACTGCACCTCTTTTGGTCTGGTGGTCTGGTTGTGGGGTATTTTCCCCCCTATTTAATAATCTCTAGTTTCTAACTGATAGAAACAAGAAATGTAACTGTTGGTCAAAAGAAAACAATGCAGCCATTGGCCTCGTTTCTGTAGAGTTGCATACACATTAACTTTAAACAATTTGAGCAGTCCCATTGAAAATTTCCATTGCACCTAGGTCTTTATAATTTTAATATATTTCCACTAATGATGAGGGTGAAGGGGGGAGGCAGGGGAAGGAAATCACTAATTTCTCAATAGTTATATATATATATATATAAATTCCATGCATCTTCTTAAATGTATATCTCTGCGTTAACATTTTCTGTTTATTTTCACATCCATCCTTCAATAATTGCAAACATCTTTAGGGAAAAGAGACAAAAAGAAGAATATACTCAAGTTCCTTCTTTATAATACAGTATAGCTTAAACCTAACACTAAGAATTTGCAGCAGGCTGTACGGAAGTACCATAAAATAAAGTTACACACTTTAAAGAGGTTTTTGAGTTTTCTTTTTCAGGGAGGCTGTTTTTAGTACCAAACTTTCCATGACTTCTATGAAATAACCTCATGCTGTGCATCTTAATTTTAAAGGAAAAAAACTAGCCTTGAGGCACAATCTTGGGCAAGAAGGGATGTGTGACATACTTTATCCAAAGTGTAGCTCCAGGAGGCTGTGATTGGAGTGCACATCTTTGATTTACAATTCCCTCCTTGCATCTTTCTTCTCACCAAGAAAGGGAACACTTGGGGATCTGTAAAAAATATCATGCTACCTATCCAAATATCAGCAACACAATGAACAAATCAAAGCAAAATAAACAGTGAATGATTGTTTATTCTTATGTGCCTGATACCATGCTTTGGGTCAGCCTGTGCAGAGGTCTCAGGGTCCTTCCATCTGTCCTCATTCTAACTCAACCCTCACTCCAGAGAGTAAGTTTCTAGAGAACTTATTTTTATAAATCTAGATAGGGCATGAATAATACTTTTACGGAACCGTTTAAAGCAATGTCACCACCTATTTGCCTATACTTTATACTTCCACAACTACACAGATTACCTCTATTTTAGGGCTGTTTCTAAACCATAAGAAAAATACAAAGATTTAGTGTATGTGAGAGCAAATAAGAAAACAAATATATGTTAATTGGCAAAAAGACTCTATTACTTTCAGATATTACAGTTTAAATTTAATTTAATGCCTTAGTATAAATTTATTTCCAACTATAGAAGTAGTATTCCTTCTAAAATAGCATATATCCTTTCCTCATTTCAAATCCTCTACAATCAGCCATCTTTCAAAGACACACAGCATTTGATGCTGCGCAGTGCTTGGCTCACTAAACCACTATTTAAATCACCAAGAATTAAAAATATTCCACAGTGTTTGTAAAAAAAAAAATGGCAAATCAAACATTTAGCAGTAGTATTGTAGTTAGAAAGGCCAAGCTGGTAAGAAATATCTTTTTAACAAACAAACTGATACAGTTGTAAAGTCTGACAACTTTCAGGCACACTAACTTTCAAGAGGTCTGGCACAGACAGATCAAATAAGCAGCTAGGTGTAAATTGAGGACAATAACCTTAACTTTGGGAAAGGAAAGCATTCAATCTCTGCACAACAGACAGAGAGGGCCTGGCATCTCCTTGACAACCAGGAGTGAGATGTCAGAGATGGAGGGTATTTTTGTAAAAGATTTTCTTTTACTAGTAACCGTGAGGTCTAACTTCTACAGATTGTAACAAGTTGTGGTAGACAGCAATTTTACTGGTATAGTCTCTGTATGTTAATTCACCTTTCTGACAGAAAAGACTATGCTTATGTGGGATCCATGAAAATGAATATGGGTGTCCTTTCATACACAAATCCCCCGAGCTGTGGCCATACATCCACACAACCAACTTATAAAGGACCAATCATTATGTTTTTCACATAACAACTATGCTATATAACTCACCCTTCAAAATCTGAATCTTTAAGGGAGATGTGAAGAGCAGCTTCAATAGATGTGATGGAGAGTAAAATTTATTAAATGAAAACTGTAGACATAATGTAGATGATTCTGAGACTGAAGATATCAAAAGACTACATCAGTTTTCACATTTCTCACTGCTAAAAGTCCATCCTCTCACAAATGCAAGGTACTTGTATAGACTCCTGCTGAAACTTGTCATCCTTCTGCTTGGTTGTATCCCATCATAGAATGCTATAATAACTAATTTTCTTCATCATCTTGTGTAATAGGTTAATATGATTCACAAGTTATTGTTCTCAACCTGGTCTTGGATTGGCTTGATTATTTCTCTTCCTGTCAGAACCAGTGTGTGATAATTTGTCTGTTTTTCCAATTGTATAATTTGCTCAACTAAAGAAACTACTTCTTAATACAAACCCTACGTTGGTTATATTCTTAGATATATCCACTGAGTTTACTCGAACATTAGCAACTAAAGTATTAGTGCAGTCCTGCAGTTCAAAATACCCTCTTACAAAACTACTCATTTAATTAAGCTTTGAAAATTCATAAAGAAGAAATTTGAAGCTTTTGTTTCATCATGAAGCAAAAATTTCCAAGATTATAAAAATAGAATCTACATTAAAATGAAAGCAGCAGAAAATAATACACTGTGAGAAGATGGCTTCTGATAAATTAACTGAAATTTTCTTAGAATTTTGATGTTTGTGATTCATTCCCTCCGATGTTCATAAATTTGTACTCAAAGCCCAGCAAAAATTTTGTTTGTGAAGGACATATTTTGATATACATCTCAATAAAAACATAACAATATAAAATAATGGCTAAAATGAAGTAGGGTTAATTACTGTGTTTGGCAAACAGTCCTTTTAAGGGGACTTCTATATTTCTGTCCTACTGAGGGCTATTGCATGTGCTAATATAGTTACATCATGCTTTACTTTAATTTTAAGAATAATTTGCCTCATACTGTAGTTAAAACTTAGGTTTCATTAACACTGAAAGACTCGCTAATAGTGATGAATAAAGCTTGGAAAACGTGGAGGACTGAGGCATTTCTAAATATTCCTGGAACTACCTGCTGGAGTGACAGAAAATTTTTAAAAGAATCCACATAGATTAAGAAGAATATATATGTGTGTATATGTGTTCACGCTGAAAATGCTGAGCTATAAGTAAGCTAGTGTTACTTCAAGAACATCTCACAAGTCCTGTGAGTAGTTTGATGAGAAGAGTTGGTTCATTAATCAGCTTCAGACAAAAGAATGTGGATGGTGAGAATTGCCTCATACGTAGAGTGTCCGAAAGGCTTGTCGAGGGGGTGAGATGGCACCTGTGCTAAAAGTCACAGAATCACAGAATCAGAAGGTTGGAAAAGACCTTTAGGATCATCAAGTCAAATCATTCCTCTCCTATGCTAAACCATATCCCTAAGTACCTGATGTACACTTTTATTAAACACATCCAGGGACAGGATGTCATCCAGGACAGGAAGTCCAGGACAGGAAGGCTGGGGGATGACCTGCTGGAGAAGAGCTCTGTGGAGAAGGACCTGGGGGTGCTGGCTGATGACAGGTTGCCTATGAGCCAGCAGTGTGCCCTGGTGACTAAGAGGGCCAATGGGATCCTGGGATGCATCAGGAAGAGTGGCCAGCAGGTCTAAGGAGGTGATCCTCCCCCTCTACTCTGCCCTGGTCAGGCCCCACCTGGAGTATTGTGTCCAGTTCTGGGCTCACTGGTATAAAAAAGACAGGGATCTCCTGGAGAGAGTCCAGAGAAGGGCTACGAAGATGATTAAGGGCCTGGAACAGCTCCCCTGTGAGGAAAGGCTGAGTGAGCTGGGGCTGTTCAGCCTGGAGAAAAGAAGACTGAGGGGGGACCTAATTAATGTTTATAAATATCTTAAGTATGGGATGCAGGGGGAATTGGCCAACCCCTTTTCAGTGGTCTGTGGAGACAGGACAAAGGGCAATGGCTGTAAATTGGAGCACAGGAAGTTCCGCACCAACATGCGGAAGAACTTTTACACAGTGAGGGTGACAGAGCCCTGGGACAGGCTGCCCAGGGAGGTGGTGGAGTCTCCCTCTCTGGAGATATTCAAGACTCATCTGGATGCCTATCTGTGCAATATGTGCTAGGGAGCCTGCTTTGGCAGGGGGGTTGGACCCGATGGTCTCTCGAGGTCCCTTCCAACCCCTACGAATCTGTGATTCTGTGAAAATGTGACACTTTGTCTCAGAAGAGAAATTACCAGGGGAAAGCATTATGTTGGCTTTAAGTGGTGGGATGAAAGCAAATAAACAATGATAATTTTTTTCTAGCCAAACAAGAAGGCACCAAATAAAATGATCATAAAAGTTTTTCAAGCAGTGAGTAGTCAACAGCTAAATCCTTGTCAGGATATTTACAAAAGCATAAATAAGTTCATAAAAGAATAGATAAATACATGGAAAAATACCCCATGAAAGTTCTATTAAACACAGGTCCCCCAGCTGAGGCAGTCCCTAAGCTGCAAATTGCCAAAATTTTTCATTGCTCCGTTATTAAAAGGTTTTCCCTAAGCAATGCTGATCCCATTCAGAGGAAGGATTATGGGAAAAATGGATCTTTAATCTGACCTAAGGCACCTATACATACGTACTTACACTGTCCTGAAAAACTCCAGATCAACTTAAAACCATGATTCCAGTAAGTACTTTGATGTGCTGCAAAGCTCAAAACATTTTGCTAAACTATTACCTTCCACAGTAATATTTCACCTTTTGTGCTGAAGCATATATTCTCTTTCTCCATCTCTATTTTTGATTGAGCCACAGTTTACTCTAAAGCAGAGGTTATAGCTCCATTAACACATAGGTCAGTTTTATTTAAATGGCAACATTGAACAGGTGAATAGTGTGTTGTAACTGGGTCCTTCTACTCAGTAGTATATACACTTCAGTTGAAACTTATCAGTAAGTGTCATCACATCAAAGAAGAAAGCATGACATCTAGCAGCCATACTCATTAAATGCAAAAAAAAAAGGACATCAAAAATAAGTGGACAGCTTCTCCACTGCAGGATTTAATAAAGTGAGTACCACTATTGAATGAGGGGAAAAAAAAGCTGTCAGCAAAAGTCTTTTCATATATATGAAAAGAACACCATGTTTTGCGGAGGGAGACTGTTGGTCATGAATTAAATGCTCTCACTTAGGAAAGAGTATTTCACCAACTTCTAACACAAGATGATTGAAACAGATGTCCCAAAGTTCAAATGGGTCTTTTCAGTTAATGGAGGAAGAGATCGACCCTGAACTGCTCCAGTGCTGCATTGCCTCGGGGTCACGATTACATTTGCTCAGCACTTAGGCTTCCCTGTCCTGAGCTGAGAGACAACATGCAGCTTCAGTCTTTTTTCCTTCTTTTTCTATTGCCCAGAATATCTACCCTTGATTCCAACAAACCAGTTTCAGTATTTTTTCCAAATTGTAGCCCAGCTAGCACTTTTTTGATACTGAAGGATTTTGAAATGGCAGGGCAAGTGTGCACAATAGGAATTGTTCTGCATCAGGCCAAAAAACTCACTGTAGAGGCCAGAGGCAAAAACAAAAAGGTCTTTTTACCAAACTTGCTACACAGTGGTAGTGAATGTAGTGAGGTTTTGCTTTTTAATATACTTACTTACTGAGTCAGAATGTGCCATTGGCAAGGTATTGTCCACTTTTGTGTGAGAGTGTGTTTTGATAGATCTCTCTGATATGACAGAGCCTTATAATGTTCACTGGGTCTTGGGACAATAGGTTGTGCTCAAATCAACCACCGCAGGCTGTGTAATGGAAATAATAAATAATTGAAGAACCAAAGGGAACTAAGTGCTGAAAGATGGAATGCAAATCCCCAAGTGTGTCACTTCTGAAATGACACACAAGCTCTTTGGAGATAGGAGTACTTTTCACAGTTTGTCCAGTGTATGAATTATTTGAGCAGTTCAGCTTAAGATTTGACTGGAGATGATTGCAAATGCAGTTACAGTATTTAGGATATGTTTTTTATGTGGAGGATGAGACAATATCACAAGAAATCACAATGCCAAAGGGTCACAATGTCAAAGAGAAAAGAGGAAAAAAACCTAGCATTCCACTTTCTGATCAACATCAATGACAGTCTCCCTTAAAACACCACGTAAAACTCCTACCAAAGCCTAGATATGCAAATAAGAGAGAAAATGAAGGTATTTAAGTCTAAAAGGGTACCCCCTTTTTTTAAGTAAAAAAAAATTGGTTTTCATCAGAACAAATCAAATAATCTAAATGAGCATACTTAAACACCAGAGTATCTCTCAGATTACTTTTACTTCCAGAGAAGTAAATTTATTCCTCTGGACTACAGAAAATATGTTTTGTAGTTCGAACAAACATATGTTTTGCAACAGCAACAGGCTAGTGAAAGCCATGTAGCCACTCAACAAGTCTACGGTTATGGGCAGTAGGTCATTAAAGTAGGACTAATCAATACATTGTTATTGTCTGTCCACAGCCTGTGAATAGAATTCAGGTAATTTCTGAAGGCTGATTGTACAGTTAGTGTATAAGCTTAACAGATGGACAGTGATCCTTGATTTTTATAAAAGTATTTGTCAAGATCAGGAGGGCAAGTATATTAGAAGTTATGGCAAGCACTGGGGTCACAGAGAAGCTTTCTTTGGCACTTCGTAATTCCTTACATCTCTTTACTGATAATCAAGTTGAGACTGCAATGGTTCTTTGAGCTCTAACAAAAAAAATTGCCTTATCAACGACGAAGCCATGTGATCACACATCTTAAAAAAATGAAAAAGAAAGGACACTCTATGTGTTCTTATGTATTCTTATAATAATCCAGAATTTAATCTAATTCTGGGTAAAAGTGTGAATACTGACAAGCGTTTGATGTTGGGTCTTTCTGTTAGATTAATGCTAGGTCTTTCTGTTACTATTTTTAAATGATGAGAAGCCACCCCAAAATTCATCATAAGATATTATGGAGATGATTTCAATCTGCCTCAGAGAAAAAGAGGTATTGTAAAACAATAGCTCAAGGGACGGGTGCTTTTGGAAAGAGCAAGCTCATATTACACACTTTGGCATAAAAAAAGTGGGAGTGTTAAGACTTTTTTCCGCTGTGAGCAGCTCTGTCATGCAGCAACAATCTCAGGCAAATTGCTACTAGTGACTAATACATCTTAGCGGTGCATAAAGATGAAGAAGAGCATAGCTCCAACCAGGTAGTTCTCTCTGAGGTATACCCTCTCCTTTGAAGTGTACCCCCTCCTTTCCTGAGGAAGACGTGCCAATCGCACTGCCATCTCATGGCTTGTGTCTAATGCAGCTGCCTTGGCTTAAGCTTTTTTTCTCTCTATTGTGGCTTTTATTTGAAAGAAAGCATCCCTTTATGGGCATCTGTTTGCAGACCGATTCAGGAAAGGAATTCAAGCACTAGTTGCTAACGAGTGGAAGATTTTGCAAGTAACAGTCGACTGATTTTTTGACAGTTCATGTTGACATCTACATAGAGGGCAAGTTGTGGTATCATTTCTCTAATTTTTTGAATACGTAATTGAAAGTGAAGGCTGAAGGAAAACTGAAGAAATTTAACACTTTACTGAGATAACTGTGTTGGTAATGTTACTAATTGATTTGAAGTTGCCTGAAGTAATGAGAATCATAGGATCATAGAATCATAGAATGTGTTAGGTTGGAAAGGAGTTTTAAAGGTCATCTAGTCCAGGCTCCCCTGCAGTAAGCATGGACACCTTTAACTAGATCAGGTTGCTCAGCACTTCATCAAGCCTGACCTGGAATGCCTCTGAGAGTGGAGCCTCCACCATGTCCCTGGGCAGCCTGTTCCAGTGCCTTACCACTCTCATAGTGAAGGACTTCTTCCTAATATCTAATATAAACCCATCCTGCTCTAGTTTAAAATCATTTCCCCTTGTCCTATCGCTACATGGCCTTACAAGCAGTCCTTCCCCAGCTTTCTATAGGCTCCTGCAAGGTCACTATAAGGTCTTACCTGAGCCTTCTCTTCTCCTGGCTGAACAAACCCAACCCTCTCATCCTGTCTTCCTAAAGAGAAAATGAAGATAAATGAAGATAATGAGGAAAGTGAAGATAAAAAGGATTAAGCAGATCATGGATAAAACAATATATAAATTAACTTGTAAAACATAAAATGGCAATAAGGGCATAAAACACAAAAAGAGCAGGTCATCAATGGTTTTCTGTAATCAAGAGCAGCCTGAACCTGTAAGGTCAAGGAATACAGTGCAGTTTTTACTGTGGGGATATATTAACGTGGTCTGTAGTTAAGCTTCTCTAAAATGGTTTTGCAACTATTTTTGCAACCCATGCAACTGAACTTGAAAAAATATAATTAAAAAAAAGGAATCTTTTACTCAGATTGTACATATTTATTACTCCAGTGGTATTCCTACAAAGTTGTCTAAACAGTTCTGGTAACTAGAAAATGTATGGATTAAAAATATTTATCTCTGTTTTCGCAAGTGAAATAGAGAATGAATAGCTCTATTCCTCTGATTTTCTTAAGACCTGTCTGTTAATTCGGATAGGCATTTATACAGGGCTTGAATTAAGTTGGAATAGAGTGAAACCACTACAAACTCTTGGAGAAAAAGAACATTCTATAAAATCAAGGTATAATTTATTTACCCTGAACTTGCAAAGGTACAAAAGAAACTACTGAGTTCATGTGAAACTTGCCTTGAAAACAAATGAAGATTAATTTTAGATTTATATTTTAAAAGTGCATGCTGCTAAAGCAGTTTTCTTACACAAGACAAAGCTCTAATACTTTGAATGCTACTTTGAAATGGAATAGTTGAGAAATGGCACTTTTCAGGTTTATTGAGATAGTTGCACCCTAAAGAGAAACAGCTTATCACTACTGACATTTATGAAGGCAAACTTTAACAAATTGGCCTATAATCACTGTATATTGTTCAAGTCCAAGATTGTTAAACAGTCTCCAACTTTTTTCTCCTATTTTCATTTAAAGCTGTAAACATTAGTGGGCTTCTATCTACCAACTGCATTCACACAGTCAATATAGCAGAATGAAAATTTCTGCATGAAGCTGGGCCAAATTAATGAACAAGGATTCATTCTACCTTGTTATATTCCTTTGACTATTATGCATCTTTTTTATTTTTTGTAGCCTCACGTGTCTTTCTAATATATTTCATGTTGATGCAAGATGGTAGTGTGTAGAAAATGCAGTTTCAGTCGACCGGTTGCAAAATGGTCAGCAATAAAATAAATCTATAGCTTGATACCTCGGAAAGCCAGAATCAAAACTCAGTAGCCTTGGTGACTCTGAAGCAGGTATCCTTTATTGCAGCGCTGGGCACACAGGGGATCGCTCCTCCCAATGTGTGCGCCCATTAAAGCCAAATTTCTCATATTTATACAGGTTAAATATACATATTCATTATAATGTCTAAGAAAAGGCAGAGTTATGCTAATTATTTCTAAGAAGTCATTTACATTAACTCCTCCCAGATAGAGCAAGCTCAGTGACACTCAGGGGGTCTTCCAGTGGTCTTCATGGATGAAGGCTGGACATCTTCCTCGCTCTCAGCACATGCTCTTTACGTTTCTTCTCTGTGATTATCTGAGCTCAAAAACACGTTCCTTTTTGCTGAAAACAAGATATACTCTGTCTCCTAATTGGTCGTTAGTCTTATTATTTATGACTCCTCTATCTCCTGCTCCCTCTAGTTTCAAGGCTGTTGCACTGTTATGGCTGAGTTTTGTAGCCACTTTCATGAAACCACTTGTGTGATGACTGCTAAAATCCAAAACTAATCTGTTCCTAAAAACACACAAATTCTTACTTCATTATCTTCAAGGCTGTTACTGTTGCATTGTTATGGTTAAGTTTTGCAGGTGCTCTCACAAGTAGCCTACACAGTTACAGCTTTCTCCTAAACTGCTCTATTCTTAAAACCATGAAAATTCTTATATTAAAGTTATATTAATTGTCTCTTGAGCTACACCTATATCAATCTATTAAGCATGATTACATTTCACTGAATCAAGCTAATGAAATAATACAACTCAAAAGCACGCAAAATAGTATATTTTCCCCTGTTGTTTTTTTGTGGTGGTTTTACCTTGGCTGGAGGCCAGATGCCCATCAAAGTTGGTCCATCACTTCCCTTTGCAGTTGGACAGGGGAGAAAACATTTATTGAGATCTTATGAGTTGAGATAAGGACAGGGAGAGATCATTCTACAGTTAGCATCGTGGACAAAACAGACTCGACAAGGACTACACACACCACACACACTTACCCACACAGAGTGAAACCAGAGTTGGATAATGAGAAGTGCAACCAGGTCTTAAAAATACCTTCCCCACCTCTCCCTTCTCTGCAGATTTAACTTTGTTCATGGTTTCTCTCCCTTCTCCCCGTCAAGGGTGGCACAGGGGTGGGGGTGGGGGAATGGGGAATGGGGGTTTCTGTCAGTTCCTCACAAGTTGTTTTCCTTCCCAATGTGGGCCCCTTCTCCACCAGAACCTTGCCATGCAAAACCACATTTTAAAAGAATTATACATTTACCTATGAAAATAAATGAACAAGTTGTGAAGGACTAGAAAACCTATGTCATTTTAATGTAAATATTATAATTTTATGCAGGAAAATTGCCAGTTTGAATAATAATTCCTTTTCCATTTAGGGAAAAAATGCAGTTCATGTAATAAACTGTGTTTAACACTAATGAAAAGGTAACCAGGTTACATGACTGAAACTGAGAATAAATTTACAGAGATACCCATATAAATGGTAGAGCATAAATGAAACTTTTTGAACAATTCTTTTGACTTTAGTAAGGTATATAATATCTTAAATTTGCATTCTGAATTTATTCAGAATGTATATCTATATTCTGAGTAAGGACATATTCTGACATGTCATTGTCAATCATGAAGCTTTTTTGCTGATTTTTACTTGCTTTTAAGAGTTCTATTTACTCTCTCTTCCACAGGGCTCGCTATCTTCCTCCTTACCTTCTCTGTTCCTCTGATTCTCCTAAACTCAGTGAAACATTTATAAATAGAAACAGTAAAAGTGAATGAGAGCATTTCTTCAGGAAGAACTAGTTAAACAGAGTGAGCCATCCTGGCAAATAGAGGTTTTCTGCTATCAGGTGTGGTCAGGAGTCGTAGTACGAATGGAACAAATCTATAAGAGGTCTATGGCTATATTTTTGAAACACGGAGATGACATTTCATACTACAGGTTGTGATCCAGCGTACTAAGTTAGCTGTTTAACCAATGTAGAATAAGTGTTTGAAACTTTTATGTGCCACTGGGACCAAGTAAGTTCATGGCTGCATATGTCATATTCTCTGTCAGCTCAGGAAAAGGTCTTGATTTATTTCTATTTTGAGTAGGATTTGGTTTAATGTAATTTGTGTAAGGTACCATCTTGATTTTCCAAGATGTTGGACCTTGTGAAACATTTCACATCTGAAGTACCAAACATCACCATTGCCATTGGCTCATGGATGCTTGTGCAATGTATTTTCTAGTGTTAGCTGCAGTCAGCGTAACAAACTCTCAGGGACTGGAGACACTGAATTAGTCACCACTGCCCATGTCCCATACTCTCTGATATAGAAGGAATGAGTGAAACTATAAGAAAAGGGTTATTTAAGAGTTTGTATTGTGAATCTAACTTTAAGCTGGCAGCACAGCATTAACAGAAACTTTTCCTCATGAATGCTTTTTTTCTGCAGGTCCTGGTGCAGGTGGTCCAGGAGGCATATAGTAAGTATTGGGCAAAATAACTGTGTAGCTCATGATGATAGAAGAAATTAATATTATAGCCCAACAACTGAAAAACTGGGACATGGCTTGGCAAGAGAACTGTTCATTATATGACTGGCTGTTGGCTGCCTCCAGTCCTGGTCCATCTGTTATACCTCCATCCTCTGTGAGCCCTACAGATCCCACTATCTTCAACAGCAGATGATTACAGACTACTTGATGACAATGTCATTATAAAGTTGTTGTCTAATGGTAACGCCAGAATCTGAGATACTTTAAAAGCACATTGCAGTAGTGATAATTCTCTAAAAAAGACAAGAAATCCTATGACCTCATTCTTTGTAGTGGTCTGCATGACTTCCAGTTATAAGCAGACACACTATATGTTTTTATTTATTATATCCCCATTGAAAAAACATCTATTAGTAATTCAGAGAGTCAGCCTCTGTTATTCAGCTGCTGATCATTTCAGATAGATCACGGCATTTTCTGTATCTAACAATGAAAAGCAAGGCTGTTGTTAGAAAGACATTTGTCATTCTTTCATTAAATGCAGTAAAAAGTTACCATTATGATTGAGGATGCTATTTACTGCTCCCCAGGACTGAATTGTCGGAAGTATATTTTTCTATCTTATTCAGATTGAGGAAAGCCAAAAAACACCAGGAAAAAAAAAAAACCAACCCTGATACACTCAATTCATTTTTCCTGTCAAATTTCTGGAGGTAAAATTAAGTTACCACTCTTCTGATTCTTCTTAGGCTTATAGCTAGGAAATGTGAATGAAAATAGAAAATAAAAGACACATGCCTTGGAACATATCTAATCAGATTTTAAAATTTATGTCTGTTTACCATGAAAGCTTATGAAGGCTTTCTGTGCATCACTGATTTAACAAACATGCATTTAAAGACATTATAAAAAGATATTACCTTAAAATCTTGTCTTTAGACATTTTTTCAGCGTGACCCTTTTTTTAACCCTTCTCCTTTAAAAAGAAGTGCTAAACTGTGATGGAGTTTGTTTTCAGCCTACACTGAAAATGAGAGCGCATACTATGCACAAGACACTTGTGACTGTGGTCATTGCTATAGTTATTTTATCATCACAATTAAGTCTCGATCAATTGCAGTCACTAAGCACTGTAGTAAACATTTCAGTACAAATAACTGCTGAAATTAATTTAAATAATGCTTCTTGCTAAATTCTACTTCCACTGTGAACTGCTCTGATAAAAAGATATTTTCCCAAGAGGCTTTTACTCTTTCTGCCTCTTGAATGCAGTACAATGAAACATTACCTATAGCTAGTCAAGCTTCTAGAAAGCTTAGAGGACAGTTAGTGTTTGTGTTTATGCACTACCAGTCCATAAAAGGCAAGCATACTTAACGCACAAAAATGAAAATAATTAATTTCTCCAGCCCACATATTTTCAAGTTTGCTTTTTTTTCGGAGACTGCCACTCAAACACCTCTCTCTTCAAAACTTCTCTCATATGCCTGCATGAAGCTGATCAGAAAGTTGAAATTCAGCCTTCAAGAATGTCTCACAGCAGGAAGAATTTAACATTTGATCTTTTCCTCTGTTCCATGCTGTGAGGAAAGTGTTTCATTTTACAAAGTAAAAAGGTATTAAAATGATGAAAATCTCTAATTCATCTCAGAGGAGAAAAAAAACCCCAAAAACCTAAAAAAACCCACAGAAGCAAACCTAAACCAAAACACCAAATAAAAACAAACAAACAAAAAAAAAACACCCAAAATTTGAAATTTAGCCAGGAAAGAGAAGGGAATTTCTTTTAAACAAATCTTTCTCCCATTCTCTGTTTCTATAGGTTTATTTTCACTAAATGAATAATCCTATCCTAGCAGATTGAACAAATGGGAAAGAAGGTCCTTGATATATCTTTATGGAAACATCACTTTTTTACCTTCAGTTACAATTCCAAAACTTCGTATGCATACATGTATAAATTTAGCATATATCTCTCTTTAAGTAAGTGTGGAAGGTATTGATAGCAATAATTTTAACTTTCACTAGTTACGTGTAATTATGTTTTATATTCTTCCTGTCAAACATAAAACAAAGGTGTTCTGTTTGGCTTTTTACAGAAATGAGTTCATGTTTCCACTTCATCCACTGTCAACCCAACAGCAAAGGAGGGGAGTCTGTTCTGCTCTAGTGATGATATCATGACTTGCAAAACTATTGTTTTCTTTCTGAAATTGTGTTTCATTTGACTGGAAAAAGCAAATATTTTATATGGTGCTGTTACCTTTATGCTTCTGCACTGTGATTCACAACGTGGAAGGAAAATGTATATGTTTGTATATTATTTAGCCAATATTATCACATAAGCCAATATTTAAATGATTAAATTGAATGTGGTTGCAAACAGCTCAAAACCAATAAAAGCAGCAGGTAAGCATTCTTACCACAATAGAGATGGTGCTCACAGCTGGGACTGAAGTATATGTCTAGGTTCAAGTGCCTCGGTTTCTTTGTGCACTTTTGATTTTCCTCAGCAACTGAGTTTCTTCTGCATCAGAGTTAAAGATACATGCTGAAGGAAGTCAAAGGTGTGTTCTGTGACTGAAAACAAAAAATGTTTTCTGCCACAGAAGAATATTAAGCTTCCCAGACATAGCTGATAAAAGGTTTGTTTGTTTGTTTTTTTACTTTCAAGAAACAAAAAGGTTTTTTATTAACTAGAACTCTTCAGAATGGAACATGAGAAGAAATGTGTGTGAAAAGAGAATCTGTCATGGTAAGAAAGGCAGAAATTAACACAAAAATACTCTGCCTCTTTATAATTCTGTTTGCTATATTTGATTAATTAGAACACTTCTCCCTTTCTTCTCACAAATTATTATGTCAAGGGAATGGGATATTCACTGAAAATTCTTCTTTCCCTTCAGGTCCCCAAATGGTCATACGACAGGATTAATCCTGTTAATTTGATTACTAATAAAATATTACAGTTTTTATTTATTGCACAATTTAATAATTAATTTCCTGCATCTGCTATTTGACAGCACTTGACTACACTGAGATGGGAATCACAAATTTTAAAGGCTGATGGATTTGTGCCAATTTATGTCAGAGTAAAATTGGTCTTGTGCATAAGCACTGTCCCATTTTTGCTGGAAATACTGTTACCCTATGTAAACAGCAGAAAGTAGGACATATGTTCTGGGCTCATAAAAAAATTATTGAAAGTAATGCTGAAAATCAACCCAAACAGTGTTTAGTACAGAAATAATTGACAGTACCAATTTTTTCATGAACTTGAAGACTAAGTTAGATGCCTACTTTATAAGTTCATACTTTGAATAACCTTTTCCCTAGTGCTCTTTGTAAAGAAGCTCGTCTCTACTCAAAGTAAAAAAAATTAGGTCAGTTGGACTGAGAACAATATATTTGCTCTAAGGAAAATGTACGCATATGTCTTTATGGATAGATACAGGCTGTATGTACAGATGAAGGTTTACCTCTGTATCTATAGAGATACAGAGACATACGCATGTATATATGCATATGCACATGTACCAAAATTATATGTACTTATTTTCATAAAGATGCAGTCCTTCTTTTTCACTTTGTACATCTGGGGTAGCTTGTAAATGATGGCAAAATATTATTTCAGTTAACAATAGATGTTCCTGTTGAAATTTATTTTCAAATTAAAACCCAAACTAATTTTTGCCAGTTTTCTCACTATTCACACAGTGTAAACATCTGTAAATTATGTTTTTAAAACTAATATTAAAAAAAAATTTAAAAATGAAAATGAAAATGTATTCTTAATTACAGTTATTGCACAGTAGAAAATTCATTAATCTTAGTTAAATGGGGATTGGAACTAGATGATCTTTAAGGTCTCTTGCAAATCAAACCATTCTATGAATATAGCTCTTAGTAAGTAACCATTGTACAAAGAATGTTAATTTTAAATATCTAATTCAAATAGGACTCAAAATCAAAGACCAAAAGAAAATAGTTTACTGCTGATTCAGGTCTAGACCAACAAAAAGCAGCAGCAAGACAGATTAAATATTTTTATGGTTGTATTTTGCATTTCAGACAGCTGAGAGCTTCAATGTTCGTGCTTTTTTTTTTTTTTTCCCAAAGAGCAATTTACCTTTTTCCTCCTCCCAAAAAAGGGAGAAGGGAGGAAGGAAGAATGTAATTAACTTTCTATATATAAGAAAATGTAAGACTGAACAGGAATTGTACTGAATACTCTGTATATATTATTAGTATACTAATCTTAAATGATAGCTTCTTATTTACATTTTAGTTTAATTAATGTCATCATTATTTCAGCGGAAAATCTGTTTTACTCTGTAAAGATCAATTTCCTATTCTTAAAATTATTGTGCAGCTACCTATAAATTTGGAATTAATTTTACTAAGCTTTAGAAAATATTTTACTGATCGAGTTGCATTGTGCAAGGGATCTAATCCAAAGTATTCATTCAGGAAACATGCAACTTTGAGGTTCAGTGGTATTACTGAACTAGCCTTTGAGGTTCTAGCAACATTTGTGTGTAAGTAAAATAGGGAGTGCAGTGATTTTCCATAAACTAATATGTAAAATATATGGGCCATTTTTAACTAATTATACTTTAAATCTTCATTTTGTAGAGAAAATGATTTTTTTTCTGTCACATGCTGGGGGGCTTTATAATTCCCTTGTACTCTCTTATTAGAATTTGTTTCCTTCCATTAAGAGATTATGTCTATGTCTTATAAAAAAAGAAAAAAACACCCACAACCCTTTGCTAGATTATTCTAGTTTTATTTAGCTTACAAAGTATCTTCCTGTTGCTGAAGTATGTTTCAAAGTACAAAATGGTACTTTCACAGGAAAAAGTTTGCAAGAGGGTTTTCTATTAAACTGTATGTACTCAGTGGAGGAGGAGTTCTCTATCTGTGTACTCTAGCTCAATAACTGGCAAGGAACAGTTTTTCATCTTTTCAAGGCAGTACAACCTACAACTTAGAGTTTGATTCCATGAATTTCACTGCAAATTTGTCTGTGTGGGTTTTTCTTTAAATACATAAACACTGTCTCATTGCCTCAAATGCAGTAGGAAAGGTAGAAGAACCTGAGATGGCATGTCAGATGTTAATCTTTGACATTGAACTGACAGAAAAGTATAATCTTCTGCTGATACACATGAAGGAACACTGAGATTTGTTTTGACAAGCAAATACTTGTAAGGATCTGATAATATCATTACTTACATGCCATGATTTTGAAAACACAAACGGTCTGTGAATCACCCACTCTTGGCACTGGTGAATATTTTGTCACATGTTACAAAAGCATGAAATAAGACACTAAATAGCTGTACACAAAAAAGTTCCTCCCAGTATCAGGGGTGAATAAATTGGGATGTTGGGGAATACCTTTGAACTCATCCTTATTTAACTGTGGATATGAAGAGTTATTTGTGTTGATAAGCAGCAACAAGGGTTTAAGAGAGCTGTATTGATAATTCAGACTAAAAATTATATAAATCTGCAGCTCATGTAACATGCAAATCGGTCAACAAAAAATGTCTGGATAGCAAGTAATGCTGATGAAAACAAAACCAGATCATGAGGGAAGTAATAAAAGATAAACTACACCTCAAGTTTCAGTATTTCCTACACTGATTTTGCCTGTAGAATATAAGAAATGCATACATAAGAAGGCTAAAATAAAATGCACCAGATGGCCAAACGATTGCATTTACACTTGGAAGTTTACATAATATTTTCCTTTTGCATCATTTCAGAAATTAAAGTGGGAAGGAAACAAAAAACAAATTAGAGTTTACTTGACACTAGAAGTTGAATACAGGCTTCTTTTATAGAACATTCACAAAATTTTATGATGGTCAAGTGTTTGTTTATCAATGCTTCCCACACTTCCCAGCTCTTTTCTGTTCTCCCCTCCAGAGGAGGGTTTGCCTGTCTGAATTGTATTTCTGCAAAACCTGTATTGCTGCAAAGCCTGCATGTGTCCTGTACTCGAACAGGGAGGGGAACCACCGCAGTGTTCCTCAATTCTTTTTTAAATGAGAATTTAATGTTTTCCATTGTGATTAAGTAGTTCTGAAGGGAAGTATCCCCTGCCTACAATACTCTTGTCCGCATGAGTCTAGATACCCTTTTACTTTATCTAGATAACTGATTACTCTAACCTACAGAGCTATAAGTAGTAACAAGTACCATTAAATATACAATGCTGAAAGATAAAGAAGGTCTTTCTTTTCAGTATTAGAAGAAAATCAGTTCCAACATAAATAGAAACAAATATTTAGATGAGGTATGTTAATCATTACATATGCATGATATAAAATATATACTTATTACATGTACATATTTATGTATGTGGGTGTAATACACAGTTACAACTAATTTAAACTCACTGATATGAAATATTTCATATTGTCTAGCTACTCATGAGCTTAAGTTTTACAGTATTTATGGTTTTTTGCATGTCTACAGATGAACATATAAGGTGTAATCACCAAAGGAAGTCTAGCCTGTGCTTTTTGATTTGGTTAGCTTGGAAAAGGTGTTGCAGAACTCTCCCGAGGAAATCCTCGTGGGTAGAGCCATTGGACTCATATTAGTCAGAACTAATAAATTCAGAAGTACATACACAACATTTACTGGGAGCTTGCTTGAAAGGAGAAAGGTTTAAATTATGGAATTCTTGAGAACTCTGATGAAACCTGCCCAGAAAAGAAGTTCAGTGGCATTGGTTTTAGGTTCTGCTTGCTTACAATTTCAAAAATTCCTTTTCAATTCAAGCTAAAAGGAAAGCCTTTTGCATACAAACCACTGCTGACTGGATCTTCTCAAAACACAACTCTGTGTTGTGCCAGCAATGCCTGGTGATGCTGTGGTACCCTAGTTAGCATGTCTTTGACAGGAGTCATATGATGGGTATTGCAGACAACAAGAAGGTTACAGCTGGTGAAGTCTGTGTCTATAACAGCTAGTTTCTACAGTGAAACTCTTTGAATTTCTCCCAGAGAGAATAAAAAATAATGATATTTTCTTATTTGATTATTTTTTAAAAATCTGTCTCTATGAAAATTAGAAATGAAGATTCAATTTATTTTTTCCCCATTTACCAAGGGAGCTTATCTTAAGAGTCTTTCGTTTTCCTGACTAGGAAAATCTGTTCATTTGACTAGATCTAGTAGTTCTGAAGGTGTTACAACATTGATCCCTCCCATTAATATTATTAGTACCTCTGATTATATTTCTTTTAATAATTATTGCAAGGCTGCTGTACAATAGACTTTGCTGACCCCAGCTTGTGACTTCAGTTAATTATTATTATTTTAATTATTTTTTGAGTTGTCAGTTATATACCATTCTCAGAAAGACTGAAGTGAACTCTAGTAAAAATGGTCAGCTGCTAGTTACTCTAAGTGGCATTTACAAGCAAGGTCATTAAATCGGACGCATAGGAATGAAACGGGATATCTGTGAATCTACATTGTTCACCAGGATCTCAGAAGGAACATATATAAAAGTATGCATTTCTATGAACCTGTCTATCCACAGAAGCCTTGCTCTTTTTTATGAGGAAAACATTGCATTTTTAGCTGATTTCAGTGCTGCTGAAGAAGTTTCTACGAACCAGGTGTAACTTTTTTTCCTACACGGCTCAGCACAGCTGCTTATATGGCATTTCATAATGTCACAGAAAGTCAATTTTCTTTTTAAAAAATGATAATGAAGATGACTTCTAATCTCAGCTCTTCACATATATTCATCCATTTATATTATTTCCATCCATTCTCTATTTTAAGGCAATATGGTGATATTTCTCAGTAATGTTGCAAGAGCAGTAGCAAAGATATTGCACTGTAGTTTAATTTGGGCTTCCTGCTGCTCATCTTGCAGTCCTTGCACACACAAAGCTCCTTCTAAAGTCAGAAGTTTCAATACCTGAAGAATGGAAATTAGACCTTTTGTCTGAGTGGAGCTTGACCACCCTGTGAAGGCTCCCGCATACTGGATGCAGTTTCCTCATTAACAGTTTGTGACTATAGTTTTGCATTTGCAAATATTTTGTATGAGTTGTTCTTCTCCCAATGCAATTGTATACACTGGGGCACATGGACAGTTCAGAAATTAACAAAGAAGGGAAACAAGCATTTCATATGCTCCACATTATTCATAATGAATTTACTGGGGTTTACATCGACATTACTCTAAAGAAAACTCTCTTATAAATACCTGAATCAAGACAGTAAACACTGTGCATTAAGCTACTGGGTCTTCTATGGTATAAGTTCTTTGATGAAAAAAAATCCAGATCTTCAATAGATTTATACTATTCATATTAATAACTAAGAGAAATAAAACTCATGCTTTTGCACTTTCTCAGCTCGCTCCTTGCAATGAACTATTTGCATAATTAAAAATCCTCTGAGTTCTGGGAATGACTTTCTTTAAATAACTAATTTTGTACTATTTTTAAAGTTAACCTATGATTTTTCAGTTCTTAAGCAAAAAATAAAACCATGAAAGGTAAAGTTGTGACGACCATGTAACTGTAGTGCCTTTATAAAAAAACAAATTAACGTAGTATTAAATTATCCATTTAAACTCTTAACTATTAGGTAATACTAATATTGAAGCTAGGGAAAATTGGTAGGAAAGAATAAAAATAAAAGAAGAAAGAGGTAATCTAATTCACATAGCCAATTCCTGCAACAGAAGGTCCTCAAAAAAAAGCCACAGGTCTCTGTCTTGTGGAATAGTTTTAATGCTCTTTTCACCACATCTGCTCTCATAACCAAGAGATTCAGGAGATGAGTGAGATGATTTTACAATTAGATTTACAGCCCATTTCCATCCAGACAGTGCCTCCCTAGATTTCTGCTCCCTAGAGAGGCTTCTTTTAGGAAGAACTAGTCAACAGTATTCATTCCTGGATTGCCCATCCTGAGCTGTGATTGTTCAGAGAAGGCTTAGAGGTGACATCATCAACGTATATACAAACCTGAAGAAACTTATGTGAATCTAAGAGAGAGTCAAGCCATTTTCAGTGGTGCCCAGTGACAGCACCTGAGGCAATGGGCACAAACTGAAATACATGAGGTTCCCTCGGAACATCAGGAAACACATTTATACTGTCACGGTGACTGAGCATCAGAGAGGTTATGGAGTCTTCTTTGGAGATAGTCAAAAGCTTTCTGGATATGGTCCTCAAGAATTGATTCTAGATAGCCCTACCTGAGGAGACGAGTTATATCAGGTGACTTCCAGAGGTCCCTTCCAGACTCCGTCATTCTGTCGCTGATTCCATTATGCAGCAAGTTGAATCCATTTGATTTGGTAATCACAAATAGCATACAGCACTGCAGCTTTCATATATACTGGGAGAAGAAGATCCTAGAATTTGCACATATTTTTGAAGGAGTTTTAGGGAAAAAGATTCTATCAAGGAAAAAAGGTATTAATTTTCCAGCCAGAATCAAAGGAACAATTATTGAGTTTTAAGATTCTATGACATTATTGCATCATCTTATTCAGCCTTATTACTTTTGCAAATTTTTGTTTTAGAAGGGAAAACATTTACATCTTGATAAATATTCTAACACCTTACAGATCAATATATCAACTCTAAGGAATAGCCTTGAAAACAACACATTTCATTAAAACAAGTCCCATAACTCTGCATCCAAAATAAAGAATGCATCAACAGCTTACAAAAGTATCTACACAGTAACAAGTAATCAGAGGAAAAGATGCAGAAGTCACTTCTGTGGAACTGTAGATGTAAATTTAAGTACAATAAGCTATCCTGATCAAAATCGTTCTAACTTCTGAAGAACTGTGTATTTGTAACATTATATTTGTAAATTTTTTTAACAATCGGTTATAATTTGTCACATTTTAATTTTTTAAAAAGGAAGATTAATTGATCACCCAAAATTTTTAAATGAGAATATGGAGAACTAAGTCCCTCCTAACTTGGAACTAAATCCAAATTTCAGGTGTTTAAATATACTTTAAAATACTGCATAAATTTTTACTTAGTTTTTATAATGCATTATTGTCAACTATTAGACTCCTGTATTTCCTTATGTGAGAAAATAAAAAACAAAAAACAAAACCCAAGTCTAATATACAAGAGCTTTACCATACTGAGAAATGGGCGCTCAAGTTATTTTTGTGACCTGTACATTTCAGAAGTGGGAATACTACTGAAAATATTTTAGAGACTCAGTAAACTCTTAAGAAAATTATGAATGACAACAACAAATACAATAATGAATAAGGAAATATAACCCAATAACAGGTCGTGAAAAACACGAAAATCGAGGTGAAATATTTGTAATATCAAAAAAAAACCCCAAATCAAACCAAAAGCAATACCATTGTTGTGTAAGAAGAATGCAGACAGTGTTGTGTTGGTCAAAAAATAATATCAGAACACACAAAGAAAAACTGTACTGTAAATACAACTGTAGGAATAGAGTAGAAAGCTGTATATGGATTATGCAAAAGCTGATGATGGCAAAGTGCCAACATGTAACCACAGTTCAAGTTTAAGAAAAGTTTTGAGGGAACACAGAACACTATTGCTACCCATAAATATAGGAGAAAGGAAAGGAGCCCCCTGAGGTGGGAAGAATGACTTAAGTGAAGGACTATAGTGGGATGGAAACAGGTGGGTATTAACTGACTGTACACAAAGATTTTTTTGATATAGGGAAAATGCTAACTACTTGTAAAATACATTTTTACAAACTTGCCATATGAAATTATTATTCATAATTGCAAAAGGAAGTTGGTTCACAAATTTGTTCTATAGTTGTGTTCCTCCACAAGCTGTTGACTAACAAAACCAAGATGAAACAGCAGAAACTAGCATAGTATACTCAGATATACATTTTTCATTTTCTTGAGGAAGAGTTTATTATAGTAGCAATTTAGTTATGGACTTTCTTGTTTCAGACATCACTGAAAAGTCACAACATATTTGAAAAGTGGTCTGGAGCACTAAAATGGTCACTTTTTAATAGACTATACTGCCTGGAGAGGCAAGAAAGAGATTTGAAGAAGTAAAAGTTTTGAGAAGGCATTACTGAGTTAGTCCAGGTATGGATAACTAGGATGCTAAGCATATCTGGAATTAACTGTACTGTTAATAAATAGGTGCCTAAATGTTCCAAAAGCACAGCTTTTTCTTTACAATCCAGAATACAATACTTTAATACTTCACCTTTTAAATAGACCCCACGCTGCTATCTGTTAATTGAACTACTACACAAGTAGGGAAAAAAAATGGAATGATCGTTGCTCTAGTCCAAGTCAATAAAGCTTGATGTTTAAGGGAAAGTTAACTAAAGAATGCAGAAAGAATAGTCTGCAATATTTATATATTAAAATATACAATAAACTGGATTGGAGTAATGTTATTTTTCTTTGTTAATATGTCTGGATGAAATAATAAATAAATAAAAAGTAATTTCTTAGAATTACTGCCTGAAAGAAAAAAAAAACCCCTCAAGTTCTTTCCAAAATATTGTCCAAAATGAAGATTTCTAAATAACTGGATAACACTCTATTTTTTTTAGTAGACATTTCATAAATAATACATAACTGTGATTGGAGAAAGAGTTGGAGAAATGATTTCTACTGATATTGATTATTGATAGGTATGTAGATATGACTGCTTTTGAGTCTTTCTTTTGTTTTGCTTATCATTATGCCAGCATAAATTTTAAGTCAGTAATATTGTGTATTAAATTGTGTGTTAGCTCAGTAATTTTAGCTGTGAAACATAATCTATATCTAAAATCTTCAGGTGATGTACTATAGCTTGTTAATGTCTTAAATTACACACTGTACATAGCTATACTGCTATAGCATATAATTTTGTAGAAATATCAGTGGTATGGCTTCTGCTGTATGCTACACTGAAGGCCACCTCATTTGCAGAGGTGGTACATCACAGTTCAGTTGATTGTAAATTTTCACTTCGTTGTAAATTCAAGGTCTGTGAAGGCCAGTGTTGTAACAAATCCTTTTTGGTTTCAGTCCAGACTTTTTGAACAGGTGTTGTTCAAATTATTTCAAATGATCCTATTGTACTTCCATACATAGATAGGTTACGATGAATGTCTTCATAGCAGGAAACTATGCCAACTATAATTGGCAGCATGCATGTCAAGAGATTAGTTGTTATTAAAAAAAACCCCAAAATCCCCACCAAACCCCTCCCCCCAAAACCCAGTTATGAGGCTGTTGGTTTAAATTATGACCAGGTATGCAGAAACCAGTTTACCTCATGGAGAATATTAATTCATCATCTGCTTCCTTGTGCATTATTATTTTTTCCTATATCTTATTAATAAAAACCAAAACACATTAACCAAATATGTAAATGTCCAGGAATAGGCTAAAACTACATTGTTCTTCCAGAAAAAAAGATTTGTGCACTTTAGTAATTATATATTAGTTTTTAAAACCCCATGAATTTACCATAGTCTCATTAATCATCAACACATACTGTCTTTCCAAATTACATATGAAAATTATGACCCCAAAAAAAGTTTTCTTTTTTCTTCCTTGATTCTCAGCTGCATGCATTTTTTTAAACTTATGTTCTTATTTATGGATATAAATTCTATTGTCATGGTGCTATGTCCTTAGTTACATACATGTTTTCACTGTTTATGATGAACTTTTCATGTAGCAATTATAGAATAAGGTTTCATGTCATTTATAATGTAGAAGATTAAGTCAAATAGCCTTAGGGGCTTCAGGCCCTCAGATCTCCAGATCTGCTAGATTGCATCAAAATTTTATTAGGTAAACCACAACCTTACAAAAGGTTACAAAACTTACAAAACTCCTAGGAAAATGTGAATATTACCTGATTAAGTACTAGATACAAGATCATATGGTTTTTTTTTCCTTTTGGAGGTCTAATTTATTTGCCAATAAGTGCAGTTTCATTCACCCTAATAGTACTTTCAAAATTCTACTTAAAGAAAATTTCTCTAATAGTTTATGGTTAAAAGGAATTATTTAATTTTGTTTTAATTTTTTTCTCCAGAAAAAAAGAGGCCTTGTGCAGTTCCCTTTATGGAAAATAAGATAATGAAGGAATCAAAATTTTATGTGACTTTAACCCTAGGCATTTCTGTTTTACTGCAACTTTCATTTTACTTCAGATATCACTTTTTGTGTTGTCATGAAAAGATTTTAAATGTTTATTTTGAATCATTCTTTGCATACTTTTGCCACTGCTCTTAATAACCATTCCAAATTCTACCACATTATTTAACATGAAAGCAACTTTAAATAGACACGTTTGCAGTTCATTGATTTGAAAAAAAGCCATTTTGACCAAGAACTATGTGTCTAAGCGAATAGTGAATATTGCTGGCCAAGTGGTTGAGAGGCTTCCTGTTGTGAGTCACCACTAATAATCAAGAAAATATAAACTTTGAGAGAGAATTAAATATCTTCAGAGCATATTTTAAAATTTACATAGTAACTATCTATTGCAATTGACTAGAAATTGCAATAACTTTTTTTTTAAAAAAAACCCCCACACTAAAAGCCAATATGCTGAACTAATAGCTTCCTGGAGACATTCTGTTTTGTCTCACTCCATTACTCAGTTCCCTACTCAATGTTCAGCTTCTCCTACTGAGTCACTAATTGCCCAAGGTGTAGACAGTTTTATACAGAAATAAATGTTTGACTCATTTTTCCACTTGATTTTATACCTCTTCTTAGATGTTATAAAATCACAATGAAATGATCTTTTAAAAGACTAAAAAGCTCATCTCCAATGTTTAGTTATTAGTCATATTTCATACTTATGATTCATAGTAAATGATTTAATTTCTACAGATTATATTACTGGATAGAGCAAAGATTGAAGATCTATTTGTGAACAATTTCTAAGCAATAACACTGCAGAAAAATATTTAGAAGCAATTAATAGATTTGTGCAATGTTCTGTATAATGTAACCTTGTTTTCTCATCTAAAAACTGGTTAAGTAAGCAACGTGTCAGTTAGATTCTGGGAACCCAACATTATAAGGACAGTTGCCCCTTTCCTGTATATTAACATTGAACTTCTCACAAGCAAGAAAAGAGTGGTATTTAAGCTTATCTGTAACATAAGCATTTTAAGTATTCTCACATGTTCCTCTGGGCTTCTTTCATTCTGTGTTTAAATAGTATTTATTCCCAAAGAGGCCTGGAAAAAGCAAAGTATTCATATGAATGCCTGTTTGCATAGACACCATGCTTTAGAGGAAAGGTCACAGGATTTCAAATTCTAACATCTACAGTAAAGTTTAATGACAAAATAGGTCAGTTCAAACTTTAGACAAGCAGGAAGTTCTCAGCTGTGCCCAAGTAATATTTTTTTTTTTAATCAAGTATAAAACAATATGAGTTGAAGTCAATGGTTTCAGAAAATCCTTTAAATAAGGATAAGAAAATATTTAAAATAGGCATTTATTCTCTAGTGTCTTGTTTAAGATTGCAAGAATTTAAATAGTGTTTTTAAAAACATGGATGTCTTTTGAATACCAAGTAGACTTATGCCAACCCATCTTTTGGTCAAATCAGTGATATTATAATCAAAGTCTATAAAACAAATTAAAACAAAATAAAATTACTCATTATCAGATAGAAATTATGCTTTATACCACTGAAAATATATAGAACTAGTATACATCATTAAAAACTCAAGACTTGATTGCAGAAAATATCAACTGGAGGTAACTAGTATTTCTAGATGAAGCTTCCTTCCATAACTGCTCTAAACTAGCTCTGAGTTAATTTCTAACTATATGCTTTTTAGCAACATAAAAGATTTTTCTTTTATCAGTAAAATAATTACAATGAGTAAGAAATGCCTTTACAACAAACTTCTGATCTTGGTGACAATTTGCAATTAGGGTAATTTGGAATTTAAAAATATGACTTTGTGACTGCCCACTGTTACTAGAGATGGCTTCACAAATGAGTGCTCTGTTATGCTTTAGTTTACATTCAGCCATTCATTTCCTTTTGACAGATGATTAGGAAAATAAAAGGCCTAAAGCTAGGACTTTTTGCTGGTTACATTCAGTAAGTACTAAGTGTAAATTTGTTAAGTGGAAATTTCTTCTGGAAATGTGTCTGTTCGTCATGATGCCTTAATTAAGTTGTTTGAACTTAACATCCTAAAAGCTGGTATAAATTAATATGTGGGTAAACATAACAATACAGTTACCAAAATATTAAGGTGGAGGCAGGCCTATTGGAAGCAGATTCTTTGAGGCACACAATGGAGACACACTGAGCAGAATCTTTGACCAATTTTCAATATAAGGACGCAAGCAGGCACAGCGGATAATAAATGCAAGCAGCCTTCTATGTATTCTGATACTGAATAAGATGCTTGAAGCAATTGTAACAAATAAGAACCCTTATACTTGAAGAGATCTGTAAATTATTGTTGTTGAGATTCATACATTTATCATTTATTTTGAAAGAATAGGTGGAAATGTTGAGTGTATTCCTGGGCATACAGTTACCCACCTTCTACCATGGAAGCAGAATGACTAAAACACTTTTACTTTCTCCAAATAGCAGATACTTGGAAAAATGTTGAATTACATTTCCTGAAATGCTGAAATTATATTTGAATCACTCTTGTTTATAATTTATCAAAAAATGTTTGATCTCTTCAAAAACTTAGTGAGGTTTCAGTTGACCTTCTACTCAAAGCAAAGTAGAATTGACAAAAAAATACAGTACGCATTGTACACATTTGAATTTTAAAAGAGTTATTTCTACAGTATTTGGCAATGCCACACTCCAAAACCTGTGGTAGAAAAAACAAGTGTCTTCTAGAAATGTACTTGAAATGCAACATATTTATTTGTACATTCAGATCATTAATATGTCTCTATTCAATAACAGAAATTTATGGAACAGTGACTACATAGTGGTTTTAGTCTTTGTTAAGCTAAGCAAAAAAAAATAGATATTTCACAGAATTCCGTGTCTTTTCTGAATTGAAACAAAATTAGGGAGAAAGTAAATTTTATGGGAATGATAGCTCAACCCCCAACTCTGATACTGCCTGTAAAATGCCATGTAAAAAAGAAAACATTGGTTTAGTTATTTTAGAATTCAGATTAAGGGGAGGTAGTGAGGTTTTTATGATCGTGACTTGAACCATTTCAGTTTACTTTTCAAAGAAAATACTGTTGCTGAAGAGACAGCATGTCTGCCTAAAAGACAGCTTTGCAGATGATCTGCAGAGAGAAAGGAAGCAGGTAGTGCTTCCGTCCTAGATAGTGAGGCACTGGAACAGGTTGCCCAGAGAGGTTGTGTAAGTCCCATCCCTGGAGGTGTTTAAGGCCAGGATAGACAGGGCTTTGGACAACCTGGTCTAGTGAGGGTGCCCCTGCCCATGGCAGTGGGGTTGAAACTAGATGATCTTTGAGGTCCCTTCCAACACAAAGGATTCTATGATTCTATGATTCTATCTGATACTGAGCTTATGAGAATGTCCCAGGTTGAAAAATCTTCATCTCAGATAAGTGAACAATTGATGCATGGAATTTGATTTGGGTTACAATCAGGTGGAAAAACATCTTGTACTTATGAAACAGAGTGATCTTATACATTGTTGAGTACTTGAATCCTTAGAAAGCCTGGAACAGCAGTTTTGAAGTAGGGTTTCTCAAAAACATGCACAAATGATGATGGTTCGTATATGTACTTTTCCTCGAGCTTAGCTAGACTGTTCTGCTTCCATTAGGGGTAAGTCCAAGACTGTCCTGGGACTAGACATGGGAAAAAATAGCTTCTTACCTGACTATGAAATGCTCTCATTCTTGTCATTATCAGTCTGTCTAAATACTTAGGCAACTATCACTACAAGAACTATGCACAGGGCATATTTTCAAACATTTATCAAAGTTGCTAAAGATCAGTATACTTATGCACACATATACCTGTATGTATACTGTCACCCAAAGCAGGACTGCAGTCTCCACATATCCCAAAGAATATGCCTGTTGCACCTGAATATGAACTGAAACTCTCCCAAGCACAGTCAAATTCCACAGAAAAGCATCCAAGCAAGACCACAAAACAAACTTTATCAAAGTTTTCCATTCTGTGAAGTTTTCTGTAAATAGAGTCATTTTGGATCTTAGATGTGGGAAACCAGCCTGAGCAAGACCTTGTGAAGTTTCATCTTCTCTTCATCTAATAGTTCACCTCAGGTTGTTATGCTCCATATAACATTTGTTCTCAGTAAAATTAAGAAAACTCTAAGAAGGAGTGTGTTTTCAGATATTGGCTATAAAATGGCTGCAAAATCAAATCTTAGCTGTGAAGCGGTCTTGAAAGAGAGGGTTATATATTACCCGCAAGTGTTTGAGGAGGCTGGAGCAGAAGGGTATATTGTAGAGGAACGTGTTTATAAAAACAAGGCCATTGTAACCTTTAAGTTATATTACCTCCATCCTATCACTTTCTGTGTGTCAGCTTTTATTTGATTATTTATTTTTAATAGCAGATTGTTTATTTTGAAAAAAATAAAGCAAAAATAGCAAGTACTAATTTCTTCCCAGCATTTATATTCCTTTCACCTGTAAGAAATGGTTTCTTTTCACTCATGCCTCAAGAGAATTAATGAGATTACTTTTGGTAACACTCTCTCCATGTCCATATAATATGAGTGACAGAAAGACTACCATCCGCTGCACTTAAATAATGACAGCTGTGCATCACTGGGAGATGCTGCAGCCCCCCAGTTTATCAGAACACAGCAGTTGGCATATTCACAGAGGTAACCTGAACTCTCTGTTTTTCCAAATGGATTCAAGGGCTTACCTGAAGGTATAGAAAATTCCCAATTGTCAAAAACCAGACACAGCAAGGATGTAAAAACTCAGATAGTGAGTGAAGATACTTTCTCTCTATCACAAGCAGGGCAACTGGCTTATACCTTGGTCCCTCTGACAAATTGCCTCTGGCTATGACGGTATTTCTGTTACGTCCTTTCAAGGCTCTCTTTGACACTGCTATGTAATAACCCCTGCAAGTGGATATTAACCTTCCCCCTATCTTTAAAACCGGCAGACCAAAACCTTCTGCCTGAGACTCCTACTGATTGTAATCACAGTCAAGGCTTTTTTTTTGAGTTTTGCTCCTGAAGAGTGGCTGCAATTTTGGGCATGCTGCTTTTACGAGGCAAGATGTTAAGAGGTTATGATCAGAAAAGGCCGGTTAAAATTATTATTATTTAAGCCTATGCACCTAACTGAGCAAAAATAAGTAACTTTTAATTATTTTCTTTATATGCTTGAGACAGTGTCTAATCAAAATTATGCATCACCAGATGTATACTCTGTCAAATAATTAAGAAAAATACAATGATGACTAAACTTACACACACACATATTTAACCAATGCTAATTATTAATTTTCATTATGAGTACATTATGAATAGGACCAGTAATGCAGGTGGACAGGTACTTCATACTTCAATATAATTTAATTACTGAAGAGCATTAAGTGGGCATCTTTCTAATTCAGTGCACTTGTCAGTAAAAATACTCCTCTATGACATTTAATTTAATTGAGTTGTCAGCAGCAATATGTCAAATCACTGATATATGTGAGTCACCTCCATATTTAGGTAATTTTGCTGATTGATCCAACATTTTGTGCTAATGAATACATAGGCAAATGAAACTGCAGGAGGAGATAAATGTGCATATGCCTTCTGCTAACTCTAGGTACTGGTTAGGCTTCATTTGAAGTGATTATTTTTCACATCTCAGAATCATCTAGTTTCATATGAAAACAGGGAAATTGAATCAATTTGTACATGAATATAGGAAACTTCAGAATCTGTGCACATAGTGAAAAAAAAATACAGACAAATCACATATGTGTGCAGCTGAGCCTGATTTTCTATGATCAGATCCATTACTGGATTCACTGAAAACTCCTAACATCTAGAGTAAGCTAATGAGTAAAAGATACGGTTCTGCTGAAATCAAACAGCCTTTCAGATGTCTGAAATTATTTACAGTTGTTTACTGTAACCTAAGTACTATGTGCTCTGATTATACAGCCTATATTGCATATTCAATCCTTAAGAAGATCTACTTATGAGTAAAGTTTACCATGCAAAACTTATTTTCCATTCCATCATTTATGTGATTGAATACTATATGAAAAATTACATTGGCTCACTTCTTTTCCTGTTCATATCATATAAGCAAAAATAAATCAGCCTTCCATATTGAAAAGAACACAATACAGACTTTATTACTTTTCAACAAGAAAAAATATATATATGTGAGAATTTATACATGAATTCTGAAGCAGTTAACATTAATAGAGATTTTCCAATCCAAATATCTGGAAACAGCCAAGTTTAACAACTTGCATTAGTTAATAAAAGGTAGAACATAGGTTGGAGATTTACATACAGGCTCCTTAGCTGGACACTTGTAAAAGATTACAGGGGCTTGGCACTGGACAAGAAAGAATAGTATGTCTTGACTTCTCTGCATACAAAATTAGGCACATAAATGCAATCTTTTTAATAGTTTTGTTAAGAGAAAAATAAAAGTTGTTGAATGTGTGGGGGTTTTTTTTCCAAAAATTTGTACATGTACAAGTTGATAAAACTAATTGCTTATCACTATACTCAGGTTTCAGAATTGTCATACCGAACACCACATTTAAAAATTTGTGATTTGTGCAGATAATAGTCTAATTACTTCTGCTAATATGACTGCTGTAAAAGCATCAGATAATCCTGATATTCAGCAGTTTAGTAGTATATGACTGGCCTGTTTAATTTCACAATTGTAGCAGTCCACTAGGATAATAATTGTGTTTTGTTATAAACCAAAGTAGAAAATCCAGGAGGAATGGTTTATTTACCTATTACTATGTTGCCAGGTTGGTTATCTCTGCGTCTGTCAGTTTTCTTCAGTATAAACTACCCGTGGTTGGCCATTAACACAACCAGTCAATATAGGACATCTGTATTTTGATGACATCTAGGACATTAAAAATTGTAATTAATTACTTTTTACAGTTTGTTATAGCCTGTATCTTCTGTATGACATGCTTGGGAAATAATAGATCATTGGAAAACAGCCTTATTTAAAAAACTATTAGCATATGTTAAAAATTATCAGTTATATATTTTCATTTAGGTTAAGATATATATGTGACAATAATTTTTGTCATTTTCTAAACATAATTTCTTGCTCCATGAATCAAAACTGGTTTGTTTTCAGTTATACAGCAGTTCCTCCCTGGGCTTTGATCATCATATCGTCACTCATGCTGATCATGAGAAACACTTTTAGCTGGAAAATCCCAAAGTAGCAATAATTGCTTGTGTTAATATCTTTGTATCTCAATCATAGTGATAGAACTTACATTAGACTTTTTAATTTCCACTAAAACAAATGATTTACACATGTGACATGGAAAATCAGTTAGGTTTACAAAATATATTGATGGAGAGGCTTTTTTACTTTGTCACATGCCCTTTTACTATGTCATGTAACTCTAGGAGAAAAAGCCACAGTTTGCTTCCAAAAGTAATATCTGGCACCATACACTATCATTGTTAAAGCAAAAAGTCAAGCTTCATACTTGATATAAAAACTCAGTCTAACATGACTACTGGACATGCCTGTCACTGGGACAATTACATCTGTCTTTAAAACACCTAGTGTTAGAAATGGGAAAAGTAGTATTCATCACTATAGGTATGTGTCATAAAAAAAGAAATTAATGTTGGCATTACTTTATAGAATGAACAGCAACAAGGTGCTTTAACAGTGTTTCCAGACTTTCAGAGAGGGGTTGTAGGGAGAGCCCAGAGGTACAGCTCTCGCACAGCAAATTCAAGCGCCAAAATCTGGTTTGGCAGCTGACCTTCTCCATGTTCAGCAGGAAATGAATGAACAAACCTTGCAGCTGCTTGGCACATGTCAATTTGCCATTTTTTGGCCTTTGTGGGGGATTTTCAACCTTCCAAATCCTCCTCTATCTGTGCTGCCACCTCATCCTGTGGCCTGAACACTTGCACACATGGCAGCTTTGCCCAGGATGAAGAGTAGCAATGAGTACTGGGGCAGGTGCCTCAGCTAATCTCCCATCTGGCAAAGAGCAGGCAGGTGTCTGGATGCGGACATGAAATGACTTGTCTCTGTATTCTCACAGATCTCTCTGGTCTTCAAATTTAAAGGTACTGGCTTCAGACAGAATTATTACTAGGAAATGGGGTGAGCATCTACTGATTTATAGGTATAAAAGCTTGGATGACAGAGAGCCTAGATTTTTGCAAACTGTTGTAAATAACTGAATGAAGATATAAATAGAGGCAGAAAAGAATGAGATCACACACTGTTCCTTTAGGTTTCTACCATCAGGGCACTAGCCAAACAACATTTTATGCCTGTTCCAGAAACATGATAGATAATGTAATATTGCAAGACAAATTAGACTTTCCCAGCATACGAATAGTGGCATTTGATAAGAAAGGAAAAATTGTGTCATCAGTAGAAGTCAACTGCAGGTATCTGGCACTAAAATAAAATATTCTCCCTGTGTAGCTCAACCCATTGGCTATCTAAGCAAACAAATCAGATGAAAAATGGAGGCCATGGCCTTGAAGTAAGGCAGCACAGCTCCACTGACTAAGTCAATTTAGACCATCTGAGTCTGGCATTCTGTGAAGCTAAAATTGTTCGCTTGATTAATGGACCAACTGCCTAGCTCTTATCTAACCTGGACCGCAACCAGAGTCTCTTTTGTTGTCAAATGCCAGCATGAAGTCCACAACCATCAGTGTCTGTAATTTAACACGTAATGAGCTGAGAGACAGTATCATCATTTCTGCTACCTTGATATATGACTGAACCGTGCAAGTCAAAGCAAGGAATATTTTCTGAGTTTTAAATAATATAGAAACACTAGCCCGAGGAGGAAACAGTGAAAGGACAGAGTAATCTGTAAGCAGCATCTGCGATTGGACCGCTCATAGCAAATAGAGGACCAAAACACTTTTGCTGTTACAATACTAAGTGTAACACTCTGTTGAATAGAGAAGTCAGGGAGATAAAAGGTAATCTTCAATGGTATACACTTCTGAATTATTGCAAGTACAAATTCTGTAATGTAAAAAGGTATTTACTTACATTTAGATAACTTTATAGTAATAGAATCCTATTTTGCTAGTTTTTATTTGACAGTACGAGATTGTGCACCCATACTTCTTCCTGCTGCTAACTAGTGCCAGCAGTTATACAGTAGTTTAAAAATATTACATCTGTTTTCACTATCTATTAAGGTAGTTACTGACTATTAAAATGTATCTGGTGAGTTCCACTTCTGAATAGTAATGTCATAAAAGGGGTTTATTTCTAAGTAACACTATCTTTCCCAAGCATTGTACAACACTGTTTGTATAACTTAATTATTTTGCAGTCACCCATAGAATTTGTCATGACCTTCAGATAATATTAAAACCAAATTGTCACCAGGACTGCAAGTGAGGATTAGATTGCTTTTAAGCAGATCTATTATTTTGAGAACACAGAATTTCTTCCAGTTTCTGTCAAGTATGAGTTGCCTCTATCCTCAGTTACTCAAATAGTATCACTCTTTCATCCACCTATCTCACTCTTAGCTAATTTAATTTTAAAAGATGGTTTCTACTAGCAAAATTACTTTGACAGATGTGTATTACCTGCATTTGCTGAATTTGAATGATCCAACACTTCCAGAAGCACAGGTAACCTCAGTAACACTTCAGTACTGCATATAGGGAGATCAGTCCGGGTTAATCAGCTTAATGGATGTCTTGCTCTGTGACAGAGATATATTTTGAGTCTATTATGAAAATAATTTTAAAGTGCCTCATTTGAGGCTCATTATAAGAATATTTTTATTTCATTTCAGGGTAGTCACACAGACGAAAAATATGAAAAAAATATAATTGACTAAACATCTTCTTAGATGATTACACAAATTAGCTTGCAAAGTGAATGAAATATAAACTAACTCCTACTACCAATCCTATCTTGTCCCTTTTGATTCTCCTGAAGTCAGATGAATTACCAAATATTACTTCTGATTTCATAAAGAAAAAGCCTTTCCTGGCTGAACAGTGCTAGTTTTTCTGAAGCCTGTTACAGTCAGTATCCAGCTTGAATATTTCATGAGTCTTTGTAAAAAAAAGGTACTACCAGTTGCCAAAATTATTGCAAAGTTGGAATTGTTCCTACCTTTTCAATTTGTTTATTTCTAGGACTAAAATCTGATCAAATCAAGCATCACAAAGGGGTGATTTTTTTCAAGGACAAAAAGTAAACTGGGTACTGTTAGGGGCTGCCAATCTAGTGATCTAATGGAGGTGAGCTTGCCACGGTTTTGTGTCCTCAGGTCCAACCAGGCAAACACAAACAGATACACATATGTATGTATGTGTGTGTGTGTTTGTATGTGTGTGTTTGTGTATATATACACATGGCCAGCCATATAGACCAAGACAGACAGAAAACACAGCACTCGCACAAACACAGCACCACGGCTTTATTCTGCTTCCATCTCTGACTGATGGGGCTGAAGGTCCTTTTTTGGGAATTAAATATGCACATATGTTCAGTGTGGATGCCTCCAGGTGCTGGGCTCAGACACTACAGCAGAGACTTCCCAGAAACTGCCCTTGGATCCCAGTCTCCCCAACTGCTGGCATCTGGGCGTATGGTCCCCTGAGGCCACAGTCAGCTCTAGCTGCTGCTAGAGTCCATCTCTCAAATACACACACGTGGGTCTCTCAGTTGACACCCAAACTCCATGGTCTCACTAGCAGATGACCTGCATAGTGGGTTCTCCGCAGCAGCCAAGTCTTTTGGTTGCCTCATTCTCAGAGATCTATCCATAAACATCCCCAGCACCCAGACCATTTCACCTCTTTGCTGCCTAGTCCAGTTTAGTACTCCCTGTGATCACACCTTGAACTGCAAACACTCACCCACTCATTTTCTGGCATCGCAGACCCATGGTTCTGACCCAAGCCACTTTGATCCTTCCCTTTGCCTAGCTTTGGTTCCTACCCTAAACTTTTACAAATCCCAAAATTTTTACAATCCCCAAGTTCTTTTCCCCTTCATCCCATGGGAAATCTTGTAGCCCTGTAAGTAGTCACATGTCTCAATATGAAAAGTGCCCTGGTGGTGAGGACACGGGGACAGCTAACTGTTG
Source organism: Porphyrio hochstetteri (assembly GCA_020800305.1). Classification (NCBI taxonomy): domain Eukaryota; kingdom Metazoa; phylum Chordata; class Aves; order Gruiformes; family Rallidae; genus Porphyrio; species Porphyrio hochstetteri. The sequence continues at coordinate 45,813,885 of CM036906.1, read as the reverse complement.
TCCTGTAATAGCCCTGTGAGGAGCTGAGTCAGAGTATTTATTTGTTTTTTCCCACCGCTCAGAACCTAACCTTCTTTTTAAAGTGTAATACTCCTATCAGGGTAGCATACAATCTCACCATGTTTTAAGTAAAGATCTAAAATTTATAAAGATTTTAGAGGTTTAAATAAACTTAATAGAATTGCTTGCATTTTTCTAACTATGCAGGCTAGCAAAAAGTAAGTCTCTGTGTTAGCAATCTATGTTAAGACCACTGATGTCTTAAACCAGCATATGAGGACAATATTCCTTAGAATTATTGTGTCTTCCCTTCCACGTTAGTCAAGTTAAGTTATAGGTGTTTTAGAAAAAAAAAAATTTTGTTGTCAACTTTAAATTTGGAACATTGCTTTTCTCCTTATTCTCCTTCTGAAAAACATTTATAAAATATGAATATATTAATTTTCATGAAGCATGTATTTATTTATGGCTTTGAGATGTAGAGCATAAATAGTTTGTATTCTTTTTTGTTTTACTGTAGGTACTTAGTATTTAGCTTTAGTCAAGTTATTTTCTGAGTCAAGCAGTCATCAAGGAGTTACATTTCAAAAGAGAGACCCTACCTTCTCAGAGAAAAATCCCATTTCAGCATCTGGGGCAGATAGAGAAGTATAAATCTCAGCAAAATCAAATAATAAAATTGTAAAAGTTGAAAACTGTTCTAACTTGATAATCAAAATCTTCCTCATGGGGATTTCTTAAAATAAAACTCTCCATGCTAGTTTCACTGAAGAAAGACATTTCATTTTTCGTTTCACTCAATACAATTGTGTTGTGCCATCCGGATATCCCAAAGTAAGTAACTGCACCACATTGTCACAGAACTTTAGCAATATTTAAGGTGTTCAGAGTCCAATATACCGACATCTGCTCAGAGGAACTAGAATGATGACAGACCTGAAAGATGGCACTTTTTACTCATCTACATCTACTGGGAATCTCTGATGGATAAAAGGATGACTTTTATGACATCAAAATAATGAAAAAAGATTAACTCTGAGAAGTGGTCTAATACTGTTTCTGCTACCAGGTTAAATTAAATCCTTTACATAGTATTCGTATTGGACTCACAAATAGTGGCATGGTAATACATAGCCCTGCTACACCTCAGCCTCAAAGGAGGTAGTCAACAAGCTTACCTCTCAAACTGTGTACCTACCTAGGAATGTACCCTGTGTGGACCTGTAGCAGAGAAAAAGCCTCTAGCACTTGTGAACAAAAGTCTTAACCCAAGAATTCATTTTAGAGAGAAATGCATGACCAGTTTGGGAAGTGATGTAAATCCTATCTGGTTTACTTATGTCAAGAGCTTCAATCATACGTTTTAGTAAATATTGACAGCTCAGCAGAATTTTAAAATTAAGGCACTTAACTAAAATTGTCAGGATGTTACTTGGAAATGTGAATGGGAACATGCATTACAATCTTACTGCTTAACATGGTAGCTAAATGAAAAAGAGCCTTTTGTGCTGCTCAAATATTTAATACAGAAAACAGAAGAGAGGCCTCAGATTTCTCAAACTTCCTTACTTTTACAAATTAACCGTATTTTTTTAGTCTTTTATCAAGATGATCTACTATACAGTGTTATCATTAATGATTAAAAAATACCTGTAAAAAATCTGCATTGTATAGTATATTATTCTTTCAGTTATTCTTGGTTTATGTGAATGAATTCATTCTCATCTATTAGAAAGGAGGCTGAAATCTAATTGTAAATATGAAAACATGCCTTATACTTTTATTAGTAAGGAAAGAGAACCTTATGATTAAAATTGTAAAGTCCATTTTTTAAAAGCTTCTAAGTAGGAAAACCCAGACAATCTGAGGGCTTTTGCATCTAAGATTACTACCAACCATTTCTTTTGAAATGCTACAGAAACACTTACTCCCTCTTCATCCAAAATACCACCACACTTTTCTGCAAACACAAGGAAACCTGAAAGTTTTTCATTCAAATGCTCCCAAGCCCTAAGTTAAAAACCATCGGGGAATAAGTACAGACTATCCATAACGTATTTGAGAGGAATTCATGAGACTTATTGCACAATACAATGGCTCATGCATTCCAATAATGGCAAATGTGAAATAATACTCATAGGTTATATAATAATACTGACTTTACATAGAAAATGTTGGGCTCTTGGATTATCTCAAAGATTTTGGTGGAGACACCAGATCAGCAGTCCCAAAAGGACCTATGAAGAAAGGAATGAACAACAAAACAGTTAGGAATGGTGAACAAAACATGCTGTTGCACAAATATGTAACTAGTTTGTGCAGTTTTGGTGCTCTTATCTCACAATACTTTGGAGGTTTCTAATATGGCTAGGAAAGGTAGAAAAATCAGGAATCAACCTCAGAATGGGCAATGGCTGAGAAGTCCAGGCTGGAAGAGAGACATCTGAGGGGGTATACAATAGAGTGTAATAAAATTTTAAAGTGTAGAAATGGGAAAAAATCATTCAATGCCTCTCAGAGTTCCTAGTTCTTAATAGGTCATCAAATGGATATAATAGATATCAGGTTGAAAACAAAAGGAATTATTTCTTCAAATACACTAGAGCTGAGCTGTAGAGGTCCTTGCAGCAAGAGAAGGTAAATAAACAAACTTGATGCAAAAATATCACAGGTGGTTTAGGAAATTCCTGGTCCATGAATTGCTGGAGGATTGAGGAATCTTCTGAGGAGATCTTTCCTAGGTATATGATTAAGGCAAAACCTCAGAAAAGATAAAAGGTATTAAGTAAATCTTTGTTCTCATCCCAAAACATTGGTTTTATGTTCCATTGAAATCAAGGAATTACAGGGTGATAGAGTCAGCAATAAAGTCTCCTCTGAGCCTCCTCTTCTCTAGGCTAAACGGTCCCAGTTCTGTCAGTCACCTCTCCTAAGACTTGTGTTTCAGACCCTTCACCAGCTCCGTTGTCTTATGTCATGCACTGATATAGGGGAAAGTTCTGCCTGGATATAATGAAAAGAAGTTGTCACCGAAAGGATAACTAAGCATTAGAGCAGGTTCCCCAGAGAGGCTGGGAAACCTCCATCCTTAAGAATTTTCAAGAACCAGAGGGACAGTGCTGTAAGTAGCTTAGCGTGAATTCAGTAGAAACCTTGCTTTGAGCAGGGGATTGGACTTTAAACCTCATGGTGTCCCCTTCAATCACAGTGAGTTTGTGACTGTATGAACCCATGGGTGGTTTTTTTTGTTTGTTTGTTTGTTGGTTGGCTTTATTTTGTTTTCTTTAAATTATTGAGTTCAGAAGGTATTTTTATCTTTTAGTATAGTTTAGAATCCACGGCAAAAGGTAGAATTGGTATATAGAAAAAGAGGTATCTGTCAAAATGGGTGATCCTGTCCAACTAAGGACCAAGCAGAGGGGCCCTCTAAGAGAAAGGTAATGCTAGGTTGTAAGGTGTGCAGAATGTTACAGCTCATAGGGAAAACAGCTATGACATTTGTATCTAATCTCACAAATGCAAACTATGCTATCCAGAACAGTAAATGCCAAAAGCAACTAAATTTAAATGCAGATTAAATAAAAAATATGTTATTCCTATTTAAAATGCAGCACAACTGAGAACAGGAGCAGACTTGCACTTTCCTGTGTGTTTCATCTCAGTGTTGTCAGTTTTCCAATGGATGATTTTGGTCAGCGTGTCAAAATTAAAATGAGTGTGTATATTCAATTTAAATTGCCAACGCTAAACAACCCCTATTTCATACAACAATATTTTTCAGTGTGCACCATCTGTTTTGCTGAAATGCAGCTCACAAAAATTATTTCACTAAAATAAGAAATAAATCTGCTTCTTCAAATGTTATCATCCAGTTGAAAATCATTACAATGATGTCTCTGTACAGTTAACCAGGCTTTACCAATGAAATTAGATTTATAAGTCACACAGCAATAAAATTATTTCATCATTCTTTCTCCTGTGGCACTTCAAAAGATAGAGAGGAGTGTTTCTTCAATATATGTCTATTTATAAGCTTGTAAAGATCTCTTTGGTTGAAGGTCAGGAGCAAGCTTTATTACAGGAAAGCCAGCTTATTTATATCAAAAGTTTACTTCATTAAATTAATAAATAAAACTTGGCAAACTCTTCAGAGTAAACTTAAATTTCAATATTGTACAATGCAAAATTATAGTTTTACAATAATCACTATTTATCTGTTTTCCTCTTTTTTCCATTTTGTAATTGGATAAGCCTTTCACACACCACGTAGAAGTGAGTTTTTGACAGTCTGTGCCTACATGAACAACAACTAATAACATGCAAAATTTTGTGTCCTCAATTTTGTCTGACAAAAAAGCAGATTTCCATTCCACTTTTCAGACCTGCTCACACAGGACTTTGTGTGACTTTAATGGAATCATCAATATAAAAAAAACTAAAACTGCAGGTTCACTTACACTGAATAGTGACACAGTGAAAAGTATCCAGTCCACATGTATACAGCGGTTCCCAATACTCCCAAGAAAACATCCTCAACACTTCCTACTCTGTCTCCCTGGCAACATCTCCTTTACTTTGCCCACCATTGTTGCTTTCTTTCTTTCTCACTCTGCTGGATTCAGCCTAAGAAAAGATGTAGCCAGCAGTGATGAGATTTGGGTCATTAAGCAAGACACAGTAAATAGAACCCTTAATAAATTAGATTTTCATGTAAGAGATTTCTCCTCAGTAGAAAAAAGAACCTAGAGAAAAGAACTTAGCTATTTTTTTGTGTCATGAACTCCAGATGATACTTCTTCTCAATTTGTCTTTGTGAGATAGGTATCGTTTCAGGGGCAAACAGCAGTTGTCCAGCTCTAGTAAAACTTTATTCAAAGCACAATGCATTATGAAGTCTCATGTAGAATATATATCCAGGTATTAAGTTTGAAGATGTTAACATGGAATCTTAAATACTTTATTGCTATTTTGTAATTTCAATGCAGTTATTTATTTTTTTAGTGGAAATATGTTTAATTTGGAGATTTCAAAAGTGCTCCATTCAGTGTAACCAAATTAATAAACCCACCATGAAAGAGCATAGAAATTTTTCATATATATTTCAGTAAGCCTTGTGTCCAGACCTAATATATTTGCATTTTCCTTCAAGTTAACTAACACAAAATCCTCAAATTAAATGCACAAGCTGCATAGTTACCTCATTCATGCAATGAAACATGTATCTGGAGGCATTGTATATGAATGCTTGTCAGATATTTTGACAAGACACCACTACCTCCTGACAAAGCAGATAAACAGGAAAGTCACAACTGATAAACACAAAATCTACTAAATAGAGTATGACCTCATTAAGTTATTTCCATCTGTATTATCAGGCAATTAACTTCTTGATCATCTCAGAAAATACTACTGAAGATTCAGAGATGTTATCTTGTGATCAGATAAGAATATTATGGATAGAGTGACTTTGAGGACAACTCTCAGAAAGCTTTTACTCCCAAAGAGCATGATATTCATTACATTAAACACATTTAAAATATTTCCCTTAAAAATATGCTTCTGGTTGGCTGTTTTGTAGAGACTGTGTTTTCTGGTTTGTGGATTTTTCTGGTTTTCCTTTTAGCAGAGATATTTTTAGAAAATGAAACCATAGAAAAAGTTTACCTCCAATCTTTTTAAATGGATAAATACTCTTTATAGTGTGACAGTTAGGGTGCTCATGTGGATAAATGGTGATCCAGTTGTTCCTGGTGATTTAATGAGAAAAGCTTGGATATGAGTTTTTTCTTCTGCCAGACTTTTCAAAAGGGACTGAAAAAATATTTCCAGTTAATATTTTTAATCATCATCATCATCATCATCCTATATGTTTTAATGAAAATATTTCTTTTTAAGAAAGCCTTGTTTTTGAAAAGTTCACTGGAAATTAAATCAAAGACCCACCCATCCCCCCACCCCCAAATCCTAACCATGTCTACTTGCACATTTTAATTTTAAATATATTCTGTGCAAGTATAAAGACAGTGTTACCCCAAAGAAAGCTACACAGAAATAGTAGAAATGCTTGCTGCTTAATATTTTTCCCAAGACTATTTTTAAAATTACAGTAGCAATTGAAATTACTGTTCTATGATACCAGTAGCAAATTGCATATGATTGGTACCTACTACAATGATTTATAAGTAAGATTCCCCACGAGCTTTGCAACTATGATATACTTTCACATATGAAATATTTACACTGCTAAATATATAGTGCTGATCTATCAAATTGCAGAGTATTATTTGGCAAAAATACTTCAATTTACTGTTGAGAAGAGGATAACTGTCATAATGAAGAGATGACTGAGACCTACTCATAGGTGAACAAATAACCGTAAATTGTTATTGTGTGATCCACAGCACTACCCAGGGTATGAACAAAGTATTTTTCCAGGGTATTTTCTTGTGTATGTTCCCAGTATGACTTCATGCTCTCTGAAGAAAATTATGCTTTCTGCCATCATCATTGCTATCTAAGGCCTGCTTTTGAATAAAAGCCCCCAGAAGCTGGTTAAGTTGTATTCAAAGCAAGCATGCCTTTTAGATGTCCTTGAAATACTTTCTTAGACCACTGCTTTTATTCTTCTCAAGTCCTTTTTGATACAGTGTGTCTGTCATCAGTGAACTGCTCAATCAAAATCCCCTGTTCTTCTGGCTGAATCTTTATGATGTGTCTAGTTCTGAGCTCTCCAGTTCAAGACAGGCAAAGAACTACTGGAGGGAGTCCAGTGGAGGTTCTATGAGGATGACCATATAAGGAGAACTTTTTCACTGTGAGGGTGACAGAGCACTGGAACAGGCTGCCCAGAGAGGTTGTGGAGTCTCCTTCTCTGGAGTCATTTAAAACCTGCCTGGATGCGTTGCTGCGTTATTTAGTTTAGGTGATCCTGCTCTGACAGGGGGGTTGGACTTTTGAGGTCCCTTCCAACTCCTAATGTTCTGGGATTCTGTGGTGACTGGGGGACTGGAACATCTCTTGCATGAGCAAAGGCTGAGAAAGCTGGAGCTGTTTAGGTTGCAGAAGACTAAGAGGGGGTCTCATCAATATTTATAAATAACTAAGAGGTGGATATCAAGAGGATGAGGCCAGACTCTTCTCAATGCTGCCCAGTGACAGAAAAAGGAACAATAGGCATAACCTGGAACACAGGAAATTCCAGCTGAACATGAGAAAAAGCTTTGTTTTGAGGGTGATAGAGGAGGTGACAGGCTGCCCAGAGAGATTGTGGAGTCTCCTTTTTTGGGAATATTCAAAACCTGTCTGGATGCTGTCCTGTGAAACCTGCTTGAGATGATGCTGCTTTAGTGGGGGAATTGGACTAGATGATTTCCAAAGGTCCCTTCCAATCTCTGTGTTTCTGTGATCTTGTGCATTTCAGATAATACAGGAATTGTTACTGGTCATCTGGCATCCTGTCTGACTCAGAATACATTTAGTTGTGATCTTCACTGGAATACTTCTAGGTGATGAATGCGATTTTCATATAAGATAAAATATTCACATTTGTACAATAGCATAATAAGCCTACTTTTTTTTTTTTTTAATTTACAAGTGTTATTCTAGTCTTCTAGAAGCCATCCCACCAAGTTTTCTGTTAGAATTATTAAAAAACTTTCAAGATAAAGTAGTGTATGAGAAAACAGAACTTGGGTTCTATGACTGGGTTTGGAAGAGGTAACATGGTCTCCTCTAGGAACTAATTAATAACCTCCCTGTTTGTTAATCCCAAACTGGTTGCAAACTAGCAAATCAGTTAATTTACTTAACAGCTTCTAGACTTCACTTGATTTGGGAGGGCCCAAAACTTAATCGTTGGGATCAAGGATCTTGGGTGATATTTAAAAGAAATATTTAAAAGAAACTTAGTTGGGCAGAACACCAGATGTGATCTCCATAGTGATATATGTTTTGCCCTTGTGAATCCTGATAATTATTTCATGTGTAAAATCCTGTGAGAGTTAATCTTAATTTTAAGTATGAAAGAAGCTGGTGTGAGCACAGAGACTTCACAGATTTCAACAAGCATGGTATGTGAGTTCAGGTGGCTTTTGATCTTTCACCAATATTGTTGCATCCTTTAGTTCATATAGGATTGGACACACTCTTAACTTTTCAGATTGCTAAGGTAAATAATAAAAACAGGAATCTCTTAGAAAGGGAACAATTTTACTTCTGCTTGGACCTCTACAAAAGCATAGTAGGATAGTGATCATCCCGACTCTGTGATGTCAGTAATAATTTGTAAATGTTAAAGTTGGGCTGCAGAGTGATTAGTTTAGAAGAGGGAGAAGAAAAGGTGATTTCATGCTGGTTTTTGTACTAGAAGGACTTGATGAGAACGAGAACTGTGCAGAATTATTTTTTAAGCATCTTAAAGGCTGCTATGTGATTTTTTTCCATCTATTTTTCTAAAGAGCTTGAGTCACATATGTATAAAAACTAAGTTGAGTGAGCACAAAGTTTTCCCTTCGTGCACATTCTAGGATATATTAGTACACCAGTGATGCTTATATTACACTTTATGCAATTTCTAACCTTTAAAGGGTAACAGAAGATATTTATGATACAACAGCAGGGTATTTTAGGCCCATAGTTCTTTATGTCCTGATGCTCTCACAAAAAAGTAGGATAAAGTTTAAAGTTTAGTATAAGTCCTCTAAAATTTCCTTTGGCTAGACAAAAGAAGCAAGAGTGGTAGATAGCTTCAGTAGCTATGGCGACTTTCACTCGGGTGAGCTGTATTTTGACTTAAAGTGATCTGTACACTCTGAGTTTGGAAATATTCAGGAGCCAGAGGATGTAACTGTACACAGATTCAAAAGGCTTTTTCACTGGGAGATTTTGTGGTCATAAACCAGAGTAAACACCAAGGTCATTTTTGATGGAGGAGTCAAGGGAAGCAGATGTGACCCTAATGAAAGTTTTTAGTAGAAAGCCAGACATGCTGAGCTCACGTCGACAAATTGGCTAGTTCCAAACCCAGGTTTAATCAAAATAATAATCGCTCTACACAGTTTTAATTAAATGTTGCAATGTTCTATTAAACTCTAGATAACAATGTAATTATGTGAGTGGACAAAAGTATTAAGAACTCCAGGCAAGTTATCCAACAAGCTGGTTTAAATCATCACCTGCTACTAAACAAAGAACATTGGCAATGTATATGTCATAACAAACAAAATTAAAAACTGAACGTACTGTGAAGTAAAAAAAGTCCATGTTTTTATAACTGTAACACATTCTGTTCTGAGTTCACAGTTCACAACAGGTATTTCCAATCATAATGAAGTTGTCTAACAGTTTATTTGCATGTATATCATATTTGTAGGGGCAACTATGGAGCAACTAAACTTTAACTATGCATCAACTGTAAGCATGTACCCTCAGCTTAATGTTCAGCAAGAGAAAAATAATTAGCACGTTTTCTTCTTGAGGGGATAATAAATAATCCTACCAAATGCAGTCAGGTACTGAAAAAAATTGTTCTTGAAATCTCTAGAAATTCATAGAACAAAATATAAGCAAATTTGAATTATATAGCAAAAGTTAGTAATAGGTCTTAAAGTGCTTAAATTAGTCATTCACTCACTACCAAAAAGGCTAGACCTACTGGTGAGGCACCAGCACATTACAGAATTAGGCCCCAGGTTTCACTTGACATTTATGACAGGAAACAGCTTCTATAGGAGAGGGAAATCAGTAATTTTCAGTGAGGGCAAGTAAGATGGACATCAGTACCATGAGGTCTGGAGCACTGTCAGGTTCTTCAGAAGAGATTCAGTTTAAAAAAAATGAGATTCGCTGGACTATGCAATTTACAATTAATCCCACAACATTTTTAACAATACAGGAGAAGAAACTGATCTAGCTTTTTGAGTTCAAACTCAGATTACTATAAAAATAATCGGCAAGCAATTTGAAATATGAATCCAGCTCCCAGTCAAGCAGAAAAAAACCACATTGCTGTTCTGGAAGTGCCACTGGGTGACACAATTATTTATTATTATCTTCCAAATTCTTTCAGTAAAACTAAAGGTAAATCTGTGAAGACATGCAAACACATAGCAAATGAGATGGCTGATGACTAGAAGGGTCTTTTCAGATAAACTTTGTACACAAAAGAGGACTTTGATCTCTGTTTGATCTCCAGTAAAAGTGAGGTTTTGAAGCAAAGTAGTTCCTTGCAAGATGGGTGAAATTCCTAAGAAAATACTTGTTGCACCAATGTTATCTTCAATTTTTACATGCAAAGCAACAAAGAATATGGTCAAAGGATTCTGCACCAGGGAAATGTGAACTGATAGAGCCTCACTTCAGCTAGCCTGAATGCAATGTCACAGGTTCACTTTCATTTGTTCATACCATGCACAGAGGAAGTGCTCGTTTCCAGGGTACATGTTGGTAATATGGAGTTAAAGGGCAGAGACGAGTCACAGCTTTTCACAGTGTAAGAATGACTTAAAATAAGATGGGACAGAATAAGATGGTATCCTCCTGGGTAACAGCACAGAGTTAAGAATAATGATAACAGAATAAAAATTAGATCTGTGTTAATCTGTATTACTGATAATTTTCTTTTGTTCCTATGATAAGCAAATCGGTAGGCTCACAGGCATCTCCTGGTACTCCACAGAGCTACAGCAGTTCAACAATCCCGTATCACTCTTAGTTGTCTTCAGTCAGATACTTAATTCCTATGGATCATTCTAATACTAATTTCACCATATACAGAAATGTACTACCATTGAGATCATATTATATTCCTTATGTCACTTTTTCACTGGTAACTTATTTGAACATTAAACATTGTTGCTCTAACTAAGGTAGAAAAATGCCTACGTGTATGTCTATTTTTCTTTGTATCCTTTCTAAACCTTGAATAATAGTAATTCTAGTCAATAAAGAATTGATTTGTTTTTTAATTAAAGCATTAGAATCTGCACTCTTAGAATGAAAAACATTTGATCTCTTTCCCTTTAATGACAACTGCAGAGCTGCAGGCCTCTACATTTTGCAGCTTTTTCTGTTCTGAGCTTTGCTCATTCAAAACTAGTGAAATGCTTTTTTGATGTACACAGGTGTGAAATGTTGAATTTGTCCTGTAATAACCTTTCCTGGATGAAGTGCAGTGTCACAGCACGCCCTTGTTTTGAAATCAAACATCTCATCTTTCTCAATAGTTCAGTTTCCTTCTGCAAGAACAGCGTGTTCCTGTGTTAATCAAGAATGACTATATAACGTTAAAAATCCAATATTGGTTTTATTATTCTATATTTTTGATAGTGAATAAAAAAATGGTGGGACAGTGAGAACCGCCAGTAGATCAGAAGTAGAACTGTACAACATCATTTCTTCTTTCTACCTTGACACTCTGAAAGAACAATAGGGAAGTTGACTACCATCTGTAATATCTGCTCATGTTTCTCCAGAGGTGGAAAGATGTTAGCAGATAATAAGAGGTGCAGGTGACTGTCAGAACAAAAAGAAATATTTTTTTTTCTAATTGACAATCAGACAAACACCTACCATATAATGCACATAAAAGGATGGGTTACTGTTGGGAGCTTTGCAATTTTGTTTCTCTTTAAAGAATGATTGAGAAACCACTCATCTAAAATTATAATTGTTTGACAAATGAGCAATTGCTGCTGAACCCCAGCATTTATGTTCTAAGTTTTGGACTTGGGCTGCATCCATTTATTGATCTCTGTCACGTGGATCTAAAGAGGTGATGTACCTGAGCTCCTTTTGGTACATCATATACACACACACACACACACACACATATATGATGCACTATATACACTGTATGTACAGTTACACTCAAAATTTTAGAGATTTGTATGTCATATTAAATCAGTTACAAATACCTTATTTACAACACAATCCCAAGGCTGACAAAATGCAAACACCATAGAGTGCTTGACTTCAAGGTGTTCAGTGTAGTAGCATGAAAGATACCTTTGCAAATGGTGCATCCCATTAGCTAACCTACATCTATTGGCTAAAGCTACATTAGTAAAAGAACAAATTTCAGACATATCAGAGAGTGGTAACAGCTATTGCTTGCTGATCTCCATTTGTACAAATAGCCTTTTACATGAATTTGTGTTTGTACTCCTTCCATTGAAATGGTGTATAAGCACCAACTTTAATCATAGAGTGACAAGGTGTGAGCCCACTATGACACACTTAAAAAGAATACATTTCTTTTTTTAGAATGTAACATAAAAGCTTGTACATATAATGTATATATAATCTGAAATACAATTATCAGGATATAACACATCCTAAGAAATGGGGGGGAGGGGGAAGTGATACTTCAAGGTTCTGTCAGTATCTGTAATTCTTCTATCATTCACTATTTAGCAAGGGAGGAAAAAACATGCAAAAAAGAGCTGTGCTATATCTTAGACCCTTTGAAAAGGTTATGGAAGTATTATAGGGAAGATACACAATGAAAGGTTTGTTCACTGATCCAGAAATAATGGACAGCCGTGATCAACTTGTGTTTGCTCTAGTTCTAGGAGGAAATACCAAATACTAACACCATTATGGCTGCAAATGGTCCTGTTGTACAAGATTCTCTATTGTCTTTTTTATTGACATATGAACAACAGTTTAGTTATGCAAAAATAATTCTACTTCAGTCACATAAACTGCTGGAAAGAGAAATTGGCACAAAGGAAGAGATGTCCTCTATCTGCATTGTTGGTTATTCCTAAAAGAATTTTTCTTGATAACTTCTCTGTGTGAAAGCAATTTCTAATGGGACATTCCTGAACCTTTGTTTGAGCTCATTTAAAATTTATGTCACACTGTATCAGTTTCTCATCCTCAGAAAAGCTCAGCTGTAGGACTTTTCAGAAAAAGGGTGAAATATATTTAATTTTACTAGGTTTTGTACCAGTTTCATATTTGCACCATTCTTATTTCTCAATGAGATCAGGGTAAGGACCCTGAGGTATTTATTTGTTGAAGTAAGATGTGATCCTGTTACCGAACCTCTGAGTGGCTGTGAAAATTCTGAAAACTCAGTAAATACATAGATTCACCAAGCTTAAGAACAGAAAGGATCATCAGGATAGGTTTAGTCTGTGGAGCACTAGCCATTGCAGTTGATCGATTTGACCAACTGATTCCTAATTATATTTTACCACAAGTTCCTTCTATTAGATGACTCCTGTTATCAGGAATCACAATACTGAAATCTGCATATTGCACTTAAATGATCATTGTGATGGTGCTAGAACTGAGACATCAGGGCAGCAAGTGTCACAGTCATGGTGGCTCTGCAGAATAGAGTCTCATTAAAGTCATCATCAGGATATTGGCACCTATTTTTCTGTTGATTAACATTAACAGGCTGCTGGCTACACTTTTATACAGCCTTTATCCCTGTGTAATTTTAGCCTAGAGTGACAAAAGGAAACCAGGTTCAGAAAACTGGGAAGCTGCACGGTATGCAATACTTGATAGACTTACATATTTCATTAATTTTCTGTCTTGTTCAGTAATCTGCTTTTCAGATGTTAGGAATAATGTAACTCAAAACTATTTCATGTTCACGAAACTGATTTCTCCACTAGCATAGAAATTTCCATTTCAGTTAAAAGAGAAAGCCAAGGTAACATTCACTGAAGTGGATACAAGACAACACTAATTTTTGTGTGTTACTATTGAAGCAAATTTAAAATTCCACTAAGTTTTTAATGAGGGCTTTGCCAACAACATGTATGTGGGCAGTCTACTGATTGGGTCATCCTTTAAAAAACAGTTCAAAATGCAAGTCCAGCTAAAGACTTCAATCCCAAGATTTCTATACACCAACATCTGCTAGCTTTTTATTTCTTACCATGATGTAAGAGGCAAGCTAGTCTTAATTATGGAAAAATAATCTCACTGCTGACTTTGTTGTTTCTTTAAGGATGACAACTGATTGATCTTATTTTAAAATGTTCTTCCAAAACTTTTGAAAAGGAAAGTTTAGACTCAACTTTCCCCCAGAAAATTCATCCTTACTGCTGTCCTTTAAAGTCTATCTATGTTAACAGAATATATATTATTTCTTTCATTTAGAAGTGGACCATGACTTAGTGTCAAATAATTTAATGATGAAGACAGCATACTTAAAGAAATATTCTCAAAAAGCTGTTTCGCTTCTTTTTGTCCAGAGAGAATAATCAGAACTGTCATTCCACTGAAGTAACTTAAAGACAACATTTAGGAAGATAGAATTTTAAAACTTATAATATAATTGGCTTCCTCTAAATCAAATAACATTCTGATTTAGTACATACAGATGATTAAATACAAGTGCACTAACCAGTTGACAACAAGGAGATTTTAACCGTTACAAAAAACCCCAAAAAACAAACCACTTTGTAAGATTGCTAATGTTGAACGTTCCTGAAGTGATTCACATAGGGAAACAGAACAATTCCCATATCAATCAAGTGAGCCTCTCCAAAAAGTATTCTTACTTGATATGAGTTTAGCCTACTGAGCCTGTGCTGAGTAAGTGTTAGCTGATTTATCTTTATTATCTTGAACAAGTCATGCTCAGTTTTTCTAATTAGGGAAGCTACATATAGAAAAGAGAGTGCTATCTCTCATAGCTTGCTATTAACTGAATTTAGTCTGCAGTCACTAAAGGGTAAATCTGTGTACTCATGTTATGACTAATATTTCCAGCTGCCAAGTAAATAGTACTGGAAAATTAAATAAATAAATGAGAAGTATATCTCACAGCCAGGGTCATGGTGCCCAACTCATAACTCTAGGTTTAAGGGTCCAAGACTCTAAAACTACCCCAGCCCTCTGAGCCCAGTGTTGCATATTAAAAAGAGTATTCTTGCTGTCCCAGAGCCCCATTGAACTCTCTTTCTGACAAGCCCCTTTTATGGGAGAGTGATGTCAGGTGGTATGGAAAACAGCCTGGGCTAACTAAGCTCACCTGTGCTGACTCAGCTCACCTGTGCTGGCTGCCTGGGGAGGTTAACTCTGGCCTGGCCAGAACTAGGACATAACTTCATCTGCCAGTTGTTTCAGGACCCATGGATGAATCTCATCAAGTTCCATCTCATTGACTTGTGCACTTTTAGGTTTCTAACCTGTTCTTCTCCTACAGTGCGTGGTTCTCCATTCTCCCAGTCCTTGCCTTTGCCTTCTGTGACCTGGGCATTGTGACTAGAGCCCTTACTGGTGAAGACTGAGGGAAAAAAATTCATTGAGTATCTCAGCCTTCTCCATATCCTAGGTAACCAGGTCTCATGTTTCATTCCAGAGTGGGTCCAAATTTTCCCTCATATTCTTTTTCTCACTGACAGACTTATAGACATTTTTCTTGTTACACTTGATGTCTATGGCCAGATTTAATTCTATTTAATTTTAGCTTTCCTGACCTGATCCCTGGCTCTTCAGACATTTTCTCTGTATTCCTCCCAGGATATTTGCCTTTGCTTCCATCCTCTGCATGTTTCTTTTTTGTGTTTGAGTTTACGTCCGGCAAAGGCACCTCTCTTCATTGTCTCTCTATCACTTGAAGTGATAGATATTTCATCTTTTATCATTTTTATTTCCAGAAGGGAGGCAGGGTTTAATCAGCTGGTATCTGAGCTTTCATACCATTTGTAAAGTTTATTGTGTTCTTCAGTTTTGAACGCATATTGTATCTTCATTATTCATTTCAAGAGACAAGGCAAATTCTATGGCCTTAATCTACTGTTGTTAGCCTGCTCTGCTAAGATGTATTACATAACCACACACTTGGAGCTATCTATTAAGATTTCTATTTTGGTCTGGAAGAATGACAATCCCAAAGACATGTATATGGTTCTTTTTGGTTGCTTCCTTCTTTGACCTCTGAAGTATTTTGCATAGCTGAAAACCCCACAAAGGGGATTCTGTAAGAAAGCAAGGATGGAAGAACCTGCTCAGCTTAAGATCTCTAAGCTTATTCCAGAATGATACTCAGTGTTTAAAGTTATAATTTAAAATTAAGCCTTTTAATCTTTTTTCTCATAATTTATTTTAAAAATAGATAATTACCCAACCACCAGTGCTTTATTTCTCTAAATGTGTTTACGTTTTCCTGAGTTCCATGTCCCCCCTTTTTTTTCTGAACTACCATGACCCTGTCCAAATAAGGAGTTGAGAACAAAGAAAATATGATTAAGGGAATGGTAGAATTGCTTTGAAGAATAAGGAAGAATAAAACAGCTTTGTTTTCAGGTGGCTGATGCAAAGAATTCCTGCATTACAAGTAAACTTTGAGCCTCAGTAGGATAACTGTCTCTGTTTCTCCTTAGCCCTAATGGTGCTAGAACACTTTGGAAAGCAACATTTTTTTCATACATACTCACAGAAGATATTTATCATGTAACTCAAAAGGAATCTGGATCACTTAATTTACTTTACATGTCCCACATTCCTCTTTCCAAAGCAGGAATAATTCTTCATTATAGCAAAGGGTTTAGATAGCAAAAGACAGTTCTAATAGAACCAGTAAGATTTCTTCCATGGCCTTCAGTAGGAGTGGAGCTAGTGGCATGCTAGGTCACCTTCAGTATTGTGAAACTTGCTAGGATATTGGAACTTATTTGGACATTTTAAAATAACATCTGCAGTGTCTGCATCCTCTTTATAAGTTTTGGTGATATGCTTATTTTAGATCAAGGAGAGAAGAAATTAATCTCATCTCTAGTGTCTGTATGGTCATGGAATCATTTCTAATACAGTAATTTTTGGCATAAATGGATTAAGAAGATCTCTTGCCTTCTGAGCTGAGAATATTAGAGATTATTGCTAAAAATCCTGATTTCACAGAACAGTCATAATAGCAATAATGTGAACCAAATATGAATAATTAAATGGACAAATAGATTAATGAAGTTTTGAAAGGTGAAACTCCTCACATAAGAAAGAAAAAATGAAAGGACAGAAATATTTGTGTTAGATTCTTCTGTTAATATGTCTCCACATTTTGATCACTGTATAACTCTTTTCAAAAACAAGCACGCAAGTTTGGCTAATTGGATGTATATATGCAATAAATAATACTTCCATATCTTAGTGATACTGTGCATGCAAAATCCTGCATTTTGGTGCATTAAAAAAAAAAAAAGAGAAAAGAAAAGAGTGGGAACTTGGTATTGCAATTGAAACATTTATTTATTTTCAAATGTTTAATTTGATCTTAAGAATGTACATAATATGCATTTTCACTATTCCTAAAAAGACTTCTACCATGTTTCATTCCTAGATACTGTTTAACACAGTCCAGTTTGACTTAATTTAATTCAGATTAAAATGTATTCTGGTACAATTTGGGATCAACAAAAAGAAATTATGGCTTTATTGTTTTCTTTCAACACTTTCCAATATAATAATTGCCCATTAAAGCATGTACCTTCGTGCCAAGTTATTCGCTGCATTAATATATCATAAGCACGCTGTTAGGGCTCACAGGCGCCATTCTTGCTTTCTTGTAAAATTATATATTCTCCTTTTGTATTTGAAATATGAGATTACCATAAAAAGAGAAAGAAAGCTGCTGTTTTAAACCTCCATTGTCCGAGACATTTGGAGTTGTGTTATAAATCCAACACGGTCCTGCTATATGCATAAGGGTTGTAATGCAAACAAGGTGTTTTATTTATTGAATCTTGATATATATCTTTTCTATTCTACTGATTCCTCAAGTACCTCTTCTGAAATGTCTCAGCTAATCACAGATCCTAATTATGACTTTAAGATATGCAATTTGTGAGACTTACCCATTTAAAATGAATGTCATTTAATAGAACACTTATTCTCTCATTAGTGGAGATAATTATGCATGAATCTAAGTGTTTTGTATTCAGGTTATATACTCAAAACTTGTCCCTAAAGGCTGCCCTTAATGAAAGTTCTTTTTGGATCAGCAGTGTTACACATAAAAGCAAGATAATAAGTTGACTTCTATATATTCTTGTAGTCTTATTCTGTACCATATCTGTCCAAATAGATCTTGTTAGTTTTTTGGTTTGTTTTGTTGGGGATTTTTTTGAGATTTTAGCAGGAGTCTGCAGAAACCAGTGCAAGTCTGTTAAGTAAAAATTGAATACAATCAGGTTCCTAGGATCTACCTATTCATTTTACCAATCTGGCTTTCTATAATGTTCACTAGCATGGTAGGTAGTATGGATTTCTTAGAAGAAATTTAATGTCCATTTTGAGGTCTTGCATTTTCTATATGAAATAAGTTTCCGCTCATTTTTTGTTCTGGATGAAAATGGTAGTTATTAGCTATCCTGGATAACAAAGGATTAGGTAAGATATCATGGTCAAGTAACCATACAGTCCCATGTAATGGCATGGCTAGAAACAAGGACTTGGAAAGCCTTTTTCCATCTAGTCCCTTAATGTCTTCTCCAGTCAGGAAATGAAGAATAGATTGGAAGACACCTCGCTGACTTAGTAATTTCATAGGTGCTGAGCTCTGACTCCCTCTATGCCCTACCAGCCCATATGTCTGTACAACAAGACGTGTAAATACCTCACAACACTTTTCCACACTTGCATACTTGTACATGGTGACCAGCACTGTGCATGGAAATCAGCATCACAGAGATGCCAACACAGGCAACTCTGCATGTTCAAGGTTATCAAAGATGTAACAAGATCTACCCTAGCTTCCCAAAGGTGATGCAAGACTTACTTAAATTATATTCTGGTAGTATTTAATGTAGTCATGTGAGTGCCACCCCCCTGAATGGTCATTTAAAATTTATATAGTGGGTTTTTGGGGTTTTTAATGGTATGGCTTGATGATACCTCTCAGTTCTTTGATCTATCATCTCAACTTATATTTTTATTATTTGGAAGAAGGTACTGATGCTCCAGGAGCACTTGGCAAATGCTCAAAGTATTTCTTTTATAACATCCTAAAATACACCTTCTAGGGTAGCAGAGAAATTGATTGTAAATTACTGTCCAGTGATTAGAATATTGTTCTTTCTCCCTCACTGACTGATTCAAAAAAATTCTTGAGAAATCAGAGCAGCAAAGAGGTGCTACTCCTTGTGAAGAAACAATCACTAAAGTTCAAGAAATAATATATGGAGAAAATCAGCTTACGGTGTGCAGCCTACTTGGACAAAAGCAAATATATTTGTATGCTAAATAGATACCAATTCTAAATTTCAGGCGGGGAAAAAAACAATGAATGCAGACCTCATTACATGTTCAGAAAGGTTAATTATAGTTCTTCCAAGACTAAAATCTACTTTGAGCAAACTATAAAATACTAAGCTGTCAATTCTCTCTCCAGAAGCTTCTGCCCTGTCACATTTCCTACCCTTTCTTCTCTCCTTAATGATGTAATGAAAATCAAGCAGGCAGCAGGCACACCACTAACAAAGAAATTATTTAAAAAATCAAAATCAAATGCCAAACCAACTAACAAAACACCCCCCACAAAAAACTAGGAAAAAAAAGAAGGGGAAAAAAAAAAGTCTGTCAAGGTTACAAATGGCTATAATGGTTTGGATATTATTATTAAATAAAGATAGATAAGGTCCCAAGTCCATGTTTATGAATGTTAGCACCAGAGTGATTTCCATTGACTTACCTTTAATCACTGTAATCACACCTTGATTCTCCTTATCAGTCCACACCGATAATCTCACAGCCGGTGCTAAATATATTCATTGTCTTTGAAGTGTGTGCACATTGTTCCCCTGTATTTAAGAACAGTTAAAAAATGTTGGGACAGAAGATGGAAAAATAAGGTTATAATAAAGGGGACTGCTTGGCACTGAGAATTGATTTGTGTGTCCAGGGAGCTTAGAAGAGTGGTATTGATGGAGTGATTTAGAAGGTGGTGTTAAAAGGAGTGTGTATTTTGCAAGGGTTCTCACCCATCATATCACTTCTTTTGAGGAAAAGGACAGCTTCTTTTTTATAAGTCCTGGCACCTGAGCATAGCATGTCTGATTGTTACTTGAGACATTCTACCTGACAGACTTAAATAATTTCTGATCTGTTGTCCTGGTTTCTGCTGGGATAGAGTTAATCTTATTCCTGGTTGCGGGTATAGTGCTGTGCTTTGGATTTAGGGTGAGAATAATGTTGACAACACACTGATGTTTTTGATGCTTGCTAAGTAGTGCTTACAATAAATCAAGTTCTTTTCAGCTTCTCATGGCCTGTCAGAAAGAAGGCTGGATGTGCACAAGAAGCTGGGAAAGGCCACAACCAGGACAGCTGACCCAAACTGGCCAAAGGGATATTCCATATCACATGGCATCATGCTCAGCATACAAACTGGGGGAAATTGTCCAGGGGTGATGTTTGCTGCTTAGGGACTTGCAAGTATTTTTCGATTACATCACTTATTTTTCTTTGATTTTATTTTTTTCTCTTTTTTGTTTTTTTTTTTTTCTCATTACTTCTTTTTTTTTTTTTTTGGCGGTGGGCAGTGGTGGTAATGGTCATTTTTGTTGTTTTGTTTCATTTTATTTCAATTATTACACAGTTCTTATCTCAACCCACAAGTTTTCTCACTTTTACCCTTACAATTCTCTCCCCTGTCCCACCGGAAAAGCGGAGTGAGCAAGATGCCATGGTGCTTAGTTGCTGACTGGGATAACCACAACACTTCAGTCCCAGTTTATTATGGATGTGCAAGTAGTGTCATTAGATCCTAGTGGCATCACAATAAAGTCACTAGTGTACTCAGCACACAGCTGAGAACTCTTATTTCAGAATTCAAAATTAGAGTGTTAATGCACAAAGTTTTGTGTACTGCATGATATAAAGCCATATTCGAGGTACGGACATCATGGTCGGTGCACGTAACACACCTGCTGAAGTAACTGGGAACTGTGCACATATAAGTGGCAGGAATCATATGTCCTCAAGATTTTTCTCTTCATGATAAACAATTTCAGCTTCCTATTACAATTCCTGAAAAATGAACTTCAATAGAGTTTGCTTGAAGAGATGGAACATCATAAATACGTATCTAATTTTATTGATATCTGAAGTTTTACATATATATGTGTCTGTGTATGCATGTGTGCCTATTCTGGCATCTTTTTAGGTATAACTCCTTGATTTATGATTGTAAGAAATAGAATCATTTATGCCTGATTCTTTATCTTTAATTCTCAATTTCTTTATAAATAATAAACACTTTTTAACTTTGGAAAATGTTACAATCAGTGCTGCATTCATTTATTTATAGCTCTATGTGGGGTTTTTTGCTGTGATTTTTTTTCGCTCTGCTTTGTCATTGTGAGCACCTAGGGAAAAAAAACAACAAAAAACTTTGAAAAAAATTATAGTAATTCATGTTGAATTCCAGAATATTGAAGTTTAACAAAAAGTGGTTCTTAAAGTCAAGTTCATTAGTGAATGGGGGGTTATGCCACGGAAAATAAAATTTAAATATCCTTTGAATTATTACAACATGCATTTTGACATTATTTTCACCTCTTGCACTATGAAGAATCTTGGTGAGTTTAAAACCTTTATGAAATAGGTATTTGGAGAGATTTCTTTATCTGTCCTTGGCAGGCAGTCAAGATTTGCTTCTACTTCAGCATTTCTCCTTCTGCTAAAGATAGATTTTGATGCTAGAATTAATTCTTTTGGAAGAGGGAAGTTTCATTTAATTTAATTTTAGAATACTCCATCCCAAATTAAAAGCCTTTTCTTTGAGTATTACGTTACTTTTAAAAATAATTTACTTATTTATTATTATTTATTTCTTATGAAGGAGAAAGAAACAAGTGAATATTTTGACTTTTCAAGGACAATGACTTGCTGAGAGAAACACTACCTGTGTTTGGCCAGAAAAAATCATTACACATAGGTCAAAGTGGAGCTGCTAGCAGTTATCAAAGCAAACCTGAGCTGACTGATGCTTAATCTAACATGTCATTCACACACATACACATATATTTATGCAAGCAATGGCTGTAAGGATGTAAGCTGATAGCCCTTATAAAGGGTAATTTAGAAGAAATCAAGCTTTTGCATCAAAGGCCTTATTTATGTTGCATGGCTACAATGTTCATTCTTCATATGTAAATGAAACATATTGAATTCTTCCTGTGTGAGACTGAAAAATGGTAACAATAGAAGTTTATGGCCTTGTGAAGAGAGTTGGGGTGAACCAGAGCTAGTGGGATTAGTTATTTTTACTAGTATGCATGTGGAAATGACAATGTCAGAAAAATATAAATCTATAGTGTTTGATGATGCATTTTCAGAGGCTGCAAGATTTGACTTCTAAGGTTCTGTCTTCTGAAGCTCTTCGACCTGTAATGTAAAATAAGTACATATAATAAGGTTAATGACAGTAATAATTGTGCTTATGTACAGGCTTGTCAAGAGGAGGAGGAGAGGAGGAGCTTGAGAAAGAATTTTAGCTTTTCTTTTAACATCACCTGAAGCAACACATGCTCCCAAATGCACTTCTCTACATCTTGATCACTTTGTATTCTTAGAGAGTCAACAAATTATATAATTCAGCAAGCAGCTTGATACTTGTCAGACTCTTGGGACTTAACCTAGATTTACTGAGCTTTTGGTACATTAAAGACACAATCAGATATTTTTACAAAAGTGGGCACAGGTGAAAAGGAAGCACAGTTCCATGCTGCCTCAAGGCTGTATTTATTGAGTCCAATCTTGAATCGTGTGACTTCTTTAAACGAAATAAGTAGAAGTGATTTTAGATAATGATCCCAGTGGCTAACTTGCTTTAATTAAAGATGTTTTCGAAAGATAGAATAGGGAACAATGAAGAGAAAAGTAAGGTGCAGGTAATTGCTTCAAAGGTAAGCTTGCAAGTTTTTCAAGTAGCCTAACTAAAGCTGAATAAAATTTATTTACTGGATCTTATTTGATTTCAATTTTTATTCCTTTTACAAGTGTGATTTGGCAATACGTTGTTTGTTTCAGGCTGTTAGTTTTAATTATTTCCATCTGACATAAGGTATATACAAAAGTGGCGAAGATCATTGCTGAATGTTTTTCAGCTGAAAACATAATTCAATCTCCAACAACATGAAGCAATAAACAGCTTCTAAAATTACTATGTTTGTGCTTGTTTTCTTCTGTTTGGAAAACATTTAAGGAACAGATAAAGAAAGCTAGCAAAAGCAAGAATAAGTGTAATAAATATGTTGATGTTCAGAATATTGTTCTAGAAATGGTTGCAAGGCTGCAATGAAGTGCCAGTCCTGAATGGTGAAGAGCTTCACAGGAAAAAGCATGTACATAGCTGCTGTTGATACTCTAGCTGTAGCAATTTGAGACACTGCTCTATTCTTTGTGCTCATTCCTCTGATGGAAGTTCTTGCTTGTATCAGTATTGGAAAAAAGGTGTGTGCCAATGTTCTCACCATTAACATTCCGACAAAGGCAATCAGTGATTTTTTTTTTTAATTCTCTGGAATAACAGACAGAAAAATATGAAAATAAATGCAACAGACATCCAGAAAGCAGGCTGTGTGATAGCCACAATTTAATATATGACAGGTAATAAGTTGGGGTGGGTTGGTAGGAGGAGTAAAAAGTTAAGTGAAGTGGGTTTTTCCTGGAAGAAAGAGCAAGGTTTTAGATACAGACTGCCCTTGCGGGGTACTAAGGAAAAGAACACCAAGACTAAATTATTTAAATGAGAAAGTCTACTATGCCAGGCACAAGTGATTGTACAGAAGATAAAGGAAGATGAAGACAATTGGGAGCGTACGCAAGTTTACAAGAGTATATTACTTTCAATGATATGAGACTCTGAGGTTTGGTATGAAGCACAACAGGTAAAAGAGAGAAAAAATAGTGGAAAACTTTAATAAATAGCATAAAAGGAAAGCAAAGGTAAATCACCTAACTTCTTGGCAGAGACAGAAAACTCACAATGAGAGGGGCAATACATGTAAGATTTTTTTGCTTAATTCATCACACTCTTGGAGTATCAGAAAATAACTCCATCAATAAGTGAATATGAACTGAAGTTAGATTAAAAGTTTTCAAAACAATCCAGTTTATGGACAGAACTATTGTTAAGTATCTGCCTTGCAAGTACAGCCCAAAAGTATTCATAAGTACAATTAAATTAGAAAAGGAAGGACATTTTACATACTATACACTTGAGTATATTTTAACTATCTGTGACAACACTTTTTTCTGCTAGAAATATGTGACATTACTACAAAATGATTTACCCAGACAATAGGAAATGCCACATTCAAGCAATAATTAGCAATGGTGAATTATCAAAGTGGAACCATATGTCAGCTCCATTGTAGCCTTCTGCAGGAGAGACAGAAAACAAAACCTGCCTTTCCCTTGAAGATTCAAAAAAGATGACATATTAAGCAACAGGACACAGTTCCCTGATGTATTTCAGATTGCCTGCTTCAGTGTTGTATTTATCATTAATTTTCAGGATGAAACTAGGAAAGGAGAAGTTGCAAGCGCATAGAGGGTCAGAATAAGAGTGTAAGTCAAGTTTCCTATGGGATGCTTCCAGAGGGACTTAATAACCAGTGAATACCTAATTTATGAACAATTATGTCTGCGTATAAGATTGTACGAGTAGAAGTCTGTTTTCATGCATCCTGCTGCTAAAGACTCATTTAGAACTCACTTCAATGTTTCATGTTGAAAAACATTGACTGCAGTTTTAGGGTACTGTATCTTAAAACATTGTCTTTGTATCGTAATTTAACTTAACTTAAAATACTTTACAGAAGCATCAGGCATTTAAAACAACTTATCTAGAAAGTTGGAAATAATTTACAGTTACAAAAGCCAGTTTAAGGGCTCTGCAGATTATATCTATTAATTTTAAGATTCCTGCATGATTACTATATAATCTTATGAAATATTTACAAAATGCTTCAAATCAGAGTTCTATAAAATGTTTTTCCTCTTAACAAAGAAGTTGGTGTACATTGCAAATGGAGACCAGGTGCCAAAGTGGCACTTAATGATATCCTTCATACAAAATAAGAGTGTAGGAAACTAAGTTTTAGTTCTGACATCAAAATAGATGTTAAAAATGCTTACATATGCCCACCAAAAATATTTAAAGGCAGCAGCTATTATTATATTTAGTGATCTCATTTTTTTTTTTAATGACATCAGAAAAAGTGATATCACATTATGCAAAACTAAATGCTCACTCTTTTTCAGCTGAACAGCATTTTTGGACCAATCATCTAATGAAAAGATGGTAAATATTTTTGGATTTAAATGCACATTTCCCAACAATTTCAATCAGAGTTTTAATGTGTGATCTGTTCTCATCTTCTATATGGCAGTTATCTATAACCATCTCCTGTCTGGTATCACAGTCTTTTCAGCCATTTAAGAAAGAGAACTTTCTCTTTCAGGAAACAGAATTAGTAAGGATTTTCACAAACACAAGGTAGGTATCTGTTAGTGTCAGGCCCTTTATCCCCTGATCCTTTCTGCATCCTTTGTAGGTAAAAACAAAGCCTTTACTTTTCTTCAGGTGTCTTGTCACAGAGATCAAGATGCATGGAAAGATACTATTTCTACCTTTTATCTTTCACAGATTGTCTGAGTTTTCTTCCTATATTCATTACTTTGGAGACCATTTTCACCCCATTGCACCTGTTCATTGTAACTTAAAATCCCAGCAGCTCCTCCTGAAACTGCTCCTGATGTAATCTGTTACAGCAGCTTTTTTAATAATTGTCTTTGTCATATCAAGGACAGATAATTAGAGTTTTCATTAACCTTTTTAGGCTGTTGCCAGGTGGGTCATATATGTCATAACAGTGTGGCCTCTCAGACTGTATGTTTCTTTTTCCTGGTAGCCACTGTGGAATCAGTTATGTCAAAAGTTGTGTGAAATGAAAAGGGTTTATTAAAATGAAGTGTGAAATCTTTTAATCCAAGGAGAATAGGAGGCACTAACTTCAGAGAGGTTTCCTCTTTGCTTTGGTAAGGAAGTAGTAATTTACTCCTTGCTCACATCGACAAGCCATTGCAGAATTTTGCTGCTGAAATGGGTCATATCACAGACTGTGCTGTTAGGCATATTGTGGAAGAGTAATGCTATGCCTCATTCCAAGTATCCTTTATCTAGTCCTAGAGCAGAGGTAATCATCACACACCAATTTACTTTTCCATATCAGATTCTAAAATCTGAAAGTCTGATTGAATGAAGGTATAAAAGGTGTAGAATATAAACAATATGGATGTCAACCTATGTCTAATTTCTCTCTCTCTCTCTCTTTTTTTTTTTTTTTTTCCCCTGTTGTCATAGCTAGGGGATATTTTAGCTGAGAGACAGAGAAGCAACGGAGGGAGCATAAGTGAATCTGCTCTCCCTGTTCCCATACCTCACAGATATGTCCCCCTGCAGCTGAATTCCAGGACCGATATCATGAGTGAAACACAATATTTCACTTCTGGCTGTTCAATAAGTTCAGATATGGTTTGGTGTCTAAAAGTCCAATTTTACACAGACAGAAAGAATCACTGACAGAATATGGAAGATTACAGTCTATGACAAGGAAAGAATTACACTTTAGCCCAAAATTTGTAAAGCTGTTCTGAAGCTCGGTGCCCACTGTATCTCTATACAATGAAGAGAATGGATGTTTTCAGAAATGCTGAGTGCTGAATCTTGCTGAACTCACTGGGAAAACTGAGCATTTGCTCCTCTATCGATAATGTTACTGACTGCATGTCTGAAGTGCTGGTTCTAAGATGTAACTAGAGTTTCTAGTCCTTCAATGGAAATGACTAGCTTTAGTGACTACAAAAACAGAGGAAAAAACCCTCTTTTTAAGGAAAACAAGAAATTATTCTTGAGAATGCTTCAGACTTCCACAGTATATTTAGTAAGAGGATAATAGTGTCTAACAATTCTCTTGAAGTCTTCCTAAAAACCTCATTTGTCTGTTACAGACTGAAAGTAATTCTGATTTTTTTGCATACATAACATTAGCAGTATAACAAATAAAATTGTTCTTGTACATATTTATGAATATAATTTTCATTCTGGCTTATTATTTGACAAATTATGTTTATCAGAGATTCAAGGTTTTAAAAAGTTGATTGAAAGCACTACAGCAATTTATATTAGCTCATGCTGTGAGTTTCAGGGGATTATTAAATCATTAAATGATTTTTATAAGTGTCTATGTCTTGCTTTATTAGGAATGACAGAAACATTTGAAATAATGTGAATTAGATTGTGTAGCTTTCCCTGCATTAGGTTCATATCTTTTCTGTATTGTATCATATAACGGACTATGACTCATGCTACTACTTTGAGAAAATTATATTTGCTACTTTCAACTTGATGTCTCCATGTAATCCATTCTAAGACCTATGCTGTCATAACAACATATTGGTTCAGAACAGTGGCTGAAGAATAAGTGCTGTAGAATCTTTCGTGCTACTAGCTTCTAGGAGTAAGATACATTGAATATAATTTTCAAAAAAATACTGTCATTTGAAATACATGCAGACTATGAATATCACATTTAAACACCACTGAGCTTGAACAGATTGCATTATACAATGCATGTCAGATGGAAACCATCTTGCAGCCAACTCTTTTTCGTAGCCTGCACCAAGTCTTACATGCCAGATTTCAAACTGTCCACTTAATTGCGTAGAAAGTAATCTTCAGTGTCCTAAGGTTTCACTTGATTGCAACGTGCTGCCAGGGACCAACTGGAATAGCCTGAATCTGAACTAATAATTTGAATACTGAATATGATCTCTGACGTCCTGGACCACCAGGACTGTTTTCTCAAAAGAATGTGGACCCTTGGGGTGAAGATCCCCTGAATCTTTCTGAGGCACATGTCAAAAACTTGCAAGATACAAAACCCCTGGAGCAAAACTCTTTAAACTGAAGCCTGAGAGTTGAACTGCCACCCTTGGCAGCAGGACAGACCATCTTGATAAACATGGAGGGGCCGAGCCTGATGGCAGCAGGACGGGCCTGTTTTGGCTAGAGAATATGGGATAAACAGATAGACGGTTTCTACACAGAACTTTGAAATCCAGTGCCCAGAGCAAGATCTTTTGCTTCATTAACTGTGAAATTAATGTTAAAGTTGATATGCTAATGAGCAAAAAGGACTATATGCTAAACATATATGACATTTTCCTCCCATATCGTGCCATACTTCACCTGGGAGGGGTGAAAACTGATCTGAAGCTCCCCTGGGCAGGCTGTGCTGATAAGATAGGACAAACACAAAAAGGAGACGATGAATGTACCTGGGGGAAAGAAAATCAAAAAAGAGGTGCTTCTGCTAACCAGAGACCCCTTCTCCTTGTTGGCTGAATTAATGGTGGAACCTGGAGCAGTGACCTTTCCCTCCCTCTCTTTCTTTGTGCCTCATTCTTCCCTCTCCTTTCTCTCCCCCTCTTTTTTTCCTTTCTCCCTTTCCCATTCTTGAGCTATAAGCCCTTCTGCTACCCAGTTATTTATCAATAAGCCTAGCCATACAATAAAAGTTTGTTCACCCATGGACCTTAAGTGCTGTCTCACTTCAAAGGGAACCATTGAATCTGAGTCACTTGTCCCTCCCTATTGGACCTGGACATGACACCTATGTATCATTTCAACTACCACTATGATTTAATCTAACTGCTTCGTTACCTTGACCTAGATGTTTTGAACAGTTTTATATTCTCATTTGATGAGAATGACTACCTTGTAGTGTTCACTGAATACTTTCTAAGTCTTTCAGTAAGAAGAAATAAGATGTTGGTCATTGACAATATTTTTAGCTTCGTACTGGTTCCTCAAACAATAATAATAAGTAAAGACACAGCTTAATATGAAGAGGACCAAATAAGAAATATGAAGTTACATGTAAGAAAAAAGGAAAGGGGAAAGAGAAGAGGAAAGGGGGAAGGAAAGGAAAGCAAAGAAAGGGGAAGGGGAAAGGGAAGGGAAGGGAAGGGAAGGGAAGGGAAGGGAAGGGAAGGGAAGGGAAAGAGGAACAAGAGGAATAGCCCAAACTGAGTTTTGGCCAGTGACGTTGTTAACCTTGACTAAGGGCCAAACTCTCACTCAGTTGCTCACTTCCCAGTGGGACTTGGGGAGAGAATAGAAAAGAAAGATTGCTTACAAATTACTGTCATGGGCAAAACAGTTTTACCTTGGGGAAAATTAATTTATTTCAAATTAGAATAGCTTCAAGTAATGAAGAAAAGGACAAAACATTAAAGCAACACTTTTTGTCCCAACTCTTTCATGCTCAACTTCAATTCTGACTCATCTACCTCCCCCACACCAAGTGGGTCTGTGGTCAGTACACAGCAGTTTCTCCCGTTCCTTCTTCCTCACACTTTTTGCCTGCTCCAGTGTGACCCTCTCCTTCCCCTCCTTCTTCTCTCACCTTCTTTCATGAGATTGTTTCTCACCCTTTCTGTAATTTTTTTCCTTCCCCCTCCACCCTCCCCTTCATTATTTTCTGCCCTTTCTTGAATACATTTTCCCAGATACATCACCATCCTGGATGCTGTGCTTAGCTGTTCCTTGTGGTGGGTCTTTTGCAGCCATCTGTGTCTGGCATGGGGTAGCTCTGGGTTCTCTTTATGGAGGCCACCCCAGCAGCATCTCACTGCCTGGCTTCGGAACTGGTCACAGCCAGAAAAACTCTACCTCATAAAGGCCTCTAACTCTTGAAAAAATTATTTTGGAGTGGGTTTGTGCATAGATAATATTTCTGTTCTTCATCCTCTCTGAATGAAGGTTATGCCTTATAATTTACATTTTATATCCCATAAGAAAATATATTCCATCCAGATAAAACAATCAATAACCCTTTTCTGTTTACTGTTGTAAAGCATCATGCTAGTACTTCTCATTTTATATAAAGAACATCCTAATATTCATCTTTTGAAATAACCATATATAATTTAACCACCTTTCCTGTCTGCATCAAAAATCTAATTAATTTTTTTTTATTTCACAGTAATATCTTTCCATGAAGAATAGTAGCCTTTTGGCCTGGTAATACTCTTAATCTCCATTTTTCATAATAGCAAATCGTGAGAGTCTCCTGACAAGTAAATGATGCAATTAAGGCTACATTTTTTCACTAGGGTCTGTGGTTTTGCTCACAGTTGACATGTACATTTTATGTCACTGAAGATTAAGTATTATAGTCTTTTCCAATGACATTTGTAGCTAAGCACATTAATATTAAAGGTCAATGTCCCTTTAAGTGGATCGATAAGAAACCTGACAGTATAATATATTATCATAGTTTCTTAGCATACCAGGTTTTGTAGGGCTTGATTATCTATTTTCTTCCTCTTATTCTTTTGCCATATAGTGCAGAGACAAGAAAGTTAAAAGAGGATTATTCTCAGTAGAATGGAACAGAATTGTGGTCTTCATACTCCATGGAGTGAATACACTGGAATTTACTGTGTTCCTAAGATATGTAGGTACCTGGGAATGTAGAGAAAAAATAAATATAATTCCTTGACTGAGGCATCAAGAATTAAACTGGATTATCAGTAATATGGGAGGAGGAAACAAGGTAATTTTTGGTTAGATGTTACTTTGTTTTCTAACCATAAGGGCACTCAAAATGATTGTGGAATTTCCATCCTTAGAGGTACTCAAAATAGGAATCGAAAAGGTCTTTGGACCTGATCTAACCTTAAATCTAAAATTAATCTTAGATCTAAAATTAAAGATGGCCTTGGTTTAAGGAATAGATTATACTGGATGAGCTCCAGAGATCCCTGCCAATCTAAACTAATATGAAAGCCTATGATTTTGACAGAAAAAAAAAATAATCAATCAACTAAGTATAGCATGGACATTAAGGTGCTGGAGAGTGTGCAGAGAAAGGCAACTAGGCTGATTAGGGATCTGGAGAACAGGTCATATGAGGAGAGGCTGAGGGACCTGGGGCTGCTCAGCCTCAAGAAGAGAAGGCTGAGAGGAGACCTCTTCACTACTTGAAAGGCAGTTGTAGTGAGGAGGAGGTTGGCCTCTTACCCCAAGTGACTAGTGATAGGACAAGAGGAAATGATGTCAAGGTGCACCAGGCGAAGTTCATATTGGATATTAGGAAAACTTTCTTCACTGCAAGAGAGGTGAAGCATTGGAACAGGCTGCCCAGGGAGGTGGTGGAGCCATTGTCCCTGGGGTGTTCAGAAAACTAATGACTTGGTGATCCTGAAGGTCTTTTACAATCTTGCTGATTCTATGATTCTAAGTAATTGCATAGGATAAATAAGCTTAAAACTTCAACTAAAAGCTTTCTGGCAAAAAGTGTGTCAGTCTGATAGAGTATCAAAAAATAATGCTTTTTTCTAATGCTTTTTGACACCTTTAAAAGATTTAATCAAAACAGAATATTAGTTTGTGCTCATTGTTACTCCTTCTGTAATTCAGGACTGAGTATGTAAATTCAACTAATCTGATTTTTCCCCTTTTTCTGAAAACTAAAGTTTCTCAAAATAACTAGACAACAATTAAAATATCCTGTGTATTCTTTTAAGTAATAAGATACAGATTATATTTTTATAAACTGCTGACAATATTGTTATCAAAGTTTATGTTCCTCTGCTTAAGTGGGGTACAATGTTTCAAGCATCATCAATGACAGTTACTATTATTTTATTAACCCAAAGAAGATTGGAACCAATTTAGTAAAAACATTACCTCAGGTCAAAAAATCTGTCTTGGTTCTTCAAATAATCACATAAAAGTGTGTTCTAATGGGTTTGCAGAGCTCTGCACTGGGAGCCAGAAGATACAGAATCACAGAATCACAGAATCACAGAATAATAAGGTTGGAAAAGTCCAACCATTCACTTACTAAACTAAACCATATCCCTAAGTACTTCATCTACCCTTTTTCTGAACACATCCAGGGAAGGTGACTCGACCACCTCCCTGGGCAGCCTGTTCCAGGCACTCACAACTCTTTCAGTAAAAAATTTTTTCCTAACATCCAATCTAAACCTGCCCTGGCACAGCTTCATGCCATTCCCCCTTGTCCTGTCACCTGTCACCTGGCTGAAGAGACCATCACCGATCTCTCTATAACCTCCCTTCAGGTAATTGTAGGCGGTGATAAGGTCTCCCCTCAACCTCCTCTTCTCTAGGCTAAACAGCCCCAGCTCCCTCAGCCGCTCCTCATAGGATTTGCCCTCCAGCCCCTTCACCAGCCTGGTTGCCCTTCTCTGGACTCGCTCCAGGACCTCCATGTCCTTCTTGTGGTGAGGAGCCCAGAACTGGACACAGTACTCGAGGTGTGGCCTCACCAATGCCGAGTACAGGGGCACAATCACCTCCCTAGACCTACTGGCCACATTGTTTTTGATACAAGCCAAGATGCCATTGGCCTTTCTTGGGCGCCTGAGCACACTGCTGACTCATATTCAGTCTGCAGTCAACCGACACCTCCAGGTCCTTCTCTGCCTGACAGCAGGATGAGGATCTCGGGATCATGGTCTCACCATTATAGGTGGAGATGCCTAAAGTTAGTAATTCAAAGAGTCATGCTTGTAAGAAGCCATGTAAGGGGTGAGTGAAGTGGTAGGATCCATCACCTTGCAAGGTCAAGGCTTTGGCACTGCAGCTTTTGTGCCTTTCCAGGAGGGAAGTGGTCTGGAGTGGCAATACATATATGGTTTGGTGCGAAATTAGTTTCCTGCCAAAAACACTCTCCTAATGGTTCAAATGCAGAGAAATCAGTGGTTTGAGTTCTCTGACAGAGATACTTTTTTTACAGCAGGCATGTAGCGGACCACATTCAAGCCAAGCACTCTTATTCAGAGGAACACTGTTAATTCCATAGAAAAATGGATTAATCCCAACAATTACTGAGCAAATATGGATTGGCCATTGATAGTGATAATAATGAGAAACTCAATCAACCACTAGAGTTAAATCGTATTATTAGAATGACTTCTGCTGCGAACATATGTGACAACTAATCTTGACAATCGTTTCATCAAACTTTTTCATTTTCTCTTAGGAATGACATGTGACAATTCCAAAATTGAAAAGAAAC
The DNA here is from genome assembly GCA_020800305.1 of Porphyrio hochstetteri. Taxonomy (NCBI): domain Eukaryota; kingdom Metazoa; phylum Chordata; class Aves; order Gruiformes; family Rallidae; genus Porphyrio; species Porphyrio hochstetteri. The sequence continues at coordinate 45,780,799 of CM036906.1, read as the reverse complement.
TAATGCAACTCTTACAAGGTTTATGATGGCAGATCAGAGCATCACAGGTTCAATGTTGCAGTAGAATGAAATCAGAACTGATGGTTGTTAAAGAATTTCAATATACTTTGGGTTACTCTAGGCTTGCTTTTATTAACAACTCAGAGTTGCGCTACCACGTTGGTGAGTGCAACCCAAAAGTTATGTTTATGATCTTATATACTCTTATAACACAATTACATAACAAATTAAGTCCCCCATTTTGAATAGAAAGTCCTCCATTTTGGTTGGCTGAAAGTCCATAATTTCCCTTTGTCTTCTTTTCATCGGGTATTGGTAATTACTCAGTCTCGGTTCTGCTTCAGATCTTAGATTCTGCTTCAGATGTTAGATTCTGCTGATCTTGTCTTGGAGGTCACTGTCTCCTCTTCATTTTTCCTAGGGCTTCAAGATTCTACATTAAACATCTAAATTCTTAGAACTTTACTTAACCATAAAATACCTTGTTCTTCTCTTAAACTGAAACACTTAATAATTTCTACCTACCTTAGTCAATCCTTCATTTATAACTATCTACTGATTAACTCAGCTGAGGATCAACTCCTCCATGGAAAGAGGAGTTATACACGGGACACTGAGGCAGCTTAGTATGATTTGAACTTATTGTTTAAAAACACCTGTGATTACATATCTCATAATTAATCTTATTCCTTAATAATAATAATAATAATAATAAACTTAAACTCCAACATATTATTTGTACTAAATTCTATTTTACTTTCACAATGGTAGAAAGGAGCTAGTAGGGATAGCGGTGCCCATCTAGTTTTCATTATTGCAACTTACTTCAATGACAAAACTATATCCTATGAATAGACCTGGGCCTTGTTTTTACCAAGTCTGTTCTTTTGCCTCCCCTATAGTGCCTAGGAAAATATAGCCACTACTAATGTTCAATGTATTTTGAGAATAGAAAATAAGTCAAATATCCTTCCGCTTCTTGTTTCTCTTTGTCTTTCTCTTTTTTTAATTGTTTTTATTTGTATGATTCAAAGGTCACAGACAGAGAGATTAAATATTTTTGTCTTAAAAACCCATGAAGAACTTAGATCTAGATATATTAATCAAAATAAAGAGTACTTTTCAAGAGGTAAACTTATCCGACACTGTCAGTCTCGTTCAAGAAACAGCAATTTGAACTGAGGTTCGTGTTGATTCTGAGTGGATGATTACCTCCTGTAAGTACATGCTTACAATTTACAGCTCATTAAAGGTGTTCCTGTGCTGACCACAAAAGCCCTCAAAAATGATTGGAGAAGCATGACCTAAACATTTATCCACAACAGAAAAAAATTATTAGGTAGTGAGAGAGCAGCACCCTTCTATTTGTGATTTAGGCAATTTTCAAATATCTTGTACCATTAAGACAGTCTTTGAAGGGAATTTATACTTGGCAGCTACCAGCAATTTTTTTATCAAGACTCCCAGTTGATTCGTGGAAACTGCTCAAACAAAAATAATAGATCTTGCACCAATACTTGGCTTCACAAAGTAAGGAATGGTTGTCTTGGAATTATATAGACAGCCCATAATATGATGGTGATACATACTATCAGACGAATACACCGAGACCTAAAATAACAACAAAATGCCATATAGCTATGTTCATTTTAGGTGAAGTTACAAAGATAACTCCTTACTAGTGTTGCTGCCTGTCATTTGTTATTTACTTATTCATTAAGTATTTTCAGGAGAAAAAATTAGTTTGACATCAAAGAATAATTTCTGAATGAACAAAATAATTTTCCAGGACCACAAAGATGACTGATTATGTGCTATTTATCATTCATGCACTTAACTGAGATGTATACTTTAAAATGTTGTTCTCATGCATTTGAAATCCATAATTTGTCAATCACAAAATTTAGATTTAGTCTTTCACAGGGTCTGGGTTTACCACTATTGAGAAATTTCATTCGGTGATTCCTGAACCTTATATTAATGGGCAATTCCATTAATGTAATCCACAAATCATGTATCTGTTTTTAGTAGTATGCATACCGTCATATGAGTTCTCTAAAGATTCTACTTCTGACATGGCAGGGATAGGTCATGTTGGTCTGCCTTTCATTCAAGACTCTTTGTAAAAGAGTCAACCATTGTTTGTACTAGAAGCTACGATATGCAGATCAACCTGAGCCTGATGGTAAAAATGTTCTAGTTAGATCATGGTATAGAGGTATGAAGTTTGTTTGATTGTTTGCTTTCCTTGTCCATCAGGATAAGCAAAGCCAACTTGAAGTGTCTACAGGGATATTTCTGCCATATCATTTTTTGTGTATACTTTTCTGTCCTGTCATTGGTGGAACCATCAACTAAAGATCTGAAGAAAAATATGCTCTAAAAAAAGAATTCCTCACTTTTCAAGTATTATGTTTTAGAATTTAATAAAGACAAATGATTGAGTTAAGACTTTTGCTTTTCCAACATGAATATGCTTGAAAATCAGTTCTTGCTAGTGATTTTTCCTTTATATTTTATCTTCTTTTCTGTCTTTCAATCCTACTACAGTATGCTTTCATTTTTAAATAAGATTGGTAAATGAAATGTACTAATACTAACCACTCCTTTGGCGGCAACATCATTCTTCTTTTCTGAAAAACTGAGCAATATGAATAATATTTTCATCTCCTGGGTAAAAGATAAAGAATTTTCTTTTTATCTTTCATTTACAAGTAAATTCTGCCTTTCTAGAGTTTTCTTCTCCACTTTCGAAGAAATATGTCGTCCCAGCATTTTTTTGAGATTGAAATGGATTTACAAATCCAGTGGTGTCAATTAGAATTTCATTGTCTTGAGCAAAGATCTATAACTATTCCAAATATAAAAACCAAACAGCAGGAACACATTACAACTTCAATACTACCTGATGGTTTCACTGTATTTAGAGCTACACATACTAGTATTCTTAATATTCCTGTTTATCTTGCATTGAAAGAAAATAAATCACATTACAGATTTTTCATCAGATATGCATGCTGATGCTCAAAAAATACAATAATGAGAAAGTGGAATTTACAATGAAGATAAGGAAGTGCAATGTATTGTCTAACAGATGGCTTTCACAAAAAAAGAAAGCAGAGTGGCATGGGGTTTTAGATACTTGATCTCCAGAGGTGCCTACTAAAATTATCTAAACAACAATTTAAAATACCACAGCTCTGGCAAATGAAGACTGCATAAAAGAAAAAAACATGTTAAAAGCCATTGTGTAAACCTGAGCTGAGGGGACAGTGAAAGACAGAAAAAAATAGAAAAAAATTGTGAGAACCCCAGGAATAACATGTTGTCAGTCATCTTGAATGCTGCACAGGCAAAGGTTTCAGCTGGAGAGACAAATGCCCAAAATCCAGGCTGAAATAATTGTGAACTATTCATCCTTTTGAGGAAGAAGGAGGAGGTAGAGAAAGATTTAAAGCTGTTGTTTAAGGAATGTGGGGATTTCAATCCTGATACTTAGTAAGCCATGCTTCTGGAAGTAAGTATTTAATCCATTTACAAAATTTGTTTCTGGATCCAAATTTATCTAGTGCATTAAATAGATAATCCTACCTTAGTCTGTCAAATTTTTCACTGGCACTGAATAGAATAGCAAGTGCTAGTAGATATTTGCAAGTTAATATTTATCAAGATTTCAAAGCCTCCAGGGAATTTAAAAAAATATCTTCTATCACTAAATTACACTTTATTTGGATGAATAAAAATCGGAAATGGTACTTATAATTCTTATTGTAAATACTAAATGAAGCATTAAGAGCTAATTCTAGTCTTACATTGTTTTATTAATAATCTGTTTTATTTAAGCAAGAATACTTGAAGGAGCAGGTAATATACATAACATGCTTTCCATGTGAAACATTGGTATGACTAGGGCAGCTATTTCTATATGATAGAAAATATTCCTGTTTATTAGCAGGTTTATTTTCAGCACATTAGGTGTTTTTGCAAAGTTTTTCTTAGTTTTAAAACACATCTAATTTATGAGGTTTAGAATGCAACAGTGAAGTATATGGACATACAGGAAGGTGATCTTAGGCTTGACAGTAAAAAGGATTGCTGTATATTAGGAATAATAAGAAAGGAAAAAGTAAAATTAAAACAAAGGGATAATGAGTAAACATGAACCCAGGTTTTCTCTTGTCTTTTGAAAAGATGAAATAATAAAATAGATTTATTTAAATAAAAATAATTTTCCACCCTGAGTTCACAACCTGGATTTGCACTGAATTACAGAAATTCAAAACACATATGTAAAATCTCAATACACATAAACAGTGCACAGTTTTGTAAACTTACTCTTTTGCACAGATACCTATGCCTATTACAATCTTCTGGATGCATTCATCTCCAAATTAAAAGTGTTGTGCTCAAGCTAATGTGGTAAATCTTGTGACAGAACATCTGAACAGAATCACCTAATATGTCTAAGTGTGTTTAGTCAAAGCACTGTTCAGTACCTTTTTTCCCAAGCTTTAATACATATTGTGGAACATTTGGTGTTTATATGAAGCTCCCAGTTAATGAATGTTATGAGTTTAATGAGTTCATTATAAAATGAGTGTTTATTGCAATGCATAATTAACAAAGTTTTAGCATTTTGTCTTTAGAAGATTTCTGTAGGAGACACTAGGCAAGCAAGAAGAGGAAAGCATTGTTAATTAAAAAATGTTAAGGGGGTGAGGAAGGAAACAATTACCTACTCATTCATATTACCCTGGGTGGTCCTCATCACCTAGAACACATCATGTAGTTAAGTACATAATTAGTCATCTCACTTTGGCTAAGGACAGTCAAAATATACAGAGGTTTGCTCTAGATTTGCCTTCTGCCTCCATGGAGGCAGGGTAGCCTTTGGTAAGGACAGGGAGGAATGAGGAAAAAGAACTTTCCAGGGCATGCTGAGGTAGAAGAAACTAAACAGCCAGGATTGTACATTCATTGCCGTCATCTCTTTATGAGCTAAAGAAGGACTTAGGTAAGGAAAAAAAAGCTTCCTCAGTGTAGGATTTTTAATTTTTTTTTTTTATTTTTTAAATCCCTGCCTTGAGAGAATATAGGATAGGATAGTTTTTCTTCTTGCTCAGTGGTGAACCCATTAGATATGGGAGTTCTCAGGAATAGATGGGGAAATCATTCACTAAACTAGAGGAACCTGGCTGTAGGTACAATAACTGAAGTTAACAAAAGATGGAGAAGGCTCATATCAAGAAAGAAGAACGGGGACACAGTGTGATTTAGGAATTATCAACTACCAAGAGCAGAGCACTATACAAAAACATGAAGCAGCTTCTGAGAATTTAGGTGGTTGTAAATATTGTTATATCACCTGTAAATCATTTCCTTTTGCATTCTCCATCTTTTGTACTCCTAAAGTATAATTCACTTTATAACTTAGTAAAGATTTTGGGCATTGAGGTTTTGGGTTTGTTTTTGAATTTGCTATTTATTGCTTAATACAGACACCACTTTGAGAACAAAAGGTACTAGCAGTTTCAAGAGCCTGAAAAAGTAAGGGGAATGGTAATGGAAAATCTACAGATTGTCTGACATAAAGCAGGAAAAAATTTTGTACTCTAAAATGAGACTCTGACTAGAGATTAATATATCAGAAAGACACAGGAAATTCACATGGTAGAAGCCATGGAAAAAAAGCAACAAAATTAACTTAAATAGAGAAGGATTCTAAACCAGAAGTGTACATACAAGATGGAATTTGTTGTATAATTGCTGGCACTAATCACTGTGTAGGAAAGGAGGAAAGACAACCTAGGATTGAATGCTGACCCGTGGAGTTGGGGTCCAGACAGGTGATCAGACCATAAAAATATATTATTATTCTCTAAAAAGTTTAGGTTCCAGGGAAGAGGCAAAATTTGAAAAAAAATAGTCACATCCAAGTCCAACCCAGGTCAATCTATAGTTATGTGAAAGTTTTGATTTTCTCTGCTAAGGCAAAAGGAATGCAGAGGGTTTTTTATAAAAGATCTAACCAATGAGCTTGGTTCAAGCAGCTATCACTACTCTGAATGTGATCTAAGGGATGAGTGGGTATCATAATATAACCAAAGCTTAATGCAGTGCATTTCGTCCCTGAAAAGAATAAAAAGACAAATGCATTGTACTTTGGGGGTTAGACTAGATGATCTTTCAGGGTCCCTTCCAACCCCAATCACAGTCTGTGATTCTATATCAATTTGCATGAAGGAAGGCAAAGCAGGCTATGGTTTGTTCTTGCCAAAAATGAAGCCTGAGTTCTTAAATTAAGTTCTTCCAATGTCAGAAAACCCTGATAAGAAGAGAGGGATAAAATATTTGTTTCTATACTGAAGTGTACTTAGCAAAGGAAATATGTAGTCCTAGGAGTTCTTTTGACTACTACAGTTCAGACACTAAGTAAATGAGTTCTGGATTGGTTTTTTTTGGGTATTTTTTTTATTCTTAGACAACTTAGGAAATGAATTACTGATGTCATTACTATTGTAAAAAACCTTGATGAAAAACATTGTTAACCCTGTTGGTGTAGAGTTTCTTTTCAGAATACTGTCTGGGATAAACATTTGGTTTCTGAAGCATGGTTCAGAAATGCTTATCTCATCAAGTAGTTAAATGAGGTTAAAAGTTGTTGCAACTAGAACTTTATTATTGTTTTCAAATTGTTATCTGGAGGCAATCTAATTTCAGGCACAGTGAAGAATGAAGAGACTAGCAAGCCATTTGAGTAATTTTGTGATTCTTGTGCTATACCTTGTATTTCTGCCTAACCCATATTAGGCTGAGATTTGGAAAAAAAAAAAAGAAAAATGTTGCATGAGGTATTTCTCCCTATATTGATTCTACCATTAGAGTTAACAATGATAAATTTGGTAGATGAATGGGACTCTGCCAGTGAATCAGGTTATATGCAATCCCATTTGCCATCTTCTGGTGGGTTTTAAAGCAGTTTAATTTACGTTAGATCAAAAACTTCCTATTGAATTTACTCCAGCAGGGACAGCTTCCACATCTCTTGAGTCTTCTCAATTCTCCATATGACATAATTTCTATTTGTAATGGAAAATAAATATCTTCTATACTCTTTGTTTTTCACAGCAGAGTGGATAATGAAATCCTAGGTTTCCTCCTCACCTAAATTACATTTGTGATGGTCACAAGAGGTAGCAGACAAATGTTCACAACCCAAAAATAAGTTTCAAAGCTAGGGTGAGAACTAATAATTTTAAGAGGAAGAGATGACAGCTGACACAGATTGGTCATCCTTGAGGATAAATATGCTGTTGAGTAAAAAAGAATTCCATAACATTCTCGTGTAATGTGGTTTCTCTCATGTCTGTGTAGCTATTACAATCCTACTGTTTGTTCTTGAGTGGCAGATCATATGAAAAGAGTGGCAATTTTTCTGGTGGAGGAAATGGACAGATAGCTCTCCTAAATGTGAACTACTCAAAAAAAATACTAAACTACTAAAAATTTTCCACAGCTTTAATGTGAGGAACAGAAAGTGAGAGACGGAGAGAAGAGACCAATGTGAATGAATGGGCTTTCTTATACCCACTTGGAGATATCAAATATGTTAACAGTGCTAATCCAATTTCTTGTACCAGGTTTCCTTCAACATCATGAATAATTTTTGAAAATTTTGAACTAGACAACAATGTATAGGAATTTCAATTGCCCAATGAATTACAAAGCTGCAATAAAAATAAATCAGGTGTTTTTATCAGTAATCAGAATAAAAATATTAAGAAAAAGAATAAAATAAAAATGAAAGAATAAGCGCACAAAACCCCACAGAAAATGGGATATATTAGATTACATAAAAATTAAAGGAAGCAGAAAAAAAATCTGAATTTTTCTTCTTTATTACATTTTCTCAATAGAAAGGAAAATTATTCTTCTCATTAAAATGAATGTAGTTTACTGGAACCAGATCTATCTTTAAAAGTGTATTAAAAGTGAGTACCAAGAAAAAAAATATTTCAAATTAACTCTTGTCATTAGATTCTACAAGAAAAGAGTTAAAATTTAACATTTTTTTTTTCAGGCAGACAGGCAGGTGAAAAAGTTGATGGTGGTTTTCGATAAGTTATCAACTTTTCATCAGCCTGACAACCAAAAAGTGGCTGTGAGCATTTTTTTCCCCTATGGTTTATCTGCATGCAAATCAGAATTGTTAAATAAATTTATAGTATTCCTCTCAAACTTTATAAGAAAATTGATAAATTAGACCATTACTTTTTACTCTTCTAGGTCACTTAGAGCTGTAAACATGGGTAGTGCTGTATGAAAGCTTGGTGTGAACAATTCAATCACCTATTTCTATGCATAACCTTTGTTTTAGGAAGAAAATATATTATAGAAATCAGTGTTCTCCTCCCTTTAAAAGACAGCCTTTCTCCAGTTGGATTATGAATAAACAAAATACCCCTGCACTGTTTCACAATATTGTCTGTATACTCAATCAGCTATGGTCATAGTATCTCTGTGAATCACGTTTAGGAGGAAAAAAAAACCCACCAGCAGCTGCTTTTTGCCACCAGAGAAGGGAGTGAGATGTTAGAAACTCATCAGACATCAAGCTCAGTGAAGAAGGGGATGGGGGGGGGGGGGGGAGGGGAGCGAGGTGCTCCAGGTACTAGAGAAAGAGATTTCCCTGCAGCCCATAGAGCAGACCGCGGTAAAGCAGGCTCTCCCCCTGCAGCCCATGGATGATGACGGGGAGCAGAAATCCCACCTACAGGCAGCGGAGGATGCTACATCAGAGTAGGTGGAGATATCTGAAGGATGCTGTGACCCCATGGGAAGCCTGTGTTGGAGCAAGCTCCTGGCAGCAAAACCTGCAGCTCATGGAAACACTGACCCATGCCTGAGCAAGTTTGCTGGGGGACTAGTGACTCTGTGGAGGACCAGGTTGGAGCAGTCTGGGCCTCAAGGAAAGGATCCATGCTGGGGCAGTTAGTGATGAACTGAAGTCCCAACAGGAAGGACTCATGTTGGAGAAGTTCATGGAGGATGGGACCTCATGCTGGAGCAGGAGAGGAGTGTAAGGAATGCCCCCCCTCCCCAGCTAAGAAGGAAAACAACTCGTGAGGAACTGACTGAAACCCCCATTCCCTGCCTCTCCTTGTGCCACAATGAGGGGGAAGAAGGGAGCAAAATCATGACTAGAGTGAAGTCTGCTAAGAAGGGAGGGGTGAGAGAGATGCTTTAAGATCTGGTTGTACTTCTCATTGTCTGACTCTGGTGTCACTTTGTTTGTAGTGTAGTGTAAGAAATTAGATAGTTTTCTTTCCTTTATTCTGTGTTGAGTCTGTTTTGCCTGTGACACTGACTGTGGAATGATCTCTTCCTGTCCTTATCACGACTCCTAAGCTTCTCAATATATATTTTCTCCCTGTCCAGCTGAAAAGGGGAGTGATAGAGTGACTTTGGTGGGCATCTGGCCTCCAGCGAGAGTCAAACCACCACAACTCTGAGCTGCTTTAAGTCTCCTGAGAGGAAGAGAAAGAGGAATTTAATGAAGCAGCATCTATTTACTTCATGTGGAAAAAACAACATAATTGTAAATGTGCATCAAACAATACAATTCAAAGATGCAGCACAAATTTTAATTTCTGGTTTACTGTTTCAGAGTTGACAGGCAAAAATTTACAGATGAGAAAGTTTATTCACATCAATTCATGTTCTGTTTTTGTGGTAAACCTACCTGGCAGACAGCAAACACCCATACAGCTGCTCACTCACTTCTCTCCCATGGATCAGGGGAAATTAGAAGAAAGACAAAAAGTCTAGGGGATTGAGACAATAACAGCTTAATAGGAAAAGAGAAAGCTGATCATGTAAGCAAAACAGAAAGAGGAATTTATTCACCACTACCAGTGAGCTGATAGATGTTTAGCACTTCCTAGAAGGCAGGGCCTCAGCAAAAGCAGTGTGTGGGAAGACCAGTGCCACAACCACAAGTGTTCCCCCTTCCTCCTCCTTTCACTGAGATTTTAATGTTGTGTGGCATGGGATTTCCCTTTGGTCAATTTGAGTCTCCTCCCAGCCTCTTACCCACGTGCAGGCTACTTTCTGGAGCAAAGGGTGGTGGTGTAAATAAGCCCCAGAATGTAGTTCAGCCTTACGCAGTCACGTGCTGACTACCCTCAAGTGGGATGGGGAAATGAATCAGAAGGGTAAAACTGAGGAAAATCATAGGTTGTGATATAGACAGTTTAATAGGCAAAGCAAAAGCAGTGCATACAGTCAAAGCAAAACAAGGAATTTACTCACTACTTGTCACTGCCAGGCCAATATTATTTCCAGGAAAGCAGGGCTCCATTGCACATAACAGTGACTTGGGAAGGCAAACACCTTAACTCTGAATGTACTCCCCCCCTCCTTTTTCTTCCCCTGGCTTTTATTTCTGACCATGCGATACAGTATGGAATATCCCTTTGATCAGTTGGAGCTGGCTGTCCTGGCTGTGTCTCCTCCCAGCTTCTTGCTCACCCTCAGCTTACTTGCCAGTTTTACAGTGAGAGAAACAGAAAAGGCCTTGATGCTGTGTAAGCACCCTTCAGCATTAAGTAAAATATCAGAGTGTTATTAGCAGTGTTTTGGTCACAAATCCAAAATACAGCTTAATATGAGCTCTGAAGAAAATTGACTCTATCCCCAACAAACCAATAAGAGAGCAGGGCAGCGTGGGAAAAAGAAAATATCTTGACATTTTGCAAGAACTGATCAGAAATAGCAAAAAGTTGGATGTATTATTGACCATTTTAGTCACAATTACAAAGTACAACACCATACAGGCTGATGTGAAGAAAGTTAACTTCGTTCCAGCCAGAGCCAAAGTAATTTTTTAATGTGAAATTCTAAGATGTCACTTTGTGGTGATACATTATTCTGCCATGAATAAGCTCCTTTCAGATTTTCACTCTACATATATATATATAAATCATGAAATCTACTCATTCATAGATACTAGAAAGGTGACAAGAGTATGAGATAGAAAAGTTCATCCTATTAATGGAAACTACTGCACTCCTCCTTACCCATCCAAGTGTCATATCCTTCAAGCAGAATGAGTTACGTTGGGATCCAAACACTGCAATAACAGTTAAGGTTATAATTCTCCCAAATGTTGAACAAAATCACAAAAAAGTTCACAAATGAAACTGAAAAATTTAATCAGATGAATAGTAGGGATGCAGGAGAAAAGATAGGGATGACACAAAGACAGAACCAGTGCATATGAACATAACACTTAAAAGGGGAAATTGTGTATTTCAAGTTGCATATTGAGAACCAGATCATGAAACTTACTGCCAGAAACTATAGGCCAGTAAGCAACAGGAGGCCCTGATGAAATTTATCTGGTCAAGTCATTCTTTTATGTTCCTTATAATCTGCAAGTTTAAGGAAGACCTGTGACTAACCCACTGTCCTAACATATAGATACCGTGTAGAACTTCACCAGAGAGAAAGACTATCAAATGCTGGGTTATATTCATGCAGGTCAATTTGGAGCATGACTTCCCATCCCTGCAACATATTGCTGTCCACCACCAAAGCTCAAGATTCAAAATGATACTTCTTCATAAGGACATGAGGACATCTAATCTGCGTCTTGAAAATAACTGAATATTTGCAAACTGCATTGACTTATTTTTGTGTATGCATATGTGTTTCCTTTCTTCTTGTTTGTTTTTTTTTTCCACACTATGTCACAACAACCAGTTATTTGTATATATGATATCCTTACATGAGAATGCCTGCTAAGCTTGAAATAGAAAAATGAGCATTTGCTGGACCGAGCTGTTTAAATTCCAAGAAAGCTCAGCTTTGTCAAGAAATGGTTACTTTCCATCAATTCTTTCTCCAGGAGAAAATTCTGTAATCATCTCTGTCAGTCTTACTGAGACAATGATTTATATTTTTAATGGTGATATTAAACAGGAGTGGCACACTTCACATTCTGAATTACTCATAAAACTTTAAATTACCAGGCAGCACTTACTCTTTATTAAGTATCCCACTGGTAGACTATCAGTACTGCTTCATCTTTGTCCAGTGGCCATGCACATAAATGGAAACTATATTTTTTAACTATATAATTCACTCAGAATGGATACAAAGACCAACTTTTGCATTATTTTAACATAAATAAATCAAATGGAATCAAAGCTACCTTTGATTCCATTTATACATTCTTCAGCAGAATACAAAATTATGCTGAATACTGAAGTTTAACATGAAAGAAAACTAAGAGAGATCAATAATGAAAGAGTTTGAGGTTAGCATGATCCAGTGTTAAGGAAAAGATTACGAAAAATGGTCAAGGATTTGAGCAATGCAAGATCAAAAAGGATCAGAACGAAGGATCAGCAAGGAAATGGAATATATGGGAAGACACAGAGGCAGGTAGCCCAGTAAAATAAAACAAAATAAAATAAAAATAAATTGTAAATGAAAAACTGTGAGAAGAAGGATTATGAAAAAGAACAGAATAGAAAAAAACACTTTAAGTAAAAAAACTTGGAACATTTGAAAAAGTTTTTCAAATGGTAACAGCTCAGCTTTTCTTATTAAAAACCTCAGCTCATTGAAGGTCATCATAAGAAGATCATGAATAATAATAAAAAAAATAAAAGCAGCATATCTGAATCACTTTGAAGATCTTGACCTACACACAATCTATTATTTCGTTAGACAGCTATGCTATGTTCTTAAGGACTATATCACAAATCCAAAGATTGCACAAAACAGCAATCACCAACTGAAATCTGGGTGATCCTTTTGTCTATTTTCTTGAAATGAAAACATTTGAACAAGATTGCTTTAAAGCTGTTGTAATGGAAGGAACAGAGTCTTCCAAAAACTTGAATAAGTTACACAGAAGAATAATACTCATGTTCAGAAGAAGTAAATAAAAGCAGATATAAAACTGTATCGATTGCTTAGTTATGGTTAAGTACAACTTCAGTATTCAGGCTGAACATTCAGTTCATGTGTAGCTTTTCAAGGATAAATTCATCTACCTTGTCCTTCCCTAAACTTAGGTCTTAAAAGCTATTTAATTTTTTTTTTTTTTTGGTAAAACCCAGAAATAATTAAAAACCCCAGTGATACCTAATCTTATTTAATATCAGTGTGAATTTCAGCATTGCTTTTTTAAGTTTAATTATATAATTTTGTCAACCAATGTCAGGAGCCAATCTCCTCTCATTAGCATAGGTTATCAAGCTAAAGATAAGACAGGAGGTCTGTACCATTATTTAGAAGAAATACATTATTCTACATTTAACACGAAGTTCACTTGTCAGTCTCTCTTATCCAATGAAATTTTTAGTTCTGAAACACTGGGTGACAGTGTCTGGTAAATGGTCCGCAGATTCTAAGAGAATCCTATGCTTGTCAAAGAGATTACACTGGAAAAATAAAGAGTTCTAGCTTTTTTAGTGATTATATTTCTAAAGATAAAGCACATTTATACAGAGTAATCTGATCCTTGGAAAAAAACCTAAAATACTACACTTCTTTTGAAGCCATGTATAGAAGCTTGAATTAATTTTGTTGTAGAGATAAATGTAAATTGAGAAGTAGCCAGTTGCAAGAAGAAAAAATAAAATCAACTTTTCTGTACAGTCAGCCTATATAAAGAGGTATCTAATAATCTTTAAAAAATCCTGCATTAATTCATAAAGTGCTTAAACTATAATAAAAGCGGAGAATGACAAATATGGTCTAGAGGTGCATTTCCTGACTTGTCCATCTTTTGTGTTCCAAGTGGAATATACTTTGACTAATTTTCATTTGATATAAATAAGTATGATTGAGGTACTGCCTCAAGAAAAGCTGCTTTTTGTCTTTATTTCAAGACAAACAGGTAACCCTGAAAAAATATAAATAATATTTCTAAAACTATTTTTATATTGTTTAAATTCTACCCCCTAAATATTTTTATATTGTCTAATGTGCCTATTTTCAGCATAGTTTCCATGCCTAGAATAAACATTAAATACAAATAACCAATCAAATCATAAGCATATGTGAAAATATGCAAGGTGTCTTATCTGTTAGTTTCTCATTCAAAATTTACAAAATACTGCATTTCCAGTATCATACAAACTAGAGAGAGAAGAATGTCCTCCTGATCATCTAGTCAATTTCAGGTAAACAAAGTTTTTCAGGCCCAAATGGAGGCCTGTTTTCTATTGTGTTTGTCTTGGATTATCTATAAGCAAAAGTAATTTATCCAAAAATTGAAATAGTTACATATTTCCACTTCTACAATCCAGAGTTGTTTTCTTTCTCCAATTAACAGTGTATATCCTACCTGCTTTTCTTCAACTGTTCATATATATTACATGCAATTTTAACTGATAAAGTCACGGTTTATGCTCTCAAGTGAGACATAGATTCATAGAATCTCCTGAGTTGGAAGGAACCCAAAAGAATCATCAAGCCCAACTCCTGGCTCCACACAGGACCAGCCAAGTCAGAGCATGGGGCTGAGTGCGTCATCCAGAAGCTTCTTGAACTCTGTCAAGCTTGATGCTATGACCATTTTCCTGGGAAGCCTGTTCCAGTGCCCAACCACCCTCTCAGTAAAGAACCTCTTCCTAAACCTCCCCTGTCGCAGCTTCATACTGTTCCCTCAGGGTTCAATCACTGGTCACCAAAGAGAGGAGATCAGTGCCTGCCCCTTCACTCCCCCTCATCAGGAAGCCATAGACCATAGTGAGGTCTCCCCTCAGCCTCCTCCAGGCTGAACAAATGAACATTCTTCCATGTGTTTTCCATTCTGCTCTTATTATACTTCTAAATGCTACAGAATTCAGAAGTAATGTCTTGTTTGCATTTAGCTAGGACTTACCTATATATGTCATTCATTGTTCTTACTGTCCTTAAAGGTTTTCTAGTGGCAGCATAGGTTTTTGTTCTCCCATGACACTCCAGTAAATCCAGCAACACTTTCCACCTTGTGGACTAACAGAAGGACGGGAACCTTTGAGAATCTCCACTGTTATTCTGAATGGCAATGCAGTGTCATCTCTTGGCTTCTTGGATTTGCACTTCAATATACTAGAAATTAGAACAATTATTTCTGGTTATCACAGTAACCATAGTGTTTACAATAGATAAATGGGTGGAATTATAAATTCATTAGATAGGTAAATATGGTGGAATTATAAATTCAACATGATAGGGCTGAAATATAATCCTGCAATATTTATATCAACACAATATTTATATTGTGTATATAACTAATCAGTATGTTTTTATTTTTAAAGGGTCATTATTAACATAGATGGAGGAGCATGCTTCAGTTCTCCAGTTACATACTACTGAGACTTTTCTCATGTAGAAGACAGTATGAAAGGAAATATTCTCATAGGAAGGTAAAAGTGTGTATTTTAAGTTTCTTACAGTACGGTAAGGAATAATATGCTTTAATCAAAAAATATTGATACAAGAATGATGTCATAACATTTGTGTTCTGATTCAAAACAGTTGAAAAATTAGTGTTTGCTGGATCAGCAAAACTAGCATACAGACTCATAGAATCATCATGGTTGGAAAAGACCCTCAAGATCACCAAGTCCAACTGCAAGTACTGCACCACCATAACCTCTGAATCATCTCCCAAAGTGCCACATCTACCAATTTTTTTTTTAACAGATTCAGCCAGAATAGATTCATTTTCCAGGAAACAAAGACTTCAACATCTAATAGTCACATTACAATCAATTGTAATTCTCCACCTCCTGTGGACTCAATTCACTAAAAGAAAGCCAGTAGTAGATGTTAATGATGATGAACATTTTAAGTATATTTAATCTTTGTTAATCAAATTAAAGGGCAACATTGATCATGATACTATTAAAGAATAATAAAACTGGTCTCCTAGCCAGTTTTAGTTTATTATTCAAGTTAAAATTTCCAGATATTAAAGTAAACCTAAAGTTATATCTCTTCTGTATAAAGATATAAATGTCAACATTTTATAGCAAGACACTATAAAACTGCCTAACCAAAACTGGCGGTAACAGCTTGTCAGTGTAAAATATAGTGTAGTTAATCAAGCTAATAAAGGTCACATTTAAGGAAGCAGGGTAAGCAGCATTAGTGATAATTAACATTTCAGTCAACATAAATTTAACAATTAGGAAAAGACAATAAAATAGCTCAACATATTTCCCTCCAATCCCTTTCATTAAGAGCAGCATTTGTTTACTGCTTTTGTGGTTTATTAAAATTGAAAAGATCAAATCATGACATTATAGGAATAGAATTTTTAGAGCTACGGATGTCTAAAATGGGCAATATTTACTCAAGAAAATACTTTTCCTCTCATGTTACGACATTTCCATAACAACGAAAAGTAGCCGAAATTTCAAAATTCTCAAACAACTCCTTTAAAAATGTAAAGTCATGGTATTATGATAACAATTATGGTAATATACCACACTGCTTCAGCACTACACATTACTGGATTTACAGTAATGAATAGAGGGCTATATTTTGAAATTTTCAAGTGCAGAGTGTTCATAGCCAAAGATAAATATGTTATGACAAAATATGCAGAACGGGGTATATATATCATCAAAATGACAGATTCTAGCCATGGTCATGATATTCTGACTCATGTTGTAAAGTTCAGTCAGTTGCACTGAGATCAGCGCTCATGAAGTAAAAGGTTATTTTACAGAAGTGAAGCATCACAAAATAGTTAATCCTGAAGTGGCAAATTGCCAGGCTTCAGGCTGTACCTCTGGCATTAATTATTGCCACTATCACAGCCAGGAAATGACCTTATCACCCCAGCTGGGACTGAGCAAGGATTAGACATGTCACATTCTGAGGTCACAATTAGTATGGTTATTAGCAGGGTAACACCTCAGGGAGCCACGTTGGGTAATTTAGCATTACTGGAAAGAAGCACAAGATTTCCTACTGTGGAATCACACTGTCTTGGACAGTGCTAACCAAAAATTTTTAATAAGGTTGTATAATGATAATTTGCAGTTCATATTAATTGTCAAAGTTCCTTAGTCCAAAGCCATTGTTTATAAATCTATCTGACTTTAATAGCAATTACACTGATTCTCATTTCCAGTGGCATGGCAATGTCACACAGAGTTAGCAGCCCATGATTACCTGTTACAGGAAAATATAACTAGATATGAAATTTTAATATTACCATGTAGACATTATTAATTATATACTCTGGTCTGCATAAGATTTCTGTACTTTAATAGGCATTTTTCAGAGTTAAAAACTCTGTAATGTCTTTGAAGGTTAAACTCAATGATCATCTCAAAGTCTAAAGGAATTCTAGTTTCTTTGAGTTTCCAAATCCTTTTGTAAATAGTTTAGAAGTTGATAAAGATGTTTTGGGTACATTGCCGGTTTAATAATCTTGAAGGAATTATTCAGAACCTTGAAGGGAAATTATTCTAAGGTTCAAGTTTATCTTAAAAGCATAGAGTTAGAAAAAAAGAGTTTGGAAATGGTAAATTGTTTTCTGTCTTGCAAAGGGACAGTAATAGTG
Source organism: Porphyrio hochstetteri (assembly GCA_020800305.1). Lineage (NCBI taxonomy): Eukaryota > Metazoa > Chordata > Aves > Gruiformes > Rallidae > Porphyrio > Porphyrio hochstetteri. The sequence continues at coordinate 45,763,218 of CM036906.1, read as the reverse complement.
GAGTGATGACCTCTAAAGGAAGGCAAGCTACCAGTTAATTTCACATGTAAGACATTACAGTTTCTACACAGATGTCAAGAGCTAATGAAGTACTTTAAGTCTGACAGTACAGGAGATGAAGAGGAGGGTTTTTTTGCATTAGTGTCATTTGAACATCTAAATGTGTATGATTAAAAGGGACACGGGAAGGCAGAAATGGGAGCATCCCTCTAGCTCTGTTCCCCAGACCACACATCGAAAGCGGAATATAAAACTTTTATTATTATTATTATTATTATTAACTCTTGCTATTGCCATACCAAAGCACAGCTAACTACATTGCTTTGTCTTTGAACTAGGTCCCCAAATTAGAAATTCTAAGTTGTTAAACATCAAACTTCTAATACGCAAATCTAATGAAAAAAAGAAAAATGTGACTGTTTTGACATGGTGTTTTCCAGAATGTATTAAACCTTATCTAGCTGTTCATGATTAAATTCTTCATCATCTTATGATTCAAAATATGAATATGAGTCAGCAGTGTGCTCAGGCGGCCAAGAAGGCCAATGGCATCTTGGCTTGTATCAAAAACAGTGTGGCCAGTAGGTCTAGGGAGGTGATTGTGCCCCTGTACTCGGCATTGGTGAGGCCACACCTCGAGTGCTGTGTCCAGTTCTGGGCTCCTCAAAACAAGAAGGACATGGAGGTCCTGGAGCGAGTCCAGAGAAGGGCAACCAGGCTGGTGAAGGGGCTGGAGGGCAAATCCTATGAGGAGCGGCTGAGGGAGCTGGGGCTGTTTAGCCTAGAGAAGAGGAGGCTGAGGGGAGACCTTATCACCGCCTACAATTACCTGAAGGGAGGTTATAGAGAGGTAGGTGATGGTCTCTTCAGCCAGGTGACAGGTGATAGGACAAGGGGGAATGGCATGAAGCTGTGCCAGGGCAGGTTTAGATTGGATGTTAGGAAAAAATTTTTTACTGAAAGAGTTGTGAGGGCCTGGAACAGGCTGCCCAGGGAGGGGGTTGAGTCACCTTCCCTGGATGTGTTCAAAAAAAGGGTAGATGAGGTACTTAGGGATATGGTTTAGTTTAGTATGTGAATGGTTGGACTTGATGATCTTAAAGGTCTTTTCCAACCTTGTTATTCTGTGATTCTGTGATTCTGTGAAAATATGGTTTTTTCTGCCTTGGCCCTTGGTTGTTGTACCCTTCCTCAACTGTTTTTAGGAAAACAACACTGTTTCTTCAACATCTTCATCGAATAAAAGTTTATAATGAAATGTTAATGTTACACAACCCTATAAAAATGAGATGATACTTGAAATAATATTTGGACTACACTTTAAGTAACAGCATTATTTAAAAGTACATCAGTAGCTGTTTATTTTCATGTAACAGGTCATGTCTGCATTTCATCACCATATTAAGTAATAACCCACCTGAAAAAAACAAAACCAAAAACCCAAACAAGCCATAAAGAATAGTATTTCACTGAGATTTAAAACAGGGGAGGAGAAAGATTTACTTTTCAAAAATGCTATTAAATCGGTCCATAGTCGGTAGTTTTGTAGCAGGTAGATTTTTCAAAGAAAAGATTGCATTTTGCAGGGATCATTTTTTTGTGTGTATGTGAGGACATTGTTTGGTTGGTTTGTTTTGTTTGAGGTGGAGCTTTTTGGGGTTTTTTTTGTCTATTTTTTGTGTTTGTCTTTTTTTTTTTGATTTTCAAAGATTAATTCCAGAACCTGTTGAGAATTTGGAAAATTAATTTTAAACTTAGCAACAGTAATTAAGAAGATGATGTGAGCTGCCAAAAATTAAATTCTTCTAATTGTCATATGAGTATTACCAAGTTTTTGGAGAAAATCAATGTCTGGATTATTCTTCTCAAGTAACTGAATTTAAAATAACGTTCAGTTATTCATTTATCTTCATCTTTTAAATAGCTGAAGTAAGAAAAGGGTATTTATCTCTCTGTTAATTTTGTGAAAATATGAAAAAGACTGGAAATCCGTTGCTCACAGGAGCTGCCACCTTTGTAGGAACTCCTGACAAAATAGACTTAACCCATGCTGTAAACAGTATTTTGAGTGAGGTACACCACCACCTATGTCTTTAGTTCTAGGTCCTTGTCATGTCCTGTCATCCAAGCTGACATGAGGTGAGATTCTGATGACTAGAAGTTAACGTGTGGAACCAAAAGCACACCTTTTTACATGGAGCATTCTCAGTCCTGGAATCTGCTGACATAAACAAAATGCATGCCCTCTTATTGCAAACCTTAAACAATATCACTTTTATTTATTATATATTGTGTCATATACAACTGAACTGTACTGTGCTCAGCACTCACTTGCTTTTCTAATGTTGAACTTCCGAGCAATCGATATACCTGCCCACATCTTTTCCCCATAGAAATAATGCATTCAGCAGATCCTCCTTGGTCTCCTGGACTGAGAACTATGACACACTCAGACATTTCCTGGTCCACTGCTTTCTTCTTCAGCCTCTGCTGACCTGGCAGGCAAGACAGATCTCCCCAGAGAGAGCACTCAGAAACACCTAATGGGATTAGTTTAGGCTTCCCTAGCATGACCTTCTTTTTGTCTGCTGAAAAAAATGTGGAGCATCATGACTTTCCTCTCCAGCCTTTTCCCAGCTCTTGAAAATTGTTAAATCTGAGTCTCCAAAACAGTGTTTTCTGGGGGTAGGGGGTGTAGTGTGTCTAATATTATCTCCTGATTGGACAGTATAATCTGTTCCTACCAGCTCGCAGCTTAGCAGGAAGGATAATTTGACTGGGCCTTCATGAGAAACTCTATTCTCAACAACTGCTTTCCTTATGTGCTTTAATTCTCTGTATTTATAGAATTACTCCATTTTGGCACATAGTTTAGGCTTCAAATGCCTATTACAACATATACAACTGAAAACCAGCAGGTGCTTCACTGCACAGCCAAAGTTTTAGGTGATAAACAAATGCGTTTGCCTAGAAGCATGGGGAACTGTTATTCACTTCTGTTCACAATGAGTGTATTACAGATCAGAAAGAACAGCATCTATATTCTTAAATGTATAGTATAAGTGAAATAATAAGAAAAATGTTAATGTTATATCAGACAGAATAAAGATAACTGTGATACCTTTTGAATGGCTGAGAAATGGTTAACACTGCATATACATAGGCATGTATTAGTTCCTGGTGTCTAGATCAACAAGAATCTTCTGTCTAAATCAACCACTTTTCCCATTATCCATTTCTATGTTTTTCATACTACTCCTCTAAATCGTGTATGGCTCATCTATTAATATCATTGATATGATATTAACGATATTGATATGATATTAATGATATAATAATAACTGGTTTTCCAAATTTAAGTTATTGCTATACATCACCAGCCCAGTGTAGTTCAAACTTATCAAACAACTGGTTCATTTGCATGATATTTAATATATTCCTTGGTGCATGTCAGCAATGACTTTATCGAAAACTATAATTTATCTAATGAAAATTATTTACTTTGGAATCGGGATTCACACTGATGAATCTTACTTGATCTTATTGGTAACAAGAAAAAATAAAAATAAAGTACTTTTATTTTAGAACATTTTAAGTAATAAAAAAAATTAAAATTAACCAATTGGGTCTTGTAGATGTTAGGGTACTTGTTCTAAAATGTCCTTACCTGCATTGTATCACAAGAAACACACCAAGAGACAAGGTGTCTGTTCCATATGTCCACCTGAGAACAGTCTACATGAATCAGTTGCTATCTCCAGATTCATCATCTGTTTCAACAGCTTTTTAGTGAACAGAAGCTTAACCAGGCGGACACTCTTGACTTCCGATTCTTTCTCTTGAGAGGTTTAAAGAATGTCAAATGGTGGGAAATAGTTATAAGCAAAAAAAACCCCACACTCATAAGCAAGCAATCTTTTCATTGGTTTCAAAAATGCTATAATTATTAGCAAGCAATAGAAAGAATGGGAAAAAATTAGTAACATTTTGTGTGTTCCATTTCCTCATTAGCTATAGGAATCTGAGGGATAAGGTCAGACTTCTGTTCCACAAACCTTGTGTGTGTGTTTTGAATAATAAGCTTTGCTAATGCTACTTGTACAGTTTGGTCCTACACCTAAAAAGAAAGAGACTTTCGTCTGATAGTCTTCTTTTCCCACATTTCCCAGCCCCAAGTATCTGAACATCTCTTCCAACCTTTGTCATGTCTGTTCTTTCTTCTTATTTGCAGAATGTTCATTCCAACCAGCAGTCTGTAGGCTGATTCTCCTATCTGTGGCCAACTGTTTAGTGAAACTAACTTCTTGGTCTGATCATGTATTTTAAGATTAAAAGTCTCTTTTTGAACATTAATTTCTTTAAAAAGCCATGTGTTTTTTGTAAAGTGGTTATACAAAGACACTTCACAAATCAGCAGTGCTCATAAATTAGTTTTGTAACGTGTTAATCAAACCCAGAAAACGGTCTTATAATATTCATGCTGTATTTTGGCAAGTTAATTTCCTCAGCAGTGGTCAAAATTGTATATAGGTTACTTATATGGTATTTTAGGAGGTTATCTTTTCTCATTTCTGTATATCTCCTTAACTGTAACTAAAGTGGCAGTCATTGTAATATAGATACACAAGCTTTTAGGAGTAATACTCAAGTGCTTTGCTCATAGTTAATTCTGGTATGCTTCTATGTGATAAATTAATAAATATTTTGAACAATAAAGCCTACAGAAGGAATGTACTAATGCATCATAAACATTTTTGGAAAACAATTATAAAGTTTACTTACTTTAAAAAATCAGAATAAGAATTTTGATACTTTTTATTAGGAACTGCAGTGTAGTATTCAGTCGCATATGAGAAATTTCCAGAACACGTCTTTCAGGTAAAAGCAATATAAAATTAATTTTAACAGTAAAATGGTACCATTTCTCTATGTGCAAATTCTTCAAATGAGAATCCACTTAATATATATTTCATTTTTATTTTTTTTCTTTTAGTTCATGCACTAACTGTTCTATATTTTAGGATTACATATTTCTGTAGAGCACTTCTAATAGAACACTGTTGATAATCTTCAACATCCAGAACTCAAATAATTTAAACATGAGTGTCAAAACAGAGAGATATTAATGAATTGAATGATAGTAATATATTCTAGTGTTTATCATTGTAATGCAATGCAAGTAACAATTTTTTCTGGTAGCTTCCATGCAAACATGGTGGTATCACAATGTTATCTGGGTTTATTTATAATATTTGCATTCTCAATTCCTCCAATCAGATGTAATAATTTAGCCAGGTTTCCTTAGCAATCATATAATGTTTTTTGAGAGTTAGGGAAGTTAAGTATTGTCAGTGAGAAAAGAAGTTCAGTGAAACTCAAACTCACTTTGTCATAGTCCGAGTATTCAGATGAAACAGATGAAACTCTGCTGCTGGAGCATACCTTTGCTTTTACTTTGAAGGCAGTGACAGAAGGGACAGGGCTCCACAGAAAAGCCTGGGATCTTGCCCAGAATGAGCTGAAATACAATCAGGTTTGGAATCAGACAGCCTGAAAAGTGAAACTGAAAATGCTGAAGTGGGAATCTTTTCAAACAGATGTAGCGAAGATTACATGGGTGGTCTGGGGAATTGCCAAGGACAAGGTCTGAGACAGCAGTGGGAGATCCTCTTCAATATCTGTGGCAGCTTCCAGAGGCACAGCGCTGCTTGAAGATGTTATGCAAAGTTATAATTAAGGTCTAAGGATTTACAGTTTTAGTTTCAAAGTAAAGCTATTAAGAGTATATATGAATAAAAGGACATAGGAATAAAGCAAAATTATTACTCCTTCTCTGCTTGCTATGGCCCTTATGGTTCAAAAACTGTGGTCCGATACATTGCTGCATGTAAAGCAGCCCCCATTAAAATCTTTCAATGTTCTCCTTGCAGTTTATTGCTGCAGTACTTAGAAAGGTGAACAAAACCTCAGAGAAGTCTAAGGAATATGTTAAAACAAGATAGAGTCTCAGATGTATCAAAATATCTATGTGTTCTTAAAATGGGGAACAATTCTTTCACTCTGGCTTCTTTAAAAAGATTCCTCCCTTAATAATCTCCATTAATTAGCTTTGATTTAATTTTCTGAATGGATCTGGGAAACTGCTTTTGTTTGTTTTATTCATTTCAGTGACAATAATATTTGCATGCACCTTATCTTCCCAGAGCAGCATGTCTTCATGTGCATCTGTTTATAATTAATATTTCAGTGCAAATTCAAATCAACTCATTTCTACAGAGTGTACTAATTTGTGTGGTACTACTACAAGCTACTTTAAAGGGGTAATACCATGTTTGATTCCCTGTGGTACGCTGAAATAGTCCAAATTCAGATCCTTCCATCTGCGTGATTTCTGAAGTCTGTAAAAGTTATTTAAAATGTTAAACACATTACACAAAAGAGACTATAGTTAACCTATGGATGAAATGCTGACATCAATATAACAGTGTAGCTCAGAACAAAACAGTGCATTTGGAATGGAAAGATATTTTCCATTTCAGGCTTTTTGAACGCTGAATCTATTTCTATCTTTGGTCACAGCTGAAATGCTTCTAAAATTCATTTCAGGAGGTATGAGGGTGTTCTGAAACTTGTTGCTGATTTTATAAGGGTTGGTGCAATCTAACTGGGTGACATCATTCCTGATTATGTGAGAACAAAACAACGTCATTTTAAATAAGCGGTCTGGATATGATGTGATTACTTGCATCTCCAATTTCTTTATGCAGTAAAAGTATCATGCTAACAGCTGGTGCTGTTTCAGTACTTGTGCTTCTGATTTCATCTACACTCCATGAGTGTATAAGGAGTGCATAAGGAGAAGTAAAAATGAGATAAGGGCCATTCCAATTATAATATGATGATTAAAATGAGAAGTTATCTATTAATATTTTTTGGCAAGTCAGAGGTGAAATTCTATTACTTCTTTGTAATCTAAGAATATTTTCAAGGACAGTTTTGCTCATTCAAATGCTCATACATGAAGAATTTCAACAGCAGAGACACATTTTCTGAGTAATTAAACTGAGTAAATAGGATATTATTGTGGGTTCAGGGTTTTTGTTTAGTTTGTGAGGGGAGTTACAGATTTTAATTTTTTTCCTTCCCTCCCTATTCAGATATAAAAAGCTATTGCTGTTTGCTTGCTGCAGAGCATCAGGGCTTACTACAAAGGATGTGCCAGAATGAACCTGGGATCAGCTGCCAGTATCGAATTTTGCTGTTTGTCAGTTTGTGGAGCTTTTCTTACTGGCTACTTCCATTTATTTTATGTACAGATTACCAGGAGCAGTCAGTGAATAAAAAAAAAAGAAAAAGAAAAAAAAAAGAAAAATAAAAGGGAAAAAAAGATAATTTTCTGAAGGACTCACAAGACAGGAGAACAAATAATGATTTTTCATTAAATGAAAAACTGTTCAGTTACATCACATTCCCATGAATATGCTATGGACTAAAGGATGTACAAACAGGTACTTGAGAATTTAGTGAGCTAAGTGAGCTACAGTAGATTGTAAGTGTGAACCTACAAGCATTATGAAATATTCCACTACTAAGTAGTGTGATAGATGCAAAATTGCCATATCTACCTTACGGTTTTGGTTCTTATACCTCTATTTCCAGTATCAGTTTGCATGTGTTGCTGGAAAGTTAAGCAATTCTGTTACTGTTGTATCATGCATTTTGGTGATTTTTCTTTGAAAATCCTACTGTGAGCAAGATTTAAAATTTGACAGGTTTTGTCATGTTTTTAAGGAAAATCTTTATTCATATAAAATAGAGTACAAGTGTTCTGAGAAACAGAAATTGCTGTAACTTAATTTCTGATGAATGTTTAAATATCCTTTTAAGAGCTCTGTTGTACTGTGCTTTCACTTTAAAACTCTTGAAAGTCTTCACCTTCAGTGAACTAGATTTCGAACTTTTCCTTGCTTATTCTTTATCAGAAATATATCAGGTGCAGAAATTCACTCATATGAGAACTGAATCTACTTTCTTCACATTCCTATTCAGTTTGGATTCACTTTCCACAAATATATAATCAAGCTGTACTGGTATAAATGAGTACAAAAGTAAAACTTCATCTCCAGTTTTTGCTCTCCCATTGGCCTTCATGATATCACCATGAAGTTTCTCTTCTCATTTTTATTATATGGTTTCGATTTTTGAAAATTTTCCTTCAACACTTTACCTTACCTCAGCAGTTGAATATTTTATGTTGGTACTGAACACTTATAGAGTCTAAATATAATTCAGTCAAGTAATCTTGATATTGAACAGTTATGCAGAACTATCCAAGCTACAGCTGATGTGATTTGGTAAACGCTTATAACACAGTGCAGAACTGGGGAATGTGCCAGATCACATTGGGAGAGAATACAGCTTATAGGATTCTGTGTCCAGGCCAATAAACTGTGCACATTAGAGTTTCATTGCTTTTCCCTGCATTTTCGGTTCTGAAAATAGCTATCCTGGAGCCAATTTGTCTGTGAGTACAGACACGTGCTAAATTATCTCATAATAAATCAAATGGCAGATTAATTTGAGACAACTGCAATTTTTTTTTTTCAGATACTTTGCAGAGAGACTGCACTTCTTAAAAAAGCTAACTGTCATAAAACATATGGTCAGATTCTGTTATAAAGGTCCAGAGTCCATAATATTATGCGAACTATGCTTCACTTTTCTAAGCATCTGATTCTAGTTTGAATAAAGTGACATAAATGTGGCTTATTTTTTCATATGTTTAAAGATGGCTCCTGACAATAATCCTTCCCATGCATTTTTAAAGCACCAGGTACAATTTTTGAACCCCAAATACTTAGCTGCACAGTAATTATTTCTAAAATGAATGACAACTGCAAGTCTGGAGAAGAAATGCTTTAAGAGACAAGCTCCAAGTTTCTTGATCAAATTTACTTCATGATAAACCAAAATTCCCGCAGTTGTCAGTAAAGTTGAAGTAGACTGGTAATTATTTAGAATGGTAATAAAGTAAATCTTGCTGGCAGATTATTTCTTTTCATTTTCCCAGCTGTGGATAGTGCAAAGTTTTAAAAGTAATCTATTTTTGTCCAATTCTGGAAGTACAGATTAGTTTCTGCCAAGACTGTTTTAATATAGTAACTTATGTCATAGATGAGCTTTTACTCAGGGAGATTTTTCAGTTGCTGGAATTTAGCTGAATTTAAAGGAAGAACTATAATGATAAACATATTTTGCTTGTATCATATAATTCCAAGGAAAGAATTTAAATACTGAACTGGTAATAGTGAGAGGAAATATTTTTGGTGCAAATGTTGGTGAAGCCAGTGATTAAAAAATAATAAAAAATCACATTTCATTTTGGACCTGAGAGAATCAGAGATCAACAGGGTAGATGGTGCAAAAAGAGCAGTCAGATAGAAAAGCAACAGATGGATACCACTGAAAATATTTCAACCTGAAAACTTTGTAAATCAGATATTTTTCTATTCAAATAATCACTAAAATTATCTGAATTTCTAACTAGTTTTAAAAGTCATAATTATTTTGGAAGATTTGTATAAGTTTCTATAGCTTACCTCCTTTTACACAAAAACAAGATTAATTTTAAGAGGTAACCTGGAAGTTTGGTGTGAAGGAAACATATGAAGCAATATTTCACTTTGCAATGAATTAGAGATGGGAAGAGGCTGTTAGATTAATTTCAAAAGATATTATGTTAACTTTATCTGCATTTATTTCTGTCAGATTTTGAAGGTAATTTTAGGGAAGTATCATTATTTGTCTAATAAAATTTCTTTTAAGGAACATAACACAGTTCTTTTTTTTCCATGATTTTATATGTGATTTATAGCTGAACTTTGTCACCTTAAACTTCCAGATTATGGACCTACCACAAACTGAGCTTGAATCCCTTTATGAATGGCTCAGCCTGACTCATCATACTGCAAAGGACATGTAATTTCAGATGTCTCTTCTATATAATGTAAGAATTTCTAGTTAACTTTATTTTTTAAAAAAATCTTCCTTATTTTTATTTAAATTTATTGCTATTTGGAACAACACACTGGTTTGTGCTTCCTCCATGAAGTTCCTAGCAGTTTGGGGAACTTACTGCTTCCCCATTCTGCCTTCTCTTGTCTTAGTAACAGGTAAGTAACACATGAACCCAAATGGTGTGGAAATATTAAATACATGTGTCTCTTGATGGTCAGGTTCTCCAGTGTACTATGGCACACATCACTGTGCTCTTTGGACAGGCTGTGTACACAACACAATCTTGCCAATGTAGATCTAAGTTCAGGCTTTTTATCACTGCTTCTATATGGAACCACTAGTCGGGTCATAATCCCAGGCTGATGCAACTCTGGGTATATCTCTTTCTGATGATGCATCTTATTTCCGAGGCATCAATAGGAAGTTCTGTCTGAATGTGAGAAAAGCTTCTTCACCCTGAGACAATAGGCTGTAACAAGCTGCTCAGAGAGGCTATGGAGTCTCTCAGAGATACAGACTCACCGGGACACAATCCTGTACAGTCCTGCTTTAATAGAAGGGTTGGACAGGCAGGTCAGGTCCAGCCCTCTGCACCAATAACAATATCTTCATGTTGGATCTGGGGCTGACCCCATTCTACCCATGGCGAGGAGCCCCTGGGCCAGCATGCTGACTCTGGGCTCCCACCTCCCTGTCTGAGCCTGTCCTGAATCATGGGACCACCATGATGGCAGCCCTGGCCTATGGGTCTCTTCCAGGGGGTGCAGACCTTCGGGACCAAACTGCTCCAGTGTGGGTCACCCACAGGATCATAAGTCCTGCCAGCAAACCTGCTTCTGCATCTGCTCCTCTCTCCACTGGTCCAAACGTCCTTCCAGGAGTTTTCTCAAGCATGGACTTCCCATTGGGTCACAACCTCCTTTGGGTGCCTCCACCTGCTCCAGCATGGGGTCCTCCATGGGATGGTATATATGTTCTCCATGATTAACCTCCATGGGCTGCAGGGGAACAGCCTACCTCACCATGGTCATCTCCTGGAGCTGTAGGGAAATCTCTGCTCCAGCGCTTACAGCACCTCCTCCCCTTGATGTTCATCAACCTGCATATCTGCAGATTTGTTCCTCCCACATATTCTGCACTCCTCTCTGGCTGCAGTTACACAGGTTTTTTTCTCCCCTTTTCAACTATGTTATCCTAGAGGCTCTACCACTGCTGCTGATTGGCTTGGCTTTTATCAGTGGCAGGTCCATCTTGAAGCTTGCTGGCATTGGCTCTGTCGGACATGGGGGAAGATTCTAGCAGCTTCTCACAGAAACCTGCTACCAAAACCTTGCCATGCAAACCCAATGCAACCTTGCATACTTCACATTAGAGCTGAGAACTAAGCTCTTAGGGCCCAGAGACAATATTTTTCTGGTGCTATTCTTTACCTTTATTTATTTATTTAAATATGGGGGGTGGGGGGAAGGAAAAAAAAAAAAAGAAAAAAATCCAAATCCTTTGCTTCTTTTGTTAATGAGAAGAATATCATCTTTTGGAGATATTTTTTTTTTTCTATCAGAGTCATCTGTTGATTTCAATATATTTTTAACAGGGCTGAGTAAAACTCAAACACTCGTGTTTTGGCACGTGGCATCAATCACTTTTTGTTTGCAGAATTTTCAGACACAAAGTCTCTACTTCCTTGACTATACTTAAGGAAGGTACAACATAATGGGAGAACAGTCTTTTTTTTTTTTTTTCTTTTTTCTAGGTAAGTATTCAAGCTGCTCTGGGCTAAATCTGGTCATCAACAGTGAAGAAATAATAGCCTTATAAGCAGCTTGCAGATACCTAAAGTAGCACAGTACAAATTTAACATGAATGAAGCATTACACATAGGAGAAAATTAATTCCAAATCTCTCTAGAGTTTGTCTTAGCTAAATTTCTTCTTCAGGCTACAGCATCTCCTTTTTGTGGGCACAAGGCTAATACTGAGGAAGAAAAAGAAATACATTACAGAAGACTATGCATAAAATATCCTCTCTTAAAATATTAAAGAAGCAACTCTTTCACCAACAGGAACTGGACATTGTGTCTTCAATTTAATTCACAAATTATCTTCCATTTAAGTTTTCTTCCATTATAAACCCTGTCTACCAGTAAATAATTCCTTTAAGTGTCATTTTACTTACAATAAGCAACTTCTCTCTCAAGATGGTCTTAATTTCCTTTGTATCTCAACACTTTTAGTACATTGAGTAGAATTTCTGGCACATTATTCTCAGTAGAAGAAATAGTCTGCTTTGGGGATTTCCTTGGGGCTGGCAGTTTCAGGATATATTGACTGGAAGAGAAATGAGTGGTGTAATGTACTGTTAAAAGCTTCTAATTTCAGGGCTCACTTCAATGTGTTTGCCACCTTCTGTTCAGAATACTGGATTTTTTAAGACCCTGTGTTGCCTCAAAACATAATAAAAAATGCAACTTCAACAAAAAAAACAAGCAAACAAACACCAGACTTGATGACCTAGGATTGAAAGACAGCAAAACCACTGTTTATTGTCCTTAGCAAGTCTTATATGAACTATTCTAGGAGGTAGAAAATTATCGGATCAAGAATTTTTATTTTTTTTCCCCATTTCTGCAGATATAAACATCCTCAGTGTCAGTTTGGTAGTCACTTGTCAATACTATCAAAGGCAGACTTAGAAAGAATGAGACATGAAAAGTCTTACCTGAAATAAGACATGATCCACAATTTGCTGAATATTTTCAGGTTTACTGTGATAAATGATATGTCTCATTAGTTAGTCTATCATTTGTAAAATGCAATCATGAAATGCACTTGCATCCCACCAACATATGTGCAGAGCAACATCTTTTTCTTTTTTCTTTTTTTTCCCTTTTTAGTATCAGGCAAATAACTCCCCAACATAATAAACGCACAACAAGCTTGTATTATTATTTCATTATGTCAAATCATTAATATATCCACATTGTATTTTTTCTATATTCTATTTTAATGTTTTACATGATTTACCAGAATTTTTTAATGCCTATTCAAGCCAATTCAAAATTAAAAACATTGAATCTCCAACATGCAGTAATATAAACTGTAACGTCATTACTGGCCACACAAAACTTTCATCCAATTTCTGCAGCCCAGAATAAAATTCTTCACTATGAAGGTGGTGAGGCACTGGAACAAGTTTCCCAAAGAAGTCGTGGATGCTTCCTTCCTGAAAGTGTTCAAGGGCAGGTTGGATGGGGCTTTGGGCAACCTGGTCTAGTGGAGGGTGTGCCCGCCCATGGCAGAGGGATTGGGCTAGATGATCTTTAAGGTCCCTTTCAACCCCACTTATTCTATGAGTCTATGAATTTTCACTGGAGTAATTTCCTGCAGAGTAGTGAAGCAGCTCAAAACAAAATGTTTTCTCCTCTCTCCACCAAACTATTATTGGCTTGTGTGAGGTAGGAAGCTGTTACCTTGCTTGGCATATTCTTCTCCTACATCTCATGTGATTTCATTGCTGTTGACACTAAGACATCTAACAGTGAAAGCCTCCCATCATCACATACCTAGTGAAGAAGGGCTGGAATTTTGGCCACCTCCTCTTCAAATGTTGTGAATTCATGGTGTTGCATTCTGACATTTCCATGAAGTTTATAAACATGAATCTTCAGACCTTCTGGAACCGCTAAATATGATGCAGCACTGCCACCTGGATGGCAGTGAGGGCTCTCAAGCCAAGAACCCATAGCCATTCTCTAAAAAGAACAAAGAGAAGATAAAATATGATGTTTCTGCATTTACGTGGAAGCCCACTGAAGATCTTTGTAGTCCCAAAGCAGGTATCTTTTTGTAATTTTAAACATAAATATATTTTTTTTAAATTTAAAATGTATATAAACTGTCCTTTAAAGACAATATGTGCTATTTTTCTTTAATTTACTTGGAGTTTCAGCACATATACAGAAGGAAAACAGACCATGATCAGCAGTGCTAACATCCAACGTGAACATCTGCATCTTATTGCTGCCAGCAGGAAAAAGCTGCCAGCGCAAATAGCTGTAATAGCCAATTCCAGAACACAAAAGGGCCTCTTGTCTAGTAGATACACAGAAATTTCTTCTAACCTCTGGGCTTCTTCACTACCAAACAGTAGGAAGCCAACTTGAACAAGTAATGCCCTGCTGCTGTCCCAGATATCCCCAATTTCTGTGCCCTGAAATTGTTCCAGCTTGGCAAAATAGTGAAGCTACACTCACCCTCTTCCGTCTGTCCCTCTAGAAAGTAGGCCATCCCTCTGTTCTCTTACTGTTGGAGGTCTGGAAAATTACTGGTCATCCCAACAGCGTGTTTCAAGCAGAGGAACAAAACTGAAAGACTGACCATTTACAGAGTACTGGAGTTATTACTTATATCTTCCCAGGAAAAAAAGCCCTTTTCAGTAGTAAAAAGAGACCAAAATTTTTATACTTTGTTTGAAAGCCAAAACAGGAAGATGTGCATAAAGGGCATTGAAGATTATAGCATTAACAGTGATTTTACCTAGAAGCATCACAAATGTATGTATATATATATATATATGTTAGTATGTATTTGTGGAAGTATATATGTGCATAGTCATGTATTGCTATAGATAACTGTACTTCAAGCTATTTTACATCTGTTTCCCTATAATGATACCCTTTGCTTTTTCCTATTTGTAAACATCAATACACAAACTATTCTATCAGCCTAGGAAAACAAATTCTGATGCTGTCTCAGAATTCCTCCTCTCTATTTCTATGTTCTGCTCAATATATCCTTTCAGAAGATAGTGAGTGTTCTAATAGAGAAAACATTAAAGTTAAGTAGTAAGTGAATATTGTCAAAAGTAGAAAAGATTGTTAAAAGAAATTGTTGTTATGGTATTGATATCAAACAGGAAATCCTAAAGCAAATTCACTATAGTCAAAACTGAATAGACGAGTGACACTAACAAACCACAGAAAATGAGTGTCACACCCATTGAAGTAAAAATACACATGCATAGCATGAAAACTTAGAAAATAAAGTGAATGCATTGGTAAGTGAATGCAATTTAGAAACACAGAAGCTGCACTAATAAAAAAAAAAACAGAAGAAAACAAAACTAATGATAGTAAACTTTTAAACCCATGATTTATTAAATCAAATAATGTGGTGATGCATCAGAATTATGATAACCAAAATCACATTAATTTTACATAGATAGCACTGGGGTTGACCTAACCTGTCAACTGCCCTGGGTATGAATGGCCTTAACCAAATAATCTGTAAATCCAATTTTTTCCACATTTCCAAAAAAAAACAAATCCATACAATACATGGATAAACACACAAAGTTTTCAAGAGCAAAACAACAATAAATCAACAAAATGTGTTCTGACTCACTCTGTATTCTTGTCACTGTAGTTCTTGCTCTTTGTCTTACCTTAATTTTCTGACTGGACTGTTTTGTCACATATAAATTAATTTTTTTTCTTTTCTTCAGGAGCCCAACTCTCTTTGTAAAGTATGATTTGAACACACTAACTTATTAAATAGATAGCTTTTCCTTCCAGTTCTTTCTTCTGCAAATCAAAGGGAATTTAAAGAAGCATTCAAGTTTTGAGTGATTGTTTTTTCAGAGCTGCTGGTTTCTTCCCCAGATTGATGTCTATCCTTTTCACCTTTCATGGTTCCTAATAGAAACATTTCACTCTTTCTTGTCTTTCTGCTCTTCCCCAGCTCATCAATGCATTTCAAATCTGTCTACCATTAAAAAAAAAACTAATGACAATGTTGCATGGATCTTTCAGTGCATATGTAAGAGCTGAAAATTAAAAGAGAAGTCAATAGGGAAAACAAAAGTTTCTAATGGCTGCATTGCATGTATGTGCCTCTTTCAGTTACCTAGGAAATGGCTGTGAAGTCTAATATGATTGTCAGATTAATTCCCATTAATTCTAATTGATGTAGATATATACTACACTAAAAATAAATTATCATCAGCCTGTGTTTTTTCATTTTTAGAAAGAAAGAAAAGCAGTAAAAGTAGCAGTTATGACACATTTTTCATTTATTGTTGGGAAATGCATTCTGGATTATCAGGCTTACTTTGCTAGAGTGGCAAAAATCAATTCAGTTGATGCAAAGGCAGATTTATGAAGTTACTCAGATGGCAATCTGTAAAGTGTTGAAAATCACAGCATAAAAATATCATGACAAACAACAGAAGAATGGAAGGGATTTGCTAAGTCATCAGCTCTACACTCTTGTTATAAAAGGAAACCGTCATATGATCCCTCCCATAAATGCATCAAGCTTTAGTTTAAAATGAGTTATATTTTTGTCTACACTCTTCTTTTTTAGAAAATTGGCCCAGAAGCTTACTCTTCTCTAGGATAGGTATCCTGTGCTGAGTTAATATTTGCTCAGCTTACACTTATCAGGGCTAGTGTTACCTTTTGCTTAAATATAAATTCTCTAGCATTTACTTCCTGTAATAAACACAGGGAATATTCCATTTCTTCTGAGGTTTGCTCTTCCAAAAGCTCTCAGTTTTGTAAAGAAGTTGTCCACTATGCTCATTATCTAGTAATCCAGTTCTTCACCTGTTCCTGTCTGAACTATGCGCCCTATGATATTAAGAAAATAGTCTATTGATTTAAAAACTGAGGAAAAAAATTGAAAGAGCTTTTCTGGTTGTTTTTGCCTTTCCTATCATGTTATAAACTTCCACATGTCACAAACTGAATAATTAATATGCACTGGCCAAAATTGTTTATAAGTAGACTCCAGTTCTGAATGTATCTATTCATATATCCATACATTTTGCTTATAGACACATATTTCCCAGATAATTAGATTCATTTTATAATAGACCAGATGGCAGAGCTTCTATTGGCTTTTTCTCTATTTCTTGTTATTCAACTTATTTCTGTGACAAATTGCAAGAAAACAATTAACTTGATTTATATGTGACTCTATATACACACACATGACTGTTGAGGGAAATTAACTGCTGATAGAACATTCAATACCATCAGTACTATTAAAAACTGCTGTCCTCCAGAGAAATCTTAGGAAGTACTTTGATATTTGGGAGAGAAGGAAATTATAAATAAATTGTTGGGACACTGAACTTAAACTTTTTGTAGAAGCCAAATTATCACCTGTAGTATGGGCCCTCAGAGGTCAATATTTGACTTACAGTGACAGCAACCCCACAATAACAGAAGCTGTTGGCATATTTACTTAGTTTTCCCCTTTTTTTGAGTGTCATTCAATTAGTGAATGCAAACGACACATAAACACAGCAAACTGCAGTTGTAAACTATGCACTATTGATGGCTGATGTACACCACTCAAGACATTTTTGGACTGTTTTCCCTTTAAACACAGAGACACTGTACTGCACTGCAGAGGAACAATGTGTCACAGTGATATGGAATTCAAAGGCATTAGATTTTATGCTCATTTGTTAGATAAGAAAGACGCAGCTTTGAAGTACAGCTGGATGACTCCTTAGCTGAGTAAGTTTAATTATATTAGTTGTTTCTTTATCCTTGAGAGTACCGTTAGTCCCAGTTTCAGGTAAAAAAAAAAACCCTTTATTGATATGTATAGTTTTTTTCACAAGTATCTACATAAATAAATTTTGTATCTCCAGGTGCTGTTTTAATGCTCAGTGGTTAGGGAAATTCCAGTGAAAATGGGAAAGGGGAACAAATAAGCCAACAGCACACAACTGTTTTGCTTTGTAAATCAGCTCAACAGTAAAAAAAAAAAGTGGAAATATCAGTGGACTGTAACCTGTCATTGACATATCATTTTAACTGCTAGAATAAAACTCCTGGCCCTAAATCAAAGTGACTGAAATTGCCCTGAAGCTCTGATGTCTCATACTCATCAAACCATGAATCACAGAAACATTAAAGCAATTCCATGCCATCTTTGGGTTTACCAGGTTTTGTTTATTCACCACTGCTGTGGAAATCCCATTCTCTCCCCATGTCAGCGTACAGTGACTGATGCGATGGCTAAAGATTTACACCTGTGTTTATATCCTTAGAAGAAAAAAAAGGGTAAAATTGAGATTGTGGGGCAAAAAACCCCAAACCAACAAGTAGGAAAAAACACCAAACCCCAGATGAAGTGACTATGAGATGAGAGGATGGTGTAGCTCTGGTGTTTGGAGGACAGGTTGTCCAAGCAACAGCAGTGAAGAGGCAATCTGCTTAGGGTTACTATGTGCTTTGGAAATCTTTTCTGTGTTTCAACTGATTTGAGCTAAAATTAACTTTTGACCCTTGAAATGTCAAACTTAACTGAACCTAAAACTTGGTGCAGTTTGATTTCTAAGTGCCACAGGCTTGTCTCTTTTAGCAAGAACTAAGAAAAAGCACTGTGGTTGCTTTTCCTCTGAGAGAGAAAATCTTAGGTAAGTAATGTCTCCATGCCAAAAAGTGTCTTCATGGTTATGAAGAAATAAAAACTCTAAGAGCCAAAAGAAGACAAAAATGTTTTTTATTTTATGTTCATGGGTTTTTCTTAGCTGAATTTGACAACACTGCTCTGATTTTCTGTTTTGAGTAGCTGTTAAAGTCCTAGATTACTACTTTGCTGTCATTTCTTTGTCAAGTAGCTCAGAAGTAAATAAGTATATGACATGCCACAAGATGAAGATTCAAGTCACCTTTTATAAAATGTATTCACCTTTTCTCTAAATGGTACATTGCCTTTATTTTTTATTTAAGAGAAGCAAAAGATTTTGGTGTCTATTTTCAAACTAATTTCACTTTAATTTCCTCTCATGTTATTTTTTTTTCACTACGCAAAAAAGTGCTAATCTGATGGACAGTTCTCCATTTAACTGAGTATCAGCATGTAGGTACCTATTTTTGTCAAATGCAGCTTCTGTCAGCTCTTACATATTCAAATGTTTTGAGTGTGTGTTAGTTTTTAGCCCACCCATTTTTCCTTCCTCTTTTGTTCTTTGGAAAAATAGCTGAGTGCCTTTCTAAACAAGGACAAGACAAAGCTTAATATTAAAACATTTTGTGCCATTAGAACAAAATCTTTTTCTTGAAGGCATAGTGAGTGATAGCATGTAGAATCTTTCTGGTAAGAAAGAAATAACAATAAAAGAAGAGCAGCATCTCAGGTGCTAAATTAGTTGCTCAAGAGAGCTCATATTGTTCCAGGAAAAAAATCCCCCGACTTCCCGCTCCCCCAAAAAAAAAACCAACACAGAAATGCAGAGAAGTTTGGCAATCTTCAATAGATTGGTAAGTGTAACATTGCATAGCTGTCCTTTGTCTTAAGGGTCTGCTGGTAGAAATTAAAGATGAGAGTTTCTTTTCTTTGAAAATCAGAACTTGGCCAAACAGCCTGACACATGTTCACTCTCATGATACTCCAGTTAATTACATGGCTGAAGTACACATCTAGATCAGGGGAAACAGAATTGATCCAACTTCTCTCATGGTTCAGGAAAAGTGCAATTTGCTTTTCTACAAGCTCTCACCCTGCCCTCAGGAATTAAAAGTAGATCTCTATGATCAATTCATAAACTCCCTTTAACTCAAGATCTCAGATTCTTTCAGTCCATCTTGTCTTATTTACATTTGCCCTAATCTTGTTGAAGAGCTGTGTCTGTGCTATACATTCAGTTTCTGAAAAGATCTTTCTGTATTTCACAGTAATGCAGATTAATGCAGAATGTGAATCTAAAACGCCAGCTACACTAGCATAACTTCAGGTGTGGCTTCAAAAGCATGACCTACTCAGGAAAAGAAATAGAAATAGTTCTCCATACTTGAATCATATTCTGCTTCCAATTGACTATGAATGGATGGTAGCAAGTGTCAACACATTATCAGGCAATCAGAGGTGAAGTGACAGGTTTTTTCCTTCCTATTGAGAGAACTTGATTGAATATCCTTCTTTTAAACTGAAAAATTATGTCTACAGTTTTGATGGAGTGAAGACAAAAAGTGTGATTTTACCATCTCAAGGGAAAAAGAGATGATATTTTAGAAAGGCTACAGAGGATCAGCAACAAGACACAGGTAACAGCTAGTCCCAAGGGAGTGCAGAGCATCATTGTTGTGCAATGGCATTGTGAACAAAAATAGACACAGAGAGGAGGCTTGGAAACAGAATACAGAATTAACAGAGAAGTCAGTATTACTATGAACCTCCCCCCCACACTGACTATTCATGAAAAATAAAAAGGAGGTCCCTTTCCATGCACTATACTTTTCCTGTCCCATACTCTACATTGTTGTACGCACTTTCATTGTATTTTACTGACAAAGAATAATCTTCCTCTGTTATCTTCCAAAATATTAGCTAAAATTAGACCTATTAACAACAATGATTCTTCTTTTTGGAGTATGAATCATTTGTTTGAGACATTCCTGAGAAAAAAAAAAAATTAAACCACATTTTCTACTTTCTGGTCACATTACCAAAAAGAAGAGTTTGTTCCTAATTTACTTTTGAAAAAAACTTTTTTTTGTTTAATCATTGAGTATACACTTAGGAATATAGCTCATAAATAAAATATCCATCTATTGCTAGCCTGTAGTTTAATTGCTGCTTTCCATTCCCATCCCATATACCGAATACTTCAGCAGATGATGTAATTCATATCATAACCCATAGTCTCCCATGCATTCAATAAAATAAATTGCCTCAGTTAATCTAAAATAATCTATGGTAACATAATAATATCTTCTTTATTATAACAAAATTTCCTGAAATTCCTTCCTGAAAAAAAAAAAAAAAAAATATACTTTCATGACAGAAATGTTTAAATAAAAACTTTTTTTCAAATTGTCAGAGTTGCCTGTCATTTCAGTGGTATAAACCATACAGAAGACATTTTTTTTTCCTCTCTTACATTCTAACTCCTTGATACACTCAACTTTTTTTTTTTTTGCTGTACCTTGACTCTTAATTTGAAAATTTACTGTGTAAATTCTGTCAACATTATTGGTAGGAATATGGTAAACAATTCAGGTCTTAGTGTGAATTATTGTTTTAATGTTCATAATTTTATGTTTATGTAGGATCTGTAGAAAATTTACACTTCAGTGTTTCTTTCTTTAGAAAATTGTCACTTTCAACAACAATCTACTCCATTCCAATAATAGTTTGCATTTTATTGTAAACTTTATTGAACCTCCTAATATTTAAAACAAGCAATTATCACAGCAGTCCTTTGGACATTTACTGAAGTCTCCAGAGAAAGGATAATGTAGGTGGTCATCTCAGACTCCCTTGCATTTCTCCAAATGACAAATACCCCAGTTAAAAGCACAAATTCCCAAAGCTTCAGTTTTACCTCTTGCAAATTATCACATTGGTTAAGTATTATTGTATTTGTAAAGACTTTAACATACTACAGAATGAAAATCTCAACTTGAATACAGATCTTGGTTTGGACACAATATATCAAAAAGAAATATACAGGAAAGTGAAGAAACAGTAAGATGTTTGCATGGAACATGTGCCAAGGTACTGTATTTCTCCTGAATAATACTAAGCAATGCTGATGCTATCAGGATGAAAAGAAAGCACACTTTATTGGTTTAAATGGAGTAAACTTGCAACTGTAGCTGATGATGTGTATACTCTGGAATGGTTCCACTCAAAGACCAAGAATATTTGCAAGAACAAACACACCTGCCTGTAGCACAATGATTACTCTGTGTACATAAGATTCGTAGCCAGCTAGTAAACGTGTATTACAATGTTTGAATGCAAGAGAAGGGGTGGCTGAGAATCTGAATTCAAGCTGCTAACTGGGTAAAATATGCTGGCTATTGTTTAGTCAGCTGTATATCAGTGCTTTGCTGCTTGTCAGACTATATGAATAAAAAACCCACAAGTAACACTTCTGATAACAAATGTCAGCTATAGAGTTCAGCGGACCTTGACTGATAGGGGAGATGAACCTGTAAGGAAAAGCTGATTTCAGAGGTATGATTTGAGTGGGGTGTAGGGAATATTTCCTTTAGAAGATTTCTTTCCCTGATAGGTTATGAAGAAGTTAGAGTGAGCATCCCATTAAAGGACTGAAGTGTGTCAAGAACAATAGTTCCTGAATGTTAACCAAAAGATCTCCCTCCCCATGGGCTCATTAGAAATGGGGAGATCACTGGCTGGAAAATAATTAAAAGTTATAGAAGTCAATAAGAGTTAAGAAAAGGAAAACTAATGAATTCTTGTGTTGCAGGGGCTGATTTTAGAAAACAAAGTAAGATGGAATAAGATTCAAAGAGAAATTGAATTAGTGAATTGAATTCCCACATGAGGCATTTTTAAAAACAGGTGGAAAGAACAGAGAATATACAAAAAGAAGACCAAAGCAGATACCATTCAGCAAAAAAAAAAAAAAAAAGGAAAATAAAAATGAAAGTCAGAGAACCAGTGTGCCTTGAAGTGTCAATAAAATTTGAAGCAAATAGAAGACATCAAAGATATTCAGATATTCAAATCCTGTTCAGTCATCATAATAATGTTTTCATAATAACCCCATGCAGCGCTACAGGCTTGGGGAAGAATGGCTGGCAAGCTGCCTGGCAGAGAAAGATCTGGGCGGGTTGATTGACAACAGCTGAATATGGGTCAGCAGTGTGCCCAGGCGGCCGAGAGGCATCCTGTCATGTATTAAGAATAATGTGATGAGTAGGACCAGGGAAGTAATTGTCCCTTTGTATTCAGTGCTGTTGAGGCCTCACCTTGAGTACAGCATTCAGTTTTGCGCCCCTCACCACAGAAAAAACATTGAGGTGCTGGACCGTGTCCAGAGAAGGGGGATGAGGCTGGTAAGGGGACTGGGGGATAAATGTTATGAGGAGCAGCTGAGGGACCTGGGATTATTTGGTCTGGAGAAGAGGAGTTTGAGAGAAGATGTAATTGCTCTCTAAAACTACCTGAAAGGAGGTTGTGAAGAGGTGGGGGCTGACCTTTTCTCCCAAGTGACAAGTGATAGGACAAGAGGAAATGGTTTATTCCAGGGGAGGTTTAGATTGAATATTAGGAAAAACTTCTTCACAGAGAAGGTTGTTAGGCTGTTGTTGGAATGGGCTGCCCAAGGAAGTGGTGGAGTCTCCATTCCTGGAGGTATTTACAAGATGGTTAGATGCGGTGCTGAGGGACATGGTTTAGCAGTGGATGGTAGTTTAAGCTGATGGTTAAGCTGATAATTACCAGGGCACCCAAACTGAAAAACTCTGGGTACAGCCCACTGTAACCATTACAAGAGCACGGCCAAAGAATAATATCTTACTAAATAATAAAGATGAGGCAGTTACATAAAATGGGGATATTAATGTGGCCATAGATCAGCAATGGAAGCTTTAGAATGGGGGTAAGGCAAATATCCCCAAAGTGACAAAGGCTGATTTGATCATTCTTTAGCAAGAAGACAGATATGAGAAACATTAAAAAAAACCTCTCAACAACTTTGTAGAGTTTTGAGGTATAGAGTTAAAAGAAAAGATTGACGTTAAAAGGGAACAGTTCAAAATTTAACAATACAGTGTTAAAGGCATAAGCAACATTGCAAAATATTACTAAAGTTCTGATTACTGTGGCAAAAAATGCTGCTCTGAGGTGAAAAAAGTGAAACACCTGAAATTCAGCAGAATTTTAAAAAGCTGAAAGCTGTTCCTTTGTCACTAAAGTCTTTAAGACTATTTTAATGGAAATCAGCCTTTTCCTAAGAACAGAAAAAATAATTATGCTAGATGCTCCAGGCTTAATAATAGAATTTTAAATGTTAGAGTTTTAGGAAAAACTTATAAAAATTGGAAAGACAGGGGGCAATAAAGACAGTATGCATGAGATCATTTCACAGCAACAGCTTAGATACAAGTACAACTTCTTTATTAAACAATTGGTTACTTAAAAGTTAGATTGTGGAAAGGTCTTGGGGTAACTAGCCCTAAAATAAAGGCACCCTGATGCAAAACAAGTGAATGAGTGTCCATGTTGCAGGAGAGAAAAAGTGGAACGTTTTTCTTCTATTATTTACAACCTATAGTTGAAATGGCTAAACCATGGATGAAATGGCACCCTAAAGGAGGAAATAGAACAAAAATTTTCAAAGGAACATGTGCTGGTAATTTGTTCTAAGTAATTGATTTGGTCTAAAACAAACAGAGGTGACATTTCTCCAACTCCCTTCCTCATGCATGTTACAAGATCTTCCATGAAAGGTTTCAGATAAGCAATTAAGCCTGCTTCATTCTGTCACTGTGCTGAAAAAAAAAGAAAAAAGTCAGAGAGACTAGAGTAAGATCTTTGTCCAGCAGCTTTTAAACTGAAACCAAATTAAATGCTTGTTAACTCCAAGGAGCAATAAGATGTCTGCTTCACAAGCTTAAAAAATGATCCCAGTAACATACAAGAGGTTTAGGGTCTGTATATTTAGTACAGCTATTACTGTAAGTTCTTAACCAAGGACCAGATCACATACAAAGCATCATTTATTCATTACTAAATTCATGGCAGAAAACCAAAGTTAGTCAGCATACAGTACAAAACTAATATCTGAAGCCTCATCAAAATAAGCTTTGCCTTTATGTATCTGATGTATATTTACACACACATCATTTATATGTATATCATGTGGCTACTATTTAGTGAACAGTGGGATCTACACCCACAGCAGCTTCGTAAAACCCACTAAAATTTATAAAATTCACTAAAATACTTATAATCCTGTCTTCACAGTGGCACACAGCATTGACATTAGCTTAAAAGAGTTTTAAAAGAACATCAGAAAACAAGAATAGAATCAGCTATTCATTATCAACTTAATACTATCAAAAGAAAGATAGTTGTTACATGTTGGAGAAAGGAAAAACAATAATGTTCTTTTAAAGGATCTTATAATTTACTCAGTTCTTAAAGACACATGCTGCTTTTTGTTCTCAACCTAAGTTGCTGTGTACCTATCTCTGGGAACACAGCGATAGCTTCAAAAATACCCAGTGAGGGCTACTGCACAGACATATTCTTGTGTACTTAAGAACAGATGCTCTTTATGTGGAGCATCCAACTGAGGGTCATGCCCCAAAATCATTCAATATATATAGATTAAAAACATTTAACAAATTTAGTGAAGTTTTTTTTTCCAAAATGAAAGAAAAAAATAAATTGAGAGACCTATTTGTAATAGTTTTGTGTGGCTGGGTTGTGGTGGAGGGGTGGGGGCTGCAGGGGTGGCTTCTGCAAGAAGCAGCTAGAAGCTTCCCCTGGGCCTGACAGAGTAAACACCAGCCGGCTCAAGGCCGGAATTGTTGTTGATCAAGGCCGAGCCCATCAGTGATGGTCATAGCACCTTTGAGAATCACATTTAGGAGAAAATAAAAGACCATGCTGGAGCGGGTGTTACCCTGCAGCCCACAGAAAAGGCCAAGACCCCACCTGCAGCCCATGGAGAGGCCCCATGCTGGAGCAGGTGGAGGCATACAGAAGACATTGTGACCCACGTTGGAGAAAGCCTCTGCCAGCACTTGCAGACCATGGGGAGAGAGACACAGAGATGAGAGAGAGACATCCACGCCAGCACAGGTTTGCTGGGGTTGTGTGTGTGTGGGGGAAGCTTGTGACCCTGTGGAAGACCAGGCTGCAGCAGTCTGGGCCTGAGAGATTGAGAGACATTCTGTGATTTGTGACTACACCCCATAGAAGTGATTCATGCTGGGGCAGCTAGTGAAGAACTGAAGCCCTGTGGGAAAAGACACACATTGGAGAAGTTCATGGAAGACTGTCTCCTGGGGGTGGGACCCCACACTTCACTAGGGGAAGGGTGCGAGGAATGCCCCCCCGACCTCACCCCCAGCTAAGAAGGAAAACAACTCATGAGGAACTGACCAAAACCCCATTCCCTGCCCCTCCCTGTGCCACAATGGGGGGGAAGAAGGGAGAGAAATCATGACTAGAGTGAAGTCTGACAAGAAGGGAGGGGTTGGGGGAGGTGCTTTAAGATCTGGTCACACTTCTCGTTATCTGACTCTGGTGTCACTGTGTGTGTGTAGTGTAGTGTAATAAATTAGAGAGTTTTCTTTCTTTTATTCTGTGTTGTGTCTGTTTTACCCATGACACTAATTGTGGAATGATCTCTCCCTGTGCTTATCTCCACTCTTAAGTTTCTCAATATATATTTTCTCCCCTGTCCAGCTGAAAAGAGGAGTGATAGAGGGACTTTGGTGGGCATCTGGCCTCCAAACAGGGTGTCCTGGTTTCAGCTATGATGGAGTTAAACCTTTTTTTTTAGCAGTGGATGGAATGCCATGTTTGGGTGTTAGCATGAGAATAGTGCTGATAGCACCCTGATGTTTTCCGATTTGTTGCCGGGCAATCAAGGACCTTTCTCAGCTCTGCATACTTCCTTACTAGTGAGAAAGGAGGGGACGAAGCCAGGACAGGTGATCCGAATTGGCCAAAGAGGATATTCCATACCAGTTACGTCATGTTCGGTTTAAGGGGGGACTGGGGGGAAGAGGGGGAGACAACGCCAGGACGTGCAGTTTCTGGGAACGGTCGGGTTGTCCGGGACAGGTTCTAAGCTGTGTGGCCTGAGTTGTGTGGTTTGGTGAGAAATTGCATTGTGTATCACCAGTTTCATCTATTTTGTGCTTTAAACTCCTGTTATTGTTATATCTAGTTTTCTGTTATTGTTTAGTAAACTATCCTTATCCCAACCTGCGTGGTTCTGGTTTCTAGGTTGTGGTTTATTTTCCTCCTTTCTTCCTTCCCTTTTCCCCTTCCCCCAACTTTCCCTCCCCCTTCCTTTTAAAAGTACAAGCGACTGTGTGGGGTGCGGCCCCCGGCTGGGGCAAAACCACGACAGTTATTTTGGCGCCCAACGTGGGGCACGAACGGTTGGGATAACGGTAGCTCTGACCCTAACTATCGCAATTAAGATAAGCACTGTTGTTTAAGCAATCTCTGGTCACGATGTTGTGGTATTTATTTACAAGGCTGTGGCAGCAAAACCACCGCATGCTGTATACAATCCTGGCAGGATTCTTTACTCTCTCAGGTCTGCGGCTCCTGTATTTGTTCCCATACTTCATTATAGTGTATTTTATGATATCGGTCTATGATACAATAATATCGATGATCATGAGCTTAAGCTGGTACTTGTATGAGGTTTTGCTGTCCTGACCATTCTTTGGACAGGGAGGGGTTAATAACAGCAGCCGGTATGGTGGGAGCACTGCTTTCTTTTCTTTTGGGCTAAATACAACAGCTCTTAGGACAGTTTTTGAAAACCTTCAATATCTCTGGGATATTCAAACTAGCATTTTGCTATTGGTAGGTTTGGTGCAGATGGTTCAGTTTTTGTTATATATCAAGCATAGGTTTATGAATACCACTGAAGAGCTTTCTCCGAGACAGAATAATCACGAGTGGCAGGGCATGTGGCAAAGTATGGGCGAGTACCTAGGTACTTTCTCACGCCCGATGGTTTGGAATTTCACTCCTGAACAGTTACAAGACCCCGATCAAGTGACTGCATACCTAAGGAAAAATTGCTGTAGGTTTCCCAGAGATGGACACCTTACTGCACTGTGCTGGGCTCTGGCCACTATTTATCAAACACTGCTTGATAGCAGGCAGCACTGTCAGCACTGTCAGCACTGTCAGGGAGAAGGGAAAGGAAACAGACTGGCAGATACTATAGCTGCTGCAACCACTGGGGCTGACACTGCAGCTACTGCAACCCCTGTGACCGACACTGCAGCTGGGGAGAACGGCCCGACCTGGAGTCTCTGGCAGAAAGCACAAGGGGAGACTCGAGGTCGACCGCTGGGGTTTTGGAGTCGGGCCTACAAAGGATCTGAGGCCAATTATACTCCAACAGAAAAGGAAATACTGGCCGCCTATGAAGGGGTTCGAGCCGCCTCAGAAGTGATTGGAACTGAAGCCCAGCTCCTCCTGGCACCCCGACTGCCGGTGCTGGGCTGGATGTTCAAAGGGAAGGTTCCTTCTACACACCATGCCACTGATGCTACGTGGAGCAAGTGGGTTGCACTAATTACACAGCGGGCTCGAATAGGAAACCCCAATCGCCCAGGAATCGTGGAGGTAATCACAGACTGGCCAGAAGGCAAAGATTTTGGGATGTCACCAGAGGATGAGGAGGTAACACGCGCTGAAGAAGCCCCACCCTACAACGAACTGCCAGAGAATGAGAAGCGATATGCCCTGTTCACTGATGGGTCTTGTCGCATTGTGGGTAAGCATCGGAGATGGAAAGCCGCTGTATGGAATCCTATAAGAAGAGTAGCAGAAGCCACTGAAGGAAAAGGTGAATCAAGCCAGTTCGCTGAGGTGAAGGCCATCCAGTTAGCCCTGGACATTGCTGAGAGAGAAAAGTGGCCAAGGCTCTACCTTTATACTGATTCATGGATGGTGGCGAATGCCCTGTGGGGGTGGTTGCAGCAGTGGAAAAAGAACAACTGGCAGCGCAGAGGCAAACCTATATGGGCTGATGACTTATGGCAAGATATCTCTGCTCGGTTAGAGAAACTTGTTGTAAAGGTACGTCATGTCGACGCCCATGTACCTAAGAGTCGGGCCATGGAGGAACATGAAAACAACCATCAGGTAGATAAGGCTGCTAGGATTAAAGTGGCTCAGGTAGATCTAGACTGGCAACGTAAGGGTGAATTATTCATGGCTCGATGGGCTCATGATACCTCGGGTCATCAAGGGAGAGATGCAACATATAGATGGGCTCGGGATCGAGGGGTGGACTTGACCATGGACGCCATCGCACAAGTTGTCCACGAATGTGAGACATGTGCTGCAATCAAGCAAGCTAAGCGGTTAAAGCCCCTTTGGTATGGAGGACGGTGGATGAAATATAAATATGGGGAGGCTTGGCAGATTGATTACATCACCCTCCCACAAACCCGCCATGGCAAACGTTATGTGCTTACAATGGTGGAGGCAACTACCGGCTGGCTAGAAACATATCCCGTACCCCATGCCACTGCTCGAAATACAATTCTGGGCCTTGAGAGGCAAGTCCTCTGGCGACATGGTACTCCAGAAAGAATCGAGTCAGACAATGGGACTCATTTCCGAAACACTCTTATAGACACCTGGGCCAAAGAGCATGGCATTGAGTGGGTGTACCACATTCCTTACCATGCACCGGCCTCTGGGAAAATTGAACGATATAATGGACTTTTAAAAACTACACTGAAAGCAATGTGTGGTGGGACATTCAAGCATTGGGATACACATTTGGCCCAAGCCATGTGGTTAGTTAACTCTAGGGGATCTACCAATCGGGCTGGCCCTGCCCAGTCAAAATTTCCACGTACTGTAGAGGGAGACAGAGTGCCAGTAGTGCATATGAAGAGTGTATTGGGAAAGAGAGTTTGGGTCATTCCTGCTTCAGGCAAAGGTAAACCCATGTCTGGAATTGTTTTTGCTCAAGGACCTGGCTGTACTTGGTGGGTAATGCAGAGGGATGGAGAAGTTCGATGTGTACCTCAAGGGGATTTGATTTTGGGTGAGAATAGCCAATATAATTAATAAAGTAGAAATTATAATAATTGCCAAATAATCCATTATTGTATATTCATTATTGTTATGATTGCTGTATGTTGTACCATAGCATTATAGCCGGAGTCATACAAGTTAATGAAGAATGAGTGCCATGATGATGGAACTAAAGCCTGGCCTCTCAAGAACTTTTTGCTCCCGTTGAAAATAAACTCTGACCCACAGACTATGAGCATGGACCATGCCAGGTGTATCAGTCAAGAGCCTGAGATGCAGCGTGCAACGAGCCAATGGAACATACAACTATCCTGAGAAACTGTTACGACAAATGGAGCCTGGAAATCATGGACTAAATGAACTCAACAACTTCAGAGGGATGATTCACAGACTGAGGGAATAAGATCTGTATGCACATATGTGTGCATACATGTGTACATACATATATGGGTGTGTGAAACACGAAACTGGTTGTACCCAAAGAAAATTGTTGGATCTGGTCATGACGTAAATGGTATGGAATAAGGGGTGGATAATGTCCTGGTTTCAGCTATGATGGAGTTAAACCTTTTTTTTTAGCAGTGGATGGAATGCCATGTTTGGGTGTTAGCATGAGAATAGTGCTGATAGCACCCTGATGTTTTCCGATTTGTTGCCGGGCAATCAAGGACCTTTCTCAGCTCTGCATACTTCCTTACTAGTGAGAAAGGAGGGGACGAAGCCAGGACAGGTGATCCGAATTGGCCAAAGAGGATATTCCATACCAGTTACGTCATGTTCGGTATAAGGGGGGACTGGGGGGAAGAGGGGGAGACAACGCCAGGACGTGCAGTTTCTGGGAACGGTCGGGTTGTCCGGGACAGGTTCTAAGCTGTGTGGCCTGAGTTGTGTGGTTTGGTGAGAAATTGCATTGTGTATCACCAGTTTCATCTATTTTGTGCTTTAAACTCCTGTTATTGTTATATCTAGTTTTCTGTTATTGTTTAGTAAACTATCCTTATCCCAACCTGCGTGGTTCTGGTTTCTAGGTTGTGGTTTATTTTCCTCCTTTCTTCCTTCCCTTTTCCCCTTCCCCCAACTTTCCCTCCCCCTTCCTTTTAAAAGTACAAGCGACTGTGTGGGGTGCGGCCCCCGGCTGGGGCAAAACCACGACACAGGTTCAAACCACTAAGCTATTATAAATTTCTATAGGATTAAAATACAGTTCTACAGATCTATAAACTACTATACTATTCAAAATACCTAATTTTAGTGTGCATTTACCATGTATCATACACAGTTAGGACAGATAAAATCATGAAAAGACTGACAACATTAGGATTCTCAGAACTAAAGACAAGAGACAAAGAAAACAGAGAATTGACTGTAACTAATTGGGAAGTATATTACAGGAAAAAATGACAGGCTGTTTGCTGTATTTATTGAAAATGCAACAAGAAAAAGGCCTAATGAGGATAATCAGTTAAACTAAAAAATTTTCATATAGTTCAGTTGAATAAAACTATGCTCAGGCTCATGGAAAATGAGGAGGTTATTGGTGAAAGCCAACATGGCTTTACTAAGGGCAAATTGTCCCTGACAAATTCAGTGGTCTTCTACAACAAGGTTACAGCACTGCTGGATAAGGGAAGAGCAACTGGTGTCATCTACCTAGATTTGTGCAAAGCACTTGACACTGTCTTTGTCTCTAACTTGGAGAGACGTAGATTTGATGGATGTACTGCTCTGTGGATAAGGAATAGGATTGATGGTCACACTCAGAAAGTTGCATTTGACAGCTTGATGTTCATGTGGAAACTAGTGACAAGTCGCCTTCCTCAGGGGTTGATATTGGAACAGGTGCTATTTAACATCTTTGTTGGAGATATGGACAGTGCAATCAAGGGCACCCTCAGCGGGACTGCTGGTTACACCAAGCTGTGCGGTACAGTCAACATGCTAGAGGGAAGGGATGTCAACCAGGTGGACCTTGACAGGCTCATTAAGTTCAACAAGGCCAAGTGTAAAGTCTTGCACACAGGTTGAAGAAATCCCAAGCAAAACTACAGGCTGAGGAGAGAGTAAACAGCCCTGAGGAGAAGGGCATGGATGTGCTGGTGAACAAGAAGCTAAAGATGACCCAGCAATGTGCTTGCATTGATTTAAATATGCATAATCTCTTGATGCACTGGGCTACTCATAACTTGTGAAAAATCTTCCCTTCTTCTTAATCAGCCCTTAATTGCTCTCCCTGTACTTTGCACTTTGTTAGGGACAACAGATTTGCCTTAAAATATCCATGCTCTTTTATTATTTTGTCAAATAATAAAAATGTTTTTTCATATCATTTTTGTTTGGGCAAAAGTTGAATAGAATAGATAAAATTAGGGTACTCTATTGCCTAAGGGCTGTCCTCAGTATTGTATCTGTGACTTGCTGCAAAACAGATAATTTGGAAAAATTATACCATAAGAAAATCTTTCATTAATGTCTTCAGTTTAAGAAAATACTCCTGTTTCAGAAAGAAAACAGCCTAGTTTTAATATAGCATGTTGTAAAATATTTCTTTGTTTTCTGCAACTCTAGTTTAGGAAAAGCTTTGTGGTAGACATTTTTACACAGAACATGACCAGCAATCTGAAGGTGTGCTTTATGCTATTGAAAATATGCTAGGCTAAAGTCCACTTGGGAAACCACACAATGTAGCTGTAACAGACTGGTGCAGAAAAGTTCCTTCAAAGTTAAACAGTAGATAAATAGTTTTGGATAGATAAAAGCAGCCTTTAGTGGCTGGTACATTTTAATACACTTTCAAAATGAATAGACAGATGTTAACTAGTCTATCCATCATCTATAGCTTAGAAAACAGTTCATAAAAGATATACTTACACACAATTGTGAGTTTATAAAACCTCTAAAAATATTTACATCTGTTATATACTAAAATATAGCATGTTCTGCCAGAAATAAACAAAATCCACACAATTATGCACAGTGGTTTCCCTTCACACTAGTTCTGGTGAAGAAGGTCAATAAAACAAATTTATCCTTGTCATGTCTGTCTTTTGTGTACTTCATGCACAGCTATAAAGTTAAATCTTCAAATCTGGAACTTTCCCAAGGATAAAACAGTAGTATATTAAGCACTGCTTATTGGTAACAGTCATGAGCTGAATGTTCATAAAAGACCCTCCCAAATTAAAACTGAGTCAATGAATGACCAAATCAAGACACAGAAGTGAGTGCTCAGTGAGATTAAATGAAAGGCATCAGTTTTTCTGAATAGAGGAAGTAAAAAAGAAAAAAGTTCACTTAATATACGAATCTCTGTTGTCTTCGTTCAGACATTAAGAAATCAAATGTGTAGTAACTGCAGAAATCAGTATTAAGAACACAAGAAATTATCAGAAGGTAGAGATTTCAAGACATCAAAAATTCCTACATTCTGTTGTTTGTATTTTTATAAGTCACCAAGATCAGCAGTCCATGCAGTCTTGTTTTTCCAGTTGTTTGTATCAGGTGCTGTTTATGTACATGGGATGAGATCTGGAGCACAGTGACACCAATAAAGCCTGATGCAGGAGATGACTGCATTCAGACTTGGCCACAAGCTGTGGTCCTTGTTGTAGCTGTTGCTGGGTTCGTTTGTGGATTTTATTCCTTGTTTTATTTTGTTCAGGTGTCTTGGTATTGGGTGGGTTGGATTTTTGGGCTGGAGACGGGGGAGCAGCGCAAGGCTGGCATTATTCAGCCTGGTTCATTGCACAGAAGCACAGATTTAACACTTTTAATGCCTAACAGTCATGAGTCAGGAGTTAAGGTAGTTGTATATATGACAACTTTGTCATCAGCAAAAAAATTTATAAAACAGTCTTTTATTCCATTATCCTGTATTCAGAAGAAAACAACTTTGTAGTGAGATCTGCATCTCTGATTTCTGGGATTATTCTACACCTCCTATATCTTTAGTTTCTGTCTAACTGGAAAAAAATGCATGTTAGAAATCACTGAGCAATATCCTCTGTAAACTGAGCTTCTTTAAACTCTTTAGTTATCTGTCATATGCCAAGACAAGTTAATTTGAAGACTTTCAGCACAATTTTAAATGTAACACAACACTGATGTCTCCAACACTAACTTACAAATTATTTAAAAAGGTTAATTTCTGTTGAAAGCTCCCCAATAAGCCATTGTTTATTAATTGCCTTTGTTCATTCTGTCTTTAATAATGTAACATGAGCCATTAATAAATGCGGCTGTTCTGCCTTAGGCGTTATGTCTACCTCTAGAGCATGGGAAGAACTTTACACAATTAAACCAGTAGTCTTAATCAGTGATCCTTTACAAAGCATGTTTGTTAAGTTTTGGCCTTGTAAGTGTTACACTTGAAGGTACTTTTTTTTTAGGAATCCCTTTTTTTTTAGGAATTTTTTTTAGTATACCATATATGTCATGCTTTATGTGAGAGACCAGAATTATTGCATGCTACACTAAAATGTACGTTGTGTACACCTGAGCTTCTTTGATTAACCTTTTTATTAAAATCTGCCACCCCAGCATAAAATACATGGCTTTGATTCAGTGAAGCACAATTAGTCTATCACGTTACTGGGAAACTTGTTGCTACAAGAGAGATTTTGATCCGATTGAAGTCAAGTTGTAACAGATGAGGAATCACACACAGAACAGATATAAACCTCTCTTAATTCATAATCAGCATTACTGACTAGCAGATAGATAATAATCCAACTAAATATAGCTCACAAAACAGCACAAACTTGCTTCTTCCACTTTCTATTTTTCTTCTGACAGTTCTCTAAATTATGTACTAAAAAAAACCCCAAAGAATTTTATGTATTTCTCACATAATTAAAATCTATCTCTTTCATCTGGTGTTAAAAGACATCATTTCCTTTTCTTGTAGATCTAAGTACTTTGGGCTAGGTTGGATTGTCTGCAATTAGAAGGACCCTAAAAGCATTAACTCCCGCATTTTTTTGTGGTCAGTTTTATTATGGAATGCTGTGAAAGTCTGATAGAGGACATGGTATACTAAGATTTAGTATGGACATAACAGCTAACAATGTTTAGGTTTATGGACTGTATCTGAGCTTTATTGATAACTGGTATTTCCCTAATTACTCAAAGATCTTTCTCAACACACAGTGTATTCCTGCAAAAGTGACAATAGATTCTGTGAAAATAATTGCTTCTGCCATGACTACATTTAAAAGGATGCCTTAGGAAAAGGAACTTAAAGGGAAAAGCTGGGTGTTAATGGCTTTGATATACCTTTGGGTAAATGAACAATAGCACCAGGTAAAAGTGATCCTCAAATGGAATTGGAATTCATTTCAGGATTAAGAGCAGATTTATCTTGATTTAGAGATCCTATTAAATGAACATACCTTTTTCATCTCCCTAAAGGATTTCAGGTATTACTGTGAAAATCTTTTTGCATAAAGGTGGACTTTTTTTTAAACTTAAATCAGTTCAATAATTAAGAGTTTCAGAGCATGATAAAATACAGGGATTAGAGAACATGGCAGTCTCATAGAAAGGAGAACGCTTTTAAAATGCAGTATTAATTAATATTTATTGTTTGATTCTTTCTCCAAAATGCTCCTTACCACTGTATCCCATGATGTAAAAAATAAAATACAGAAACACAATCTATTCTAGAATAGTTTTTATACGGAAACAGAATAAAGTTCCTCAAATAACTTAAATATATCCTCCTTATGACTTTATTATTATGGAAGACTAATAGAGATTGTCAGTGGCATAGAATTTCTATATATGCAAAAAGTATAAGGCACTTGGCCACCTGTGTGATATAGAAAAGATGCACCTCTGATATCTCAAAATTAGATATCAAACTGATCCATTCATTTAAGAAAAAAATCATGCTAGTATCTCTGTGGTCTTTCAGGGTGTTTTGTCATAGTAATTTATGTATTGCATGTATCAATAGATTATTAATATGAATGTGCTTAAGTAAAATACTGATGACTAAAAATGTAAATATGCACATTTTTCTTCATGCTTGCAATGCAGGCACTGCAAGAGATTTCCCTTTAATACATTTCACAAGACTTTTTGTTTTTACCAAATAATGATTAAAGGAAGCAAGTTAGCCACTGAATTGAGACAGAGGGTTCAGTAATTGTGAATGTAACAATAGTCATTAACTTTGTGAATGAAGAGAACTTATTACTCCTTCCTTTCACTGTGTAGCAAATTACTGTGGTAATGGAGGTCTTGGGGATATGCACAACAGATTTTCAAGGTAAAATATTTTGTTATTCTCAGAAGGTTTGTCTTGTGTGTTTTGGAGTCTCTGGTAGTAAGCTACTTTGCCACCTACATTAACAACTGAAATATAGAAGCAAAGGTCATGCTTTAAATAGCATAATAAAAAGTTCAGCCCCTTCTCCCTCTTATACAAATGCCTTGACATTCACTTTATATTAGATGGAATCTTCTTTTCCCTTGTTATTCAGACCAAGAAAATAAATAATAAAAAATAAATTATTTTTCATGCAGCTCACTTTGTATACTACAGTCCTCAGTTACTGTTACTGACGGACAATATGCAAGATTTAGCATAGCTATTTTGAATACATACTTGAAGTTTTCCATACTCTGTTCAAATTAATTTTGACTTTTTATGTTTATTTCTAACAGGATTTTCCTCTTTTCAAAGTTCATAAAACACTAATATTTAAAAGAATCTGCACATACCAAGGTTCCCAATATAACTTACAAAAATGTGCATTAAATGTGTTCAACTTTAATAGTAAACTATGAACCATATTTTTAACAAAAGGTGTGTTCTTGAAAAGGGAGACAAACCTCTGAATCAAAACTGTACAACTAATCCTATAAAGCACATGGATGTTTTAAGTTTTCTAAGGCAATAATCTAGGTGCAATCACAGTCAGCTAAAATAATCTCTACAGGGCACAAAAGGGAGAGAGGAGAGGGATGATTTGGTTGTATTGTTCTCTAGTGGCTGAAAAAACATTTCTCTGTGTAGGAACTAGTATTTACCACTATTGGCTGTGGAACTTCCATTTCAATAAACAAATACTTCAAAACTGCAAAATAAATGACCTCTACAAACAAACATTCAGTCACAGCACGATTTAAAATCCACTTGGCTTCTCCATGCTTCCACAAACACAATTAACTAAGATATAAACTGGTGAAGATGCTTATTGCTTCTTTTTCTTTTTTTTTCTTTTTTCTTTATCTTTTCTTTCCCCTGGATATACTTATGAATTCTGTTAAATACATTCACAATAGTAGACAAATCATACAACATGCTTCTCAATTTTTCGCCCTTCCCTCCTCCACATTTATTGTGTAACAGAAATGCATGCATTCCTAGGGCATAAACTGAGATTTAGAGGCAACTGTAAAACAGAAGGTGTAAAGAACAATGTCACACTGGTCTTATCATGAAAGAAAACACATTTGTTTCAATAGCTTCAATAGTTTGTAGAAACTGTTTAAAATAATTTCATCCTTGCAAAGCTGTTACTACAAGAATTCTGCCAGTCTCTTTGAAGTGTAATTTCTGCGAATGAATATTATTTTCAGTAGAGTTCATTAATCACTTGGCATAACTCTTCATTTTTCTTTCTTCATTTTTTTCTAGATGTGGCCTTTCTGCAACATAGTGACATATCACAATATGAACATTGTTTGCATTAGGGTGGGTTGTCTTTTTTAAAAAAAAAAAACACAAAACCAAACAAAAAACAAATGATAAACACTTCTCAGTGTTTATCAAGCTTAGATCATAGGCTTTATCTTAGTCCTGCAGAAATGTATCTAATTTACAGCTAAAGACTCTTAAACCTGGAATAGACTGGAAGTAAGGCGTTGTAAAAAGGCATGTTCTACTATTAACGAATACTTTAGCTAATTTCTTTTCAGCACATCAGCACTAAAATGATTTTTTGAACCTGAGTATTCTCAGAGAAAATTGGAAAAGAAACACAAAAATGGAAGAAAAAAATAATAAAAAACCTGATCTAGAATTAATGTGAAAATATGTATGATGATTTTACTAGATTTAGTGAAGTGACTCCTTAGAAACCTGCAAACGAAAAGATAGACAATCAGCAGGAAGACTTATATTTTATAATAATGTGTTCAAATGCACCAGTTTTCCAAATTAATTACAATTAATTTATTTGCTTCAGTAAGGAACCTGTACCAAGTTCCTACTCTCCCTAACTTCTATCAGTTGTCAATGTGGGAGAACTTCCACAGGTTAATTGAGGTTACACATGAACTGAATATGCACTAAGGCTTGTGAAAATGTGGTTCCTAACTCATCTTGTTTAAGAGACTATTGAATGGCCAAGTGGATCATGACTGCTATATTTAATGCCTTTAGTTATCTTTGGCAGTAAGAATTATGTGCTATTTCAGAAAAAAAAAAATAGGATACCTACATTGCGGGATGTACTTTTAAATGAATTACAGAAAATAGATGATATGAAAACATGTGACTGATACAGAATCACAGAATGGTTTGGGTTGGAAGGTGCCTCAAAGACCATCTAGTAGTTCTAACCCCTCTGCTATGCACAGGGACACCCTCCACTAGACCAGGTTGCCCAAAGCCCCCTCCAATCTGGCCTTGAACACTTACAGGGACGGGGTAGCCACAGCTTCTTCGCGCAACATGTACCAGGGCCTCACCACTCTGAGTGAAAAATTTCTTCCTCATATCTAATCCAAATCAACCATCTTTCAGTTTAAACTCATAACTCCTTGTCCTATCATTACAATGACTTGTAAACAGCCCTTCTCCAGCTTTCCTGTAGGCCTCTTCAGGTACTGGAAGGCTGCAATAAGGTCTGCCTGGATCCTTCTCTTCTCCAGGCTGAATAAGACCAACTCTCTCAGCCTGTCTTCATCGGAGAGGTGCTCCAGCCCTCTGATCATATTCATGTCCTTCTGCTTGATTTCCTGCAACAGCTCCAGACCAGAGTTGGACACAATACTCCAGGTGGCGTCTCTAGGAGAGGAAGTGATCCTGTAACCTTGGAAAACACCCGCCGCCAGGGTAACAGACCACCTTGTAGCCAAATCTGGATCAAAACAACCATCAAATAACTGGAGATTCAAAATGAGCCTTGGAAAAAATAAGGAATTTCTAATGTAGTGAGCTATAGGAAAATTGAAAGTTCTTCTCCTGTGAGAGACTGAGAATTGAGTATTTTGAGACAGAGTTCATGACACACATCAGACTGCAGAATACAGAACACTGCAGTCAGACTGCAGAATAGTAACTTGTTTTGTCGAGATATATTAATAATGTTTATTAAGATTCTTGCTATTGAATTTTGCATCAGAAGGCTGCTCTGGCTTTAGAAACCTTGCCTTTGGGTAACACAGCTCAAGGAAAGAAAGTTTATTATAAGTTTTTCTTTATTCAGAAACCATGGAAAGTGTCAATGAGTATTGAAAATCTTTTTATAGAATCTATGATGCAGAATGATAACTGAACAGGGTGTGCATTTATTCAGATGTATATACTAAGCAATTCCAATAAATTACATAGATCTCTTCATAGAAAATAAATGTAAACATTATTCTTGTCTGAATCAAAACTCAGGAATCTAAACCAAGAATGTATAGGTATGCCTGAAACAGAATAATAGCAAATGAAGGTACACAGCAATGCTGAATCTGAAGAAAA
This sequence comes from Porphyrio hochstetteri, assembly GCA_020800305.1. NCBI lineage: Eukaryota > Metazoa > Chordata > Aves > Gruiformes > Rallidae > Porphyrio > Porphyrio hochstetteri. The sequence continues at coordinate 45,723,966 of CM036906.1, read as the reverse complement.
TAAGACTTTGTTTAAGGTGTAGTTTTTGTAATCCCACATTTGACCAACACAATCTTTGAATGAAAAACTTAAAATAAACGATTGTGTAATTCTGGTCAAAATAAGTGAATGTGCTTAACGCTTGAACTATCAACTAGTGTTTTTTGTTTCTTATGTACTCTGACTGCTACAGGGGAGTCAGAATGAATGTGTGCCGAGAATGGGTATAAATGCAATATTTGCTAAAGTGGTTTCTAGAATGGGGTAAAAAATATGTCTGTGGTCAACTGCTGTGGATCTGAAGTTAGTAATACATTTCCCCAAAGTGAAGACTCAATCACACTCTAAAACACAATCATATTCTAAGCTTCCTTTCTATTTGTATTGTGCTCCCTGGGATCACTGTAAATCAACAAATGCATGAAAAAATTCCCACTGGTAGCTGTACGTCTGGGTGAAGATGTAGCACAGAGTCTGGAAGAAGAAAAGTAAGTGCTTACATTTAGAGAAATATTTGGATAATTTTTGAAGAATTTTATTTTTCTAGTATAATTAATTCAAAATTCTTACTTATTTATCAGATATCTCTTGAATGTATCTTGAAAAGATTCATTATCAAATCCATAGGCATCTAGGCTCTTGACTGCATTGGGAGCTTGATTTCTTTCAACTTAACATCTTTTTCTTTTGTTCTTACCTTTAGATTTTAATAAAAGCAACTTATTTGGTCTGCCATTAATTTTTTTCAGTTTTAGATGATAAATACATATTACTTTCACCAAATATGATAATGACAATTCATTACCTTTACACTTCCTTACTTTTTTGCTGCTGATGAGTTGAAACACCTAGATTGCAGGAAGGAAAAGTAGCATGCATAGCAGTAGGGTGCAGGGGGACACAGAGGGGAAATTCTCCTATGATCATGGCAGCAAGTGACCTTTGTCAATGCTTATGCTGTTTGCATAAGAAGAGAATACAGCCATTTAGACTGGAGGACTGCAACATGGAGGGTGATGACATCTGACTAAAATAGATTTCTTTCAGATGGAATTATATCAGCCCTCCATAAACATAATAGTTTTTCCTTATATTTTCTGAATGTATTTTGTTTGACTTAAAACAATTGCCTTTTTCACAGCCATGTGCTGTTCACAGCCAAGTTACTCCATAAGTAATAGAGCAAGTCTAATTCCTATTCAGCTGCTTAAGTGCAGTGAGTTCCAAGCCTATATTAAAAATTCTTATTACTAAAAATCATCCCTTTGACTACATATTGATTAATGATCAATCTATTAATATTATATTATATATTCCTATAGCATAGGAAGACAACTATAGAATCCAAATCTACTTAGTATTAAGAAGTACCATTTGTACCATTAACCTATTTCATTATGAAATGTGTATTTTCCTACCACAATCATTGATTAAAAAAAATAGAAGATGTATACACCTATAAAAATGTATGAAGATTGTACTGTTTGGGGTTTTTTTCCCCCACTGTATTATGACCACAAACTATTCTTGTTTCTCTTTATATTTCTCATAGTTGTTACATTAATGCCCAGTAGATAATGGCTTGTCACTGGCATAGCTAATAAATCCTACGGGTTTATCTGTAGAAAATTTAATTTTAACAAATAACACTAAAATGTATCAGATTTTACTTTTGACAAGTCTGGGTGCATTTGATCTAATTTCTAACTTAGGTCTGAACTTACTCTTCTTCCCAGTTCCTCGGGTCAGCATCAGGCCACCTCTTGGCTCTTTCTCACTCAGATCAAAATTTCTGTGTGGTTCTGAAAGGAAGTTAAGCTCCTAGACTGTAACACAGATAGGGCAGAGTCTTGAATTATTTCCAGTTTTCACCTATCTTAGGCCTCTGAGATTAACCATGCTAAAAATGCAATTGCTTTCCTATCCTCAAGAAAACAGAAAGCTCTAGTTTTATTAGTAAAAATCTGATAAAACCATGGTGGTTTGTATGTGTACACCACATAGATCCAGTCTAAACCCTGGATTTTCATGATCAAACATATATATATATTTTTTTTTAAAGTGGTGGTGGGGGTGGTGAGTATAAATAAGTCATTATTTGCCAATGGGACTTTTTTGTCACTTGGACAATTTGAAGGGAGTGGCCTCAGTGGGACATACTTCCTTCTGTCACCTTTGCTAGTAAGCAAATCTACTAAATAAAAATTCTCTGGATTCATGTCTTTATAAAAAGTGCTGAGGAAGCATATTTGTTGTAAGTCCATACATACAGATTGTGGTTAATTAAAAGCAGTAGCCTTGATTTACAGTACCGTAAAAGAAAAAAATGAATGAAAATGAGTATTTATTAAAAAAAGTAAAAAAAAATACCATAACAAACATAACATAGAAATCACATGGTATTTTTCCAGCCTAAACACCGCTTCCATGACAATCACTGATTTATGTAAAATGATTACTTCTTCCAAATTGTATTTTGAGAACCATTTATATACATAGTTGTAGTTAACAATACCTTCAACATCCAGACATTAAAAGAGTATAGTAAAAATGCTGCTTTTTTTCCCATAATGCTATTTCAGAAAAGCCCACATAGAGCTTGCATTGCACTTATTAGCAGTATTTTCCAACCTGGAAATGAAAGAAAAGTACAAAAAAACATACCACAAGGAAAATGCTTTCATCTCCCAATTGTGAATATTATGGAGAAGGGAGGAGAATCCCATCTTTTTAGGAATTATGAACCAAATAGAATTTTTTTATTGACACCCACTTGTGGAAAAGCTGTTCAGCTTCCCTCTACCAAGTCACTTGGGCACTCCACACCATTTTGAAAGCTATAAGATGAAACTTTCAGCCAAAGAATGAAAAGAAACACAAGACAAAACCCACAGAAAATATTTTTGATGATTATTCTCTTCCTTCTCTTCTTTGCCTACTCTTCCACTTTATTTTTTCTTTTTATTGCAGCGTTGTTCTGTCTTCCATCTATTTTTTTTAAACTGTTGTTCTCCATGGTCATTTATTTTAAATATTCCTATCACGCTATGCCAATATTTAAACTGGAAGTCTGAATTTTTAGAAGCCAATAAGTGACTGTCTTAGCTGTCAGACAAGATCCATCCAAATCCAATTCTCTCCTTAAGGTCATGGACATTAGGAGGTCTCCAGCATGACTTGCTGCTTTGTCTTTAGGATTCAATAATATCAGATTTTCAATACCTGCTGCTCTGTTTGAATTTCCCTTCCTAGACTTTTCCAGGCATCTTTACTAAATCATAAAACTCATCTTTTTTGGTTTGGATTTTTTTTTTCCATTTCTGTTTCCATATAAAACCACAGGAGGTACCAATCGCAGACATTGTTCCACATAACATCCCTCTTTCTATGAGACTTTTCTAAGCAGACTATCTCCTTGTGCCATGCACATGGATCACAGAAATCTTAAGTGAAACACCTTGCTCTGCATCCCTCAGTCAAGGTTATTTATCTGTGCCTAATGAGGACAGAGAGGACTGAACTTCACTACTGCGTCCCATCATGATCTGCCTGTTCAAACAAGTCAAGGCTGCCTTTACAATCAGCCTCAAGCTCTGCCTCTTAGGCCACCTCAGGTGGTGAGATTTTACCTTCCAGTGCAGTTAGTGTCAGAGTACTAATTTGCAGGATACCTTTGTCTCCCATAAGGCTGAAAAGACTTAGGGAGGCTTCTCTAATTTGAGACTTCAAACCTTTTTGAAGCTTGCAGAGCTCTGCCACATAATGGCCTTTTTATTAATCCCAAGAGTAGCATTGCTTTTGTGACACAGAACCCACCAAGTGACTTTCTCACAGAAAGGATTTCTCCTGCATTAGGAGATCTGCCAGTGGAAACTGTACTGCAGAGGCTGTTGCTATGACTTAAAATTGAACAATGCACATCTATCCAAGAAAAAGTTGCAGACTCCAAGCCTTGCAAATACTCACCAAATCTTAGCACAGAGCATCTCTTTTTATTTACAGATGTTGTTTCTTAAATCATGTATTGTCTCACTTTACAGATCAGTTGCCTGAGTGCTGTTCGTCATCTCTCTGCACTTCTCACTGGCTGATGAGCTAACACAGCAGAAAAGGAGAGCCTTATCTCAAAACCCCTTGTCAGTAATGAGCAATAAGCACAGGATTAAATGAATGGCTGCTGACAGTGACAGTTCTTATAAGTGTCCAGTTGTAAGGAAAATAAAGCAATTCCTGATCTGTGCACACTCCTTTAAAGGCTGTTGTACTGTGGTTAGTATTCAAAGGAATTCTCAGCTACAGAATACCTTTTCTCTTCTGCTTTTTGTCCTGCTCTTTAGTTGCTGCTTTTGGACTCTGTTTTGAACAATTCCCAGTGCCTCATAGCTTTGTGACAATTTCATGGCTTTTATCTTCTCTGTCTTTATTCCCCAAAACCAGGCATTAGGAACATGATTAGGGTTAATGACAGTGTCTCTTCTAATCTGTGGAGATTATAGATAACTAAACAAGAGTAACCAGAAGACCACATTGCCCTCCTTTCTTGTCTAGAAAAGAGGTGATTTAACCAAATACTCTGTTTCTTAACTGATACCATGTTTCATTATGGTTAGATCTAAACCTATAGTCTGATACTTTCAGCTAGATCAAAACAGAATAAGAACAAGTGGAAATATATGCAGTGGTGCAGTGAAACAAATTTAGTAGATTTATCTAAGCTAATCTTCAGTAACTTTCTTGTGTTGCTATGTGTCCTGGTTCTGACTAGGATAATTTCCACAAGGACAGGTGAGATAAGGTGACCAATAATGTATTTCATGCCATGTCACATCATGCTAATCATAACAGGTAGTTGGGGAGGGGCTCAAGGACAGTCTGAGTGTGGGCTGAATGTCTGTCTGGTTGTCCTTGGGTTGGAAAATTGCCTTGTGCTATCTTCTGGTGTGTATATTCTCAGTCCTGTTGTTAGTTCCCCCTCCCTTTCCTGTCCTAGTAAACTGCCCTGACCCCAGCCCCCAAGGTTTGCCTTTGTCTCTCCATTGTCCCCATCCTGACAGGAGAGGATAAGTGAGTGGCTGCGTGGTGCTCAGCTGCTGGCTGGAGCTGAACCATGACACCATGCTAGTGATAAGAGAAATTGCTATGGTAACCTTACTTTGAAAGATTCCATTTCAAATTCTCAGATATGAAAGGCAGAAGTAAAATTTATTATATACTATGTTGGTCTTCTGATTAAAAGAAAACCCCTACCTCGACTTTGCAAGATGGCCCCATCCTCTTACCTGCCACCTTTTAGATATTTTTAAGTATTGACCAGATCACCTCTCAGTCTTTTCTTCTTCGGACTATATAGACCTAACTCTCTCAGCCTTTCCTCGTAGAAGAGATATTTCAGTCCCCTCATTGTCTTTGTAGCCCTCCACTGGACTCTCTTCAGTAGTTTCCTGTTTTTCTTGAACTGGGGAGCCCAGAACTGGACACTGTACTCCAAATGTGGCCTCACCAGAGCAGAATATAGGAAGAGGATATGCTCCCTTAACCTGCTGGCAACACTGTTCTTGAGTCACCCCAGGATACCATTGGCCTTCTTGGCCACAAGGGCATGCTGCCCTTTTATCCACCAGGACTCCCAGGTCCTTCTCTGCAGCAAAAGAAAAAAGAATCAACTGATTTGTAAGATGTTCAGAAGCAGTATTTTGTAACATTTCATCAAGATTATCTAATTCCCACCAGAGTTTGTTTTTTTTTTCATAAAACCACTTAAATAATCTCCAAAGTATTGGACAAAGGGGTGTAATGGAATAGTCTGAATTAAATGGAAATAGATATTTAAAAGAATATATCAATGAATCAATATATGTGCAAGGTATACTTTCATGTTTTTGTTAAATAAAAAGTGTTTAAATAAAACCGATCTCAAGACAACTAAAATTATGTCCCAAAATTGGTGATATTTTAAAGATTAAATTCATTAATTTAATTAATTTAATTAATTAATTTAAAGTGCCGCTAACAGTCGATAGCTCTTTGGCTATCAATAGCTCTTCTCTCACTAGCTGAAAGTTGCTTTTGGTGATTTATCACAGTAAACTGGTCTGTGTTTTGGCTGAAGATTGCAGGGTCTATTTAGTGCAGTATGTCATAAACAGGAGATTTTAAAAATGTATATATAACAACAAAGAAGCCTCCTTCTTCACGATGGTTTACCACTGAGGACCTATCAAAAAGCTTAACATCGTTTACACACCACATTCCTGGAAGGTTCAGCAAATTGTGTAAGAGGGTGAACATTCAGAGATTACAAGTTTATAAAATTTTTATTTTCCTTTGAAGTTAGAGAGGAAGGGAAGATGAAATGATAACTGAGACAATGCATGAATTAACCTAAATTGCAACTAGAAGGCTTGTAATAATTTTTATTTTCAGGTACATGAAGGCACATGAGGGAGGCTGTTTGTACACTATGTGTCATTGGATACCATCTCTAGGCAATAAAGTTTGAGAATAAGAGGTGGAGTGTAATCAGAGGTAGCCGCTGGGTAGATCACACTGGGATTTGAGGATATGAGGACAAGGTTCAGTTGTCAAATTCCATACTCCCAGCTAAGACCTTTCAACACAGATTGTCAGAGCTGTCAGATGTAGCAGAACAGCTAAGGAGCTTGCTCCTTTTCAAACCTTGGTAATGGCACCAAAATAGGTGAAGGGTGTACTAGGGTGTCGTGCATGGCACAGTGTGACAGGCATCACTACAGTAAGGAAAAATGGGATATTACACAAAAAGAATGGGAAGCATCAAGTATCAAGAACTTTAAGGTATTTTTTTAGATGGAGTGCAAGTCAGTCACGCATTTAAGCTATGTCAAAAATCAGGTAGCTGTGTGATATCGGTGACTACTCAGATGGGACTAATCAAAAGATTTTCTGTAATAATCTGGCTGCCACCAACTGAAAATGATTGAGCAGGAAGATCACCATATAGTCTTGATTCTGAGATAATGATAAAATACAGAACTTATCTGGCAAGTATTTCTTGCAAAGGTAGAAAAGCTTAAAAAACCTAAATGCCCCCCAAAGTCCCCAACTTCATGTTTTTACAGGATTTTGTAGATTGTGGAAAAAATGCGAAGAAATTTACTATGTAAATTGTGGCCAAGAAAACCAGTTTTGTCAAGATGAGATTACGAGAGCTTGGAGGCATAAAGATTCAGCCCAATGAAACAAAGACTGTGAGGATATGTAATTGTTTTCTATAAATACATTAGTATGGGCAAATTGCAGGGAGGGAGAAAAGCTATTCAGGATGAAGAACAATGCTGGCAGAAGAGAAAATGCATATTCAATGCCCATGAATATATTTAGCCTGAACTAACAGAGAAATGAAGGTCTGTAAAGCTTCCTTGCGAGGAACCTTGGAGGCCAAAATCTCATTTTATATGAAGCTTGCAAAGTTCATAAAAACTATTATGAAATAAAAGCCTCCAAATCTAGGAAACTGGGTTACATGAACCTTGAAATTCCTTTCAGACTTTATTCCTATGTAGAGTAAACAGTAATAGTTTGGTGTTGCCAAAAAAAAAAAAAAAAAAAAAAAAAAAAAGAACTAATCTTGTGCTAATATGGCAGGTTCTTGTAGATTGTGATTTTGACCAGGCTGAATAGGTTAAAGACAAAGGAAAAGGGTTTTTTGTTAATCTGAATTACTTAAAAATCAGAACTGCTTAAAGATTTTTCAATAAAAGTAACATTGAATTGGTAGTTTCTTAAATTGTATTCAATAGAAAATGCTAAATTTGTATCAGAAATTTCAATCCTCATTCACAGTTTGATTTTCAGTCATTAACTGTGTGGGATGCTCATTGTACTATGTCATGAAAACAGGAAGTACCTTAAAAGAAGACACAGGTAACTGAGAAATGTAAGTGATCTTATACATAAGACAAAATTATCTATGCCAGTTTGATTCTGTATTTGTTATTAAGATAAGGTAGGTCTGAGTCTTGGGCAGGATGGCTGATGCTTATTTCCTGGCAGACTTAATCATATGATCAGACTCAGGGTTTGTTAAGTCTCCTCTGTCACACATAAACAGTTCACAGCAAATACCTCCACAGGCTACTAGAGGTTAAGCTGTGTGTTCTCACCACCCCGCAAAAGTCAGATTGGGCTTCACAAAGTCTGAATCTTTTGTATATACACATGCCATGCAAAGTAAGAGGTATAGAGCACACCATATGAACCACCAAAACTGTGTGTACGCTCATGTGGCTCTCTAGCAATGTGATGAATTGAACCATGTTTTAACCCCTGTGTTGCATGTTCATTTGTACCACAAGCTGCTGTATGGTGTTAAAGGAATGCAGACAAATATTTATCATGATTTGCTTGAAGTGGCAACCAGGTCAGCTTTCTGAAATTGATTGGGCCAGACACAGCCCTTGCTGGAGAGTGAAGGTGCTGGACACAGCCAGGTGCTGGGGAGAGGAACACATATTCCGTATCAGGTAGCTCTGAAAGAGAGATAATACATACCTCAGTTAGAGCTGCTTACTTGATTTAGTGTCTGAATCCTATTAGATACTTTTTATATACATGTGTATATAAACATTGGAATACAAGGACTATAGTATAGCTTTTTCTCAAGGGCAATAGATCTCTTTCACTTCATATGAAGGCTTTATTGTTGTCTTTCTATTAGCTGTATCTAACATGAATCATGTCAAAGTCAGGGATCAGCCATTTCCTCTCCCAAGAGATCCATTATCCTTTCTTGAGTCAAATCTTGCTCTGTGTACAGCACAAGCCTGGACACCAATCAGGAAGTTGCACAAAACTCTTAAATAACCCTTCCATATAAGTTCACAAGGAACAACTCTTAAGGTAGCCAGGGACTTTCGAGTATCTTAACAAAATTCTCACTGTGTATTTAAATTTGGAGGAAGTAGTAAATGATTTTCAAGTGAAATGAGGTTAAAGCTGATAACAATTTTAGTTTTCTTGAGGAGCTGAGGCATTACTCATGTTTTCTATAGCACTTGCATATGAACCTGCACTCAAATTAATAATAATAATTCTATTTTATTTAAAATATTAAACTGTCTATATCTCAATGCACAAGTTCTCTCATTTTTACTCTTCTTATTCTCTCCCCTCACCCCACTGCATGGGAGTGAGCCAGCAGCTGTGTGGTGCTCAGTTGCCAACTGGGGTTAAACCACAACAAACAGTGATGAACACATGACATGGATAGTTTTAAAAGAAATCCTAAACGGAAAATATTGAGAGCAAAGTGGAAACAGGAATACTTCTGCAATGCTGTAGAGAACCTCACATTTGTTTTTCTTGCAGAAGTTTTCATTCATTCAGTTGGAATACAGAATACTGCCATGGTTTGTATTAAGTCTCCTTGAAATTTGAAAGAATATGACTGTATTTTATGATAGATGGCTAATAGTCTCTTCTGTGATGTAAGAGTGCCTCTTTCTCATGTGACACCACTGAACTGCAGTATTTTGATGCTGGTGAAATACAAGGAAAAAAGACATGAGAAAATATCTATTTGGTGAAGAAAGTAAACACCTCTTGTTGTTCTTTAGTCCATTTACCCAGAGAAAAAGAACTTCATATACCATTTATAAATAAATAATAAATAATATCTAACTCCATTAAGTATGTTTCTTCTGCAGTAAAAAATCTTGCACCTACTCACCTGAACAAAAAGAAATAGCTGTAAACATACAAACAGAATTTAAAAAGAACTCAGTTAAAATCAGGAGTTAGACTGAAGTCTCTAAAGAAATAATATGTTTAATGGTAAAGGGAAAATATATTCCCAAACATAAGTGACCATCAATCTCCAGTGTGTGTTGAGGAACGAGAAGATATTTCCTGCCAAATGTGACTGGAAAATTTCACATGAAGTGTTTAACTATGCTAAGGAATTTTCTTCACCCTAAGTTTCCCATAGCAGCGTTTCAGTCTTTAAGTCCCATGAGACAAAGTGACTTTTTGAAAAGTATTTGATAACACAGTTATCACTTAAATTCTTGATGACTCTACCACGTCATCCTGTCTGAGAGACTTCCTATACTGCAGCAAAAATCTTCGCATTTTCTTTCTCCTTTTGCTCTTTTCCCAGGGTAGGAGCACATACAGAGAAGCTTTTATTTTGGGGATCTTTATTCGATTGATTGGTGAAGTTCAAGGTGAAAAACATTAATTTGTTTTCTATTGCATAAAAATATGTGATATTGTATTTTTATATTAGACAACTTTCATGCAAAAGTTTTACTGAAATTTTCAAATACTGCATTTCCCAGATTCCTAAAAATAATATGTAGTAATCACAATGTGTTCACATGAGCAGTAGAGAAATTGGAGATAAAGCTGTTTTTAAGCTGTCAGCATAAACAGGGATTTACCAGCATTTCACTTTTTTTGTTATATTTATGGACATTGAGATACTCAAAGCAAGCTATCTCAAAATTACATGAACTTTATTTGTGGCAATTCATGCACAGTCTTATTGCTGTTGTATTATCATTTTCTGTTCTAACTGTTATTCAGCTGTTTTCAGGGTAGTATAGATGTAGCGTTTGAGGGGTGACAAGCCAATTTTCCAAGTTATGTTAAAAATCTGTAGAAAAGAAGTAAGGATTGCTCCTCTCCAATGCCACTTCTTCAGTCTTGAAAAAAAAAAATCAGCTGTGAGATTCTTATTTTCGTATTAACAAATTTTACATCAATTTTACTTTGAATACACTTCATAGAGTAAATTACAACTTTTTTTTTTTTTTAATGTGTCTCTTAACCCAGAATAAACTGAAGATAATGTGAAGATGTTTGCATTTTTGTCTCAAAGGGATATGCTACCTTGCATTTCTGATAGAGCTGGATTATGCACAGGGCAATTATCATAGAGCAGATGACACACAGAAAATTCACAACCACGCTCATATGGTGGCAATAGTTAATAGTGTATTTGTGTGACCTTCTAGTATCTTCTGCAAGGAATACAAACCTTAGGAGTAAAAAATCTAGAAATAGTCACCTATAAATAAGCTTTCATAGAGAAAATGATAAAAATTATTAATATTGTCTGTCTATGCATGTATTTGAACCAAATTGTTTGGCTGACTTTAATGTAAAAATAAAATTAATACACATTAATGTTTACTGGATCTGGAGTAAGCATACCTAAAAAAAAAAATCTTTAAGTGTCCTAGCAGAGAAACTGCAGTAAATAAAGAAGCAGAGGTGTAATGTGAGCCAGCTGTAGAACAAAAACAAACCCCAACACCCTCTCCCCTCCAAAAAATCCAATTGGAAAGGTAAATGAGTATAGCAAGACTAAAAGTGTACCAAACTGTTGATATAGAAGCTTTAATAATTTCTTGCCATGATGTTTTCTCAGTCTGAGGCCTAGAAATTTGTATTAGAAGGTGAGTTACAGAGAGATGGTTACTGCTCTAGGATATGATACAGGGGTGTCTTTTGCTTGTGGATTTGATGTCCAAACAGGATGTGACTGCTTGCCTTAATGAAAGAAAAGAATAACCCTTCTGACAGTAATCCTCAAGATGACTTTAAAAAGCTTTTTTACTAATCCAAATTAGTTTAGTTTTCTGACTGACAGCTATTTAAAAAGATTAAACACAGTGTATCTCATCACAGCTTGTCATGGTAAAACATATGGATTATAAGACATCACACAATTATTTACTAGAGTTAAGTACACTGGCAATCAGGAGATACAAAATCTGAGCTTCCCGTTGCCCCTTCCTTAATCCCTTCCCTGATATGCCTTACTAACAGGAAACTCTTTAAAAGCTGACTTCAAAGCTCAACTCTCCTAAGTGTTTAGTAATACCATGTGGTATGGCTGCTGTCTTTACCACTTCCCTTCATCTTAGTTTACATGAATAACACAACACAGTCTCTCACACTCCATAGTGTACCCTCATTCTTTTGGGAAGGCAAAGTATGTTGGAACCTTCTAGGAACTACTGCAGTAAAACGGTAAAGCAACTGTCCTGATTTTCTGCCAGAAATAATTGTGGATCAGTGAAGAGTGTAAATGTGCATCAGTTCTACATAGTCTCTTGACTAGGGTGTAGCTCCAGCCTAGAAACTTCCTAAAGGAAACAAGAAGCAGCTTCACCAAGATGCATGAAGAAACGCACTGTGTATGGATGCCAAAATACCCACTGTTCAGTTACGTTGTCTTGTTGAAATCATAGTAAAACTCACATCAGCTACATTCTCACCTTATATCTTCCAGGTATATTATGAAGCTCACACTCAATTAATAGTGATAATAAGCTATGCTGTTCTGATAATCAGTCATAAGTAACTACAACGAGTACAATTATTACTCTCCATGAAGATGATCAAATTTACAATATCAAATACTTGTCATAGTATTTATACCTACTGCTCCCTATGGTATTAAATAATCCTCACATTATTGAGGATTATTTATTCCATGAATGACAGCAGTAAAAAAATCACTAACTAGAGTAAGTGGATGAGAACATCAGCTCTTATTTCAAAGGAATTCACTCTGTGGTGGTCTGCATCTTCATACCACATCACCCTAAGATGTAGCTCTGTGCCAGCATCACTTCCATCTGTCTAAACATCTTCTTTGCATAGTCCATTGATTTCAGGCAACAGCAAGACCAACCTTAGTGCTTTTAAGATTAAGAGCACATCAATGATTTTTCCTAAAAACATAGATAAAAGATGCCCACTCTCTCTGACCTTGTGAGTCAGGTTGTCTATTTCTGAAGTTTTATAGCTGAGCTTTAAAACTTTACTGAGTTTGCACTGGTAAGAAGAGTAGATTCTAAAACTTGCTTGTAATAAAAGGTATTGCATGGCAGTGAACTCAGGTAACAGGAATAGTTTGTGAGCTTGCAGAAAGCTGAGAATTATACTGGATTTCATGTATTGCTTAACACTATTATATATCTGAGACTACTATACTTTTATTATACGCATTTCTTAACATAGATTTTTCACTATCATTCCCAAAGCCTCTCTTTTGTAGTTTAGATTCAATATCATTCTCAAATTCAATGATAAAAATATCCACAAAACTCATGGACCATGAGTACCCATGAAGAGCAATCCTAGAATTTGTGCCTTCTATCCATGAAACATTAATCTTTAGATTTTAGTCCATATAGACATAATAGGAAAGAAATTTGGAATACTGCCATTTAAATGATAAGATAGTGCTCATGCTATAGCATCATAATTATCTGTAGGCGATCTACTTATAGGATAGTGAGTCATCCTGCAACTGAAATAAGAAAGCAGAAAAACTTGTTGAGAACACGACTTCAATTGTTCCTCTTTTATGTCACAACAGAATTAACATTTCTGCTCCTTAAACACAAAGCATCTGAGAGCATGTATCCTTTTAAGTCAGACACATTGCTCTACCAAACGCAGAAGACAACATGCTATAAGGAAGCTGCAAGGATGCATGTTTCTATCATGACTTGCTAATGAGTGAATGTCCTTCTTAGTGTTCTCCAGGTTATGGAAACCCCTTGGGTGTAAGAGCAGTGGCTGCAGAATGCTACAAACATGCTTAAACACAGGCAAGAAAGAATCTATTTATGTTTTGTGGGTTTCCTCCCCTCCATATTTTCTACTTGCCATTTTTATTTTGATAAGAAAAATTTAATTCCATTTTTAAATTACATTGCTTTCACTTTTTTTTATATTTTATGGCTTGCTGTCTCAGCTGCAAATTCTGTTCCCAAAATATTCTCACACTCCTGCCCACAAAGGACTCAGTGGTCAAGCTCTCTGCATAACTATCCCTGCCAAAGGCAACTTCTCATCAAGGGACTGTCATGATGTGCAATAAAAACCACTGTATTCTGCACTTCCCATTGCCTCAGCCAAAGTAACACATGAGTGAGGAAGTCATATAGTTTTAGGCAAAGGTGATTTTTTTTTTTAAATTTTTTTTTGGTAAAGCTAAAAATAAATTAGGGCAGTAAAATTAGGCAGGCAGGAACAAGATTTTTCCCATGATACAGCCAACATTTTGTTGTGAAACAAAGAAGTAACGATATCATCATGACATAAGACTTTACTAAGGTGCCTTTGGAATGAGAACTAAGCTGGGGGCATCAAGCCTACACAATTATATAATTCTGTGATTCTAAGTGGCCAAAAATATAGTTGTTCTTTTGGGTATCTGGGCTCATGGGGCCAATAGCCAATCTCAACACCTGATTAACTCTAGGTGATCTGAGAGACAGCTGCAACTGTTGATTGGTGGACCATCTGAACAGAAACAGCTAAGAAAATATATCTAGGCATGCACTGAACTCTCACCACATCTCTCCTCCAGCATAACCTGAGCACTCAGAGAGAGTACCTGAGGATTCAAGATTAATGGCAGCTATGGGAGACAGCAGATGTTTGTCCTCAGCAACCTTCCTTTTCCTCCAGCTCCTCTTGCTGCTAACCCACCAGCTGCTGCCTGGAAGCACAGTTTGATAGGTTTTCTGTTTCCAGCACTTTTCCAGTGCTAGCTCTGTCAGATGGCATTTGGCTGGACCAGGAACTTCCATTAGGCCAGCTGAGCACCTGGAATGTTTTTGTTTCCTGCAGCCTCCTGCCTCCTCTTTCAGCCCTGAGATGCTTGAAGATGCCCACCCATGTTGCATCAGAAGACACACACTGCCTGAAGCACTGCAAGGCTGAATTCTCTGTGGGATAGGATGGATCTGTGGAGGAGACAGGAGAGTGTCTGTTGGCTTTTAACTTTGTGAGGATATGATACAGAGGACATTTGCCTGGGATCATCTTCCAAGTGCTCTTATACCCTTCCCTGCAGGGTGGTGTGGGTACTGGGGTAGATTAATTGCTGCCCTGGACAAAGCCAAGCTCTGAAATCAACAAGTCACCAGACAATGGCAATGTATTTTCATGTCATTGATATGAATATCAGAATGATAGAATGCTTTGGGTTGGAAGTGACCTCCAAGACCATCCAGCGCCAACCCCCCTGACCAAAGCCCCATCTAACCTGGCCTTAAACAGCTCCATGGATGGGGCTTCTACAACTGCTCTGGGCAACCTGTTCCAGGGCCTCATCACCCTCCTAAGAATTTCTTCCTAATGTCTAACCTAAACCTACCCTCTTTCAGTTTGAAGCCATTACCCCTTGTCCTGTCACTGCATTCCCTGGTGAACAGTCCCTCTCCCACTTTCCTGTAGGACCCCTTTAAGTATTGATATGCTGCAAGTAGGTCACTCCGGAGCCTTTTCTTCTCCAGACTCAACAAGCCCAACTCTCCCAGCCTGTCTTCATAGGAGAGGTGCTCCAGTCCCTTGATCATGTTTGTGGCCTTCATCTGGACCCAGTCCAACAGCTCTAGATCTTTTCTGTACTGGGGACCCCAGAGCATAATGTGCTGTGAGAGAAACTGTCTCTTGAACCTTGAGCAGATCATAGATCTGGTAATAGGTGGCAAGAGCAGAAATAGCAGAAAGAAGGTCCTACACTGATCCCACTCTGCCTGTGCTGAAGGACTCTGCTTGTCTGCCTGGAATCTGCAGTGTAGGGCTGCTTATGGCCATAATGGAGTGAAAGCCATTCCCTCACTCACAGGCAGCTTTATTTTAATGTACAAGGAAGAAAAAATCAAGTAACAAAGTCAGCACAAAAAAAAAAACCCCAAACATTAAGAGAATTAGTAATTAAGTAACTAACACTAAAAATTAGTAATTTGGTAGATTTACTAGGAGGAAGATATTTTGGGGTTCTCAGAAGTTATTTTCAGGATAGGAAAAGCGGAATGAAAAGTCGTGGTCCCACATTGCTCTTGGGAATGGGCTTTTTGAAAGACAACATAACCTGTCTGTATTCTTTCTGGGGCACCGTAATTCTGTCTCAATTATGAGACCTAGTCCACCATAAAACCTTAGCCAGTGGTACTGCTTTAAAAAACTCTCATAAAACAGATGGTGAATGTAGAGTGAATGGAAATGAGTGTTAAGTACTTTAAAACATTATTTTCTTTAAAAAAAAGAAGGAGAAAAAGGTTACATTTTCTTTGAAAAAGTTAGTATGGAAAAATTCATAAATTTTACTTTAATCTTTCTACTGAGAAATGGTGGCATTTGAAAGTGCCTTCAAAAAAAGGAATTTTATAAAGTTACATTAGGATTCCTAAGAAATAGAAGATCTAAAATCAATTAATTCAGTGAAGAAGTCATGAACATGCAATCAAAAGAAAGTATAAGGAATTTCTCTGTGTTCTGATTCTTGAGAAAAATACTATAAGCATGAATAAGAGAAAAATTAGGAGCTGCAATCAGCCAAACATGATTTGTCATTGGGAACATGGACCATACCATTACAGAAAATGCTTGTCAGCATCTCTAATTATTTGCTTAGTACAACTATAAAGCTGCTTGACATATTCCTTGGTTAACTGTATTTGTGACTCATTTTGAACTTACGAACATAGTAGTCGTAAAAATAATATCTGTGAATGCATGGTTCAGTGCTTACCTAACCAGCAAAACACTCGGAGTTTTTCCAGCTCTATAAGACAGATTACAACTTTAGACATGTCAACATACACAACTGGGGAACGCCTCTACTTCCAACACTCATTCACCCTATGGACAAAACATGAACAAAGATTTCTTACAAAGCCATCTTTGCATTTCATGGTGCAAGAACAAGGTGAAGCAACTGAGAACATAATGATGAGGATCTCAGATTTGCATGGCAATGATTAAAGAAATAGGGTCTTAAGAAAAGGAAAGCCAAAATAAACCAAAGTTCAGGGATACTGGACATAGTCTAGGGTGTCTTTATAAAGTTTTTAAAATATTTTCAGCCAACACAGGGAGGTAGATAACTTATGATTTAGGACTTGGAGACAGATCCAGTGGCCAGACACTGATTTGAATGACCTAGTCAGAATAACAAGGTGTCACTTTCCATGGCTTGAAGTAGGAATTCCTGTAATTCAGAGAAGAGGACATTTGTGAATGTCTGTCTCAGAATCAAAGATAAAGGTATGGATTTACAGCACACTTGATATCAGGCATGGATGCTGCAGAACAATTATCAGGGATTCTGGGGAAGGAAAAGATTTTGAAATACCAAGGGATTGCAAACTCCAGTTTTATATACAGGTTGGCTGTTACAATAGTAATGAGAGTGCAGAAGTGGCAGGATAGGACAAACTTTGAATCCCTGCATAGAAAATGGTTACGGCTTTGTCTCCACACAGTAAGTGCAGGAGGAAGCTATAAAATGTCCAGGGGTAAAGTTGAAAAAAAAATGCTTTATGTCTGGATTTTGAGTCTGTGCTGTTTCTGTAGAGTGATCATTATGTTGAATGCAAGTCAGGGTCATAACCTAAGGGCTGAGGTTCAGCAAGCAGCTAAGGTACCCATGAGAAGGAGCCATCAAGGTTTGATATAATGAATATTCAGCTTCAACACCAGAATGGTGCTGAGGCTGTAACTGAATTTGGAAGTCACAGATTTTCCCTCAGCTGCTCTACTTAGCAGACTCATCTACAGCCTAATGTCTCCATGTGAGGAGTGTTGTTTGTTTGCTAGAAAACATTTTCAACATAGCCTGTTGGCGTACAGCACTTCAGGTCAAGGGCCATTATGCAAAATTTTCTAATACATGTATGCTGTGTCCAGGGTGAGGACCCACTGGACACAGCTGACACTTTTCATCTCAGGACATGCAGCTATGACATACTGATGTCTCACAGCTACCAGAGAGGTCAAACCAGGGTTCTTACTGTATACAATGCTCCTCAAAAGGATGCCAATGATGTCTGGGTGTTTCAAACCTCAAAGTAAGTAACTTTTCCCTCTGTGCTTTAAGGTAAAAGCAGTTCACTGAATACCTATTGCTTAGGGCTTGACAGTAAATTGTATGTTTGAAGAATAACCCTTCTCTGCCACAGGGAGTCCAATCATATCAATATAGGAAAAGAAAGAAAACAAAAAAAAAAAAAGAGGAAAAAAAAAGTAATTCTGATTATTTTTGGGTATTTCAAGATTTTTTTCTCCTATAGAAAACATCCATAGCAAATCAAGAGGCACCTGATGTAATTTATCCAAAATAATTGTGAGAACCATAGGAAATAGAAAGTGGTATAAAAGTATATACCCATAACTATATGTGAGTTTCTCTATTTGTAAGTCAGTGGTGTATGTTAAAATTACTTGTTTTCCTATCTCTCTCCATTACTGCAATATTAGCAGTGCCTCTGTGAAAAGAATATTTTTCATCAAGTACAGTAGTTTCCTGTGTCAAATTGTACCACCATCTATGACATTACAATTTCTTGCTAAGTTGTATCGACCATTATGACAGAAAATATTGAGCATGAAAACCCCCAGCTGTTAGTGAGCAGTGGAAGTATGGAACTTGCTCCAGAGAATAAACTTATTCATGTCACAATCTTTTTTAATAATGTGCGAATGAGAAGACATCTGATGCAAACCCAAACGACAATGAGTATCTCAGCAAAAAGCAGCAGAGTAGCTGAATTAATCGTATTTTCCTTTCTGAGCTGAAGCACCCTTCTGCGGATAAACCTAGCTGATTATCAATCACCACAGCAATTTTGGGTACTTCAGAGTTTGCTGGACCACTTATTATAGTTTGCTTTTCTGTGAGAGACAAAATCTTTTGCCTCTCAGGAAATCATTTTTAGTGAGTTTTATAGATAAAGAAATATATATAACAATTTTAAGCATTTTCTCCTAACAGTTACTTGAAGTGACAGATACATAAGGTAAGCAGATATTTTGAAATGAAATATATACATGCAGAAGAACTTATAGTGCCATTGTTTCTTTTCCTTTTCATTATTCTATTTCTTTCTCTTTCCTTATTGTCTTCACAACAGAGTTCCTGTTTCAGAAGGAAGAGAGTGAAGTTACAGCTTAGAGGCCAGGAATGTCTGCAGGCAACACAGGTGAGACGTTGGTCCAGGAGGAGCTGCAGGGCAATGCGCTTTGTGAACCAGTGACTGGGTGAGTAAGTGTGCACTTTGGGCAACTGCTCTCCTCTTCTAGAAGCCTTTTAAAATCTATACTGAGGAAGCAAAGTGGTAAGGTGGAATGGCAAATGAGAACTTTTCTGCCGAAGAGAGTCATAATTTTCATAAGAGAGAATGGTGCAAAAAGCAGGGAGCTAAACTCTCTTGAAAGTGGTTTCAGCTTTTTTGGCAGTGTGAGAGATTGTATACACCAAATGGTAGACTTAAAAAAACCCCCTCAACCCTCAAAGAGCTAATTTGTCTTTGACTTGGTGACATTACCAGAGCTAGTTATAAGTGAATATACTTGCTTCTTTTATTTCCAGAAGATGAAATGTAAATTGCTTTTAGTGTTTTTGGTTTATCAGGCTCACAATGGACTCATGTTTGGCAGTACTGTCAGATTTTTCATTATTTTTTCCATAAATACTGTATGATGCATTCCATTTATATCGTATGCCACATATACTCATTTGTTTTATGCACTCCACTTGCTAGAGGACAATAAGAATTTTATATTCCCCTTGAAAAAATTCTGCCTCTGGTCTAATAAGAACATATCTTAAAGCCAATGTTCCTGATCCTCTGCTGTAGCTTGTGTGACAGCTTTATCTACCTATTAAGAGTATACCTACATGAGAAATTGCTCTCAAACTGGAACATTTCATAGCATATTTTCACCTTTAAGAAACTGGTTTAGAGCTTCAGGCAGATGTTACTGAAGCCTGAGGGAAAAGTAATTAATGCCATTTCACTGCACAATTCATGTATTGGAATTTTAGGCAAGACCTTGGCAAGATCATATTGCCACCTTTTTACCCACCGACCTTTTTCCCCCCACCTCATTGACATAAAACTTTTCCATCCAGAAAACTGCAGCACTGTAGTGCCAGTTACTATTGGTTTTCAACCTGAGAAAGTGAGTTCCCCAGCTTTAAAACTACAGATTATGAGCCTGTTCTTGTTCAAGCTATGTTGCATCAGACATGGACTTGACTCAGCTGCTGGCTCACTCTAAATCCAGGAGCTGAAGTGCTGTCTGTCATTCAAAAAGAGAGGTTTCTACAAAAAAGCAGTGACTAAGTTCCCACTACAGACCAAGAACACAAAGATTTGCCCAAGGTAACATTTTTTGGGGAAGAAATAAAAATGTGGTTCTAAAGGGACACTTAGATGTTTGGGGGGTTAATTTTGCTTTTTTCCATTTCTCTTCCATTTCCAGTTAGGAGTGGTTTAATCAGTTTATATTTTTAGTGCCAAAATATCAAAAAAATGCCAGCCATTGAACCTTAAACAGTGCACAGAATAGGGTTTTTAATAGCAGGTAGTGGCAAAAGTAATATTCTGAGACACTGACATCTCGTGGCACGCTGTAGAAATAGCAATATTCTCCAGAGAGCTTCCTGATGTACTTTTCTAAATGAAGGTCAAGCAGAACAGATAATGCAAAAGACTGAAAATATATGAATATTGTCAGTCTCATTTAAAAAAGAGAAGAAATAGATCTGATTTATACCTATATCATTAACAGAGGACAACATAAAATTAGCTTCACAAAATACTAGGGTAAATGCTCCAGTAAACAGTGCTGAGATAAAAGTATTTTGCAATTACTTAGGAATCATTTTTCCATTAACGCTATTAATAAATTGGGCAGCCTTTTAGTAACCACAATGGGATGTGTAATGCAAATAAACTACATAAGTAACAGGTCACATAATTAAAGGGCAAATAATCATTCTGGAAAACCACAATCATGATTGTGAAATGGTTTCATTACTGGAGTACATTGCAAGGTGATTGACATTAGGTTAAAACAATAATGTACACTTGAACAAGAAGAAAATAATTTCCATACTGCCTACAGAGAGGAAGCTGGTGTCCTCTTCTCACCTCTTCAGAACCAAACACAGAGAAAAGTCCACTCTGTCTGACTTTTCCAGACTCTCGTGGAAATTACTTCTTCTTGCATTTAGGTAATAGCAAAGTCTTTTTTTCTTTTTGAGGGGGGTGGGATATGATTGGTACCACTGGAATACATCTTAGACTTCTTAATTCTCAGAATATAGTAGAGTTGACATTGAATAAAAAAATTACTTATAAGCACAATAAATTACTTATAGGCACTTACAATCAGTTTTTATTTGGTTTGGTTTTACAACCGGACTATCTTCACTCCCATTATCTACACCTATTATCTCTCTGGTGGTGGTATTTAGGAAATCTTGTTAAAAAGACCATGAAGCCTTCATTCTAGACAATTCATACATCTTACATCCATTACATTTAATGTTGTTTACATGAACTTCCTCTCCGTTTCTCTGGTCTTGTCTTCTGCCAATAACTTCCTAGGACCGCATTCTCCATTTTGCTTACTAATTGTGATGCTACTTTGCCAACTGCCAGAAATTGGTCTGACATAGGCACCAAAAGGGTAATGAGTGTAGACTGCATTGTTAATAGGTGTTTAACATCACTCACTGCATATAACCCAAAATCAGTGCCCTAAAGACAGACTTCAGTGCAGAACCAGAAGAACAGACAGGTGCCATTAGCTTTCTTGGTTACGATTCAAATTCTAAGCTTGGTACTAACATTAGTTTTGTCAAAAGTCAACTTTCTGTATTCTGAAATTTTCTCTACCATTTCATGGAAAAATGAAAAGCCATCAGTATTTAATTACACAACTAATGGGGGTAAGCACCTAAAAGTAAAAATATCAAGCAAAACCAGGCCAGAACCTTTAAATCCCGGTCAAAAGAAGGGAATTTTTGAAGTGGAACCAATGCTATCAGCGTTAGAGAAACCTAATTTTCAGACACTTTGCATTATAAACTGGGAATGCCCCATATTTATCACTGTCACCAGAAATTACAGAAAATATGTTTATCAAAGGTTTGTGGGTTTTTTGTGGGTTTTGTTTTTTGGAGGTTTTTGTGGGTTTTGTTGTCTCTTTCTTGTTTTTTTTAAAAATATGGCTATGATTGGCAGGAAGTTTTGAATTCTACTATCACAGAACTTCCTCCCTATGATCCTTCAAGATATGTAGGATGTACTTCAGAATAGCATTGCAGCTACAAATCTTGAAAAGCAAGTCAACTATCTGCCAGAATATATTATTCTGTAAAGGATTCTTCATTCTTAGAAATCATGATGTGGAAACAAGTTCTTGGACTGTTTTGCTTTATGAGTCACAGGCACTGTCTGAACTTGTTGAAAAAAGAGTAATAAGCTGTTGTAGTTTTGTGTGGCTGGGTTCTGGTGGAGGCTGGGGGGTTTCAGGGGTGGCTTCTACAAGAAGCTTACTCTCTGCAGGCCCCAGAGAGTAAGCACCAGATGGCTCAAGGCCGGAGTCGTTGTTGACCAAGGCCGAGCCCATCAGCCATGGTCGTGGTGCCTCTGGAAATCACATTTAGGAGAAAAAAACCTGCAAGCAGCTGCTTTTCCACCAGAGAAGGGAGTGAGAAGGTGTAAGAAACAAGTCCTGAGGAACTTAGCAAAACCCACAGTCCTTGCTCCTTCCCATGCCACAATGGGTATAATTCAGTCTTTTTTTACTGTCAGGGGCTTCCCTTGACCACTGTGATTTATTCTGATTGGGCTGGTCTTCAAGCAACCTTATATGAATCTTCCAACTTTGGGGGTCTGAATGCATCCAGCTTCTCCTGGAATACTCTAAATTTTCTGTTATCTGTCACTTGGTCTTTGCCTTCATTCAGCAGGTAAACATTTTCATTAAATACAAAGAGAAAATTTCAAATATAATTGACAGCTAGAGAAATGGTACAATAGATATGTAATCCACTTGACCTCTGATCAATACATTGAACTTTTAAACATAGTCATCAGAATATCTAGCGTTTGTTTCTCCTTACTCAGTCTTAAGGTTTTGTGAAGTCTAAGAAGATTTGTAGCGCATAAAATTTTGCACAAAATGTCAAGTTTCTGAGTGGAAAAGACAGTTTAGGGGGGAAAAAATCCTCAAACCTATGGCCTCCAACTCTGAGGGAAGATGTATTATAGTTCTCATGGTATAAAAGGGAATAAAAAATATAAGCCACAAAGTAGGACTTCACTTTTTGGGACATAGCATTGGTAATCATCTGAAAATACCGATCTTAAACTGTTTATGTAAAGAATATAAATCATGTTTTTGAGCATTATGGACCTCAGATTTGAAATGCTGATTCAATTAGGATTATATAGCTCATTAGTTTGAGAAGAAATATGTAAAATGCTCTTCTGTTCCTAAGGCAGTATTATGTTCGCTCAGTTCTTACATTTTATCCCCTGGGTAGGAACTTTAGTTCTAGTTTTGAGAAGGTTTTGCTTATGTGGTGGTTTAGCCCTGGCTGGAGGCCAGATGCCCACCAAAGTGGGTTGATCCAGATCAACCTAACTTCGGTCCCTGGAAAGATCACATGACAAACCTACTGGCAAGAGACTTTTTTCCATTCTCATAGAATTTCACAAATTGTCTGCTGGCTGTCAGGTGGCCAGAGACTACACTATTGGGGTACCACACTAGAAAAGATGTGTAGAGGGACCATGCTTACAAGACGTCTCAGTAAAATGGATAAGAAATTCCCTTCTGTTAAGCATAGATGTAACTGAGAAATAGCCGGATTTTACTGCAGCTAAAACCAAAATATTAGAGCAGTTGAAAATCAAACATAAGTATATGGAAATATGTTAGAAGTCTGGAAACAGATAAAAAATATTTATGTTTTTTAAAAACAAAACTATAGTGAATGAGAACAGACGTAGGAGATAATTACAAACTGGACCACATGAATGAAAAATATTAGTAGAAAAAAATTACTTTCTTTACACAGTGCAAGTACTGAAAGTAGGAACATCTGTGTTGCTTTGTCGGAACTCCTCAATACCTGCAAATTTTCTCACTGTGTTCTCCAGATCTTCCAGGTGACCTGGCTGTCAAAGTACATGTTGTTTTGATAGTTTTTCATTTTGATTTCAATAATGTAGAAAGTGCTTCTGCTTCTGTCATTCACAGTAGATTCTCAGCTGTTCAAGCTGGGAGACAGAGCAGTGGCATAATGAAAATCTGAAAATAAATTCACATATATCAATTTCTCCCCTCTATGTCTTTTGTTTGTATTTATACATAGAGAAAGAAAATATGTGTATTGTTGAGAAAAAGGCATACTGATCTGTGCGAGTGAATGATATCCTGAGATCTCTGCTTGAAGAAACATGCCAGAGAAAGAAAAATACTCTCACATTTCACACTAACAAGTCCAATATTACAACTTCCCTCCTTTCAGAATGTGGTTTTTAGTTTTAACCCTATCTTTTTTTTCTGGTTAATGCTGAAATTGTGACGTAAATGTCACTCTCTGGAAGACAAAAAAAAAAAAGGCAATAAAAGATCAATAAAAGATTGTTGTCAAATAAGAGGCACATGCAAGAAAGGCCTATCTTTACTCTGAGAAAAAGATGAGAAAAAAAAATCCCAGAAAATTAAGTGAAAAACAAGACCTCAAAGTATCCAATTTTCCTCTAGTTGCTCCTGCTGAACCGTCCTAACCAATAAAGCATGCTGCAAGCAAACTGTCTCAAATTCTTCCAGGTGAACTCAGAGAGTGATGCACTCGATTTTTGATGTGAACTTTCAAGAGAGATGCATTGGAAAGGCCCAAATTCTCTTCATAGGAGCCCAGTGTGACCTGGTTAAATCTATATATCCATACTGTAGTCCACTTAAAGTTAACTTCCCAACTACATAATGATATCAGCCTGCATATGCTGCAAAGATTCAGAAACAGGGTCTGATTTTACAAATCACTGAGACCCAGGTCCTCAGGGTATCTAGGCACTTATCTCCTGTTGAAGGGAATTAAACAGAAGGCATCAGAGGGTGATGCCGAAACTCCTGCAGGCTTAATTAACATAAGTGCTGAGGTTCATTTCTAGTCAGTGGTAGCTTTGGTCCCCAGCATGTCCTTTTTTAAGAACTTCTAAATGAGTTTTAAAACTCAATCTTTCTCCAATACCTCAGATAAGCATGCAATCCCTTCACAAATAATTTTCGATCTGATTTGTCTTCTGGGTAAGACAATCACTTGGTACACACTATGCTTTGTGAAATATATTTAGTTTCTGCTTTTCTCTTAAAGCCATTTACTACTAATTATAGCCTAAAAGACATAAAGCTCACTTCCACTGTCAAACAGTAAGAAATTACCAGAAAGTGGAGAAAGTGTAATTAAAAATCACTCTTAAAAATTAAAATAGACATACATTATACACAACTTCATGGTTTTCTATAAGATGAGCTATGATGAGTTACGTGTTTCTGCATTTACTTTCCTAAGACCAGCAATAGCAGTGTGTATGTGTCCATTTTATCCCCCCCTCAGTTTCATTAGTAGTACTTCTGAGTTAATTACTAATCCTTTTCCTTCTTCCCCCTCTTCATCACAAATTCCAGCCATAAGTCACTTACATTGCTGTCCCAGAATTATATAGAACTTCCACCCTTCCACCTTTGCACTGCTATACTTCTCCTTGGCTTGTCTTTTCAGTTATGGTATCACTGGTAGGTAGTATCTCATGTCCTCAATGAATTTGGACTTTAAACAGGAGTTGTTTGGAGTAGATTTCTTTCAGAAGCCTTGTGAGAACCATCGTTCAAATTATTTATATGGATACGTATTTAAAGTATCTAATTATGGATTTTTTGAAAATATTCCTTTACTAGAGCATCTGTTGACTATAAGGAAGATGCTTCATTATGAAGTTGTTTAAAATGCAGAGGATTGGGTAATTACACAATTAAGGAGTTATCATTGCCAACACAGTAGGGAAAAAAAAAAAAAGCTCTGAATTCCATTAAGTAATCAAGGATTGATTAAATACGTCTAGAATAGTCTTTGGCCTGTGAAGATTACTGTTACAGAACTCATGAGTCATTCAATGTTTGGGCCATACAATTTGGTTCTAGTAAGAAGTGGGAAACACAATGAACACAAACATTTTATAGTTTAAAATCTTTACATTTACTCCCAACAGCTGTAATGAATGCTAGCTGGTGCCCACTGCAGATCCCAAAGCTACCTGTAATACTTGATTCTGAAAAACAAATTTACAAGAGAATAATTAATATTCTTGGCTTTGAACAGGTAATTTCAAAGTAAAATTGGAAATCAGATAGGATATTTAGCACTGGATAAACTTGTTTGAATAATGCAACAGTTCAGAGATAACTCTAATTTCCTTTCAAAAAGAACAGTAGACCAGGACAGATGCTTGTAATATACACTTAAAGATGGAGAAAACAGGGAATTGGGCTTCTTCTTTCAAAAAAAGCATTTGAAAGACCACAGGATAATATTTTTCTGCAGTATAAATGCAATTCTCTGGACATCTGGTTATATTTCTTAGAACAAAAATAATGAATCTCTCAAATAAAAGTTTTATTACTGATGTGTTAAAACCTGGTACCATCTTACCTATTCTGAGCACACAGTGAAAAATTTGCAATGTCATTGACTTATCTGTTAGACAAGATACCTCATTTTGATTGACAATTATTTGGTAATATTTTAATACTAAAAATATTGTTTATTAGTAATAAGCATAAAACTACTACCTTCATGACTATATAAAGAAAATAAAAATTACTTGGGGATAATACCAACAAGTTTGGCTGTAAATATAGATTTATTTCTTTTTTGATGCAGAATGGAAACAAAAGGTTTGCTCATGTGTTGTTTTTTTTTTTTCCCCAGAAGAAAAATGTGGTCAGCTTTGAGTGTTAATAGATTGTTTCTCCTTGACCCAAGACTGGATATCAGTTGACCCAGATCCTGGGAGTAAAACATAGCAGCAAAGAATCAGATAGTGTCTGATGAGCAGGCGCTGCTTTGCCTGTGGTGGCTGACAAGGTTACTCTCCCTACTGTCCCCTCTACTATCCGCGTATAGATGCCTGACCTGTTTGTCAATCAGCTTTTGAACTACCCACAGTTAAAAGCAAAACCTTTTCCAGCTTACTAAAACTAAGGATGGTTTATCTTAAAATACTGTGTTGTAATTGATCTGCCTATATCTGTGCATGAGGAATAGGGTAGA
Organism: Porphyrio hochstetteri; assembly: GCA_020800305.1. Classification (NCBI taxonomy): domain Eukaryota; kingdom Metazoa; phylum Chordata; class Aves; order Gruiformes; family Rallidae; genus Porphyrio; species Porphyrio hochstetteri. The sequence continues at coordinate 45,696,836 of CM036906.1, read as the reverse complement.
CAGCTTGGGCTGTTAATTGTCAGCATCTCAGACATAGATTCTCCCTCTTGTCTGTCAGATGCTACAAAGTAGGCCCTTCATGCCACTTTCATATTCAGAGAAAGAGGGTCAAAACTAAATAAAAGAGGAAGGCAGAACAAAAAGCTTTTCCTGACCTTTAGCATATGACTAGCTGACATTCTGAAACATGAGATTTTACTTGCATCATTATCTTAATAAACTTGCAAGTACTATAAGAATAAGAGAAATACAAAATCTCCTATTTTTAAAGGAGCTAGAATAGTCTGCAGAAGCTGACTTTAGGAGAAATATATTTTATTTTTCCTCTTTTGAAGTATCAGGGTGTTATTCCGCAATAATGGAAGATAGAAGCCTAGTTCACCTTCATTTGTCAGAAAATTCAGGCTCTTTCTTAAAGTTGGTAATGGAAAAACCTCCCCCCATCAACTTTCCCAAACTGCTCCGCTATTAATTAATGCATTGTGACCTTGTTCCAGACTGCATGTGCCTAATTTCAGTTTATATCCCTTGGATTAAAAACCCACTTTCTTTTACTCTGGGATAACGTTCTTGCGTAAGTAACTAAAAGGACCTAACGCACACACTCTTGTTAACAAACAAAACTGAGCTGCATAAACCACTATTATAAGACTTATTTTCCAGTGCCTGCATCATTTCTAAATGCTAAACTGACATGAATTTGGGGTAATAAAGTTGGACTTCTTGCTCTGGCAGCAGTTTTACCAGTGTTGTACTCAGTGGGAAGATAATTTCTCAACTTTTGCTTGTATTAAGACACACGATATTTTATTACATCCATTTAATCAGGCAATTAAATTCTTCCAAGTATTACATTATTCAGAGTGTCTGCTCCACCAGTATGTGCATCATCCACAGCCTCCGGAAACACAGAAACTCATTGTCTAATCTATTGAATTAGGATAGAAGAGACACTCCTTAAGAGCTAGGACTACCCCATTTTACAGCTCCATTAATAATTTTAATAAAACTGTCAGCAAGCTATTTCGTAATTCATCCAGCCTCATATCTTAGTGTTATTAATTGTGATTTAATGGGACATCTTGTTCAGTATCTCAGACAAATGCACTCATTTCACCCCCTGTTGACTTTATGAGGCAAACTTGCAACTTTGGGTTTATTTGACAACACTTACTTTAACGATTTCTTTCATCTGCCTTTTTGAACAACCATAGACAAAATTTGTAACTGAACAACCTTGTAAAATAGGTATGTATATTTGTAAATATGTCTGTTTTTAAAGGTGTATTTTTCTTAACTTCAGTTTGACAATTTTGATGTATTTGTCTATGGAAGAGAGATATTTGGTTTTACTGAGGGAGAAAAAAATGAGAATGAAATTTATTGGAGGCAAAACCAAATCAATGACAGATCAAGTATCCTTGCAAGATCACATAATATCTGTCAATAGGAAAGAAGCAGTTTCACAGAACAAACAGAAAACCAGTACAGATGGGTCACAGTGTGAAAGTAACTGGGTAACTGCTAGAAGTTAATGCTTTCTTTGCTGAATTACTTCAAGGAGCTGGTTGTAGGCTCTGCAGGAAAGAAGTCTCTGTTACACAGAGGAATTTTCAACAGATCACAGTTTATGCCAAATAAAGCCCCTTTATCATTCTTATGCTCATAGTCTCCAAGTGCTTTCCAAGAGATCGGTGTGACCACCATACATTAATGACTGCTAAAACATAATCCCTTAGAACAAAAAATACCAAGTTCTGCCTGCAAGAACTGCCACAATAACAACAAAAAGCACTGATGGTACTGGGCATTTCCACTATACACTGCAGCCACTATCTTTGTAGGTAGCAGAGTCCAAAAAGCTGTAATCTAATAAATTTTAGAACAAACCTTAGTAGTTTACATTGCTTCAGCTTTCATCTCTGACCATCTCATATCACTGAACTATGTCCTTCTCCCTAACCAAATGTTAAACTGATAAATCCTGGCTTCAACTCCATTGTTCTGGTACCCCTTGCCAAAGCATCCTCTTCTTTCATCTGCATTTCTCAGTGATCCGTTTATGCCCTCTCTTGCTTTCTTTATAGGTTAATCTTGGTTAGATTATGTCTCTCATATCCACTCTGGAGATGTCTTTTTTCTCTCTCTCTCTCTTTCTCTTTCTCTCTCTCTCTCTCTCTCTGTCAACAATTAAAGGCCTGACAAGTCACCCTTGTAAGAGCTCATGTTTATCAATTTTCCCCCTCCCCAGGCAGCTTTATCAGAAAAATGGATTCTCTTGACTGTCTAAAGAGCAAGTGGATTGTGACTGAGCTCTTGACTTTGCACTGACTCTTTTGCTGTACCACTGCTTTGTACCTTGAACAACGTAGATGTCCAAGCTGTCCATTTTAATTCTTGCCTCTGCTTTCCTATATGGTCTGTCTTCCTGAGTTGGTTCTTTAGTTCACCTTTGCTTCTTTAGGCTATGTCTGCTAAACACCTTATGTTCTCTCTTCGTATCAGTTCTAAGTAGATCATTTTTTTTTCTATTAAAATGCACAAAAATAATCTAAAAATCCATTTTTTCCCCACTAGTATGAAGGTTAGGTCTCTTGATTTCAATTGATGTCACCTCCTTTTATCCCTGGCTTCTTTTATTGCTCAGATCCATTAGGTACTAACAGATAAAGAAAAAAAATCTTAAAATTACCTTGTCAGTAACACTTACTGCAGTTTATCAAACTAAATGCATACTTATAATTTCTTTTTTTCCTTGTGTAACGAATTTAAGCTTCTTGTCTTCACTTAAGGTCACTGTGGAAGTATTTTGCTTTCATTCTCTGCATTAAAACTCTTGAGTTATACAGCAGCACAGGGCTAGGAGTCTGGTTTCCCACTTGACAAATACCTATTCTATTATCCATCAGGGTATCCACTGAGTATTGAATTACTGCCTTTCATAAACAATTCTGTGAGGCTTCCCTACCATTTTCTTCTCAATATTATTTCAAGAATCATTTCCTGAAAGATTTCAATTAGTTGCCCAGAGGTGAAATGCATTTTTGCTGAACTTTATAAATATGACTATAGGTATGAGGCATATGGATATAGGTTCACATGTGCATGTATACATGCATACATGTTTAAGTATATGTGGCATGCGCATATGGAGGATGGCATACTTAATTCGTTTGTGTCTTCCCATACTTTTCACTGTGCTGCTTTAGACAGGAGAAAAAGGGAAGTTAATAAGATCACTATCCAGGTTTATCATCAGCCTGCAATTTCCCTTGAGACCTCTGTTCCTTGTCTTTTCAGTTCTCAGTTCTTCAGAACACGGATCATGTAGTACTACGTATCTTGACACTGCCTAACACTGTGGCGATGACCTCAGGGTGTTACAACAATATAAATAATAATAGCAATGCCAATAGCAACTGAGAAAAAAGTAATTTCAAAATTTCTGAACCAAGCATCACGAAATGCTGCTGATGGAGAAAAGGTTATGTGCATTGAAGTTTGCAAAACAAATGCATTACTTTAGGCCTACTGCGAAGATGATTGTGATTTGATTTCCATTAAGGGAATTCACTGGAAAGCATTTAAGTCTACTATCAACCAAAATGAGACTTCAAAATCAAACTATAATTTTACTTTAACAAATATAGACATGGAAATACCCGCTTTGAATGTTTTTCCGTAGAGAAGTATTTGCTTCATTTGGCATTTTGCAGTATGTACTCATTTAATGACAAAATACACATACGCACTAATACTTAGCATAATAATGAACTGTCTTAATTGTCTTTGTGCTCCTATATGTAACAGCCATAGTGCTGACAGTTTTCTCTGCGGAAGAGGGTTAAAGAGAACTAAAGCCTTGATATCAAGTGTCTTAGAAATACTCTGTCCAGAAGCTTTTTAACATATGAATAGAAGAGAAGCTGTTCACACACAAGATCCTACTAAACAAAAATGATGTTTGGACACACAAGAGGGGAAATCAGCTGCCTGACCCTCAGCTGTCCTTTTAAGCAAATCCACCATGAGAGAACATCCAACAGCTAAGCATGCCAAGATAATAGCCAGGAAAAAAAGCTAAAATTATTAGGATCCAGACGGTATTATAGGAAAAAATACATACCAGTATTTTGCATTGGGGTCATACTTTTGCCAAGTAATTTCATTGGTGTTAGCTCTCTGCCAAAGTAAGTAGAAGGGCAGGGTAATGACAACATATTAAATACCAAAATATATAATAAAGCTGTTCCAAACATTATAGTTTTCTTGAAAACAGATTGATATCTATGAAATCCACATGCCAGATTAGGGAATGAGCCCATTTTCTATCCTCATTGGGATTATAATTTAAAAACCTGGGTATTAAAGTAGTAACTCTTCACAAATAAAGAAAGCAGAGTCTCTTCTACAGCTCTTACAGACAACAGTGAGAAGAAAAGGTTGGTGATAGTATGAATAAAGTAATTATTTGAGAGAAGAATGTATTTTGTGCAAGCAATGCTTCTCTATAATCTGGGTTCAACATTCATGTTGGAAGAAAGATTATCTTCACTGAATGGATAAACCTGCAGTGAACTTGCTGGAAATTCAGAATAAAAGACTCAAGGTTATGGTAATTCAAAGAAACACTATCTTTTCTACTGCTAGAAGGCAAAATAATTGCAAAAATAAAGGTGTATTTTCTTCGTTCTTTTTGAGATGACACACCATCATATGTCATTGATGGCATCATTTGTTTCCCCCTTTGAAAAAAATCTTTCTCAGAAGGGCTCCCCATCGCATTTCCACCTTAGTTCTTTCTGAGTACATTAAATGGTCAAAGTTAATTTCTGCCTTATCACCTTCATAGTGATAGTTAATTTCTGCCTAATAATCACCTTCATAGTTATATAATCACTACTGGAGTGACGGGCACTGTCTGACACAAAATGTGTATTGCCCCAGGCCATTACTTATAATACAGTTTTAAGATTATTTTGAAAATATTGGCTGCAAATTTTTCAAATTAAAAAGGGATGGACAGTGATGCTATTTCTAATGCCTAATGAAAAAATCCGTTTTAAACAGCTGTACATGCCACTGTTTCAATGAAATAATAAAGATGAATTATTGCATACTATTGTGTTCAGTTGGAAAAAAAAACCTTCCAAAAAATACAGTTTTCATGCATATTTCATTACTTTTAAGAGGAAATGATCATAGTGGGGTTCTGTTATTATTCTTGATTGCTTTCCTAAGAAGAAAGCTGTTGATTGTTCTGCTTTTCAGATGAAATAAAAAAATTTTGAGAAGAGTTTACATAATGAATGAAAGATCAGTTTCTCTTAGAGTGTGAGTCCATATTTTCATCATCAATATTATTTTAAAAGAAAATTTACTCATTATTACATTCTTTCCTTATTCTGCATCTTAAAAAACCTTTAATATTTTCTACATTTGTATGTCTAGAAGAACAAGGAGGAGTTTATACTTTCATCTTTCATAGTTTGTATAAAACTAGTAAAAAAAAAGCAAGTGTTTGAAGGCTTACATAACATATTGTAAGTAAAATTTACAATCTAACATGCTAGAGGAATGGGATATCATCTTGAGGAACCTGGACAAGCTAGAGAGGTGCCTCCATGCAAACCTCATGACGTTCAACAAGGACAAGTACAAGGTCCTGCACTTGTGCCAGAACAATCCTCACTACTAATACAGGCTGGTGGATGATAGAAAGCAGCCCTGCAAAAAAAAAAGGCTACGGGATACTGATGGATAAAAAGCTGGGCATGAGCCAACAATGTGGACTCGACGTCCAGAAGGCCAATCATGCCTTGGGTTTCATCAAAAAGTGTGGCCAGCGGATCGAGAAAGCCACTTATTCCCCTCTACTCTGCTCTGGTGAAGACTTCACCTGGAGTAGAGTCCAACTCTGGAACCCTCAATAAAAGAAGGACACAAACCTTTTGGAGTGGGTCCAGAAGAGGGCGATGAGAATGATCAGAATGCTAGAGCACCTGTTCTATGAAGACAGGCTGAGAGAGTTGGGCTTGTTCAGTCTGGTGTTCAGCTCAGGGAAGGTCTTATAGCAGCCTTCCAGTACCTAAAGGGGACCTACAGGATAGCTGGGGAAGGACTGTTTGTAAGGGCATGTAGTAATAAGATGAGCAATAATGGTTTTAAACTAGTGCAGGGCAGATTTAGATTAGACATTAGGAAGTTCTTCACTATGAGGGCAGTGAGAAATTGGAGCAGGTTGCCCAGAGAGGTGGTGGAAGCCCTACCCCTAGAGGCATTCAACTGATCAGTTTGTCCTGTCAGCACACTAATATGAGTAAGCATTGACGTTCTCTAGGTCTTTTGTATATATATTCTTTTCTGTAAGCATATTTACAGTACAGAATGCTAAATATAGAAAAAAAATGTACCTACAGTGCACTGCTTCCACTGGTGTACATAATAGAGAGTTTTTGCAAAAACATTCTTAGGTTTTAATTATAAAAGACTGCTGAATTCATTTGAGCTTTGTCATACATTAAAAAAGGAACCAAGGTACTATAAGATTTGAAAACTTTTGTGCAAAGATCTAAAAATTTGTCAGAGATCAAGAAGGATGCAGAGAGACTAAATACAGGATTACTCAAATCTTTAGTGCATCACTGTTTATAAGTTTCTCTTAACACTAGCACAGTGCAAAGCTGTTTCATTAAATGCAAGCAGCATACGTGTGTGTGTTTAACATACATGTCTAAATCCATCTTGCTGTTTCCATGTAGGCAGAAAAAGAGAAGCGGGGGGAGAGATCTCCATATTGCAGAAAACCAGTCTTTATGAAAGGTCATTTTGCTGGTAGATCTCAAGTCATGCAAGTCATTTCCCTTTCTAAGTAGAGGAAACATTCTGTTGTGTTAGTTTTCTGCTAAATCTGGCTGTCTTAATAGCAAGTAAAATGTGCCATTAAAACAGCCATGGTGTGCACCCACACTTCACATTTAAATCCATCTGGAAGCATAATTAATAAATGTGCATAAGAGAGGACTGAAAATTTTATTCTTGTGTAAATGTGCAATGGAGAAGATGTGTATATGCAATTTTTTACATAGATAAGTCAGAGTCTTATACATAGAGCATGTATAAGATCTCATCCATAAATAACAAACAGATACATAGATAAAGATGGAAAAGCTATAAGAAATTTGGAATAGAATGTTTTCTTGGAAATGGCTTAACTATACTGCTTTTGCAGTAAATGATACAACCTTACCTTAAATCCATTAACATCAGTCAGGAAATGTGAGTCCAGGAGTAAAAAATCTCATGTCTTTTTCAAAAAAAATAAAGCCATCTCAGGCATGTCTCTGTATTATTTTTTAAAACTTTGTCCTGTGAGGTACCAAATATCACAATATTTTTATGCTATTCAGTACCCTCAACCAACAAACATACCTTCATATCATTAAGTTGTCGCGGCTCTTTCAATAATATCGGTTTTCCAATTTTATGTCGCTGACAAGAAGCATTTGATTTAAGATATTGTTTACTAAAGGAAGATGAAAAAAATACTTCTATCCCATGGACAAAGCAGTGGTCTAACAAGGCCACATTCTATTTCAAACATATTTGAAAGCTGATAGCATAATATCTGTAGCGCTCTACATCAGTATGTGTCATTTTTTGATTCCCCAAAGGACTGCTTCAGGAGTCATAGTCAGCCTTTGACTATGAGACTATCCAATAATGCTTTGGGTCCACGGATTTGGCTTGCCAGCATTCTTTATAGATTTTTCTGAGTCTGATGGGAAAACAAAGAACAGCTAGTAATGTACACCAGTTATTACAGTTCTCTCTGCATTTCTCATAAGTGAGTACTGGAACATGACAGTAAATATGAAATAATATCTCATGATTCTATAACCAGAGGAATAAGGATAGTGGGGGTTTTATCAGTAATAGGAGGAGAGCTTTTTAAAGTTCATACTTAAAGTGGGCTGAGAGCTCTTTCCCTAAATTTTCTCCTTTACTTTTGCACGAACGATACTCCAGAGATTTCACTGATTTATTTTATTTCAAGCCAGCCATAATCTGTATTCACTTTTGCAACTATTACATAAGTCATACAGCACCTAAAGTTGCTTAATTTTTTCATACTGGTGGTTTTAAGAAAACTTTTTATGCTAAGTGAATAAAATGCAAATTTCCAGCTAATACATCACATTAAAAATATTTCTATGATTAATCTTTCAACAGAAGACAACAGGTAAGGTTTGAATACTGGTTAACATAAACAATATTGTCATGACTGAAATCAAAAAGAGTTGCAGGAGTATTGAAATAATTTTCCAACATTCAGAACCTCTTTCAGTCTGTAACTGCCTTTTCATGGAAGATAAAAGATTTAGGCAGGTTATCTGTTCATTTGAAAGAACAAATAAACCAAACAAAATAAAATTACTAAGGAGCACACTAAATGGAACAAAGGTTTAGGGCACTGTGCTTCTAGAGACCACAGAAGTCAAAAGACAGAAGACATTCAAGTAAGTTATAGCATCTATTCAATAATAATAGAAATAATACAGGGAAAATGTGAGTGGAATAAAAAAAAAACCCAAAAAAAGAAACCGAAAAACATTTTAAAAGAAAGGAAAATATCAAAACAACAGAATAGATCTGTTTCTTTACAGTGGGTTTGTCTACAGTTAAAATCTGTCATTAAAATGGAACATTGAGATATAATTTATCTACAACTACTGCAGTTAGTGCTAGAATTTATCCTTAAAATAATATTAAAAGCATCTTAACAGTTTTAAAACAACTTTTTCATTACTTGTGGAAACAGGCTTCCCAGAGAAAAAAAACAACCAACCAACCAACAAACCCAAAATGGGTATTTACCTTAATAAATGCAAATCAACCAAATCTCTTTTTATCAATAGGCATTAAAAAAAGCAAAAAAAAAAAAAAGCAAGATTGTGGCTTCACTGATTCTACTATTAAAATTTATATTGATTGTCTTTGTGTCAAGATTCTTAATTCAAGAGGCATATACAACCATATATAGAGACATAGCCTCTGTCAAAACGTGGGCAATATTCCCCAATACTCTTAATTTTTAAGAATATAAATGCTGTCAATTCTTGCTGGATTCTGTTAATCATTATTTAAAATGAAATTACAGATATTTTTTCTGGACTGGGGAGGAAAATCAAGCATATTGTTTCCAGAGTAAACCATCTATAAAGAAACACAAATGCATTATGCAATTAAAGTAACTTGTACTATATTTCCAGCCATGACTTTTTGGCTATTATTTTCTTTAAAACATCATCTGGGCCACTCCTGGTTCCACACAGGGCCAGACAAGTCAGAGCAGGTGACCAGACACTTGAACTCAGTCAAGATCGGTGCTGTGACCACTTTTCTGGAGAGCCTGTTCCAGTGCCTGACCACCCTCTCAGGAGAAAGCCTCTTCCCAACATACAACCTAGACCTCCTCTGTTATAGCTTCAAACCGTTCCTTTGGATTCTATCGCTGATCACCGAAGAGAGGAGATCAGCACCTGCCCCTTTGCTCCCCCTCATCAGGAAGCCATAGACCGTGATGAGGTCTTCCCTCGGTCTCCTTTTCTCCAGGCTGTACAAACCAAGGGACTTCAGCTTCTCTTAGTTAGACTTCCCCTCCAGACCCTTCATCATCCACATTGCCCTCCTCTGGACACTCTCCAATATTTCTATGTCACTCTTGTACTGTGGTGCCCAAAACTGCACACAGTACTCAAGGTGAGGCCACACCAGCACAGTGTACAGCAGGACAATCACCTCCCTGGACCGGCTGGCAATGCCGTGCTTGATGCACCCCAGGATACGGTTGGCCCTCCTGGCTTCCTGGGCACACTGTTGGCTCATGTTTAACTTGCTGTTGACCAAGACACCCAAATCCCTCTCAGCATGGCTGGCCTCCAGCATCCGATCTCCCAGTCTGTGTGTGTAGACAGGGTTGCCCCTTCCCAGTTGCAGAATTCAGCACTTGCCCTTGTTTAAGTTCATACTATTGGTGATTGCCCAGCTCTCTGATCTGTCCAGGTCTCTGTAAGGCTTCTCCACCCACAGTGGAGTCAACAGGTCCTCTCAATTTGGTGTCATCTGCAAATTTACTTAAGATACCCTCTAGTCCTGTGTCCAGGTCATTTACGAAAATATTAAAAAGACCTGGACCTAAAATGGAGCCCTGGGGAACCCCACTAGTCACTGGTTGCCAGACAGATGTAACCCCATTTATTATTGTTTTCTGGGCCCAACCCTTCAGCCAATTGCCCACTCAACACCTTATGGCTTTGTCTAATTGTATGCTGGACATTTTCTCCAGCAAGATATGGTGAGACACAGCCTTAGTGAAATAAAAAAAATAATATTAACTGGTTTCCCTTGGTCAATCGGCTGAATGACCCTGTCATAAAAGGAAATTCTATGGTTGGATAGACAGGACCTTCCACTTCTGAACCTGTGTCGGCTGTGACCAATGACTGAGTTGTCCTTTAGGTGTTTTTCAATGACTCCCAGAATGATTTTCTCTATGATTTGTAACATACTGTTCACTATTTATAAAAATATTTCAAGGAATGAGGTTGTATGTTCTCCTTGTTCTTTGTCAATTGATCACTAACATGTCAGCATGTGAAGCTTCAAGTGTCCAAAACATTATCCCTAGTAGAGAAGATGAGAATTATAAAGTTAGCAGTTTCCAGTAACCCAGTACGGTTGGTAGCATCTGCTTGATCTATGTATAACTGTTCCAGGAAATATTCCAGTCTTTAATATTAGAAAACAATGCTAATGAGCAATTACCGTGTCATTAAACTCGTATTTTGGGTAGTCACTGCATTGCTCTATGTCTTGTTCCTGGTCCCAGCCTTCAACATTGGATGGATCCTGTTTTGAGTCGAAGATAATCAATATAGACCAATCAGGAAGCTGAGACTAGGGGCCTCCTCAGCTATACTACTGGCTCTATTATTGAGATATTTTGTGGTCCCAATAATACATTTAACTTATGGCTGTTTCCCCATCTCTAAAATTAAGATAATAATTAGGTACCTATTTCACAGAGATAGGTTAAAGATTAGTTAATATTTGCAAACTTCTTTCAGAATATAAAGCTTTATATAAATGCTAATCATTCCCATTAAATTAACTTGGTCCTGCACTGGATGTGCTAAACACACACTGGGAAAGAAGAAAGCTTTCCATACTCATAGGAAACGTAGAGGAAATATAAGGAAAGGAAGAACATGAGTACATGCATATTCTCAGTGGTCAATTTCCATAGGGCTTGATTCTGTTGATAAATGGGATTAAATAATAAATTTTTTCAATGGTGATTGCAAGCAATTTTCTGAAAACCACCTAACTTCCAAGAAAGAGGCAACAGCACATGGGTATTGACTATATTGTTGCTATATACTCTAATGTGACTAACCAGCACAATTGTCTTTGTGGTAGCCCATAACTCTTCTACCTTGTGTGCACTTTGCATGTGAGCTCCATCAGGAGACCCAGGTTCATTGTGCCTCTGCCACACTGCTGTAATGTCCTGTATATTTGAATGGGCTGTTCTTGTGCCTTAAGGAGGATGTCCTTGAAGATCAAGTGACTCTCCTAGGTTCTTTGCCCTCGGATCACCTCTGGTTGGATTGCCAAGCAGAGCCCTGAACAAGCTGAAATATGTTCTTCTGAATTCCAGGATTATAACTTGTTGTTTGTCTAGTTCATTTCCCACAGCACACAATGACTGAACAGAAGTTTGGCATGTAGAGAACAGATAAGTCAGTCTAGAATATGGAAGCAGGTTAGACCTGTTGTGTAAATTAGTAGCACATAATTGAAAAAAAAAAAAAAAAAGACAAAAAGGGGCTGTAGAAGGACTGCAGAAGAGTAAAAGAAAGTAGGATGCGACAGGGTTAGATGAAGTGATTCATTTTCCGCATGTGTTCAATTTTACTGAACTTTAATTCAACTAATGAAGAAGAGTGATTTAATTGAACAACTTTATGGTTTGAGACATTATTAAAGCCAGCACTATAATAAAATATTTTACTTTTCTATAACCATCTAGCTATGATTATTTTTCTACTTACATTTGACTTTATTTGCTTATCTGAAGATTCTTAATGTGATCTGTGTATTTAATATTAGGAATTAAGATGATCATAGCTTTAGAAACACAGTGAAGCACCTCATATACTATGAGGTTGTCGTTTCCCATTGTTCTTTACCTGTACAAGTGGGAATAAAGGAGAAATATTATGCCTCTGTAACAAAAACAATTTGCCAGTGGTTTGCCACAAAGCAAAACCATAAATCTTTAAAAGTTTGAATAAAAGAACTAGGGTCCCCCACTGGTTTCTCTAGCAATCATACACTTTTTAACTGGGCATACAACACACATCAGACAATAAGCTATATATACATCAACCCTTCAGATCACATTTTCAGTGCTATTTACAGGAATTACTACGAAAGAACAGTATGATTAGATGCATGTAAGTGCTCTGTGGTTACGTTTAGCCTGATTCACTGGAAGTATGTGAATTATTTGTAATTACAGATGGAAGGCTTACAGTATAAGCCCATGAAATTGAATTTTGCTAAATTCTTTTCAAGTGATTCTATTTTCTCCACAAACTTGAATAAAATACCAAACTTCTTGCAAATACAAAATGATGTTAAATCAAATTATGGAGATATTAGCAAGTAAATGTCTGCAGTCCTAAATCTCATCATAAAATTGAATTGGACAAGCGTTTTTTCCTAAGTCAATTAGAAATAGAACATCTGACAAATATCGTGAACAAACACTATCATCGGCTTCAGCAGTTTCCCAAAGGAAGAACAGTTATTTGCATTTCCAGATTTTCACTTCATTTAAAATTTAAACACAAGTTAAACCTTAACAAAGACTATAGTCAACTAAGAACCTTCTCTGAAAAAAAGTCATAAATTGTCTTCATATTACTCAAAGACACAAGCAAAATCTTCCATCAGTCATAAAAATGTCAAGCCCTTGCTGAAACTTTCAAGAAATTTTTACTTTGGTGGGCTTTAATATAAAAATAGATATGACTTTCCTCTGAAATATGAGTGCTCTTTTAATCTGGCTGATATCAAGAACAGTGAGATAAGGATCTTCACAAATATATTTATTTTGTGGAGTGATGATAAAAATTATTACTTTTCTGTTAAAAAAACACAAGCTGAGTAGCTTTGGTTTTGGACCAAAATATGATTGCATTTTACTAAAAATCATAATAGAATTTTAATTCTGGCCTAGACAAAGATGCAGTCTATATAATTTGCAATTATATGACTTCTGACCTCCGTCATGAACTATAAAAGTTAATGGGAATTTTGGCATCCAAAGCATGGTCATTAGATTGGGTTTTAAATGTTCTGGGAAAGTTCCAACTAACATAGGCGTGGAATTACAAATTATCCCTGATTACGAAGTGTCTCATTCATCATTCAGATCTTATGAGTGTAACATTTATATACAATTTATTGTGTACTCTCATATTCATTGATACTTTTTGTGATGTGAAATATGAACAATAATTCTGGGATTGGAATTCCCCTCTTTTACATAAAACATAAACCAGTAGTAATTTTAGGCTTTGATGATGGGGGCAGAGGTTCTTTTGTCTTGTATATTTGAGCCATTGGGTTTTTAACTAGCAATTCAGCTCTGAAATCAGGTAAATGCTGAAGTACATTATGCATATGCTTCAATAGTTGGCAAAATAAATATAAAAATAGGAATAAAAGGTCAAAAGCTGTTTGGGGGATGATATTCCATATTAAAATGTAATATTCTATCAGCTTTCCTCCAGTTAGTCCTAACGCATCTCTCCTTGTAATGGCTTGATTTCACTTCAAGTTATTGGAAGATATATTTTAGATTTCATAGAAAAGCTGAAAAGAAACAAAGCATTACTAAAGGGATTGAAGATATGACAGATAAAGCACTGGTGACATCTGTCCAAAGCACAGAAAAAGAAGTTACGTTCAGGGAAGCAACAAGTTAAAAGGAGATACACACAGTTCAAATTGTTTGCTTTATGTAACGTGCAGATATGCATCAGCTCAAAGTTCCCTGCACTCCATTCATGACACCAACGAAGATTAGTAGAGGCACTACTCTCTAGTCGTGTCTCTGCTGTTTCACAGAGGTGTCTACAACCTCTATGGCTGTAATGCTTCCTTAAAGCTGGGTCTGGTAAAACCAGCCAGTCTGATGGTGTTTTTCTGCTTGAACTCATGGTTCAATCAGAAAAAAAAAATTGAGAGAAAGGTATTTTTTGTGAAGTCGGTCTTTCGAATAGAATATTCACATTTTTGGAGCATTGGTGGTCATTCTAATCACCATTTCTTTTTTTCATCTCTGGGGATTTGTGGCTGAGTGTTAGCACATGTATGAATCTCTCAAGATAGATCTTAATAAAATCTTACAAGGATGACGCAATTCTGTACTGCAAATTTTATAGCACCTCTGGACCTTTAGTTTGGAGAAAGTGAAATGGAAGCACACAGTGGTGCACAGTACAGTTTCTGCAGTGAGAAGTGCTGATAGCACACCAGCACTTGGTTTCCAAAAGAACACTGTTTGAACAGCCTGATGGTTTTCTCTTCTTCTCAATCTGCTGCCCTTGGCTGCCCCGCCCGCCCCCCCCTAGCAAGTAGGCTAGGGGTTTACATGAAATTGGGGTGTGATCTGATGGGTATTCCATACCATGTGACATTGTGACCAGTTATGAATGCTGGAGGAAAGGAGGAGGAAGTGGGGGTGTTGAGTTAGCAGTTCACCTGCTAGCAGGTGGGAAGCTAGATCCCAGGCTTCAAAGCAGAATCAGAGTCTTCATAACTCACAAAAGTCACCAAAGATGGCTAGGAGTATTTGTTTAAAAAAAAAAAAAGAGTGTTAAATAGAAGTTCAGAGACTTCAAAACTAAATTCAAATGCTAAGGAGACCGAAGAGGAGAGATGACACAGCAATTTCTGGTACTGGTTGTCATAAAATGTCTCAAAGTAATCAACAGTTCTTTTGTTGTGTCCATCAGAATGGAGAATGCACTCATGTGAACCACTGGAAAATCACAAAATGATGGACAACAATTCAGGTTAACTGAGTGCGGTTTGTATCAAATTTAAGTACAGGCCAAAAGTCCAACCATCTGTCATAATATTTTGACCTGAAAAATTATATTAAATTGTAAATAGCTTCTAAGTTAAAACAAAGTCAAATGGAGGTCAAGAACCTTAGACCTTATAATTCTATTTTCAGCATGGGTTGGGATCACAATTTGAATCTATATTTTTCAAATTAGGCGCATGTCAAAAAAACATTACTTTTTCCCTCTTACTTGCAGCGTAAAAGATAGAGAAATTGTTCTCATGAAAAGCCTAAACAACTTTGTTTATGAAGCATTTTCCTCAAGCCATAAACTATACTACAGAAACCAGAAGGAATGTGAGGTTCCTTGAACTGTTTCATCCAATTTCTGACTTACACTCATTTCTCTCTCACACGAAACCTAAGAGGGACTTGACAGTTATGATATATGAAAAATAAATTATCTGGTAAGAATAAAATACTTTCTACTATGCTGTACTCTAGTATTTATTTCCCTGTTCTGAAAGTACTACATACTACACTTCCTGGTAATTATGGTAATTTGCTGCCGAGTAATTATACTTGTGTCATTAAAGTACAACGTTAAGAGTGGAGAGTGACTAAAGGTTATACCTGCAGAATGAAGCTCTTCTCACAGTGTTAATTAGGGGAAGAAGCAATTACAGGTATGTGCATTTCTGTTACAAGGACTGCCAGAAAATCCTTTTCTGAAAGATCTTATAGCCAGGAAGACAAAAAGAATTCATTATTATCGGTTTCCTAACCTGTAGGTCACTACATTTATTCTAGTATATTGCACTATATCCAGTGGATTGTAATAGACAGGTCTATAGTAACAAATTACATAGTCTTAAACATATAAGAAGAACATTTTCCTGCTGCAGCAATATTAATTGAATTTCACTGAATTTATGAGAACCGTTAAGGATCTAAAAGGTCCTTTCCAAGTATTTTTGCTTAGATATAGTCCTTTTGTTATAAAAAATGGAAAATCAGAAAAGCCATTTCTCTCACTAGATAAAAGCCTCTGATGCTCTAAGGCTTTGCTTGGTGATCACAAATCAACAAAATTCAAGCTTATAAGTGCCACTGGGCAATACCTGACTCCTCAATAAGAAACACAGAACTAATTTAGGCAAGTAGCGGAGAATTCCCTTGTTATATCACAGACACATATTCAAAACAATATACTGGAAGTGTCAAGCATGGAGACAAGGAAGAGAGCTCCAAGGCAGTGTTCTGTAGGATGTTATAGCAAGGTAGTCCCTTCTGAGAAACAGTATGCTCAAAACTACATATTTTTTACTTACCAAAGAAATTGAGAAGACAAAGCTAATCCCTAAAGGAAGTTAGAGCAGGGTTTATGTTGCCTAAGCAGAATCAAAAGTAGATCAGATTCAAATGTTTAGGTCAGGCAAAAACTGGAATAAGAACAAAGCTTTCACTTTCCATATTCCTCCCTATGGTCTACCACAGAAGATATCTCAAGAACACTTGTTTTGGAAACACAAGCACTATAGCAAGATATATATATATATATATATATAGTACATATCAAATCTCTCTGATGAGTTGCAGAACTTCTTGGGCTATAGGATCCACACAATGGCACAATGTGGCAGAGCGGTTTGACCCTTTGGTTGTTAACTCTTTTAACACTTGGACTTTGAGGGCAGCAAACTTGGCAGGTGGTGGGTTTTAGTAGAACAAAGCGTTCTGCTTTATTTCTTTCTCTCCTATTTGCCATCTTCTGAAGCAGTGTGTTGAGCAAGGGTCCCACCTTTCACTGCTCAAACCTACTGCTTTTTTGTCTCAGTACTGGCATATGGTACAGACATATGCAGTGAAGACAAGGAACTACTATAAATTTACTTACTTTCTCTTATGGATTATAGTATAATGACCAACAATGCACTGAATTATAAACATTTTCCTATTTTTTTTTTTTTAATTTCTAAGACTTGGGCATCTCTATACGATTTAAATAACAAATGAACAATTTTATTTTAAATGGAAAAAAACAGCCAATAGTGTGTGTGGCAGAGGGGGAGGGTGGGGGTGTGGAGAGAGAATGCCAACAGAAAAACCATTCAAAATACAAAATCTAGAACATTATTAGAAAGCATAATTTCACATATATACATGTGTGGAGATTTTGAAAGTGATTATTGTGATGCTTTAAAATAAAGGTACATTTACTCATGAAAATGACATTAAAATTGTTCAAAGAATGCTTTGCCATGTGTTTATATAAAGATTTTTCTTAGAGGAAACTAAGGAGCAGGCGTATAGCTCTATGAAGCAGAAATCCTAAAAGAGGTTTATGCAGGATGTTGAGTGAAAGAAGTGATCGAAAAAATCATAAGGCTGTCTACAATGCTAATGCTATTCTGGATAATTTTGAATAATTAACTTTATTAGCTTCCCAGAAATGAGAACTTTACATGCAGAGCTAACTGCAGCTACCATATGTTGGACAGCCACCTAATGTGATGATACTTCACAACATTCAAATGTTAAAAAACATACTGCTGGGAAGCCGTTTTATAGAAGAATTCCATGAATAGCACAGGATTATAACTGTGCACCTGAGGATGTTGTTATATGGACACAGAGGGTATATCTGCAAAGTATATGCCAGGCATAGAGGTTGAATTGACCACATCATGTGCTTGCCGTGGAGAGCATTGGAGGAGGGCAGGTAACTGAACACCTCAGCACCACTACTGAAAAACTTGCAGTTCAACTACATGCAATGCATTAAGAGAACAAGTAGAGGATCCTAGTGTGATCAAGAGACAGATCTAGTGACTTCACTGAAAAATCGGTTGCAAGACAAGATGAAATTAAAGATGAAAATTTCAGGAAATAATATATGGGTAATAAACCTAAGAAGCATGGATCACCTAAGTAATATGCTTTGCCAAGGTGGAACATGAGTTGCAAACACTTTACTGAAAGGTATGAAGGTTTCATTTTTCAGAGATCTCTAATTTTTAATTGTCTATGATTGTCACATAAAGGGTAAGAGTCTCATGTGTGGCTGAGAGGCCCTCCCATTGAGTTTTGAGGTTCAGAAAGGATCCTGTGATTTCTAAACTCCTTGGAGAAGAGCCTAGGTGCAGCTAGGTCCAGTCATAGTCCCAGACTTTGTCAATGATTTATGTCTAAAGGGTTATATCACAGAATCACAGAATCACAGAATAATAAGGTTGGAAAACACCTTTAAGATCATCAAGTCCAACCATTCACATCCTAAACTAAACCATATCCCTAAGTACTTCATCTACCCTTTTTATGAACACATCCAGGGAAGGTGACTCAAACACCTCCCTGGGCAGCCTGTTCCAGGCCCTGACAAGTCTTTCAGTAAAAAATTTTTTCCTAACATCCAATCTTAACCTGCCCTGGCACAGCTTCATGCCATTCCCCCTTGTCCTATCACCTGTCACCTGGCTGAAGAGACCATCACCTACCTCTCTCTATATATATAACCACATATCAGATTCCATGTTTGCCTGTTAGAGCCCCTGAAGGACTTTCACTGAGACAGTTTCACAAAGTTGAAACTAATAGAAAATTGACTAAAGCAACAGGTATAAAGAGTTTGGGATTGCTGTTGATAAATACACTTACTGTATTAGTGCCAATATATGACTATGATATAATGCCAGCAAAATAATATTCTGGTTATTCTCAATAAAAAGGGTGAAATTGCAACTGCTTTCCAAGAAGGTGTCCCTGTCTTGGGTGGAGCAGAAGGAGGACTCTTTGGGGTCCTCAATTTCTTCTCTCCCCACTTCGGTGTAACTTTCTCAATATCCTTACACACTGATCTTAGTTGTTCCCTCCCAGGGTTGAAGTTTAATATGATTTGGGTGGAGAGTGTAGTACAGTAGACATATATGTTTAGCATGTATTCCTTTTAGCTGACTATTGTATTTAGGGGTGTCAACTTCAATATTCAGTTCACAGTTAATGGAGCAAAAAGGTCTCACTCCAAGCACCATGGCCTCCAAAATTCTATGTGGAAACTGTTTTTTCCACAGTCTCTAGCCAAACCAGGGCCATCTTGTCACTGTTAAACTCCCTCCTTTGGCTGCTTCTCACACCAACATTGCTGATCTTGATCCACAATGTTTGTATGAGAGATAAGTGGACATCTGTGGTTTTAACCTCTTAGGTGCGATTTCCACAGTCATGCAGGGCAGTGACATTAATTTTTAGGTTTCCATCCACTATGACATTTTTTTCCAAATATTTTCAAGCATCTCTGCTTTGTCTATAAGAGATCATTGCATCTACCATGCAACCAAAAAATTGCAGAAAAACTTAACTGAGGTTTTTAACAAGACACTATGATGCTGATGATTAGGAAAGTCTGATTATATGTTTATATAATGTTGGACTGTAAATGTGTATAAAGAAATGAACAGAGATGTGTGTGTGAACAAGAGGACGTGACAACACTAGCATATAGACTTGAGATAAAATCGTTAAATTCTGTTAAATTCCTACTATGTTCAAATACCAAGAGTATACAGCAGAGACAAAAGGATCCCTTAAGTAGGGTATTTATGGAAGTAGAGGAACTTACTGAATATATGACTGTCTGCTCCTATATGTCAGTACCTGACTACATAGCAGTGTCTAATATTCTAATATAAGTGCTTAGTACCTCTGAAGAACATGTCTGTCCTGAATTAGAACAGATAGTGACACAAAATATCTCATCTCCCAGCAATACAAACATCTAAATCTAACATCTGTTTCACTTGAAGCAGAATGTGAACAGGATGTCGAGGGACTGAGGGGACAATTACAAACATTAGGGAACTCTAGCATTAGCTCTTCTGCAGGACTAAAGTGTATTTGCACAAAATGATGCCAAATAAACTTGCTCAGAAAACAGACACAGATGTTAGTTTATTTTTATTTCTAAAAATTTTATATACTTTATAGCATATAATTAATTTTTAAATATTTCCTAATTTAGAATTCTGAGCAGCATTAAAGTAGTCTTTAAATGAGGATTAAAAGAAAGAAAGAGTATCTAGGGCTAGGCACAAATTCCTCCTGCAGTGGAAATCCCAGGGAGAGTCCTTGCCTCATTAAAAAAAGAGCCAGTCAAGTTTCAGTCCCTACACCGTGTAGTAGTAACAGAGCACCATTAGTAAACAGGAACGAGTCTCCTTCCCACTGATTTCACTGGCATGTCTTTGTTGTTACAGGACCAGATCCTGAGATCTTTTATTCTTAGACTGACCACCTAATCAAGTAAATGAGAAAGACTTTTAATTTGTGCCTGGAACTACCAGAACTAAAAACCTGAGAGTAAGACATCAGAGACATCCCTATCTCTAGATCACTGAGTCTCTGAAGAGACAGTCACTTTTCCTTCAGTCTTGCCTTCAGTCAAACCACATTTATGCAGGTATTTAGGTACAGTAAATGCATATCGGTCCCCTCAACCTATGTGTGTGTGTATTTTTTTTATTATTTATTTTATTTTATTTTTTTTCCCCAGCAGGCTTCTTTCATGGTTCTCTGCCTTTCCTTGTAAGGTACATGTCTTCTTCACAAGTCTAAGTCTCAACCTCTAGCTGGCCTGGCCAAGAAACTTTTAGTTCCCAAACATTAATCATCTTCATTTACGAAGATGATTAAGGGCCTGGAACAGCTCCCGTATGAGGAAAGGCTGAGTGAGCTGGGGCTGTTCAGCCTGGAGAAAAGAAGACTGAGGGGGGACCTAATTAATGTTTATAAATATCTTAAGTATGGGATGCAGGGGGAATTGGCCAACCCCTTTTCAGTAGTCTGTGGAGATAGGACAAGGGGCAATGGCTGTAAATTGGAGCACAGGAAGTTCCGCACCAACATGCGGAAGAACTTTTACACAGTGAGGGTGACAGAGCCCTGGGACAGGCTGCCCAGGGAGGTGGTGGAGTCTCCTTCTCTGGAGATATTCAAGACTCGTCTGGACGCCTGTGCAATATGTGCTAGGGAGCCTGCTTTGGCAGGGGGGTTGGACCCGATGATCTCTCGAGGTCCCTTCCAACCCCTACGATTCTGTGATTCTGTGATTCTGTGATTCTGTGATTCTTAGTTGTTCCCAGCCTACACTTATTTCTCTGCTCCAAGGTTTCAAGCAATGAGGTCCAAGAGAACAGACAAATTCAACTGCTCAGTTTCAGAGGAAAAAACCACAGTAAGAAACAACAAAATGAAACACCTTTTGCTGCCTGATTCATTTTCCCTAAAAATTGTTTATCAGGAAATTATAATCCCTGATCTTTAGACTTAAATTGACTTTCATGGGGTATTCCCTCATATCTCTATCTTCATTCCTCCTCCATTTAGTAAGGTAGAACTGTACAACACTCTGCAAAGTGATCATGGAGACTTTCATATTGCATCTCCACCTTATCCAAAGAGATGGTTAAGTAGGTTGGAAAAAGTTCCTCGGCATCCTTTGGGAAGAAACATTTTTGGTACTGACTTACTACTGTAGATATTACAGACACACAAATTTTTTGAACTAATTTGCAGTAAGTTCAACTAAAACGAAACTAGAATGCAACTCTAAGAGTTCTAAAACCTCCAGTTATTTCGTTTCCCCTTTGAATTATAGAAACATTAAATCATTTAGGTTGGAAATGACCCTTAAGATCGAGTCCAACCATTAACCTAACACTGCCAAGCCTACTACTAAACCGTGTCCCTAAGTTCAAGGTCTATACATCATTTAAATACCCCCAGAGATGGTGACTCAACCACTTCCATGGACAGCCTGTTTCAATGCTTGAAAACTCTCTTGGTGAACTTCAATGTCTCTCAGAACTAAGCCAGGAGACTTTCCTGCCATTTATACTTTGCTGTCTGCTCTAGTCCACTAAAGCAGTGTGAGTAAGCAAAGGAAAAAGAAAGCAGGTGGGTGGCTTTTTCCTGGCTGTGATGCTCCACTTCTGTGAGCCCTCCAGAAGGAGGGAAACTGTGTGTGCCTCCCCAAGACTAACGGAGTTAAGCTCCTCTAACCAGAAAAACTCTGGAGCACAGCATGGAGTCAGGAGCTGACAGCAGAAATTAGGCTGATGGAGTTCTGAGAAGTTTCAGTAAAGTTACTGAGACAACAGAAATAGACAGGCTTTTCTGAGTAGGACCTAAGGGAAATTATAGTTTCCTGAAATCTGAAATCCATGGAAGCTGCAGGGTAAGAATTGGAGACCTGGGAACAGATTTCACCTTCAAGCTGACTGGGGCAGATGGCAGATTTGTTTTCATATGTTGCTGCACAACAGAAATGAGATTTCTCTAACTAATAAGACTACTGAAAAATGTTTATTTTATTTTATAGATAATCTAAAGACTCAATGACATTTTTTTGGGTGCTTTTTAAGTGCTAGCAGCTTTTGAGTGTTGTTATGATTTCTAACGACTCAGACAAAATATCATCTTGAAGATATAATCCTATCTGTATGACTACATATGAGCAGTATCCTGTTGATGCCAGTAGGAATTCATGTGGCAAAAAATATTCAGCCCATTACTTTAATAATTCCTGCCCTCTTTATCTAAACTCAGTGGCTTCATATTTTCAAAGATTATGGAATAGAGACCTGCAGAATGATCAAGCCTATATCTTTTCTTTAAAAAATTATGATCTCAAATTATTAAACTAAAGAGGCTTTTAAAAAGTTTTAGATGCAATAATAGTTCTAGTGAAAAACATAATTTATTCTAAACAAATATGTGATATGTTTTCCTTGTTGCTTTTGAAAATAGATCATAGAATAAAATCACAGGATCTTTGATGTTGGAAAAGACCTCTATGATCATCATGTTCAACTGTCAACTCAACACCAACATGTCTACTAAAATAAAAATAATAAAAAGATAATAAAAGATAATAATAGTAAAACAATAACCATTTCTTGACCTCTGAAATCATTTGCATTAGAAGCAAAATGTAATGCACTGCTACAGTTATTAATGGTCCATGTTTTAAGACATCATTGCATATGCCTGAAACTTCTTAATTAATGAGTATGCAATTAAAGATTAAAATAATGAGCTCAATAATTAGGAAAGTGTCTTTACCTGCCCTGTCTGAGTTAAAGAGAGACTTCCACTGTTTGCAATGAATGCAACAGTCCAACTACAATTGAATTAATATATTATACTACTTAAAGGACTTCCAGGCTCACTATATGTATTAAGGTTAAGGAAAGTCATGCAACTTCAAAATTTCACTTAATTAATTAACTAAGAAAATGGAGAAATGTGGCTCTAAGAATCTCTATCAGTAAGCAAAAAGAAAAAAAAGAGCAAAGTGATCAAGTTATTCCCAAATCTCCAAGAAAGTTGATACAGAGTGATAAACTAACCATCATCAATACTACACAAAATAAGCAGTCTAAGACCTTCAACCGCTATATTCTTAATTCTGCTTCTATCAGTATTAGGAAAAAAATTACGTGTGAAGATAATAAGGGAATGAGGTGTCTTCCAACATGAATTGTCCCATCCTATGATTCTATTTGATATGAAACACATATGCATATAATATAATCTCAGCAACAAAATATCAGTAAGCAAAAAAGGTTCGCACTAAACAATAGCAATAGGTTATCTCTTCTAATTTTAAATTAATGTCTGCCTTGCAGATGAGGAGAAAAAAAGCACAAACAAAAGAAACACAATCTCCTGCTCCACAGGGCCTAATAGAACAACATGGAAAAAAGGTATGAGATTTCAAACAAATGCATGCCTCTGTGGACCCTAGAACACAGAATAAAATCCAGTCAAGAAATTTGGTCTCTCTGGTGGAAGCAGTGTACATACAACACTTTAAGAAGCCGAAATTTGCAAGCATGCAATGGGACAAGACTATCTTTGTTTAGTAGGAACTGCAGTCCTGTGACTACTCCTGTGTTTCTAACCATTACTCTCTCGGTCCACTATGCTTTTTGCTCTTTAGCATTTTACTGAGAGTTTTTTTCATTCTTCTGTACACTGCTACATGTGTACGTGCATTTCAAAGCTATCCATACTTTCAGATTTCCTATTTTCCACTCTTCCTTTTATACTGAATAAAAATAACATTATCATATTACTTTTTTTGATATGCCCATTACAGGATTTCTTGTGTTCATTAAGCATGCTATGATCCCACAGCTGACTATAACAAGGATTAACTAATGTAATTCCAGTTTCATTCCCATTTGGTCATAATGCCTGCAGTGTCTGGAAAAGAAGCTCACACAATCTATATTTAAAGAACAAGTATCTCTTGTCTAAAATTTCTAGTTTTCTTTTCTTACAGAGTTGAGTACTTGATTTGGTTTTAAAAGCTCTTCACAGTATTTATAGAATGGTGCAGAAGTTATTTGCAGCGATTTATTGAAAAGGCTTTAGAAAACTCTTCAGATACAGCCGGTATCTGAAGATCATTTCTGTTGCTGATTCCAAGCACAATACTTCTCTCTATGAATGAGACTGGAGGAGTCTTCAGAAATGTCCCCAAAGTTTGAAGACCTTTCTGTAAATTGATACCTGCGTAGAACTTTATCATTGTACTCTTCTTTCTTTCACACCCTTTATACTCTTCTCACAAGTTCATCAGTCCGATTCTCTCTTACGCACGAACAGAGCTGCAAACCCTTCTGTATCATTTCTATCAAGCCACCATCTGAATTAGAATTTTTTCTCTAGCTTTACAGGTCCTGACATCTCTCTGCCAAGTCTGAAACTTCTGAAGTGCATCATGGGCAGGTACTGGAAGGAGAGAACATGACTTTATAAATCAATGTGCATTTTTTCTTATACACTGTTCATACATGCATCATTGACTTGGCATAGCAATGCTTATAACCCTTCATCCCATATTCAAACATTTAATGTGAAAGTTTATGGGTGACTTGTACTATGTGACAGGTTACCCATAAGGCTGCTAATCTTCATTCCTGACCTGTCCTGACACAACAATTTCTGCCACTGCTTCCAAGCATGATACTTCTTGTTTCTCCTAAGCTATGTCTTCCAGGGCAATTTATGAAAAAAAAATCAACAAAATTTTTAGAGACATATGATTGATTTTTATTTTTAATCAGATAGCCAAAACACAACGGGGACTTAATTCTGAAGGGAGAGATGACATAGCGATGTGACTTACCTTCTCTTCTGAACTAGGTATTGTTATCAAAGACAATATATATGTCTCAGGGACCTGCTCACTTTAGCAAACACATGGATCATTCTTAAAAATAGAGTGCAATATTTCCTCAGAAATAATGTCTTTCCTGTGGCATAGTTCTAAAAGAATAGTTTGACCAACATCATAACAGATTCTAGCATGAAAACTGTGGTAAAAATTATTGCAAGAGAATTTTAATGTGGACTTAAACTCCAGAATCAGGTAGAGTTAACATTTGCTGGAAACTGCTACCTGGTAAGTAATTTTTGGCAAGATGTTGAATATTTCCCCAACCACTACACAAACAATGACTTTTAATTGCGCTTCCAGCAGAGCAATGATGTGCTGCACTGGCACAGCATAAGGATTACTCTGAGCCTGTGGTGGTTTGACCCTGACTGGAGGCCAGATGCCCACCAAAGTCCCTCTATCATTCCCCTTTTCAGCTGGACAAGGAAGAAAATATATATTGAGGCTTAGGTGTCGTGATAAGGACAGGGAGAGATCATTCCACAATCAGTGTCATGGGCAAAACAGACTCAACACAGAAGAAAGGAAAGAAAACTCTCTAATGTATTACACTACACACACACACAGTGAAACCAGAGTTGGATAATGAGAAGTGCAACCAGATCTCAAAGCACCTTCCCCCAGCCCTCTCATAGTAGCAGACTTCACTTAAGTCATGATTTTGCTCCCTTCTTCCCTGGCCCCATTGTGGCACAGGGAGGGGCAGGGACTGGGGGAATGGGGGTTTCGATCAGTTCCTCATGAGTGGTTTCCTTCTTAGCCGGGGGGGAGGGGGCATTCCTCACACCCTTCATCTGCTCCAGCATGGGGTCCCACCCACAGGAGACAGTCCTTCGCTAACTTCTGCAACATGAGTCCTTTCCCACAGGACTTCAGCTCTTCACCAGCTGCCCCAGCGTGCGTCACTTGTATGGGGTGCAGTCATAGAATTTTAGAATGTCTGTCAGTCTCTCAAGCCCAGACTGCTCCAGCATGGTCCTCCATAAAGTCACAAGCCTTCCCTTCCAGCAAACCTGCTCCGGCGTGGATCTCTCTCTCTCTTGGTCATCTCTGTGTCTCTGTCTCTCCATGGGCTGCAAGTGCTGGCAGAGGCTTGCTCCAACGTGGGTTACAGCATCTTCTGCACGTCCCCACTTGCTCCAGCCCAGGGCCTCTCCATGTGCTGCAGGTGGGGTCTCGTCCTTTTCCATGGGCTGCAGGGGACCACCCACTCCACCATGGTCTTCACCATGAGCTACAGGGGATTCTTTCTCTCCATCACCTGAAGCGCGTCACCCCCTCCCACCTTTCACTGACCTTGGTGCCTGCACAGTTTCTTACATCTTCTCACTCCCTTCTCTGGTGGCAAAATGTCTATTAACTTTGGGGCTGATATATTAGTCTCCTATGTTTACACAGATTCTGTCATATTGTCCCTCTTCAATGAAAACACAAAAGACTTGATTCTTCTGGGCTGTCATTCCAGCCCCATTTGCAAGATTGTTTTCATTAAAATATGTTTGGGAGAAGATGAGCTCTATAACCAGTCATGCCTCTCCGTGGTACTGACACTACATCAAGCCTGATTTGTAGTTATAAGAGTCTTCTGATAAGAATAATGCATGCACAATATGCACAAACCACAGTTAAAAAACCTGAAACAAACAAAACAAAACAAAACAAAACAAATATTTCCTATCCAGCTTTCATTTTCCTCAGGGCACTAACAAGGTCTGACACCCCTCTTCCCCAGAGAGCCTTTCTTCCTTTGCCAGAGGCCAGTTCTGAGTCAGGGCAGACATGGGACATGGGACTAGGTGAGAGTGCTGCTGCGAGAGAGTAAGCCAGGAGCATCCCTGGGGGTTGGGGCTGATCCCGATGACTCTCGTGGGACTTGTGAGAAAATTCATGTTCAGGTACTGTAGAATTGCCCATTTGTCCTAAAAGGACAATGACTCTGCCTGTCTTGTTTTCAAACTGCCTTCTTTTGCAAATCAGTTGACTCTTGTGACCCCTTATACCAACTTTTTCCAGAGATGCTAACTCAGAGATATTTATCATTTCAGGTCAGAAAACCTTTAAAGTAGAGAGTAGGCATACATTCTCAGTTAAGCTCTAAATTTGCTTTTCTCAGGAAGAATATTAGTTTTTAAAAAAGACCTCTTCAAAGCCTTTGCATTATACTTGATGATTCAGCTCAGGATCACTGAGTAATGCATACTATATTGTGTGTCTTGGGAGCTGTTTAGAAACAGATTGCGTATATGAAATATGTGGCTTTTATACCACCTGCATTGATATAATTGCCTCTGGACCATTGATTTCACTTTAAAAATCCATTACAATTGATTTTATAGTTATATAAGCCATGAATACAGAAGAATATCTAGTTAAATTTCTTTGTCTATGAAAATGATGGGTTTGGTACAAAGTTATCAGTATTATGAACTAACAGAATCTGCACATTCACTTGAAAATCTAGAAACAGAATGATTTCTTTTACAGGGAAATGACTTTGAGATGAATTAAAACTGTCATTTACTTCACTTGCCTAGAGCTGCACTTTTGCCTAATTACCTTACATGACTTATTTCCACATGTAATTACATGATTTCCATAAAGTCAATGACAATATTAGCATAGGAATATACATAGATAGTTCAAAAGAATATGGAGCAATACTTGAAATGCTGAGTTATATTCTCTGATGTTACATATATATGCAATAGGCAGTTTGAGAGCACGTCTACTTCATAAAGATCTATTTGCCACAAGCCACAATATACTTTCAACAGTCTATAACAAATTTCTGCAGTAAAAGACCATACATCATTATGGTCTGAGGGGGAGAGATCAGGGACATCCTCAGTATCCTAGATTCCTTTAGTAAAAGGTGACTTGCACAGTTAATATATTGAATACATTCTGTTTTATTAATAATTTGATGTGTGCTTACGCTATTGGTAGTGTCACCACACAAGCATAAATTGTCTCTTTTTGCATGCATACTTCAGAATTAGCTTAAATCAAATCAGCTTGAGGAACTGAACTGGGAAGTGACTTGAATGTCTCTTGACAAGGGCTAATGATAAATGGAAATGCACTCAGTGATGAGAAGTTGAAATAGGATATATTTCCCGTATTCATGTTAAATTTAGTTTTGACATCATCTACATTCTGCAAAAGGGAATAGAAAACACATTAATGAAACTGACAGCTAAATTGGGAAATGTTGCAACAAGGACAGAGAAATTGCACAAAGGTAAATAGGGATTTGAAACAGAAAATAAAATGTGTTCAGAAATTTGCAGACAAAACCAGATAGGAATTTAATATTCCCTCCAACACATCCAAGGAAAACTGCAGCACAAGAAACCAAAAAGTAACAATTACCAAGAAAGTTTTGGATACTGGGATACATGAGAGTAAAGATAGGTGACATTTTTGCTGCTGTAAATGCAGAAACATCAATCCATGTGTGGCCATTCATCACTGTGTGTTTGGATCTCCTTATCTGTCCTCATACAGCAGGAATATATGGTTTTGTTTTATACTTAGAGCCATAAATAAATGTAGCTAATTTCTCAAATTTTTAGTTAGATCCAAGAAATACATTGAATTAATAGATTGTGCTGATTGACTGATAGGGAATGTTAAAATAAAGAAAGGTGTGTGGTTTACATAAGCAGCTAGTGTGGGAAGTCATCTGAGCAGTCTGAAAACTTCCATTGAGGATTAGCAAAGAAGAAGGAAGTTCAAGTTCCTACAAGTAGGAACACACATCAGGGAGTAAATTAGATAAAATTATGAAACTGAAAATTCAGAATGAAGTGACTACTTTCCAACAGTGAGGTCTATTAAACTTTGGGAATTGTCTCTCAATGAGAAGTAATGAGATTTCCATTACTCTGGCCAACTTGCATTAGATAAGACAGTCCAATTTTACAACAGGGAATAATTGCAAAGGCAGGGAGATGTACTAGATGACTCTTTTTCCATCCCTAGTTTTTACGACAAAAAGGAAATCATCTGGAAATACAGATTGCAATGGGAAATGTCTTCCTGATGGTTACAAAAAAGGCATTTTCCAGATAATGTCTTCTCTCCTTTACTTCTCTGCTCTGACTGAACATTATCACATAAGTTTTTAAGAGAAACTGATAATATACATTTAAAAGAAGAAAGAATCACACTGTGCCTAAAACTGTAAAATCATTTTGCATTGGCAAAAGCAACATGTTTATTTTCATTTAAAACACTTAGAAGCAATGCCAGTAAAAATGTTATCTATCCTAGGCAAATCTGAATGAGTGTAAAGAAAGCAGAAAAAGATGAAGAAAATCAGAATAAAACCAGAAGAAAATCAATGCACCCAATCACGCAGAAATTTAATTTGTTTAATGTTACAACACACCGAAGATCTCTACATTTTGGATTTATCAACGATATTTTTTCAGTAGAAAATATTAAACTTTGCTGGTAGGGCATTGAATAAATTTGGGGGTTGTGGGGGAATAAAAAAGCATTACTTTCACCATGGCAAGGCATCCTCTCCTCTCTCCTCTCCTCTCCTCTCCTCTCCTCTCCTCTCCTCTCCTCTCCTCTCCTCTCCTCTCCTCTCCTCTCCTCTCCTCTCCTCTCCTCTCCTCTCCTCTCCTCTCCTCTCCTCTCCTCTCCTCTTCTCTTTTCATTTCTTTCTCTCTTTGTCTCTCTCTTTCTCTCTTTTTTCTCACAACAAACTTGATATTACACAGGGAAACAAGAAAGGTACATTCCCCTGAATTCTGTCTGAACGCCACATCATCGATGTGAAGAAACTCCAATTTGAGAAAGTTTACTAATATTACAGTTATGTATAGCAGTTTCCAGCATAGTTGGAGACATTAATGCTTAAAGTATCTGCTCTGGGCACATTTGTTCTCCTTCATTTGATTAGATAAGTTTGCATTTTTTGCAGCAAAATGCTTTCATGCTTTCTTCCACATGTCTCAGATATCGACAGACTACAACTTCTGTATTAGAGACTATCTTGTTTTCATACAATTCATGTAGAAAGTAGGTAAGATATCTATCCTAAGCTTGATATTATGATCATTTGAATTCCCTCAGTGGGACTGAAAGTAAGTACTGTATTGTGTTATGTAGCACATTTACTAGGAGATATGTTGAGATCATATTAGATCACAAATAAAAATCCCATAGCTTTTTCTGGCTAGTTTCATGTGCGTTTTGTATCCTTAGACTCATCTAGAATTGTGTATATATATATTTATATATATATAACATTCACATTTATGTGTATATTAAAAATAATCTTATGACAATATGTAGAAAACATTTAATTATAAAAGAACTTAGATATATTACTAATTTAACACAAATCCAACTAATTGGGTATCACTATATTTTATTGTAGAAACATTGCCAATATTACCACTGATTTCCGTAATAAATTCTTATCTCTTCGTCATCTCAGTTATGTCACAATATATTTCAACATATGATTACACACACATGACCATGACAGTGAAGGTATTTGGATAGAAAGCTTTCCTTATGATGGCTCTTAGCACATCAAACTCATTCCTCAATCATATTTTCTGAACTTCAGAGCAAGGACTTCAAAATACTCTTGTGTGTTAGACAGAAATTTCTTGTTTTGTTTGCTTGTGGAAGAGGGGGCCCATATGCAAGTCAAGATGCAAATGTTGGTTTTATATTTTAGTGCAATAATGATGTAAGCTTTGACATAACTCCTTTAAGGTCCGATGGTCAAGACGCACTTGAACATTCGGTTGCATACATCCATATTGTCATTTAATTGTGCATTTATGACCATTCAGTTTGTCTATGCTGAAAAAAAAATGAAGGAAAAATATGCAAAAATATACAAGCTCCTCAGCTTGCAAAAGGTGACAATGATCTTTGTACTATCATCAGCTATTTAGTAGTCATTCTTTTATCTGAAGAAGACAAGGATATCAGATCATTGGAAGAATGATAAATAAAGGACAACTAATCCACCTTAATGCGAAAGATTTTACTTTCAGCCTTTTCAAGTTTCTTTATCTGAAGCTTCATCAGATCCTCCATCTGCATGAGGATATGATATGGCTTACTATTCTTAGCATCAGTTTCTTGATCCCACTCGGGCTAATCTTTGGAAAATGCCTGCTGACATTATCAAATAGTGTCTGAAGCACAGAAGAGATAAACAACAGAAAAAAGTACTAGTGGCTAAACTAATTAAAAACATTGGAGGCACACCCCCTGTAAAACCATGTTAAGAAAAGAAAATTGATGAGGCAGTGATCGTAGCACAGACCAACATGCACAGTGTCACTGTTATTTCTAGACACCTTGAGCCGTAAGTTATTAAGATGTCTAATAGCTATCTGTTACAATGATAATAAATCAAAAACATGCTCAGTAGCACAAACTCGCTAGCAGCTAGCACAATCTCTTGCTGTTCAGAAATCCTGTAAATCTACATGCTGTTTACCATGCTCCATGCATAAATAAGTATGTAAAGGCATAACAAATAACTAAAAAGAGTATTATAAAAAGCATTTCCATCTCTGGGATTGTGTAATATTTTTATTCAAGAAGACTACAACATAAGCCATTATGAAAAAGACAAGAAAATAGATTATTTTTGATAGAGGCACAATATGATAAAGGCATCTTGGCTCTCCAGCTTACTAAGGTTGTGATCTGAAGGTAAAAGATCCATTTATACATAAGAAAGAAAGTACTTGATCATTATCCAAGTGTCTCCAGACTATAAGTACAGATTTGTAACAGATTTAACAAATTGCTATCAGAATGGATTCCAAACTGACCAAAGCCAGGAATATTAAGTTGGATGCACTGTGACAAAGATGATTTATTGCAATTTCTGCTGTATCTTGAGTGATCTAAATAAAAATTTAGCAACAGTACAGAGTATACACAACTATCTGAATTCTGCTTTAATTTATAGTGTCCTGGTTTACAGAAGAGATTTCTGTCAGGTAGCACAGGTGTATAAAAAGGGTCTCTACATTGTGCAGAAAGTGAACTATAGGAGTTGAAAAGCTAACCTGCTGCAGAGAAATATTAATCATGTTTCAGGGCTTCCTTTTTTCTTTTTACATTTGGGCATACTCTGGAAAAACATCTTTCTCTATGGATTTTAAATTGACTGGGCTGCAGCAATCATGCACTGATGGAGTTCACAGTCCTGAAGGTTACAGGTCAAGCAAAGAGTAAAGTCAGGACCCTACATTTTAGGAAAGGATACTTTCAGATGTTCAATGAGTTAGTCAATATGACCTCCCGGTATACTACCCTCAGGGACATGGGAGCAGTATGCCACAACAGCCTTCTTCCTAAATTGGAGACATATACATTTGTTGGATGGACTGTTCAGTGGATGAGGAATTGGTTGAATAGTCACATCCAGAGGGTAGTGGCCAATGGTTCAGTGGCCAGATGGAGATTTGTGAGATATGGTGTCCCTTAGGGGTCGCTATTGTGACAAAAATGACAGAGAACATGATCCAGGAAATGTACCTTTAGAATCATTTCATTTTGGTATTGGCCAAGTTTGGCTTGTTTTAAGTATTACAGTAAATTAATAATTTAGATGGCAAGGAGGTACATGATTTGAATTGTATTCTTACTGCAGTAAATACAATCATCTACATTTACAATTATATTGAAAGGAATCAGTGATTTTATATTAAATCATCTTATAATTTTCATTTAAATATCTAATGTTATATTAATTTTGGGTTATTGATAATAGCATGAAGCACATTTAAAAACTTTCTTGGTCTCTGAGAATATTTAACCTCATCATTTTCTTTGTTGGAAAAGTTTACTAGATCATATACATTGCATTAAATATTAATATAGAAGAAAATTTCTTATTGTGTAACTATGTTGGAAACCATAAATCTATTTGCACTATGCTGAATCAAATAAATTTTGAATTTAGTTATCTTGTGTAACAAATCTCTGAAATTAAATTACTATCACCTTCATCATGGCTTCATCATTGGCAACTATGACTTGCATCTACTATGTATATCAGTGACTGCAATTTTACAACTGTTTGACATTCCAGGTAAATGAAGGTAGCTTGAAAACAGTACAACTCCTCTGTCATTGCAGTATAGACATACTTTCAGGTTTTATTGTGACTCCTTGATGGAAGACATTCAGACACTATTTGTACTGCAGGATGAAGGAGCACCCTCTAGTCCCACCTGGATTACAGGAGGAGACCCAGACTCATATGACTCCACCTCCTCCTCAACTCCTTCTTGTATTCTAATTCTCATGGAATGAGAAAGATGTGACATGTTCTTCCAGGTCCTGACCGGTCAGCTGCAGAACTTAATTAATATACACATGAAAGGCCCTTTAGTCTATTTAGATAAAGCAGTCTACTTTTTATGATACAACAGTACTGAGGAACAAAGCTGTGATGCACAGCATGGATCTTCTTCTTCAATAAAACTAAATTAGTGTCAAAAGCATATGGGTTCCAGCCAATTCCTCTTTCAACTCTTACCTTTACTATGATGTGTGTAGACAGGAGTCAAGACAGGAAAAAAGTGGATCTGCTGTAGTTGCTCTCAGTATTAACAAGCCCTTAATTTTATTTCCTGTAATTTCAAAGACACAATCTAATATTGTAGAGGTTAACACAATGCCTCTATGCCGAGTTTTCATGGAAAGCTGTCATATTATAACAATAATATTTCTAATCTATAGTTAATAAAAGCATAATAATTCAGCAGCATATTAGTGGGTCTTCTCTCTTGCAGATATATATCTTATTTGATCACTGCTTTCTAGAACTGACTTGGATCCACTCTTCCATTACTGATTTTTAAAGATTTTTCATATCATTTATTGAAACAAGTAGAAAAATGTCATTTTTTTTAAATCCTGAAAATATTCAGTGGAGAAAGTCGTGATGACTGTCAGTAGATTCAATTAATTTCCATAAAGGATCTCCTTTCCCTTTTATTCAGTCTGACTTTTACAAGTGCAAAACTAGAATATCACTGCATTTCAAAAAATAATTTTGAAATGAAAATATAACTTTCCCATTATAAAAGGGCTTTTTTTTTCTGAGATGGTTTTTGTTAAAATTTATACAATCCTGTAGAAGATGGAATTTCAAATAATCTGTACTTTTAATTAGGAGAACCGCTGTAAATATTTCCTTGACTGCTTTCCTCAGGAACTGACCCAGATAAAACTGTGTTTACACTGAGCTGCTTGACCATTCAGATACAACCCAAACTATGAGGAATCTACCCAGTTTTTCTGCTTTACTAGAATACACTGTTGTGATATGTTGTAGACCTGACATTGCTTTGCCTAGTAAAATCTTGCTCTTCTGAGTTTCATTGCCTATCAAGACTTCACTAGACTTTTACACAATTGCATGGCTCATCTTCCCAGCAGTCCTAACCAGAAAACATCTAAGAATGTCATATGCCTCATCAACCATGCAATAACTTGGGGATTTTTACGTGCTCTTCATCAGAGTGCCTCCGATTACTTCTATGACAAAAATCTCCAACTCTGTAGTGACCTGGTGAAATTAAAGGATGAAGTTTCAAAATATTTAATAACACATTTCCTCTGCTGAAAGATCCTTATATAAAAACATTCATAAGAAACTAAAGCTGAACATATTACCTAAGAGAATAAAACTCATATTTTGATTTCATATAATGATTCTACAAAATTTGACAGCAAGGCAGCCTTCCACTAAAACCAGACAAATATTCCAATCACAGCTACAAGATAAGCCACCCAGCTGACAGTCTCCACCCAGTCTCTTTTTTCAGCCTGCAGTCTAAAGCATATCTTTGGATTAATAGACAAAACACTATTAAATTTTGCTATGGATTTTTTTTTTCTGTAAGATACTTAGAGGAACACTGAACTGTGTTGTTTCAGATCGCTGCAGTAATTGTCAAAAGTCACTAGCTTTTGAAATTACAGCTAAAAGGCAAATTTTTAACCACAAACTATGTGAAAGACTTGAGATTGTCTGGTTTAACACTTGGGCTAGCTATTCTCTCTAAAAGGTTTCAGGTGTGCATCAAATGATGTGTGCAGTTAGTAGTTCTGCTAAAATAGAAAAAAAAGATCCCAGGAACAATGAGAAATTAAATGTGAAGAGAGTAGAGAAAAAGACGAATCCTAAACCTTGCAGAAATCCAGCCTACTGAAAAATAAACATGAATAAATCTATAGGGATCATGCTTTTTTCAAGACTCTCACAAGGTCAGTAGTTCATTAACTTCCAGGTGAGTAAAAGCAAATAATATTCTAAAACTCAAATCTGATGTGCAGTTTGTGCAATGTTGGTACTTATCAGCTTTCAAGTGAGGTATGTTCCATACAGGTACCTTATTGTGAAGCTGTAATTGTGTAGGAATCAGTCAAAAGGAGGAAAAAAAAAAAAGAGAAAAAAAATTTGCAGAGTTCTCATGATCAGTGATACAAAATGCAGTAGCAGAAGATGTGTTTCCCATATCCAGCAAAAGAATGGTACACAAAGGGTTGGGTTCCAAAGGGCTGACTGTCAGCAGGGATTTTAAATAATGTTATTATCTATTTTTAATAAGTACAAATTGACAATAAACAAATAATACTGAAGGACTCTTGCTCCTCAGTGTGCATGTAACCCATTTGAAAGCTCTTCAGAAATGGCTATAAAAAAAAAATCTAGCCAAAGTCAGTGGTGCTAAAGGTACTAAATCTCAAATTCCAAAGTGTTCTCACACTGGAATAGCCTGTACTGTCTACATTTCCTGCTGCATAGGTGCTCAAGAAGTCAGTGACACAAACTACATCCTCACCAGAGAACATAATTATGAAATTAAAACAATCAATAACCTATGCAACCTCTTCGCATATTAACCTAAAAGAGCAACATTACAAGAATATACAGAGTTATTATAAAGGCACTTGAAGAATACACAAACTCTTACATTTTATTAATTTATCCAACACACATTCTCTGCTTGCTTGTCAGCAACTGACTGAAAAGTAAGTCTGGAGCTTTCAAAACCCAGATTTTTCCCACAGGCGAAGGTTATGATTGTAAATGATAAATATTTAGAAAATGAAAGAGGCCATGACATTTAGTATTGTAAAACCATAGATGGCAATCAATGTCCATTCAAGCACACAAGGCTAACAGCTTTAAATTATCTCAAAGCAGCATCTTTTTTAGGTGGATTTCTGTGTGAGTAGAAGGCTTAATTCAATCTGAGAAGTTAGCCCTGTTTCATTCCGTGTATTCCAAACCCCCATATCTGAGTTTATGTCCATTTTTTACTGTATAAAGATACACTTTACATTATTGTGGCTTACTTAAAGATTAGTTATGTATGTCTTAATGTATGTCTTAAACATGTTGACATTTTTTCAAGCTAATAATCTTCTGTCTAAAGAGAAACTTATATCTTTAAAAATTGATCATTGAGAATAAAGAAATGAAGAAAAAGGACTGTGAAGTTGAAAATCATGTTTACATATATAGACATATCAGCATAGATTTCAAGAACAAACTTCAATAATATTCTTTGGATTGTACTGTAGATTAGAATACAAAAGAATACTGAAGCTTATTTAAAACTTGCTTGCATTATAGGTGCACTAATGGTGTTTAAAAATACATGTATTTGTAGCTGGGACAGATCAACACCAATTTGTATTTTTGCACCCATTCTCAGTCTTAAATAATCAGTTGTGCAGAAAATTAGATATGATATGATCATTTAAGACAGGCTAGAGCAAGGACAGTCAGTGAGTTACTGTATTTAACCTGAATCCTAGCATTAGAAGAGCTAATAGAAAAACAACAGTTGTGGTAGTATCTTGCCTGGTACAAGAAGGTTTCTGGGAAGCCATGACAGGTTGAAGCCAGTTCTTCAGTAACATGAGAGTTTATGCAATGAGTCACTGCACTGGTGAACTTCTAACATTGTATTGTCACAGCCACAACTTCTATTTTTATCCATTTAGTGTACCTCACTTCTTTCATTTGAAGAGTCCTAAAGATGATGATTTTAACCTGTTTAGTATTCTTTGCAGTATGTTGTCAACATACAGCTTCCACTGTTGAATGGCTATCATTAAAGCCTTGTTGGTTAGTAGCACCTGCTGAACATGTAATTTTCTTGAAATTCCTGATTCATTGTAAGAGAAAATGGATACAACACACAGGTTCCTCTCACCTGAGAAATCACAAATTTCCAAAGTGGGATGGAGGACAGATTTCAGAAGACAGAATTCATTGCAAAGAAGTCTCAACAATTGCCAGATAAATAACTTTTCTTCCTTGTGCAACAGTACATAGACGCCCTGTTTTTAGGGGTAGTTTTCAGTGCACTGATGATTCTAGAGTCCAAGATTCAAGTGACTGGAAACTGCACAGGGGATTGGGATGTTAGAGTGAGAAATTTCAGAGACTGCATATGACCTTATAGACCTGTTTAAAAGCTCCAACTGGCTGTGCTACAGATGCTTGGCAGGGATAGATTTTTCATCAGTATTGATAATGTTACCCTTTCTCTGGCTGAAAGAGCTTTAATAATTGCATTGGATCTATTTTGGCTTTTTTAAAGCATGTGTTTTTATTGTCAGAAATTATTTTGGACTTTGTTTTGTATGAATAATCCTTTGCATAAAGACCAAAAAACTTTTAAAATATGTTCTTGTGAATGTTATCCTTCTTAAACAGTTATTAAAATATATTTAGTATCTCAGCCTGTAGAGTGGTGCCTTTACCCTGAAAATGTAAGGAAGGAACATAAAAACAGACAGAAACTCATGTATGAAGTTAGGAAAATATTAATTTCTCAAATTCTTAATTTTCCTGCAATTATTTGATTATTTCTTTCAGTATTATATTGATTGCAAATGAAAATATTTGCATGTTATATGAAGAAAAAAAATATTAACTTACATTTTTACAGATTTCCTTTGTGAACAAAAATCCTTCAGAAATGTGAAAAATACAATCTTGTTCTCATATACCTAGGTTTATACTATTCCATATATATGGCTTAAAATATCTTGCATTTTGACTAGTCTAACCTTTCCATAGCTAAACATAATTGCTATTTTCTTTCTTAGACTTAATGATTCAGTCACGTGAATAAAAGCACTTTTATGGGAAATACTTATCACTAAACAACCTGTGAAAGATATTTGCATAATTCAGAATAGGTGATACATGTACTGCATTAGAAACTCATCATGTTATTAATGTTTCTATGATAAATTAGGTAATATAATGGTAGGTAGTATACAGTAATATAGATTATCTTCAGGGAAATGTTCCTTATACTTCATGTGTCTTTATACCTTATTCCTTACACCTTATATGTCCTTTACTGGTTAGGGACTTTTCAGCTTCCCACTCCTTGCCAGATGCACAGGGAGCTGGGAGAGCACAGCTAGGACAGCTGACCCAGGCTGGCCAGAGGGATGTTCCCTGCCATGTAATGTCATGTTCCATGTATTAACTGGGGAAGTGAGCTATAAGACAGACTTGCTACTTGGAAACAGACTGAGTATAGGGGTTTTTCACAGATGGTGGGCAATTGCATTTGTGCATCATGTTGTTGTTGTTGTTGTTATCAAAAATTATTAACTTCCTTTGTTATCCTGTTCAACTCTCTTTATCTCAGACCATGAGGTTTTTTCATTCTCCTCCCCATTCCACTGAGGGGGAAAAGGAGAGTGAGCAGCTGCATGATACTTAGTTACCAGCTGGGTTTAAACCATGAAAGACACCAAAAAATGTAAAATAAAGTGAGCGATATTTTTTTTTAAAAAACAGTAATACTATAAAAAAGAACTCTAAAGAAATCTTAGCTTTTTCTTTTGTAGTGTAATTATACAAGGGAAATACAGAATTTATAATCTGAATCACCAAAAGTCTGTAAACAAATTTGTTATGTGGAGAACACTTATAATAATCATTTTTACAGCCATACCAGTTAAGGAAGGTTTTGCTTATAATCAAATAGTATTAAAAGTAAAGCTATAACAGGAATACTGCTATGCTTTTCAGTGGTACTCATGTCTGGATTAGTCTTTCTATTTGACCTCTTTTTTGACATTGATTCTTCCCATTTTTTTGAGAGAGAGATTTGCAATTTCAAAGACAAGTGTTATCCTGCCGTCAGGACAAACAACCAGTTGTCTCAAGGCAACATTTAAATTCTGGATGTATCAGTACAACTTAGTACAGCTCCACACAGTAGCACTACCAATAAGAAAATGAATAATTAGGTACTGACCCCCTCACTTCCTTTTCAGAGCTTTCTTTCTAATTTATTTTTAAAGATTTTCTTTTATTCAATTACTTTTAAAATTTCACTAATAAATACCCAACTGATTTCGTTTAAGTTAGTTCTGAATGAGCCATGTGTGAAATCTAATCACTTATCTATGGACACCTTGATGACACCTACATTATGAAACAGAGGTTAAATGTAGAAACACATAAATGCAACATTTTAATACTTAATACTCCCCAGTCTCAGTATTAGACTTTTTTTAAAGTCGTGACAGAATGTCACGACTTTAAATAAAATCCCATCGGATGCTTAAAGTAAAAATAGGGAAATTATTGTTTAAAATAATTGTCGAAAATAATTTTATAGATATAGATAAGGCAGACTATGAAATTGTATTTCAGATATAACTTTTGGAGCACATGTGTATATATATATATATATATGTGCATATATATGTAATTAGCCTGGGATTTTTTTATTCATAAATCACATATTATGCCTGAGTTTTACTATAGCTTTTTGGAGATCTTGCATTTTTTGAGCATTAATAGACATTACAGATATCATACTGACTATTGAATTCTGAAGTTTGTTACAGGTGTTAGGATATTGGCTTCATTCAATATGCAAATGATGTATTAGCATTGGAACTATCAGATATACTCTAATGAGTCATGTTTAGAGTTTACAACACTTTAATGTCAACTGTCAGTATATTCACCTCATTCTTCCTTTACTATATACAGAGTGCTTTTGTAAGATTAATTTCTTTTTTTAATAACACTTTTTCTCATCATTTGAAAAAAAATTGTCAGACTATATTTTTTGTCAAAATTTCTTTCATTATAAATTATCTACATTAAAAAAAAAGAAAAATTAATCCACAGATTTCCTCCCATACAGCTAACATATTTGCCTTAACTTATGTCCCACTTCTTTCAATTGTGCATCTGCAAGCAATTGTTTTCTTCAATTTATCTAGTAATGGTTCTTTTTGAACACTTTGAATACAATGTGGAAAAACAACACATTCTGATGAAACTTCAGAAATTATTTGTTACTGTTGGCATTTGTTTTGCTTTGCTTTTTTAAATCAGATTTACACAAAGTCAGTCAAAGGTATGCATATGACTTATGTTCCACTCACAATAGATTTTATTTGGAAGAATTCTACCTTTGGTTAAGAATTCTTATAACTAGAGAGGGGGATGTCCAGAAAGAAAGTTGATATTTCTTTTGGTCAGTGAAAAACCCCCACCCAAACCATGAAATCCCCAACACCTCTCCCCCTAACACCGCTCCACCCCCCGCCGCGAAAAAAAAAATTAAAAAATTGTTCAAATCATTCCCATTTATCATTATATTTCTTACAAGAAAAATTGATTAACATATACTGCATAGCCCCTGTTCCATAGTAGGTGTGATTTCAGAATAATATATATATGTGCTGTAACAAGTTTAAATTGTTGTAAGTATGAAATCGTTATATCAGCTGTAAAGATTTTTCAGTAGATATATATCAATGATCTATAGTTTATCTATTAAAGATTTCATGTTGTGTTATTTTGATTAAATATTCTCCAGCTAACTCAGTAAAATATAAAATCAACAGAAATGAGCATTTTCAATACAAAACATAAAATTATAGTCTGTTCTATATCCTATCAAACTGTGTCTGTAAAAAAAAATCTTTACAGAACTCAATAATTTTCTGAAATATTGTGCCTCATTAGAGAGCTGTGATGTCTCTTTTTACAGATGTACACATTAGTTTCAACAGAAATTCTTTACCATGGTTCAACAGGAAGTTGATTGTTCATGTTTTTCTTTCTGATTGCAATATTTTTATTGCTGTCACATATAAGCACAGATTTTTAAATGCCACATTTCTGATTTTTGATGGTCCTGCATATCAAGTGGGTTCTTTTGTGAAAAAAACGTATCTTTTGTGAATGCAGTTTAATGATCTCACATTTGTGCATGTGCATCAATATTTATGATAATTAGGTTACTCAAGTTAATTATACCATTATAAAGTCATCTACCACAGTAATCAAAAGATTACAAAAGGTTAGAAAGTAAATAAAGAAGGAAAGCAGCATAGATTTTAATATTTCAGGTGCAGCAAATGTAGCACAGCAGTTTTTCCCATCCCTTTAAGAGATGTCGTGCTGTTGAAGCTCTGTAAAAAAATGTACTTGGGCATGCAGATGTTAATGTCTAAATTTTGCTGACATGCTTTTGCTTGCACAATAAAGCTCATTTACAATAAACTGCATATATGCAACAGTGATATTGTTGGAATGCTGTATTTAGGTTATAAAAAAAGCACTGTAGTCACAGAAGTAATGTCTCCTCTTAAACCAACTGATACTATGAGAAAAAAGGAAAGATCTTGAATGCACAGACCCTTCCTTGAGGTTGAGTAAGCAGCCATCAAAACTAGATTTCAAGGTTGAGAACTGATTCAATTTTAACTACAGTCAGTGGGTTAATAGGGGTTAGTGTGATATATTGGATTTTGTAGCTGTAGCTTTTCCAGATTTTTTGAAAGAGCATAGCTACCTCTATAGAATATACCTTCATGCCCTTTACAGAAATAAAGGACACAGTGCTGCTAACACAAATAATTGTATATGATTGTTGTAACACTAAAAATCCCATCATGTGACAAAATTAACTAGTACTTCTGTTGGACCTGTTTCAGAATCTGGTACCTAGTCATAATATCACAAAAGCACTTGTTAAGAGCTGTACTTCAATGCTAAGCATATGGACAAGACAGACAAGTTTTTGCTGTGTGTGAACCACATGTGCATATGCACACGAGAGGAAAACACCTGTTGAGGCCACTGAATAATTTTCATGCAAGTTTTGTTATACTTCTCCACTCTTTTTGAATGCATGTGCAGGATTGACAAGATCTCTGAGACTGGCTTTAAATTTCTCCCCAATTTGATCTAAAGGAACTGTGCTACTCTAATATTTAATTTTAACTCTGATAAAAAGAAAACGTCATAATGTTATTGTGGAATCAGAACAGAGGTTTGTAAAATGAAATCAAACTGCTTTTCATAATATAGAAATAAAAAAGGATGCTGTAGGTAACTACATATTTCTTTTCTGGAACTCCGTTTAGAACAGTGTGCTACTAAAATAAATTTGAACCTCAAAAAGAACTTCCAATTGCTGATTCAACACTGAAGGTCAAAGATATGCCATGCTTCTGCCTTTTCTTGCTGGCATCTTGACCAGAATAGAAAAGGTAAAAGAAAATTTGTAGATAAAGTTGTTAATCTAATATCTAAGATGTTCTAATAGCAGATCAGAATATATAGTGAATTATAAAGGGCTTTTAAGTACATTGCTCCATTATGTTTCTCACCTATCCATAATACTTAGCTATATCAAAAGATAATTATGCAAGCAGATCCCCATCATCATGAAAATGTTTAGTCAGCATGCATATTCAAATCAAATATTTTATTGCACATTTTGTAATCAGCAGTACTGCTAGATGCTTGACAGATACATAAATTTGGAAGCTATATTCTCCACCAGATAGCTGCAGAAGTTCCTCATTTTCAGAAGAGTAATATTCAACTTAACTGATATTTCTGCACTGTTATCATTTTTGCAGACAGACAGTATTCCTCTTCTAACTTTTTGTAAACTGTATGATTTGCTAAGGGGTAGTTTTCTGCAGAACTAATGTTTTGGCCATCCTGAAAAGAAACATTAGAACATTAGCATTGTTTCACCCCAAAAAGATGGAAAACACGAAATAAAGGTAATATCTGTATTTTTTAACTGCAGTTTTTTGGACCTTCAAAACAAAAATATACAAGTCAAAACAACAAAGCAGACGTGTCACATACCTTCTTGAAAAGGACAGAATTGTAATTTATTTAAACAAATAAGCAATCACTTTAAAAATTGCCAGACAAATTGATTTTTTTTTGAGGCTAACTCAAACTTTAAGACTTTTTTTTTGAAGCGTTCAAATTCATACCAGTGTTTTCTAATCTTCCTTCTTTTTAAAGTGTAGGCAGCGGTTCAGTTTGCTCTCTATGCTGTGCTATGCCAGTGGAGATTCCAGGCAGCATACCTTGATGAAAAAGTTCTGACCAAAGTAGATTCTATTGTGTGGATAGGTAGGGATTTTTCTTTTCACAACATTAACAGTTGAGGTTTTAGATTTGGAGCTGTTTTGGTTTTGTGGGGTTTTGGGTTGGGGATTTTATATTTGATTTTGGCAGCTGATCGTTTAACCAAAGATATATAATATGGTAGGAAGGTCATATGATAAAAACAAGGTGGACAACTGACTTTCTCAAGCAGAAGTGATCCTGAATCCTACATAAATAATCCCTTCTCAACTAATTGTGTGCAAGAAATTCTGCTTGGATACAGTAATTTTACTTATGTATATAAAGAAAACAGAAATAGTTTAGACTTGTTACCTTTAAGACATACAAGGGAACCTTAGAACCTAATGCTTTTCAGGTGCACAAAGATGCATGGAGAATGCAAAGTCCATTTAATTCTTAACACTGGCACATGGGACATAAAGAAGCTTTTATAGCACCTCTTACCTAAACTAAAGGAAACGATCAAAACTTAAGAGACAGAGACCTATAGCTTTTTCTCTACACTATATGAATTCCATGTCAAATACAGCATGCCAAGGTTTTGTATTTGAAAGGGGTTTTTTTAATTCTTATGGCTAGATAAAATACTCAGAGACAAGGACATAGTAATTGACTGAGGTCATTGACGTAGTCAATGACTGAGGTCATTGATGATGGCAAAACTGGCTCTGTAGGAAGACAGAATAGAGAACATATATTTGTGGAAGGCAAAAAGTGAGCAGCTGCTGGACCATACAAAAAAAGTGTATCAATTAGTATCAGTCACTTATTTTTTGACATTAAAATCCCATGGAGAAGATTCAAAATGGCTGAACCCTTATGATATTAGAATAAGGTAACAAGCTGCAGTTGTTCAATTTACTTCTCAGACAT
This sequence comes from Porphyrio hochstetteri, assembly GCA_020800305.1. Classification (NCBI taxonomy): domain Eukaryota; kingdom Metazoa; phylum Chordata; class Aves; order Gruiformes; family Rallidae; genus Porphyrio; species Porphyrio hochstetteri. The sequence continues at coordinate 45,652,115 of CM036906.1, read as the reverse complement.
AGAAAAAAAATAACATCTTATACCTCTCACAGTTACTTTAGTTAAAAATTATCATAAGCAGGCATACCATCATCAAAATAGGAATTTAATACACCACAAACAAAAAGCTAAAGGAATTTAAGCTCCTTTTTTAAAATTTGTTTATTTATGAATATGGTAATTTTGCACAGATTTTCTCCAATACATTTGTGTTCCCTACTGCCCCTACATCACAGAAAGTTGCAAGAACGCTTTCATACCTTAATCCCTCACTGCATGTAGATGCAGCTGGCATTATAACAGAGCAAAGAGAAAAATAAACTGTAGAGGAACTTCCAGCAGCACATTCCTTATAGCTCCATGCTAATAAAGTCTTCCTTCCTCCAGTGTTCTTTATCTTTCCATAGAGTCCCATTACCATCTATGCATCCTTCCTGCCCAAGGCAAGCCTCCAGCTTGTTTATCTGTAGAAAGCAGAGGGAAGCAAGTTAGAAAAAAAGATACAAACTGAGACAAGGAGCATCAGAACTTAGTAAATCACTGTTCTTAGCAAGACTAGAAAAAAAATCTTAAGAAATCCTCAAACCTTAAAATATTTTATACCATAAAGCCCATATGTGGGTCATCTGTATTTTCACTATTAGTTGATTTTTTTTTCTGCCCATAACACATCTGTGGTTAATATTCAATTTTCTTGAAATTACTGCACTTTGATCTGTATTTGATGTCACCCTTTGTTACTTGAAAAAATGAAACACTTACCTTTCAGGGTTAGGCAGAATAATTACCAGCTTCTGCTTTGAAATTTAGATTAAAACTGGTCATATAACAAAAGAACATGGTTACATCCCACTTTGCAGTAAGTGTTGTTCCTACCTTTCACAGCATTTAAGAAAGTTGGTCTGGAAACTCTTTTATAAGGGTTTCATACCAGAATACAAGGTGCAGGTCAAGACGCAACTTATAGATTATTTTTCTCTCAATTCAAGTCTTCTTACAGGAATGCCAAATACTAACAAGTCTAATGAATATCTTGAAATACAATAGTCTGTTCATCATACATTGCAATCAAGTCCTAAGATTCTAATAACTTGCTGAAATGCTAGAAAAGATAAATGATGCCTGTGATGCATATATGCACTTCTCAGAACTGAAACTTTGCATCAGCTCGGGATGACTTCAGTGCTTGAATTAGGCACTCTGAGGCAAAGTCATGTAACACTTAAACCGAATAGTCACATAAGCCCTAACTATTCTATGGAGATGCCTCTCCCAAAGCTGTGACTGGCAAGTCAACTTGCTGAACAGATCTTTCTAGAAATCTCCCTGTCTCCCTGACCTTTAATACCATTTCTGTATACATATGACACTTTTGAAGAGCCAAAATGGCCTTATACTCCTACTCACCTTGCTCTATGTATTTATACAATCAGGATCTCTCAGGATCTTGGAGACCCAAAGTTCATTGTCAGGTTTCCTGAGAGATCTCAGGGCTGGATTGACTTGGCACATCCTGTTGATCTCACACGACTTTCTACAAGACAATGCTGGCGCCTGTCTGACAGGCACACCTCATCTCAGTTTTCTGTTCAACATCACTACAGTACATGATAGAGCAGGTTGCCACATTTAGATTAAAACATAACAAGATAATTTTCTTCCCTTGCGTAACCTAATGTTTGAATGCTTACATTGATCTATATGCTAGAAGATGCCTTTTGAAATAGATAGTGTTGCTGTCAAAGTTAGCATACAGTACAGACTCTCATATTTGACCACATCAAATCCAGACACCTCTGACATGAGGAGCAGTGATGCAGGCACATGTTTCAAAAATTTCAGCCTTTCCTCACTGGGACTTGTACTGGAAGAAATATAAGCAGCAGTTATTTCAAGAGAATCTTCTTATCAAACAAAGGTAGTTTCTCTGTGTATGTGACTACTGCATTAAAGATAACAAGGAGTATGGAATGACCTCATCACTTTCAGAAAAATTTAGAGAATTGTCCCAGATACTGAAATGCTAATACAAAAGAAAAGGCATAAAGGATAAGTGTGACCGTAAGAGGCTTGTAACTCAGCTCATTTCTGTTGTAAACAGGATGTTTTAGGGTCCAAAGCTTTAAGTCAGTCAAATAATGTTGCCTTGACAGAAATAACCTTCAACATATCCCACAAGATGTATGAAACAGTGCTTCAATTTAATTATTAAAGCCATTCCAAAAAGAAATATATGACTTAAGGTGTTTTTTCTCCTCAGAAAAATCACTTTTGAGAGAAAGAATGCTGGCCTTAACAGAAAATTCAGAACTTGACCAAATAAAATAACTAGTTTAAAAAAAATAAGCAGCTCTACACCTCTAAAATGGACCTGTGTCAGAAGTTAAGAAATTTAATCCAAACAAAAAAAAAACATCAAAAATGGACAAGAATATATCTGATCTTATGTGCAGATGTCAGATAGGACTGCTGGTCATTTTAGGCCAGTAAAGAGCCCCAACATTTCTAATAAGAAGCTCTGAGATGGTGGGACTCCCGTTCCAAACCAAATACAAGGCAAATACACTAGGACAAGTCACGCTGTTTCTCATGTCTGGGTAAGACAGAATCCTAATGTGCTTCAAAAACATAAGCTATTATCTGAGATGTCAGACTATAATTAAAACCCAGCCTGAAGGTAATAAATAAAATTCTCTTCGAAAAAGAATATTATCTTTTGAATAGAAAGAACGGTGCAGTACAAGTCAATGCAGTTGGGCACACTGCTCACACACACCGCTAATACTTAAAAGGGAAACACTGGTAGGTTTGCACTAATGACAGTTTTCTGGTGGACCTTCTGCTTTGACAGAGCACTCTGCTTCAGAGACATAAAACTTTTTTTTCTAAACTGGAAGCTTAACATATGAATTGCAGATTATGATGTTAGAAGATTGTATTTTAATGAAGACTGCAAGTAGCTCTAAGACTCACAGAAACATAATTATTTCCATTGGTGTGTTCTTTTATGATAATATGCTAGAACAGGATAAATATGACAAGTGAGTCCACCCAGCAGTAATACCCATTTAATATACTGCATGATATACAGGATTATTTCAGGATAAAGGATGAGTCTGCCTCAATTGATGAGGATTGGGTCAGGGATTAATTAAGCCGTCTGGACACCCATAAATCCATGGGTCCTGATGAGGTACACCCGAGGGTGCAGAGGGAGCCAGCAGAAGTCATTGCTAGGCTATTATCCATCACTTTTGCTAAATCCTGAGAAACAGGAGAGGTACCTGAAGACTGGAGGAAAACAAATGTTACTCCAATCTCCAAAAAGGGTGAGAAGGAGGACTCAGGTAACAACAGACCTGTCAGCCTGACTTCCATCCCTGGAAAGATGATGGAACGACTTCTCCTTGGTGCTGTATCTAGGCACACCAAGGATAAAAGGGTTGTTAGGAGCAGTCAACATGGTTTTACCACAGGGAAGTCATGTTTGACTAATCTAACAGCCATTTATGAAGTTATAACCAGGTGGATAGATGATGGTAGGTGTGGTGTACCTTAACCTCAGTAAAGCATTTGACACCATCACCCATAGCATCCTTGTGGTTAAACTGAGGAAGTGTGATCTGGAAGGTCAAGCAATGAGATGGATTAAGAGCTGGTTGAAGAAAAGAAGCCAGTGAGTTTTGACTAATGGGACAGAGTCTGGCTGGAGGCCTGTATCTAGTGGCGTCCCTCGGGGGTTGGTAGTGGGACCTGTACTAGTCAAAATATTCATTGATGACCTGGATGAGGGAATAGACTGTAAAGTCAGCAAGTTTGCTGAGGACACAAAACTGGGAGGGGTGGCTGACACACCAGAGGGCTGTGCTGCCATTCATTAAGACTTAGAGAGGCTGGAGAGTCGGGAGAGGAGAAGTCAATGAGATTTAACAAGGGCAAGTGTAGGATCTTGCATCTAGGAAAGAACAACCCCGGGTACCAGTATAGGTTGGGGACTGGCCTGTTGGAGAGCAGGGTAGGTGGTGAGAGGGACCTGGGGATCCTGGCGGACAGCAGGATGACCATGAGCCAACAATGTGCCCTCATGGCTAAGGAGGCCAATGGTATCCTGGGGTGTATTAGAAGGGGTGTGGTTAGTAGGTCAAGAGATCTTTCTCCTCCTCTCCTCTGCCCTGGTGAGACCACACCTGGAATACTGGATCCAGTTCTGGGCCACTCAGTTCAAGGACATAGAACTCCTTGAAAGAGTCCAGCGCAGGGCCACCAAGATGATTAAGGGAGTGGAACACCTTCCTTATGAGGAAAGGCTGAGGAAGCTGGTCCTCTTTAGCTTGGAGAAGAGGAGACTGAGAGGTGCCCTTATTAATGTTTATAAACAGTAAAGGGTGAGAGTCAAGAGGACGAAACCAGGCTCTTCTCATTGATGGCCAGCGACAGGACAAGGGGCAACAGGTGCAAGCTAGAGCATAGGAAGTTCCATGGGAATAAAAGGAAGAACTTTTTCACTTTGAGGGTGATGGAGCACTGGAACAGTCTTCACAGAAATCTTGTGGAGTCTCCCTCATTCAAAACCCACCTGGATGCATTCCTGTGTGATTTAGTCTAGGTGATCCTGCTCTGGCAGAGGTGGAGGGTTGGACCAGATGATTTTTCAAGGTCTCTTCCAAATCCTAAGGTTCTGTAATTCTGTGATCTTCCAGACTTTAGTGTTCTTAAAAGCAAAATCAAGCTGTTTTGTGCTTTAACATCTGCCAACACAGCAGGGCTTAGAATTAGAAGTGGTACACCGTTCATATGCTAACTGTGGTAATAAATCTAACTTTATATAAACACTTTTCATGGGTTAAATGAGAATAAACAGATTGAATATTGGGTTTTATACATATTTCAAACATATTCCTGTACCACTGCAATCATTCAGATATTTAACTACCGGATAGTTGCATACTGAGTGTGCAGAAACCTGAAAAATTATGAGTACATTAAGGAACAAAGATTAAACATCATACTGAAACAGTGTACTACTTGCCCTTGGTGGAAATTTTGTTATGCTTGATAGTATTGTATTATATTTTATTTACTTATTTATAATGAATTTACTTTATTAACTCATTCTTAGGATGAGTTAAAAGCCCAGTGTTGCATGAATGGTTTGGGTTTGCCAATGCAATGAAGTAGACCACTTTAAGTCCAGCACATGACTGATTCATTCTCTGAACTAAAAAAAACAAAAAACAAAAAAACCCAAGCCCTAAACCACTGTAAAAGTAGCTTTGTATTTTTAATTTCTTTACTTTTTTTCTATTAATGAATACATTTAGAAATCACCTCTTCAAGTGCAAATCTCTCCTTTTCACTGACCACAAAATTATAAGGTACACATATATGACATATAAAGCCAAGGAGAGACTTTCTTCACTTCTCCCTTTCAGCAAACAAGGTGAAAGGTATCACAATGAGATTAACATTTAATGCTCATTTTGGGAAATACTTAATACTATTGGGTTCCCCAATTCAGCGATGTTTTCTGTACAATTTACCTCTTTACATACATATTCTTTCAAAATACATAAATTTTGAAACACAAACTTCATTTCAAATATGATTTCTTGAACCATTTCTGGTTTTCTCACATCTCTATTTCAATTTATTTTGGTTAATACAAAATTTGGAGTTTAACCTGATTTCCCCTAATGTTTGTTGAAATGTGCTCAAAAGTTACAGAGAGGAAAGGATCCTGTTAGCCCAATTCTACCCAGCTTCATTGGCTTTTGTGTCTCTGAGTTGGATGTCAAACTAACACGATCTGTTGTTTCCAACTTGATTTATGCTTCTGCTATTGATAATCATCAAGTGGCTTCACTGTACATTTTTGTGCATGGTTCTGCTGGTACATCTCTAATGAAGATGCATGTGTACCATGATAAGCATTTGCATCTGAACATAAGATTGCTCACACAGAGTAGCATGTGTATAAATATATCCACGGAGCAGTGAAGCACTTTCTCCTTTCTATGGTGAGATAATTTCTTCCTTTTTATATGGCATTCATCTGAGAACTTTGTGCTTGTCTGCTGTTTTCTAAACTTCAAGTTAAACTATCATTCAACAGCTTTAAATTGCATATCACCTGTCTCAGTGCTTTGTTCGTTTCATAATCCTGTATTATGTAATTTACCCTAAACTTGTAATTTCAGATTCTCTGTCATGATGTTCTTCTGGGGAAAAGAGATTGTTGTAGAACAAAATATTAGGAAAGAAGCAGCCAGGAAAAAAAATATAGAATTCTCTTTTAATGCCTTCAGTCAATTGAAATTAATCTTCTTTCATTCCTTTCAGTCTATGGAAAACTCTCATTAAATTACGCATCTGTGTGTTTTCAGTGCTGTATCATTTAATCTTCTATTTCCTTCAACAGAAAATTAGGGGTTTGGGGTGGGAGGGCACTGAGTTTTAAAACAAAAGTCAAAAGCAAATGTGCAAAATTATTTGGATTTTACGTTAAAATAATTGTATAAGCCCTAGAGAGGAACTCAGCATATTTGCAGTTAACTCAGTTCCTGAGTCTCAAGCTCTTTCCAAGTCTGTGAAAGCCATGAACTTCAGCAGTTCATGCAGTTCTTCAGTAGAAGCATGTCAGGGAAAAAAACCCAAATGTTCCAAATGACCAGTGGAATAAGAGATACATCTCCCATGGGTTTTGTTTTACTAAAAACTAAAGGGAACTCCAGCTTTTTCAGAGACATGAAAACACACACTTTCCCCAGCTCAGTGAGGTACTTGAGAATACTTAAATTTTAGCATGTAGTTCCCTTTTAAATCTACTTGGGCATAAAACATGTAGAATCGCGCTTGATACTTCCATCTTTTCCTCATAAATTTTCTGTTTGGATTGCTTATTCCACCCTCTCATTTCATCTAGATAATGTCTGAGGAAGTTCAGAACTACATCAAAAAACAGTGGGTTGGAGAGACTACCTCAACACAAGTCTAAATTCAAGCAACTTAGAAGGCAGAAACCCATTTAATATGGTCATCACCTTTTGCACCAAAGCTTAACTGCTTACCTCTTAGAGTACTCCTGTGGAAGCAATACTAAAGAGAAATATTTCCTCCTTTATTAAAAAGCAGAGACTAAACTTTTCAGTAGCTATCCTCAACTTTCTGGTATAGTAACAGATGATTGATGGATGTAAAGAGGAGAAGGTATTTTCCTGGTTAGTTGTTGAGGAGGTGACCCGTTTTGTTTCCTGATGCTCATGAAAGTCTTCTGCAAACTTTTTCCATACCATGAATGATTCCCAGAATCCTGGTAAGCAGGGTTAATATGGTATGTAAAACAGACAGCAAAAAGTAAGTTATGGGAGGCTTTTATATAGAAAGAATTGAGAAAGTGAAGAAACCCTGTCTTGCAAAACAAAGCCAAATCCTATCTTCCTACCATATAGGAAGATAATCAAGAGGCTCTTTGTAGGCTTTTTCAAGTGAATCCCAGAGCAGAACTCAGACTTGCATTAGCAGGTATGAGATAGGACTCATACATACACAGCCACAGTATTTCTAAAAATGAGTTCTACAAGTCTGTGCCTGTCTCTTTGGCAATAGCTGTCCTGTAATCACTTAATCTAAGTTCACTAATAATGAAGAGACTTCATAATTCTTGGCCTCATCATTCTCCTCTCTTTCAGTCAGTCATAAAAGCACTTGTTATTTGTCCCAGGAAAGGCTACTTCTTTTAGAATATACTGATAATCCTGCAGGACAAGCGCTAGAGGATGGTACTAGCCATGTGAAAGCAAATATTACAACTTTATTAATGTTTTTAAAGTCTACTTCCAGTTATTTAAGCTATTATTTTCAGTGCATTTTTTGAAGGAGTGCAGTATTACAAGACCCATAGTATTATGACACAATGAGACATTTTGAAATTATGACCATTTGTTTTAAGTATAAAGTGTAGCAGTCTAAGAAAACAAAGCATCAGGTGAAGTGACCAACACAGAATAAAAGCTTAACAGTGGATGAACTGAAGAACTTATGTAAATAATAAATAAAACCCTCATAAATTTAAATATATTATTGAGAACAGCTCTCTGAGCAAATGTAGAAAATTCCTTCCGAATTACTCTCACTAAAAAAAGGAAAACGGATCTAAGGAAGTCAGAGGAAAGAATAGATCCTCAAACTATTAGCAAGGAATAATTCCTTTATCTCTACTAATTGTTTACGTCATTATTCTTTTCAATTCTGAGAATTCCAGTAAGCTATTATATAACAGCCACATGCTGTGTGAAGAGGTCATGCACATGCAAAGTAATCAGCAAGTTTTATCATCGCTATCTCACATAATAACACATTATTCTTCAAATTTCTCTTATATATGGCCAGCAGTGCAGTAAGAGACTTCTTCAAAAGAAGCATCTGAACTGTCTCTTGTTACTCTGCCTGTCTATCTATCCATCCAAGAATCATATGACACTTTCAAAATACAGATAACAGCCACTAAATAGTAGTTTCCTGTTTGTTTTGTCTGACTGGACATCTTCCACATCAAAGTAGGAGTGTTTCTCAAAGGCTGGCAGATTAGATCATGTATTGACACTGACTTTTGCAAAAATGAGAAGGGAAAACATTAACTGAAAGAAGACATCTTTCCTAATCATTCAAAGATGATGGATGTTAGGAAAAAATTTTTTACTGAAAGAGTTGTCAGGGCCTGGAACAGGCTGCCCAGGGAGGTGTTTGAGTCACCTTCCCTGGATGTGTTCAAAAAAAGGGTAGATGAAGTACTTAGGGATATGGTTTAGTTTAGGATGCAAATGGTTGGACTTGATGATCTTAAAGGTCTTTTCCAACCTTGTTATTCTGTGATTCTGTGAAAAATGAGGATTATGATGATGTCAGGGAACATACCCTCAATGCATGAATAACTTACAAACTCTTTCTATGCTCTCCATGTCCAAAATAAAGTGACTGGCATGATATATTGATACACCTGTCTTATTGCTATTGAAAGCTCATTCTTTTTGCTTATCCCTTCCTCCAAGCAAACATTTATTAAGATTTCAGAAATAATTCTCACAATAGCAGCCAGATCTGCAATTCACTGAATATAGTGGGAAGCAAACAAAACCCCCCATGTTCCATTGGAAATTGGGATGAACAGCACTGTGAAAACCATGAGGAAGGACCTGGCTTTGATGAAGGATGCCTGTTTGCCATTCAAGCAATTTGCCATTCAGTTCTGTCCACTTATCTAGTTCCCAAGCATTGCATTATCAGCTCCATAAAACCCATTTTCTATTGTGTGGTTTAATTATCAAAATAATTAATTAAGCACTTTATTGTGTTTAGATTGCATCCGCGGCATGATGCATAGTGAGTACAGCACTAGTCTATTCTTTGCTGGCTGATTATCAACTGGCAAGTTAAAAAAATAATTAAAAATATTCATCCACATAAAATCTATTATTTTAATGCATAAACCACGGATATTTCATTAGAAATATTGTTTCAGATTTCACTCACAAGGAATTTCACTATATACATTCAAGATAATATGAATTTCAATAACAACAAAAAACTTTCCATGTAAAAATCTGTTCCATTTAAGCTCCATTCAGCTCTTAACTGGAAAGATGTGTACCTGATATGGTCCTAACTGCTGTTACCACAGATATATTCTCTCCATATACAAGCAAAGCATTTCAACCTTGCAGAATTCTAGTACATTTTGTTAGGTGCCATTGACCCATGTAATATGCAGCATTTGCATTTCAGCAGTGGTTTCGATTTACTTATCTCAGTAACAGCACCTATATGAGACCTTGGAAACAAAGGCTGGCTGGAAGATCAACCCTGTTAAAGCCATTTACCTCCTGCATTCACTCCCACAAATTCAGCTTCATGAGGAGCCTATCTCAGTCATCACAGACTCTTAATTTCTGATTCTTGTGGTGTTCTTATTAAGGTTTGTTTAGTCAGATCAATTTTCAGATTACACAAAACATGACACCCAAATTAATTTCAGAATTTGGGAATGCAACTTTTTCCCAACACCACACAAACAAATAAACAATTAAGTCAAGCATATGAGCTAATCACTTCAGGAGGAAGTCACAATGTCAAGCAGATAGCATGAAAAATAGAAGTATAGTGGTAATCATCTCATCTTTTAAAATGCTCTGAACCAAGCACTTTCTAAAGGACCATCTGTGCTTCATCGTCATAAAAATTAATTAAAACACAGGAAAGGTATTTAAAAAAAAATAAAACAGGAATCACCAGAGAATTAGAAAACACAAAGTTATTGCCTATAGACAGAGCTGTAGAAGTGCAAAATCCTCCTCAATGAGCCAGAGAAGAAGGTTTTCAAATGAAGTTGTCCTTTTATGTCTAATTACTATGTATTATTGCACAATTTCAGGTAAGTAGTTTCATGGTTAATTCTTTTAGAAGATAAACTTGTGTGTTACTACATAAACACCAGAACATAATCAACATTTTTCTTAATTACTGCAGACTAGGTACCACTTCCACTGAAATTGTAATCTCATTGAATTTATAGGAACTAGTTTATGCTTATTGTAAGTAAAAACTGACCACTAGGAAATAAGAAAATAAAATTTTTGACATGCTTTATATATATCTTTTCCAAAAATGTAGTTCTCCAAAAGGTCAATGTTTAGACCGATCTTTTACTTGGCAGAAGCATATATAAAAGCAGTTCAGATAAAATCAGAATTAGATATAATTTACTCACTTTCACCAAGTAGTCTAAACTGGACCTCTCAAATTATTCTAGAAGAAAACTATAATGGTGTAATAAGAAATTATATTTTCTCAGAGTGACCAATCCACTTGAAAAGTTTGGCTTAATGTGAAAAGACAGACTTGCTCCTTCAAAGCTGTGATGAGTTTCACTTTGGCAGCAAACTGAAAAGCCTTGAGCACAGCTCAGTGACTAATTTTTCCCTCTGAAGAATTTTTTGTGATGATTTTCTTGGTACCCAAATTAATAAATAAACACTGGGGAAAAATGCATCTGGATGTTTCACAAGAAATTTAAACATTTTATAGGGAGTTTAAACAAAAATTGGAGAAAATGCGAAACTGTACTTACCTCCTTATGTTATTTTTAGAGATGAAAACTCTTTGGAACTTCAAAGAAATGTCACACAATTCTATTACATAAGAGACTAATACATTGTTGAAATCCTAGAAAAAGGGTCGTTTCCTGAAAATGTTTTCCTGCTTTGTTGTATTGAGACACTTTGCCCTGACAAATAAAATGTCACATTTTATTCAAAATATAGATAAGACAGTTTCTATATTTCAGGAAAATAATACTATTGTCATTAACTGAAAAGAAAACAAAACGTGCCTCATGACTGAAGCAAAGCAATTATGAGAAACAATATCTACTGAATAAAGCAAAATAAAATAAAGGGAAAGAAGTTAAACCAAAACAAAACCAGTTAAGCTGAAATAGACCTATGGCACAGTTAACTTTTCAGCAGAAATCAAGTGGTTGAATTAATATTCTTTATTGCTAAATTCAAGGCAGCTATTTACCACATTTCTCTTGACACTGCCACAGAAAGCCACAGGAACTGACAATAGTTCCCATATAAAACCCTCAAAGTAAGTGTTGTTTAAATAAACCTCCCTTTCCCTCCCCTCTTCCTTTATCTTCTTTAATAATTTTCTAAGCTTTTCTTAACTATATACATAAATTACAATAAGGTAGAGGGTTTTTTACATTAATCTACTATGTCAAATTGAAGCTTTTAAAATATTTCATCACTTCTCTCCAACACTTCCATGGTTATTGAATTGTTAAAATAAAATGTGAATTACTGGAAAAAATAAGAAAAAATATTCTAACTTTCCCAAGATGTCATAGTCAATGTACAGATTTTCTAAAACAGAGATTCATTGCATCTACAATAAAGACACTTCTTTCTGTCTGTTGTTCAGCTGTCTTATGCAAAGGAAATATTTACCAAACAGGTAAATCTTGTCTACTTGGACTCCAAATAAGTTTTCCAAGGTGTTCCAAGTCCTCCAGAGGCTCCTAAGAAAATTACTGAGACAGTGGGTATAAGAGAATGTTCTAGAATAAATATGAAATTAGCAGGTAAGAAAAAGACAGTAGGAGAGCTGTCTTTATTTGAGGTAGATAAAGGTCTTTGCTATTTCACTGTGTTAAGGCTTCTACTGTTCAATATATTTATAAACATCATAGAGAAAGGAATGAAGAGTGAGGCAACAGTAATAAAAGCAAAAGCTTATTATGAAGAACTGCAAAAGAATATATGAGATTGATTGACCTGGTTGATGAAATGGTAAGTAAATAAAGCTACACACAGGGAAAGCCAATTCTAACTTCACATAATAAAAAATGGACTTTGAGCTAACCTTTAATATTCATGTATGAAATCATAATAACCTGAATTAAAGATAACCAGACCTGAAATAAATCCAAAATAAATCCTCAATTTTTTTATTATCTGAGGGGTAAGAATTGCATTTACATTCCAACCTCTTCACTTCCTTCTGCCTTTTTAAAAAAGTCTAACAGCAGATTTAAAATTAAAAAAAAAAAAAAATGTTTTCCAAAGATACTTCACACTATAAACAGCCCCAAGGATTGGATTGCTCTGGAAAAGATGATCAGGTTTTAAGTTTGTGTGTGCTGCCACACAGATGACACTGATGCTACAGAGTGCTTGAACAACAGTGATGCTGTATCTTCCTTCACTGATACAAGCTGTTCTGTGCAATTTACCCACCCGAGTCATTCATTCTCTTACTCACAGGAATCAATGCATTAACCAGAATTTGCTCTACTTCAGCATGAACAGAAACCACAGTTGGTTTAACTCAGGAAGACCACGGAGATAATTATCTTTAAAAAAAACTAAGACAGACCAATGCCATTTCTGGTTATGGCCCAGAATAATAACTTTTCATATATATTTATAGTTCCAATAATATGTAACATTGACTACAGTAGAGGAATGCTTGATAAAATTAACACTTCTCTAAGTTACACGAGAAGCAAAAGATACTGTAAACCTAGGCTCTATGTAAACAGAAACTCCCCAACATGAAAATAAATCCACAACAAGAATGACATGTAAAACTAACAGAAGACTTGGCATTAAGACTGATTTCCTAACTTCAATGACCTAAATATTGTGACTGATGAATTTAAGCTGGCAGCAGTTACTCAGAATGGCAAGCAGGAGACCAGAGTTAGTCAGTGTTCGCAAGTTGTTGATGTTCAAAAGTATTTGGAAATTATGACAGAGTACCTTGTCACAGTAAAATCAGCAATGTCCACAGAAGCTGGCATGTATAATAGATGTACCGATGCAATCATGACTTTCAGCCTTTATTTATAATGGTCATTAAAAAAAAAAAAAAGAAGAGATATGAAACTTGTTAGACCTCTGCTCATTTAATATTTGCTCACAGCACAATAAAAGCATTTATCAGTGAATATTCAGACAGCTGCATAAGAACTCTTCATACAATTAACAAAGATTTTTTGCTTTTTTTTCACTCCTGCAAAATTAATAAATTATCATAGAATCATAGAATCATAGAATCATAGAATGGTATGAGTTGGAAGGAAGCCCAAGGATCATAAAGCTCCAACCCCCCTGCCACAGGCAGGGCCACCAACCTCAGGCCTGGATCTACACTAAGTTGCCCAGAGCCCCATCCAACCTGACCTTGAACACTTCCAGGGACGGGGCATCCACCACCTTTCTGGGCAGCCTGTTCCAGCACCTCACCACTCTTTCTGTAAAAAACTTCCCCCTAATATCTGAACTAAACCTTCCTTCCTTGAGTTTTAATCCATTCCCCCTTGTCCTGCCATTCTCTACCCTTTTAAAAAGTTGAATCCCCTTCTGTTTATATGCTCCCTTCAGGTACTGGAAGGTTGCAATGGGGTCCCCCCGCAGCCTTCTCTTCTCCAGGCTGAACAAGCCCAGCTCTCCCAGCCTGTCTTCGTAGGGCAGGTGCTCCAGCCCTCTAATCATCTTTGTGGCCCTCCTCTGAACCCTCTCCAAAAGTTCCACATCTTTCTTGTATTGCAGGCCCCAGATCTGGACACAGTACTCCAGATGGGGCCTCACGAGGGCAGAGTAGAGAGGGACAATCACCTCCCTGTCCCTGCTGGCCACCCCTCTTCTAATGGAGCCCAGGAGACCATTGGCCTTGCGAGCTGCAAGAGCACACTGCTGGCTCATGTTAAGTTTCTCATCTATCAGAATCCCCAAATCCTTCTCAGCAGGGCTACTCTCAAGGAGCACTTCTCCCAGTCTGTATCTGTCTGGGATTCTTCCGGCCCAAGTGCAACACCTTACACTTGGCAGTGTTGAACCTCATTAGGTTCACCCGGGCCCATCTCTCCAGCCTGTCAAGATCCCTCTGGATGGCTTCCTTTCCTTCTAGTGTGTCAACCACACCACTCAGCTTGGTGTCATCCGCAAACTTGCTGAGGGTGCCGTCAATTCCATCATCGATGTCATTGATAAAGATGTTAAAGAGCACCGGTCCCAGGATAGACCCCTGGGGGACCCTGCTTGTCACCGGCCTCCACCTGGACATAGACCCATTGACCACCACCCTTTGGCTACGTTCTATCAACCAGTTCTTATCCACTGGATGGTCCACCCATCAAATCCACATCTCTCCAATGTAGAGATAAGGATGTGATGGGGGACTGTGTCAAAGGCCTTGTAGATGACATCGGTTGCTTTCCCTTTATCTACTGATGCTGTCACTCCATCATAGAAGGTCACCAGATTGGTAAGGCACGACCTCCCCTTGGTGAAGCCATGCTGGCTGTCCCAGATCACACGTTCATCCCTCGTGCTCCAACATGTCATCCAGGAGGATCTGTTCCATGATCTTCCCAGGCACAGAGGTGAGGCTCACCGGCCTGTAATTCCCTGGGTCTTCCTTGCTCCCTTTCTTATAAATGGGTGTGACGTGACCTTTTTTCCAGTCCCTAGGGACCTCTCCTGACAGCCACGACTTTTCAAATATGATGGAGAATGTCTCAGCAGCCACATCAGCTAGCTCCTTCAGGAGTCTAGGATGCATGTCATCTGTCCCCATAGACTTGTAGACATTCAGTCTCATGAGGCGGTCTTGGACTTGCTCTGCTCTTACAGTGGTGGGGGATTTATTCCCTAAGGTCCCACCTAGAGGTTAAGGGATGCAAGGTTCTGGGACTTGAGAATTATGAGAATTCTGGCTGCCAGAGAAGACTGAGGCAAAGAACTCATTCAGTACCTCAGCCTTCTCCTCATCAGTTGCAGCCAATTCTCCTTTCTCATTTACCAAGGGGGTTACATTCTCTTTGGTCTGTCTCTTCTGGCCAATGTACCTGTAAAATCCCTTCTTGTTGTTTTTAATATCCCTCCTCAAGTTCAGTTCCATCTGCGCCTTGGCTTTCCTGATCCCGTCTCTGCAAGTCCGAACAGCATCCCTGTATTCTTTCCAGGCAACACACCCTTGTTTCCAGAGCTTGTATTTGCCTGTCTTTTCCCTCAGTTTGTCCAGCAGGTCCTTGCTTAGCCATGCTGGCCTCCTGCCCACTTTCTTATTCAGAGGGATGTATTACGTTATTAATGTATTACATTATCCATAGAAACCTTCTATTACAAAGACTGAAGTTATGTGACCTGACAAGGACCTCCACCTCTCTGGGTGAGGTTATCCCTAAAATCAGGGTACATCATGTTTACAATATTGCTATCAGATACCTAAAATGTAGCAAAATTAACATGGCAGGACCAGTCTAGGTGAGATGAAGGGATTGAAGAACATGCACAGGCTACATGCATGAGTAAACACACCAAATGTATTAAGATGTTCCTTCCACTAGAATTAAACAGACAGGGTGTGGGAGTCTGGTGAGACTCCTGAAGAGCAACAATGACTGTGCCAATTACATTTATTTTTGGTGGGGTGGGGTGAGTCAGCAAGGGGAGAAGTGATAAACATAACCAGGCAGTGAAAGTACAGAGAACTGCTCTGGGCTGCCTCCTCTAAAAAACTCAAAATCTGTATTCTGTCATTTGGAGTCATACACATCCCATGGCAGAGGACTGACAGTGCCTATATTCTAAATACTACCTTCTGCTAATGCTGGAATCCCTCAGAGAAATCTTTAAAACCAACACTGGTTGCTTATTTTAGTCTACTACAGGCTACAAACACCGAGTTTGACAAATGATGATAGATGACACAGCCTTCAAACTCTATATATTCAAACCAGGAATACCGGCAAGTTAGTAAACTCTACCAGCTATGAAACACAGAGGCATTTCAATCACCTCAAGATCGTTTCAATGTACTTATGTACAGTTTTTCCAGGTGAGCATTGACTGAACTCAGAATGACTACCTTTTAAATATGAGCAAGGTGAGAAAACACTCTTCTTCAAAAAAATAAGTAATTTTTCAGTTGTTAGCTATGATCATCAAACAGAACAATGCAATTCTAAAAATGTATACGGACTCAGGGCAAAGTAGTCTGCCTTCTTAAGGGTGTTAAATGTTTTCTCAGAAAAATACTCTTCCCAGTATTTGAATAAATTTGGTACTGTAGTACAGCCAGAAAAGCAATATCAGGCTGTTGTATTTTCACTTGCCCTAGTCACTATAAAATGTTAAAAAAAAAAAAAAATTAAGAACATGACAGAATTACTTGTTACATAACAAGAGAAGCAGTTCTGAGATTTAATTTTCACTTAACCTGAAGCAGTATAAATCCATCTTGGAAGGCACTACTAAATGGAGAGCCAGGTCCATATTTTCCTTGCTCATTTAGCCCAAAGAGAGTTCCACAGGTGTTAGGATTTGGGGGGCATTTATTGCTTCATACTGAAAGGAAAACTGAGTGTAGACACAGCTAACTTGCAGTAGACCAAAGAATTAGGGAAATTATCTATGACATATTTGACTTAGAATCTACCAAAGTCCCTAAGAAATTACCAGAAATACATCAGTGTTCCTTCACTTAAACCCTATGGAATTATATGCATAGCACACATCTGGAGAAAAATATACCATACATTCGTATGAATGATGAATTGAAAAATTTATACCTTTGAGTATAAAAGGACAAAGTAAGTATTCATGAATATTACACGAAATGCAAATAAGTCCTATATTTAGGAAGGTCTACCCAAAATTCATGAAAGAAAAATCTCATGGCTGCAGCCATTCACTTGACCTCTTTTACTAGGGTGAAAGGAAAAGCAATGATTAATGAAAGAAAAGCAAGGTACCCACTACTTAATTCTAAACTGCTCATCACCACAAATGGATGATACAAAAAGCTTTGCATACCTTTTCCTCCCTTACATTGTTATGTCCAAAATTCTCAAGGTTTGGTTTGGGCAAATCTGCTTTCCTAAATCAACACAGGCATTTTTAACATGCAACCACTGTTTTTAAGAAATAGACAAAAATATCTTTTTTAATCATCCGTCTATAAAATATTGTTCTCTTTAGTCATGAAGCATCCCCTCTTATGCTCAGAAACTGAGAGACATGTCTTCAGGAGCAATTTCTCATGTGCTTGAGAGCATTCTTCAGAATGTATGACAATTTGTCTGAAGCTGCATCTCTTTCTTTGATTACTGAGTCATCTGGATACCTATCATTGTCTACATGCCTAATTTTCAGATATAAAACATAACACTTAAACTACACAAATAACCCTCCATTAAAGTCCATTAGGCTGTCCAGAGCATCTACTCACATAATCTTTGCCACTGTTAGAAGATAGACACTTTAAGGCACAATAAGCAGAAAATTATTTGAAAATATTCAAAAATTTAGCCTATGTGAGATGAAAAGAAGATGGCTTGTCTGCCAACTTCAGTACTAACTGGGAAATCCTGTTTTACTGCCCTTGGCAGGTTCTATTTGATAAACAACATGTGTTTTGAAGCACAGAGAGCTTGTGCTGTTCTTTTTCTTTGTGGATGAGAAGCACAAAACTTGTAAGCACTTAAACGAAACGGACCCATCCAGGATCTCTTCAGGAACTCTCAATCTCTTTAACCTGCTACATTTTTAATGTCCTTTTAGCTTAAAGCACAGTATTATTAAATAGTTATCATTATGAACAACAACATAATCAGTCATATTAATTTTTTCAAAATATTGTCTGCTAGTCTGGAAACTAAAGAATATACCCAAGACCAAGTAACTATAAAAATAGAGTGGAAGTGGAAGAAGATGCAAATGAATGTGCTTCAAGGTAATGTTGATCCCTCAGAAAGGCCAAAAGTGGAACTATTGCTTCCCATCAGTGTGCTCCCGTTGGCTAGAATGCAGGTTCACTTATCATGCTACTGAACAAAATCTGAAGCCTTTGGCCATCATGTACACATCTTCAAATCTTTTCATGAACCTTTCCTAAGCTAAACCAATGTCTTCTTTCAGTAGCCACTGCACCAAACCTTTTAATTTGAAATCTTTAGTTTATTAATAGCATCTTCAGATTAACTTCTTTCTTTTCTATGTGTATGTTCCATTTTAACTAATTTCATGAAAAGAATAGATTTGCTCTTAATTTTCTAATTGCTCGTTCATTCTGTTTACTAAGATTAGTACGTGTTCAAAACTGATTTATTCCTTTTTCATTAGATGAGAACAAATTAAAAAAGGCCAAAGATAATATGAAAGCTTTGACTCTGCAGATTAAAAGTTCTGTCATTAAAAGTGTTACTTTATATGCCATTAAATGGAAGAGTTATAGTTGTAGCAAATTTTAAAGGCAGTTATTTCACTCTCCTAACAGCAGAGTCTCCTTAAAGAATTTGTAATAACAAATTACAATTTTAAAAATTGAAACATATTTGTGAAAATAAACTAGGTAATTCACATATATATAACATAATTTGCTTCCATTATATGTAGCACATTATGTGCTGCTGGTTCCTTGTGAGCAGCCTTTTCTAAAAATCAAGGCACTGGGCAGCTCTATTTGCATTCCTTGGGAACTTTAAACATTTGTCCAACTTTGATCCCAGAAGACAATTCTATTATTTTCTTACTTGAGTGACAATATCAAAATCCTGGGGGGCAGGGGAGGGGGAAATAAAAATAAAATGCAAATTTAAATATTCTTATGTACTGCTGATGACTTATAGGTTATGGATCAAAAGACACACTTACCATTCATTAAAAACAGGAAAGTACTCCATTCATATACGTTTTAGTCTTTGATTCTATTAAATTGATCCTTACATTTCTTCAATTGATTCTAGAACACCACATATTATTTAATAAATGCTGAAAAATACCTCAACTTTATAATCAAGAACAATTTTTGTGTTTGGACACACAGTGACACCTTTCTTACAGGAAGATTTTTTATATTAATGAGCAGTGTATGTCATCCTTGTTATATTTAATTTAGATTAGGTCCAAAAACATCTGCCCTCTCCAAGAAGAATTACTGCAAAAATTTTTGCAAGGGCTAATTGTATCTACACTGGCAAATAATGTGGTCCAGTAGTAGGAGCAGGTATGTAAACCAGTTTGTACCAGGGATGTACCGATCTTTATATAACATTCAAGGAAGAAGGTATAACTTTGGGTAAACTCTAGTCTTGTCCAGTGAACCACTCTGGATTTGAATTAATTTGGTACACTTCTGGCTGGCATTTTTTGGTTTTGTTTCATTGACAAGAAACACAAGTCCTGCTTCAGAAGTCTCTTCCATGACCTGAACCAAAGCAAAATAATCAGTGACAACTGAGATACTAGCTTCAAAAATGCTGATCCAAAATGTCTAAAGACTATATTTTCAGTCACTTGTCAGATAGATTATAATGAAAAACACAATAGGGCCCACACACCTGATGTTCTTTTTTACTAGTAGTTTTGCATGTGTTCACATCCTCTTCTGACCTATCAGCTTGCAGAAGTTAAAAATCAGGTATTTACATGAGTTCAAATTCTGATGGACTTTGGATTCAGAAGTAATTTTTGTTCCTTGGGATTCAAGAAGTAGCATGAACTCTAAAGTAATCTGAACTCCACAAAGTAATTATTTTAATTTCTATTACTCTGCTAAAGCTTTTTCTACCTAGCGTCTTTATACGATGGAGAGAAGAGGTATGACAGGCGAGTTCATAATCTAGGTAGACCTCATAAAAAGAATTCTTATTAAAGAATTTTACTTAATTATATTCATCTGCTCTTCTTCATCATGCTTCTGCATAAAAAAATTTAAATCAACAGTTATCCTGCATCTGGTTAGAGAAATTATTACCTCCGTTGCATTCTGCAAATGAAAGAGGACTTGGTACAAAGAGAGCTACAGGCTACCGGCTGATAGGAATGACAAACTAAATGATGTGCCAACCTGATTAAATAAATCCTTCTTCAAATAGAACCAGTTCTACAAAAAAAGTGACAGATGTATATCTTCTGCTGGGATTTATACAACCATCTGGTCTTGTAATTTCCAGATGGAAGTTTCACATTAAGTTCTCACACAGAGATTCTAAGGTATTTGAAAGATCTGTGTCTTCCTTTTTTCAAGTATCTATGGGACAGATGAAGTGCTCTCAGCATTTACAGTTGTTGCTGACTAAGGAAATTTGAATTTTTACATAGTATGAGATCTATTACATTGCCAAATATCCCCTTAATAAATTCATTCTATTAAAAGCCGCTGCATGATTAATGAAAAAAGTATCTTCAAAGACATTTTCAGAAAGTTTGAATTCCACAGCTTATAGCAAGCTTTAATGAGACAATTAAGCCATAAAATTGTTTTCAGTCTTGTATTTGAGCTTAGCTGCTATATTTAAATTTATGCCATAAGGCAATCTCTCAAACATATCTTTTTACAGTTTCAGAACAACGGGTTAGAAACTAATATTGTAAACAAGGCAAGGACAAATATACTGGGACTAAAGACATGAAAATTCAAGTACAGATGACATAAGCACAAATGGAAATAGATGACACCAAGCTAAACATTCAAAACAATAGGTAGATACATAAATAAAAGAAAGATTAAAAACTCTTCAGAAGCATATGCAGTCTAAACTAAAATACTTCATGAAAGTGATTGTAGTTGAATAAGCCTATAGTGGGTGAAATCATGGAAATCTCTGAGAAATTCACAGATAGATGTTACCTCTATAAAACCCTTGAAGCATGATATCAGGGACTGACAGAATGTTTCTAAAATGCTTCCGGTGATTTCCACCCAATAAATTTGTACACACATGTCAATTTCATACCCTTCTGATCCTGATCAGAGTTATCAAATCTCAGATTTAGGGATCTAATTTTTGAGGATCTGGGCAAAAATAGAAACAATTTTTTGTCTCATATAGAGACAAGAGAAATATGTAAGAGACATAATTTCTCTTTTTCCCTTCTACTTTTATATAAACCCACATGGTCCTTTTGAATCTATCATAATAGAAACATTTCCTTCCACCAGTGTTGTGGGTTGGCCCTCGCTGGAGGCCAGATGCCCACCAAAGTAACTATTGTTCCCCTTCTCAGCTGGACAGGGGAGAAAATATATCATGAGAGGCTTACAGGTTGGGATAAGGACAGGAAGAGATCATTCTGCAATTAACATCATGGGCAAAACAGACTTAACATGGAATAAAATTAATTGACTATATTATCCAATGAAAACAGAGTAGGATAATGAGAAATAAAACTAAAGCTTAAAACACCTCCCCTCACCCCTCTTCTTCCCAGGATCAACTTTACAATTTTACTCCAGAATTCTCTACCTCCTTTCCCCAAGCAGCACAGGGGGAGACAGGGAATGGAGATTATGGTCAGTTCGTCATGAGTTGTCTCTGCTGGTCCTTCCTTCTCGGGGGAACAAGTCGGGGGGACTCCTCACACTCTTCCCCTGCTCCAGCATAGGGTCGCATGCATGAGAGACAGTCCCCCATTAACTTCAACTTGACTTTTTCCATGGGGGTTTCAATTCTTCATAAACTGCCCCAGCGCGACTTCCATGGGGTGCAGAACTTCAGGAAGAGACTCCTCCAGTGCATTTTCCCCACTGAAAGTCCTGATAGAAAACCTGCTCCAGCGTGGGGTTCTCTCTCCACAGGCAGCAGGTCCCTCCAGGAGCTTGCTCCAGCACTGGCTTCCCACTGGGTCACAGCCTCCTTTATGTGTCTCCACCTACTCCAGTGTGGAGTCCTCCATGGGCCACAGGTGGAATCTCTGGTCCCCATCATCTTCCATGAGCTGTGGGGGGACAACCCGCTCTATGGTGATCTTCATGCACTGCAAGGAAGTCTCTCTTCTGGTGCCTGGAGTGCATCCTTCCCTCCTGCTTCACTGACCTTTGTGTCAGCAGAGTTTCTCACATGTTTTCATTCCTTTGTCTGGTGGCAAAAAACAATCCGCTTGGGTTTTTGGAGTTTTTTTCCTTCTTAAATATGTTATCACAGATGCACTACCACTGTTGCTTACTGGCACAGCATTGGTTGACAGAGAGTCCATCCTTGAGCTGCTGATATTGGCTCAGTTGGACTTAGGTGAAACCTCTAGCTGCTTCTTGTAGAAGCCACCCCTGTAGCACCCCCTCATAACTATCAAAACCTTGCCACAGAAACCCAAATCAACCAGTCCACTAGCACAAAAGTTGTCTCTGACTCAAAAATCAGTCCAATTTTTCCCTTTTACTCATTTACGATCCCCTAAATTCTTTCTGGAAGGCTTTTCTCATGTGCCTTTCTTCAGATTTCTCCATCTTTTCTCACCTGTTGATATGAATTTTCCTCTAGGACACCTTGAAGACATATTATATGTCAAAATTATACTCAGATCAAGGTGACAGGTTTTCAGATTTTAAACCATCTCAAAAAACATCTAGTAGATATTTGTACCCTTCTTGCTACAGTCAGAAAACAAACCCTGTTCCTTAAATAACAGATTTGTTTACAGATTTGTTTACAGATTTGATAGGCTGCACAATTGTATGCAATAAATCCAGGGAAATCAGGTCCACAGCAGATTGGTCACATCTAATTCAGGCCACCAAACCTGTGAGATGGCTATTTTTTTTCAGTATAATTTGGGCCAACCCACATGTCTGTCAGAAAAGCTCTTATGATTCAGGATTTATGTGTCTTCCAAAAACCTGCAACTCCTAGGAACAATTCTACCAGTCTGGGATCACAGAAATAAGGGAAAGAATTACCTATCTGAGTTTTTCTGACCCCTCTGCCTGACTCCAGTTGTTCATTGGCTTTTGAAACCAGTGGCTCCCTTTTGAAAGAAAGGGGAATGTTCAGAGGTATGGAAACCCTTGAGAATATCACAACTCTTCTACCTTCAAAGAGGACTACTGGTGGTGATGACCACCTTGGTACTTAACACTGTGTTCACTTCTCTAGTTCCATCCTAACTTAATGAGACACATAAGGCTCACAGTTTCCTTCTGTTACTATGGTTTGAAGAACGTGCTTCAAAACAAAATCTTCTCTTACCTTTTTGAGCTGCAAAAGTTAATGTAAAAAGTACTTGATACTTCCCCTTGACATTCAACTCATACTTGAGCTTCAGAACTATTTCTCTTCTCTTCTCTTCAATACAGCATCATTTGGGCCACTGGTCCCTGTGAACCCTTGCAATCTATATAAGGTATTTACTATGCCAATCAGTATGTTTACAGAGTAGCTTCATATTCAGGGTAATGACTTATAACACAAAAACAACTTGACTAATTTTCTTCTTACTTAGCAGAAAAACACAATTGGGACTTATCCCAGAAAAAAATAATTACTAGATAACTACACAGTATTAAAACATTGAGAACCCAACCTAGGTCAGACAGTTTCAAAAATTGTGGTCCTGTGTTTTAGTTCAAGCCAGCAGGCATCAAAAACAACCACACGGCCATTCGCTCCGTGTCACCTCCCAGTGGGAGACATTTGGAGAAAGTAAATCTCATGGATGAAGATAAAAACAGTTTAATAGGACAAAAAACTAATATTATTATTATCATGGTGAAAATATTATTAATAATAATAATTACAAAGGAATACTCCAAACGAGTGATGCACAGCATAACTGCTCACCACCCACTGACCAGTGCACAGCTAGTAACCAAACCACAGCCCTCCCCAGCCAATTTCTCCCAGCTTATATACAGAGCAGGATGCCATATGGTATGGATTATCCCTTTGGACAGTTTGAGTCACATGTCCTGGCTGTGCACCCTCACAGCTTCTTGTGCACCTCTTGAAGAAGTCTCATGGCTCCGTGCTGGCAGAGTCTGGAAAGTTGAAAAGTCTTTGACTGAATTGTAAACACTGCTTAGCAACAACTACAACATCAGTGTCTTATCAACATTATTTTCATATTAAATTCAAAACAAAGCACTGTACCAGCTACTATGAAGAATTTTCTTTTAAAAGGACATTAGGAAGCAGTATGAAAACATGTCGATCATAACTGCTTCTGATACTCACCATGGATTTAAGGTGACAGATGCAGAAGGTTTTTTACATTTTTTATGTTTTAAAGAAAAAACCCCCTCAATATCTGTAATGTCCATGGCATGCACTGACTAAGGGATTCAGAAAAATTCTACCCGTATAGAAAGAAGGCTCAGAAGTGAGTTGGTTTACTTACTGATTTGTGGCAGAGCTGCTAAAGGTTTTCCCTTTGAAGTAATGAGATGAAAAAGATTTATAAATGCCATTTTTACTTTAAAAAAGTAAAATCTTTGTCTTGTGTTAAGACTACTTCTCAGTGCTGCACTGTTCTGTCCTCTCCCTCTGTGCTTTGGTTGGTACATGAGTAAAGCATAAATCCCAACAATATTTTGAATCCCTATTTAGCTAACTGTGAAAATTCAGAGTGTGAATATAAAGTATAAGGAGTATTGTAGGAATTTAAAGTGTTTAAAATTTTAATATTTCCCAGTTTTTATCTGCCAGTCTAGTGGTAAAATTTCTTAACCACAATGATAATGGAATCATGAGTTATTTGAAAGTACACTAAATATTATAAACTGTAAGTAGTATAAAAATACTATTCCTTAGACAAAAAATACAGTATCATAAAGTTAATTACTTATCTGCATCCTTGAAATGCTAAAGAAAGACACATTAGAACTGGTCCCACTCTTGCACCAGCATTTGTATCTTCTACCATATGTACAAGTCACAAGTTGATGGTTAGAGTTCTGCCATGTAATGTCCAAAAATACATATAAAGTATGGTAGATACTTAGAACCGGACTGATATTTTTCAAAGTTACTTTCTAATTTTACTGATTTGAAATTTGGGCACAACTGCATGGATAATAACCTCTGTAAACATAAAACTACAGCACTGGCTCATGAACAAATACATTTTTCATGTCTTATAACCTTCAAAAATCTTCCTGATGTTCTCATAGTCGTATTACAAATTGATTGTTAATAACCTCAGAAGGCAGCTAGTGAAATATAGAAGTTCTACATAGGAAAAACATTAGGAATTTAACAGATATATTCCATGTCCAGCACTAGGTTCCTCTTTAAACAACTAATACAATACTTAGGTTAACATATGCTTGAAAAACACATGGTAAAAGTGAGGAATTGTTTTGTTTCATAACATTAAAATACATTGTTTAATCAAAAGCAATCAGTTGTCACAAAACGCAAGTAGTATTTCCCTTCTTTAAAAAAAATGAACAGGGGAGAAAAGAGCTAAAAATAAAATAAAATAATAATAATTCCAAAGCCATACTCTTGGTAATCTTTAAAGGTTTACTAAATTTATATTTGCAATTTATCTGCTATTAACACCTATGCCCTTCAAACTCTTTAGCTGAAGAGAGAAAAACACACTATGAAGAAACATTTTTTTAACACACAAAAATACTAAGATACAATTAGGTTAGCTTACATTCAGCAACTATGATTCACTTCATACAGCCCTGAAAACATTTCAGCTTGACCTTGTCCTCCCAAAGGTGCTGTTCTGTGTGCTCCCTTAAGTCATTCAGCTCCATGGAAATCTCTCCAAACTTCAGTTTTATTGTTGTTATGAAATTACTCTTTCATAAGCATTGTAACCTTCTAAGCATGAAATAGTCTATGTTAAAGCTCCGCAGCCTTGTTGAGAGCACAATACTTTTATGAGCAATGCTATCTGCTTTTTCAAGGTCTTCCACAGCTACAAAAAGAAACCAAAGTCAACATTAGACAGCCTGGCTGTAGAACAAAGGAACCTATATTGTTTATAAGACTGGCGGGAAAAAAATAGGGTATCACATTTTGAAGTTAAATTTTTTAGCTTATAAATGATTATATATCAAAGAAACTAGTCTCTTTTTTTGGTACAGCTTTTTGCAAGATTAAGATCTACTCACTTAGAAAAAGTTGTAAGAACTAAAGAAAGTAAGAAGCAAGAACAAAATGAAGGTCAAACTTTGAAAGTCTCCAATACTTAAGTAAATTCCGTTTTGTCTTTTCATTTTCGTGCTTTTCTGTTTCTGCTTGAAAAAATGGGAAATTTGCAAATGTCTTTTTTTTTTCTTGCCAGAATATTTTATTTGAAAACATAGATGGAAAAATGTCTTGAAATTTTAATTTTACTCTAAAGTACCCCAAATAAGAAATGTTAAATATTGTTGCAATTTTGCATGGGAGAGAGCTGTATGTCTCGGGCTGATCTGCTGCTTCTGTGATGACAAGGTAATATTTGGGGCTTCAGCTTTGATGGAAGCCTTTTCCTCCCTTTTAGTGGAGTGGCTTAACTTTTAAAACCAATTTCAGTTTCAGATCTTCCAAGATGTCTAGAAGAGGGATGATAGGTTTTCTTGTTTCTTTTGACAGGAACCATAAGTTCATCTTGACTTGTGCACTTATAAAAGTGTCAGCTTTTCACAAATATTATTAGCAGTCCCTACAATAATATGAAGGTGAATGAGCAGCTTAACAGACATGAAAGTTCATGGAAAGGCTGCAGGCAACTTTACTTTTCTGGATATAAATCAAGCTTTAGTAAATTTACTAATCCATGGCACTATCTCTTCTACAAATATCTCAGCAAAGCACTTTCACAAATATACCCCTAGGAACAACTTGCATGACAGATTTATTAATGAACCATTTCACAGCTACATGGAACTTGATAAAATTATATTCTGCTTTTCTTCTCTTTGACAAGTTTTCTGAACTAAGGAAATAGTCTTCATTTTTGTAGCAAGCTGGCTTCTAAACAGCTACAGTAATTTACATTTACATTAATGAAGCAATTGGAGAACCAAATACACAACCAATACATGAAATAATGTATATTAATGTGGAACTTGCTGAAAAGTATATTATTATTATCTAATGAAATAAATTAATAATATTACTACTTCATTTTTAAAAATGTGGCAAGACCGAAGATGGTTATGTGTGTATTTTGAGAGCAGCAAATTAAATAGAAAACATAGAGGGTCACAGAAAAGGAAAAAAAAGGGGGATTATTCAGAGCAAGAAAAAAATAAACAAGCAGAATGCTTGAGGAAAAAAGCAAATAAAATGTGTAAATGTCAAAGAATAGAAAGTTGAAGAGAGGAAGAAAGGATTTACCTATAATATAAATAAACATTTTTGTTACTCTTGCTTGACCAAAGAAATTCCTAAGCGAATTCATGGGAAAAGAAAAGAATTTTGTCTTACTCCTATCTTAGAGGAAGTTTTCATCAGTAAGTACAATTGTAAACCCAAAAGTTTCATTCAAACAATGGAGAAGAGTTTGTAACCCCTATCTAAAAGATAGGAATTATTCATTTGACCAAATGTAAAAGAAAGTCTTGCATATGTATGAATAATTCCTATTATTTAGATAGGGGTTACAACCTTTGTAATTATTCATCAGTTCCATGCCTCACACCCCAAAGATCTTCTGTAGCCAGTGACTGAATGTGTCAAGTTGCATACCAGCACAATCTTTTTTATTTCCTTATCAGCAATGTATCAACAATGTCTCCAAACATCTGGCTGTCAGCAGCTCTCTTGTTGTGCAGTTGTTTGCAAAACCACAATGTATGCAAAATGGTTAGTGTCAACTCCTCATTTCTTCTGCAGTCTGCTGTGAGAACACAAGGCAATACAACAGTCATTTCCTTCTCTCCTGTAGGAAATGGTGGTAAGTGCTTTCAAGATGGATGATGAAATATTTCTTTTAGGGGACCGTATTAATTTTATCTCTTAGATCTTCTGAGTCTCAGAGCTTCCACACACATAAGAAGCATCAATATACTATGTCAGATGGTTAATTTTCTCTCATGCATAAACTGAATTAATTATGAAACAGAGCATCCTATTGCTGTGAACTGGCTCAAATGAAGAGCAGACATTTGGAAATTATTGCTCAGGTATCATCATGAGGAGTGACAGTGGTGGAAAATCTTTGTCAAATATTGTTTTAGAAAATGTATCCGTAAACCCATCTCGAATTTCAGACAGTCCTATATATTGCTGGTAGAGAGGCAGCCCACAATTACCCAGAAGCAACACTGGAATCAGTTAAATATTCCACAGTGCAGCATCAATGCCATGAGTTGAAATCTGTGGTGTAAACACACACAGAACAGAAATCTAGAGTAAATGGCTACAATGTACTGGCAAAAAAGATAAAACACTTACTAGACAAAACCATTTTCTTATTTTAATAGCCTTATTGTTAATCCAGAAATGGCCAATGCCTACTAAAATGCTATGAAAAAATTACAGGAAAAAAAGTTAACACACAAAATTTTCTGTCATTCTAATATCTGCTCTGTTTGGAAATATCCAGAACCCTTCAAATAATGGTTCATATTATGTTAACTCACAAACAAAATATTCTAGCTCCTTTGATTATTTTCAAATAAATTGAAAAATAATACTGCAACAAGTGCAAGGAAAAGATTTTTTTCAGGGAAGATATGTGTTATTTAATTTTGACAAAAATTAACTTGGAGCATATAAACTTAGAAGGAAAATGTCTTTTTAATTGTGCAGAACGATAAGGTTAAAATGAATGACATAGAATAAGATCTTCCTGTAACACCAAATCTTTAATATTTCTTATTGCCAGTGTTCTTAAAATGTGATATATATATATATATATGATATATAATATTGTGCATCTTTTACAATAGTATAGATGTCACCTGCACCAATTGCAAACAACATGTAAAAAGGCATACTACATTGTCCAGGAATGATGGAAAAGAAAATAAATATTTCTCAGCTCTTCATACTCATTCTTCATACAAAATTTGAGAAAGGGATGCATACTATCCATAGTAAAAAGTATAAGCTAAAATAGGTAGAAGTCAAAGTAGATTTTAAGGAAAGGTCAACATAGAAGATATAAATACTAAATACAGAAATCCATAAACATCAATATTTACAGAGAGATAGATTGAAATGTTTATTAAAATAATTTTATTTCAAATATACTATATTTTTAATTGAAAGAGTTGTCAGGACTTGGAACTGACTGCCCAGGGATGTGGTTGAGTCTCCATCCCTAGATGTGTTTAAAAAAGGGTGGATGAGGTACTTAGGGATATGGTTTAGCATAGGACAGTAATGGTTGGACTCAATCTTAAAGGTCTTTCCCAACCTAGTCATTCTGTGATTCTGTGATTCTATATCCAGACCATGGTGACATCATAAAACAGAAATTCCTTTTTAAGCCTGTGACAGCCCCATCTTTTATTCTGTCACCAGAGGGTTTTTTTTTCCCATGGTTTACTATTCATAAAAAGACTTTGATTTGTAACACTAAATTAATAGTAGTTTTCAGTGTCACTGGGAGACCATCCCACACTTTGGGGCAAGGTTTAACATATTCTAATCATTTGAAGGGCGTGCTGAACCTCGTGGTGTTGTAGTAGGTTCTGTACCTTTGCATCAACGAACTTTTCACAGGCTGCCTGTGTGATGGGAGCATGGCAGTGTGTGGAGGGACACAGACCTGTATCTAAAGAGCAGAGGTGGATTTTAGGTGGTCACCTCATTGCCTGGAAATACAGCAACCACACCAAAACAGATCTCTGAAAATGAGTTTGTACAGCAGATTCAACATAAATTTTGCAGATAAGAAAGCTAAGAAGTAGCCAAAGAAATATTAAAGAAACTTCAGATCCTGCTTACAGATTTAACTTCTCATAAAGCCCAAAAATATTGTAGTCATCAAGCTCAGCACTGCTAGAGCTGCATACCTCAGCTGAAGACAGCTTGAGCTAAAGTAATACTTTTGAGTAAAATGTAAACACACTTTTAGATATTAAAATGAAGAACCTTTCTGCAATATATGAAAATATTTGTTTTATTTTTTAATTATTTCCAAAAGATTTAATTCAGTGGACTACAATTAATGCAGGAAAAAAGCTAATGTTTATGAACAACTTTCATTACAGCCAACATTTCTATTTTCATCCTCACTATCACCCAAAGGCAGTATACAAAATGTGGTTTTTAATTTTATTTTTGCCTTCTCAGAAAATGGTGCTGTACTTCCTTATACCTTGTTTTTTGGACAAACCTGATTTCTTTTGCCAAACACAGAAATAATATTATATTCATTAGCTTGGTTGAGTTTATGAATGCCGAAGACTACCATTTGATTAAAGAAAAAAGTTAACACACAGCAACAGAATGAGACCACTTTATCCTTTCATTCTAAAATTTTAAAAAGAGTGTAGTTTTCATAATTTTCCAGTTTTTGGTGGGAAAACTAATATATACACATCTAAAAAAGCCCCACAAATGTGAACCAAAGCAAAAAAATCCCTATAGGAACAATGATGACACTGTCAAGCATTGTTAACACTGTATTGTGTTAGGAAAATTACTAGCAGAAGCTAAAGTATTGTCTCTGTTCTACCATGAGGAGGTCCTGTTGATAAATAAACAAATTTTCTTTCTGGTTTCTTACCCATGATATAAAACCATGGGGTATGGATTCTCTGTAGATAGGCTCATCATGAGACCACATGAGGAAGCAAGCAATATGGTAAATTCATAAGTACTAAAAATATGTCTCTTGGCTTTTCCTAGTGTAAAATACTGCAATTAAAACCAAAACCAACCAACCAACAAAAAAAAAGGCAAAAAAGAAGAGAGAGAGAGAGAAAGAGAGAGAGAGAGAGAGAGAAAGAGAGAGAGAGAAAGAAAGAGAGAGAGAAAGAGAGAGAGAGAGAAAGGAAGGAAGGAAGGAAGGAAGGAAGGAAGGAAGGAAGGAAGGAAGGAAGGAAGGAAGGAAGGAAGGGAGGGAGGGAGGGAGGAAGGAAGGGAGGAAGGAAGGAAGGAAGGAAGGAAGGAAGGAAGGAAGGAAGGAAGGAAGGAAGGGAGGGAGGGAGGGAGGAAGGAAGGAAGGAAGGAAGGAAGGAAGGAAGGAAGGAAGGAAGGAAGGAAGGAAGGAAGGAAGGAAGGAAGGAAGGAAGGAAGGACCCTAACAACAAAAAACCACAGATATAACCCCCTCAAAAAAAACAAAAACAAAAAAATACCCCCAAAAAAGCACCCCGATCTTCAGTGGCTGCAGCTCAATGCTGACTGCTAAAATAGAAAATTCGGGTTTTGACAATGATATTATAGTATCACTTTTGCAGTTGAAGAAACAGACAGAAAGTAAGGAGAGCAAAACTGAACAATTTCTGCGAGAAAAGATAAAACAAATTCTTACTGTGGAAAGAAATATCTTCTTATGGAGTTAATTGCACTGTCAAACCTGCTGGATGACATAAAGAATGGATGATTCAACATAGTTATCGCTTGTCTATCTTGTGCTACTGCAAAAACAATTTCACAGTTCGAACACAGTTGTCACTTTAAAAAGTTTAAATTTTGTGTGATATAAACAGCTCTTCTACACTCTCAAAGAGCAGTATGTCTCAGAAGAACAAGGAAACTTCAAAATCTTTTACTGAAAGGTAGAAAATGAAACACTGGTATGAAAATCCCAGAAGAATTCTCATTGAGATGATAAAGAAAACCTTCTGGAACAAATTTAGTTGTGTTTATTGATGATAGGCAGTTGCCAGCATTATTGCTGTTTAATGGTTTTCCTAAAACAAGTTCCCCATCTTTCTGGAGAACATGCAGCTGTATTGCATATGGCACTAGAACCTCAGTACAATATAATAAACAGCAAATAAGGAAATTAATTCAAAGTTTCTGCAGAAAAAAAAATACCCCCACAAAACACCAAAAACCTCCAGAAGATTTTTGTTGGGTTTTTTGATTTGGTTTTTTTTTTTCTTTTGAGAAAGCAGTAGATTTGTTATGGATCAGATGTAAATTGGTAAGCTTTCCATCATAACAGGTCTCCGCATTGCTGAGAATAAGGAAACTGTTCGAGCGACAGAGGAAACAACTTCTTGGAAATGAGACATCTGAGTTTACAGAAATGAATTATAGGATCATCATGGTTGGGAAAGACCTTCAAGATCAAGTCCAACCATCAGGACTACACCACCATAACTTCTAAACCATCTCCAAGCACCACATTTTCCTATTGTCTGAACAGCTCCAGGGATGGTAATTCCACCACCTCCCTGGGCAGCCTGTCCCAATGCTTCACCACACTTTTGGTGAAGAATTTTTTTCCTAATATCCAGTCTGAACCTCCCCTGGTGCAATTTTAACCCGTTCCCTCTTGTCCTGTCACTAGTTATTAGGTTGAAGAGTCCAACACCTGCCTCACTACAATGTGCTCTCAGTAGCTGTACAGAGTGATAAGGACCCCATTCAGCCTCCTCTTCCCCAGGCTGAACAGCCCCAGGTCCCTCAGCTTCTCCTCATGAGACCTTTTCTCCAGATCCCCTAATCAGCCTAGTTGCCAGTTGAAGCAGTTCTTAAATACTTCTACAGTCTTTAGGAAAGACTCAGCACCCTAAGAGATAAAACAAATAATCAAAATATGAAATCTGCCTAAACACATTACTACCCTAGAATGCTATCCCAAGCTCCTGTAATCTCCAGCTCAGGGACTTCCTGACACAAAGATTTACATTCCATAGCCTGATTTGATTTCTCTACCATGAAGAAATCCAACGGCTCTGTGATGCCTGGAAAATTTTGAGCACCCTTTCGTCCTGCTGCAAGAAATCCTACAGCTTAACTACAGCCTAATCTATTTAGATAATTCTTACATAAAAGTCATTCCGGATTCAGACATCTTTCAGAAAGCACTCAATTTTCTGAAGTTCTTCAGAGTTACCTTCATCGTCCTGAATAGCTGAATATTCAATGAATTTTGTCATATATTATTCACCCTTATACAGATCATTTACATATATGTTAAACATCAAAAGTGCCAGTCTACTAGTGACTTTTTTCCACTGTGAACATACAAAAAATATTCTTCTTCCCTTTTCCTTCCTTTCCATTCCCTTCCATTACCTTCCCCTTCCTCACAAATGTGTCTATGCCATGGAGATTCATTAAGCTACATGAAATGTGGCTCCGAAGGAGTCCAAGACTAAAACATATGAAGTAAGTGTACAACACTATGTGAAGCAAAGGCATCAATAGAGTACTCTAATTTGCCTTTGATTCCCTTAGCCATTAACTTATTGTTAAGATGTGATGTGAATGAGTTGAGAGGTCAACACACACGGTAAGATTATTAAATCATATTCAGAAAAGTGTTCAATACAATTGTATCATATTTTGAATCTTATTACAGCAGTGATCTTCAAATTAAAAAATAATAATTAAAAACTATCTACATTCTAGTATATAGAGTATGAAAACACAAATAAGGAAAATCTTTCCCTGAAGTCCATCTTATAAAATGCAAAATTCTCACTTGAAGACAGAAAGAAGTTACATATGTAGTGTTGCATATACAGTATGCTAAGGCTTTTCTATTGACTCAAAAAAGGACCGATATAACTGTTGCACAAATGCCAGCAATATCTCTTTTTGTTCCACAATAAATAAATCCAGTGATACTTTTCAATCATATAACACCCATTTGTCTGTACTGTACCTGTTTCTTCCATCACTTTGTGACTTTTAAGAAGTAAATTATGTTTGCTTGCTTATTAGGCAATTTTAAGATTAAAGCGCCTTTCCATCTTGCCTTTAACATTACATTTTCTTTTTCAAAGCATAAATCCTCTGAAAATTGCAGATCAGAGTAATTTAACAAATTTCTATATTCAGGTCTCTAGCTTTTTCAATAGAAATGCACAAGTATTTCAACTATGCTAGGAACATATGTCATAACTTGACTATGTGCCTATAGGAGTTCTACTAAGTGACTGTGTTAACAGTTTGACATTTATTTTAAAAGATATTTACTTGCAAAGCAGTACATGCCTGGCTATCTTGAAAATCTCTCTCATGTTTGTCGAGGATGAAGTCAAAGGCTCTCCTTGTGCCTTCTTTTGTGGCACTGGGGTTTCAGGATCAATGTTACTGAGTTTAAATTATGCTTAGTTCAAGTATATAAGACCTATTAATGTGGCTTTTTCAGAAGGTTCTGAAACTTAACCCTTACTTAGTGAACTTTCAAATGTAGAAATAATTCTACTCCTAACAAAACAGTTTAAAAATAAAAGCCTTAGTTAGATACTTACCAATGTGTTAGTAGAGCAGCTTATGAACTGGGGACGGGGGAGAGTTGTTTCAGTAGGGGACAAAACTATAATTGGTTAACAAACCCAATTATCAAATAAAGCATGGGAATGTTAATAGGATTAATACTTTTCCTGAATTATGTTATACTCTCCCTTGTACTTAATGTTAGAATATTTATTAACAGGAGAGAGGTACATACTTGATTAAAGTACAGGCTTGAAACTTATTTGAAATATACTCATATCTTCCCACCTGTGATACTAAGGTGCCCCAAGTTTACAAATTAAATTGCTCATAACTGAAGGGCCAGTACACAAATAAAACTAGAAAAAAAAAGTACATTTTACCAAATTATTTCTATTCTTTCATAAAAGATATTTCAGAATAAAATTAAACCTTAAACCAGTCCAAATCCTATGTTCAGCAACACACCACTTGCAAAGGTTTCTCACATGGTGTTAAGGGAAGATGTGCAAGAGAAGGGCTAGGCTAACTTCATCAAAACAAAGCAAAGCAGCATGTGTATCATTCTCAGCAATATCTTAATCCCTATGCTTTATGCGCACATTGTATTTGCAATCCTGATTGCTCACCTGCAAGTGCTGATAGTCCATGTACTCCCAAAGGAATATCTGTGTTCTTTCCAACTTCTAAACAAGAAAAAAGTCTTGTCACTTGTGTTTACTATGATCAATAAATTCAAGCAGCAATTCAGAATTAAAGGGAAAAAAAGAAAAAAGAAAAAGAATTCTCCATGTGAATGTCATCTCCTAGCACGCCCAGGCACATTTGCTGGAGACCAAATGGAATAATTCAGTGCAGCTCATGAGCTAATATAGGTTTTAACAACAATGTTGATTTTAAAAGGTATGCCAGAAAAATTTACAACAGCCTAGCAATGTTATTGAAGTGAACAAATGACCAAGCCTCATGGAAATAAGAAAGAGGAAAGTGAGCAATAACATATTTTATGGGGGCATCTTTCCAGTTAAATTACTGTAAAAAATCTATTCTATTTATTTTCATCTGAGCCCTGACTCCTCAAAATCCCATAATGGTCCATAGTAAATTTAGGGGAATAATTGAGAGCTGACAGTGGTACTCAGTTGTTTGAGACTCTTGAAGCTGACAAAACAAAAATTAGACTCTCATAAAATAGCCTGATGTAAATTACTCAAGACAGGGAATCTCTGCAACTACTGAAGCGAAGAAAATGTTGGATTACCTTCTGTAAATTTGATTTTGATGTTCTTACTGGACTTGTTATATCTATCAAGAAGGATGGTTGATTGCCTCATCATCCTAAAGCAATCTTGTTTCAATTTTAAGTCAAATTTGTCCTTTAAACATATAACCTCTAACATCTTGCTCTGCTACTTTTAGAAACCTGATTATTTTGTCTTTCACAAAAAAGTAGTATAAGTTATTCATATTCCATGATAATTATTCCATTTCAGAAAATGTCGAGAGTCCTTTATCATCTCAGAAGAGATGTGGATAAAATTTATATTGGCATATTAAATGGATTAAAACCTTTATTTATTTATTTAAACGTATCCCACTTGGTTTAAGTATGAAAATGACCGTACGCCTGAATAAGTGAGCCCTACATTCTTCTGATCAAATATCCTGTACAACCACAGTACTGTAAATATTTCATGGCAGCAGGAAACCCTCTTCATGGATTTTGGTGTATGAGTGGAATTGTTCATACTTCCAGTTGTAAAAAATTATCATCTGCCATCAGGGTAAAATTGCTTTGTGGTAACACAGCAAGTGAAAATGTGAGGAATGTGTATGTATAATGACTATCTCAAATATCTCTGACACATTCACAAGTTTAATAGCATCATTTATGCCAAAGGTCAGGAAAAGTTTCTCTACCAGTAACACATATTAAAACCCAATGTGTCCTAACAATAACTACTGTAAACTCAAAAAATTCGAAGCCAAATAATCTCAGGATATAGATGACCATGCTTTAGGCTGTGGACTGAACTAGATGACCTCCAGAGATTCCTTTCAGTCTAAAGTATTTTAGGTTTCCACAGAAAAATTATGAGATTCCAAATAAATTCTGTTAGATAATTTTCATCATGATTCATGCTTATCAGCCTGAGGAAGAATGTAGTCAAGCTGCCCCCAGTTCTCAAATGTCAGACTCCTTCCATGAACTAAAACATGAGGTCCTTTGTCAAATACTGTACACTACCCCATTGGTTCTTGTGCATGGGACATAGGAGAGTAAATCAGTAATCAAGAGAGAGCAAGAGTTTATCTCTGCAATAGATGGGAAAAGACTTTAGAAAAGGATACAAGTTTGGAAGTCCTAATTCATACATTTTTTTATAGGCCTGAAGATTTTGGGTACCTTCTCGGTACTTTGTTCTAGGTAAGGTCCCTCTCTCACCTCTACCATATGGTTCTCCACAATATAAAAGTTACCAAAATATTCACAATGAAGTAAAATAATAATTTAAAAATCTATTTGGAGGGTAAGAAGGTCCTCTGTTAGCTTTGGGTTGCACATTCAGCTGTGAAACCACCCTCATTTTTCCCCAAGATGATAATAGGTCAACTCATAATGGGTGCAATCCTTCTGGGCCCTGTGAGCAACATGTAAAGTTTCAGTAAGTAAAACAACTTGGGATTCATTGTGTAGAAGTCAGCTTCTTACAGCATATTAAAGAAGTTAGATATAAACATGGTAAACTATACTCATAGATCATTCTGTATTTAACAATTTGAGATGCTATATATGAAAGGCCTCTTTCTCAAAATTGTTTATGTAACATATTGCAACTTTTGCTTTACCACTTCTACAACATTTTATTTTGAAAATAACAGGTCGATTTAGCCATGGAAAACCTTAGTGTAGACCTTATGTAGTTTTTGATTACTCTCGTTAATGCCAGGTTCAAAATGGCTTGCATTCATAATTAGCTCTTACTGTCTAAGAAGATCCAGTCCAATAAAGAAAAAATTGATAGGCCATTCAATCCAGTGAATTGTTAAATCAGCTTTTCATCCCTAGAAAAAATTAAACAGCTTAATTTTAGAGACCACATTATGTAGCAAGTGATGGGTTTTTAAGCACTGTGCACTGCATGCCTCAATATTCATGATATAATGAGCTGTCACTTGCTAATGCTGATGGGCTTTATTGCTGGGTGACATCTTTGAGAGATCATCACCTGTGGTGAAGGAGAACAATAAGAGAATCTAGATGTAGAATCACATAATAAAATATTTGCTGTTTTCCATCTACTTACTGTGCCACAGACAAGAAGGAACCACTAATAAAACAGAAAGTACACAGGACCACTAATAAAACAGAAAGAAAGTACTCATGGTAGAGTCCATGCAAAGCATACCATTTTCTTAAGTCCCAGTGGTCTTCTTATTAAATTAAACTGTTCCTCAGATATCCTGAAAACATGGTGAGAATTCAGATTATTAATAGAAGTGATTAAAATCTGCATTATAGAAGTGTAATCAGATCCTATTATAAATACAGCTCTTGGTTCAGAGTTGCATGGAGATTTGAATTAATCCTACCAGGAATAATGGAATAAAGTTGGCTAACTTCTAAAAATATATCTGAGAAATTAAATACAAAATCATTTACTAAACAAATAATTCTGGCTATATAATCATTCTGTGATTAGTTCCACTGCAAAGACTTGGAAAGTCACAGGATTCAAAAAAACCAACACTGAACATATTGAGTTACTTGTTAATTAGATGTTCTATTGAAAGTAAACCCCTTCACCCTGCCCCAGGAGTTATTTTCTATTTTAAACTAGAATTGTCAAGCAATTCACCACAACATGTAATTGCTATTTACCCAGGCCAGATTCTGAGGTCCTGAACTCCTACAATTCACAAAGCCTTCGAGGGCAGATTGCACCCACTGTGCCATTCACGACATGACCACAAACAGGTTATATCCTTGTGTTCAACAGTCAGAGTGCCAAAGCATTACAAGGCTGATATGATCTTGCTTTATAAACAGATATAAAATTGAGTTATAAACCAGAAGAATTTAATCTAAAAAAGTTAAATATAATACTATTGCAATAAAAATTAAGTTTTCTCCTTAAATATTAATGGTAGTTATTTGCATAACAAAAAAAAATTATGGTAAACATTAAGTTAAACTTTAAGAAATCACACAGTATCCTAGCTTAGAATGAAGCACGGTTGATTGAGGGAAAGGAAGACTAGAAGAGCAAAATATTGACACAGAGTAAACGGGTGTGTGGGCCACAACTGAAAGAGTCCTGATTTATTTTGTATTTTTGAAATATATATGTATATATAATTGCTCTTTATATAAAAAGAAGCTGCCTCCTTTCTTCCTCTTTGGTGATTTGTTATGTAAGGAAATGTAAAAGACCATTTGAATGGGTAAGCAAAGTCCTACAAAGGAAATCAATAAAAAATTCTGAGCACTATGACATTTATGCAGAAAATTCATAATGGATGGTGAATACAGAATGTCTTTATGCATTTATGAAGATAAAATGAGACATCAAATGTGCACTATTTCTTTAAGTGTCTTAACTGCATTGATCATAAGCAGTAATGCATGAACAGTGTCGTATGATGGAAGTGACAGGAATTTTCTTTTTTCATTTATATATATATAAATATGCATATATAATACTTTCTCTTATTTATTTTATGTGGCCTAGGAACATGACCTTATGTAAATCTGATCATAAATTTTTAGGACCAATCACAAACTGGTCACTGGGCTGCACTATAAAACCTGGCAAAGCAAAACAGGAGAAAAAAACAAATGGGACTCAAAAGAAATCATTGTCCAGTCTTAGCTCCTCTACTTTCAAGTGATCTTCATATTACCATTTATGGTTATTATAGCAGCTATAATTAAAAAGTATATATATATATATAAAAATTAAATATTAAACACCTTAAACTCATTAAAAGAAAGAGAGGACTTTATAAAATTCTTAAGCCCTTGGCACAAAATTTAAAACTTGGTATAGCTTCAGAAGAATGATGCTTTATTGCTGCTTTAGTAAGGCAAGAGCTATGGCTCCTTGTCAGGATATAGGAATCCCATATTTATATCATAGAATCACAGAATCGCCTCTGTTGGAAGGGACCTTAAAGATCATCTAGTTCTAATCCCCTGGCCATAGGCAGGGACACCCTCCACAAACACATTACTGGCTCCTATGAGTTCGTATGAGCTTCTTGTCCACCGGCACCCCGAAGTCCTTCTCCTTAGGGCTGATCTCAATCCATTCTCTGTCCAGCCTGTACTTGTGCATAAAATTTCCCAGACCTGTGTGAAGGACCTTGTACTTGGGCTTGAACTTTATGTGGTTCCTATGGGCCCACTTCTCAAGCCTCACAAGGTCCCTCTGGATTGTTATAAACTCAGAATTTTCTTTCTCTGCCGGTTTAAAAACACAATCTATTCCCTTCATTACCTTGTCCAAAATTCAAGCAAAGAAACCTTTTGAAGCCATGACGTTGATGCGTGATGGGAAGGGAAAGAATACTAAGGACACAGTTCTCCAGGTGCCAAAAAGCAAAAGGTGAAAGCCGGTTCCCATCAAATGTAATAAAGACTCTCATTTCATCTAAAGGCCATTGGATGATCCTGCTTTTCTAAAAAGAGAGTCCAAGAAAAATAAAAAGCATCACTAGCTACAGATGAGATTAACATTTTACAGATGGAATCTTTGAAAAATTTTTTCTCTTTTGCAATAAACCAAGTTTTCTTTGTTATAAAAACAAGCTCATTCTGCAATAGAAGGTGTTTCAAGAGTCTAAGGTAAATAAACCGACTGAGCAAGGAATAACTAACCATAATGAAGAACAGGAGATAGGGAGCAGACCATGCCTGTCCCTTACTACATGATTTGTCCCCGTAGCTACAATCTACACCACAAACAATAAAGTATAAATTATTTTATTCAATGGAACTTTTACCTGCATCTAAATGCTAATATTAAGAATTAAATATGTACAGAAATAAGTATATGTTTACATCCATAATCATAAATTAAAAACAAAAGAACTCTAAACCTACTTCTAAAGTCTTATTGGTATTGGACAAAATGGAGCTATCACTATTCATACTACTGGAAAATTAAAATCTTCTCTATAATACTTGGAAGAGACAAAAAATTATTAAAACAGAACGTGTGCTGTTCACTTCTTTACTGTCATGAGTATTATGTATGTCATAACACCTTCACTGAAATATACTACTGTTACATTGGGTTTTTTTTCTTTTTCCATTTTATCTCCATGCTTATTTGGGTCTAGAAGGGCTGATAATGAAAAGTGTAATTTTGTCCTATCTTCACTACATCAGAAATTTTAAAAATATAGCAAATGGGAAATTAATTAAGAGGACTTTCAAAACTCAAGGGAATTCAAACTAGGCTCAGTGCAAAACACTGCAACATGTTTTCCAAGAGGGTATAAAAGTGAATGCTTCTTTCACCTGACAGTCTTTAATATGCCTGTATTAACAAAATTACTTCCAGAAGATATGGACACTGTATGACTGCCATCTGTGAACCAAAATTATTCAAACAAATATTTTTTTAAAGGATTTCATCAAATCAGTTATCTGAAAACATGCAGTGCATCCAAAATGGTCTCTTGTTGCTGCCTTCAACATATCTTGAAAAATATATTCTTCTATTCACATTAATATGAGTTTTTAAATTGCTGAAGGTAACTCTTGTTCTTCCCTTGTGATGATCTTTGGTGCTCAGAGTAACAGCTGTTCCAAAAGTGCAGATTTTCATGCTTTAGCACCACGGAAATTCTTTTAAGTGTTGAGCCATTTTCACTTGAATTTCCTAGTTTCAGAAACAGTACAAAAATCTTGTAAGCCTTTTCAACCCAGGATGCTGGTGTACCTTACTTTCTTGTTGGGACTCTCTCTGACAATGTGTGATGGACAGCATCTAGTAACTACATTTAATTGCCTTAGGAATCTGTAGTCAAATGTTAACAAAGTTAATGGCTACAAGATTGGATTTATAGAGTTTAATGGCACCTGCTTTGTATATCTATGAACAAAAAAAGGGAATGCTCACTGCAGAAACATTCAGATAGCCTGTAAAGACTTAACTCCCTGGAGACTAATAACTATTTATAATTTTCCCCCTATAAAAGCTATCCTATAAAATGAATTACTGTTAATTATGGTATCACAAACAAAATACACTCATTTTGTGCCAGAGCAGTTCAGTAATGGCAATATAACATCAAGTCTAATGAGACTTTTCTCTAAGGTCCAAAGCAGCAATACTTTCAGTGGACATTATGGCAGTAGATATTCTAGAGAATTAATTTGAAGAATATAAAATATGTACAAAACCTAGTACTGGCTACTGAATTGAAAAGCAGAGACTAAAATTGATTTATTATTGTCATTTTTCTCATTTCTAGCTAGCTAGTATTCTTGGGAAACCATGCTTTATCTAGAAAAATACTGGAAATTGAAATGACCTTTAAATTTGAGACAGTTTGGCA
The DNA here is from genome assembly GCA_020800305.1 of Porphyrio hochstetteri. NCBI lineage: Eukaryota > Metazoa > Chordata > Aves > Gruiformes > Rallidae > Porphyrio > Porphyrio hochstetteri. The sequence goes on along the minus strand of CM036906.1, from coordinate 45,609,985 downwards.
GCTATAACCTGGTGATACTTTGCCTTTTTCATACCTTTGTAAGTTTAAAATCCCACAAGTACATCTCTGACTCTGAAAACATTATAACATCACTTGAAAAAAAGCATTTCTACTGGTAATTCCTGTTAAGAATTAACATAAATTTTATATTTATCACATAAACAAAGATTTATAGTATGGTTAAAGTCAGCCACAGCAATATCCTTCTTGCCATTCTTTGTAAAGATGCGTAATGGGAATTAATTATGATTTACAATATTAATTATTCGGTTTCATAAAAAACAGTGTATCTGCCTGACACACTGATATGTACATTACAATACAAAATCTCTTGCTTTTTTATTCAGCACTTCTCAGCCAATCTACAGTGGGGTTTTTTTAGGTTTTGCTTCAGTTAGTGAAGCAAAATAGCACGGTACCATAGGCAGAGAGATGAAGCATCTGTTTAAATGACAAAAAATCATACTATCCTAAAAAATGCAATCTGCTTCAGAAGGAAATAAAAGCTGCTTTTTGCACACCAGTTGGTTGATTAATGATACAGCTAAAGAAAATTAAAAAACACAATACATAACAAGTAACAAGGAAACCATAAAGCCAGTTGAAGGACAAGCAGATGGTAACTTCTATCATATTGTTTTAAAACTGAGAAACTACACTTTAGATTCTAATGATGCCAGTGATATGCATATGTATTGGGTTTTGTAAGGCAAGGTTTTGGTAGCAGGGGGGCTGCAGGTGTGGCTTTTGTGAGAAGCTGCTCAAACCTTTCCTCACGTCTGGCAGAGCGAATACCAGCTGGACGGGCATACCTGCTGCTGGGTAAGACCAAGCCAACCAGGGACAGTGGTAGAGCCTCTGAGGTAGTATGTTTAAGGAGTCAAATTAAACCCATTAGGTGTAGTTTTTGTACCAGAGAGAAGAGTGAGAGGATGTGAAAACTCTGCAGACACCAAGGTCAATGAAGAAGGAGCAGGAGGAGGTGCTTCAGGTGCCAGAGCAGAGATTCCCTTGCAGCCCATGGAGAAGACCATAGTGAGGCAGGCTATCCCGCTGTAGCCCATGGAAGATAATGGTAGAACGGAGGTTCCACCTGCAGCCCATGGAGGACTCCTTGGTGGAGCAGCTGGAGGCACCTGAAGGAGGCTGTGACCCCATGGGAAGCATAGGATGGAGCAAACTCTTGGCAGGATCTGTGGCCCTGTGGAGAGAGGAGCCCACGCTGGAGCACGTTTGCTGTCAGGACTTGTGTCCCCATTAGGGAACCATGCTGGAGCAGTCTGGTCCTGAAGGTCTGCAACCCATGAAAGGTATCTACTCTGTATGGAATATTAAATAGTCATTAGAGCAAAACCATAAACAAAAGATTTGATAGGTTTTTTTCTGACATATATTACTTTTCTCTTTCAAATGTTTACGTATTTTTATTGGTCTATTTTGATCTCTGTAATATTCTAAGTTGAAGCAGATACTAAATGAGGAATCATGATTTTGTTTAATTAATTATTGGGTTTTTTTATAGAGGATAGTTTGCACAGATTTTTTTAACTGGGTTGTTTTTTTTTTTCATAATCAACAAAAGTAATATTGAGTAACAGTATTAAATAACATTTCCTTCCCCTACTGTCCTGGTTTTAGTCCTGTAGTCAACTCTCCCCCACACAGCCACTTCCTCACTCTCCCCAGGTGGGATGGGGAGAGAATCAAATAATAAAAGTGAGAAAAATCATGGGTTGAGATAAAGACATTTTAATAGGCAAAAGCCACACACAGAAGCAGAGCAAATCAAGGAATTCATTCACCCCTTCCCACAGGCAGGCAGGCGTTCAGCCGTCCCCAGGAAAGTAGGGATCCATCACGTATAATGGTGACTTGGGAAGACAAACACCATCACTCCCAATGTTGCTCCCCTTCCTCCTTCTTCCCCCAGGTTTATATGCTGAGCATGAAGTATGGAATATCCCTTGGGTAAATTGGGGTCAGCTGTCGCAGCTGTGTACCCTCCCAGCCTCTTGTGCACCCCAGCCTGCTCACTGGTGGGGCAGGGTAAGAAGCAGAAAAGACCTTGATTTTGTGTCAGCACTGCTCAGCATCAGCTGAAGCATCAACACTGTTTGCAGTAAAATCCCAAATACAGTGTAGTGTAAACTACTGTGAAGAAAATGAACTTCCTCCCAACACAAACCTGTACACCCATCCATACTGATTTAATAGAAAATACACACACAGTAGCAATGGGAGTTGTTTTGGAAACTGTTCTGTTTGTTGAGAAGTTATTCAAAGTCATCCAGTTTTGCTGATGTTTTAGATACTTTTCTCCTTTTCATCAATTAAATTTCTCTCATTTTTTAAATTTTCTTTCTTTTATTATCTGTGGGGTTGTTTTGTGATGAAATTAAAATGAAAGTTTCATTTCATTTGCTAAAAAAAATCAGTCTCAAAACATAGCTGACCAAATCTATACATAGTAGAATTAAAGTAGGTCTCACCAGGTGCAATTCCCAGCTTTCCCAGTCTGAAGTTGAACAATCTATGACCTATGATCATCTTAGTGCTATATTTACTTTTCTCCCAGCAATGGCAGTGTCAATTCATACCATTTCACTATTCATAAAATGGAAAACTTTTCTCATTGGTCATTCTCAAAAAAAGAGTTTCCTTTGCAATTCCCATTAATAGTCTCTAAAACTTAGTTTTCATACTGCAGTAGAGTATAAAACAGTACGGTGGGTTGATGTTGGCTAGTCACCCAGTGCCCACCAAGCTTTTCTATCACCCCTCCTCCTCAGCAGGACAGGGAGGGGAGAAAAATAACATTGAAAAAACCTCATGGGTCAAGATAAAAGCAGATTAATAAAGAAAAAGCAAAAGACTGCATGTAGAAGCCAAGGAAAACCAAAAGGTAATTCTCTACTTCTCATCAGCAGGTGATGTCCAGTCACTTTCCGAGAAGCAGGGCTTTAGTACCTGTAGCTGCTGCTCAAGAAGACAAATTTTGTAAATAACAAATAACCCTCACTTCCTCCTCCTTTCTCTTAGCTTTTATTGCTGGGCAGACATCCTATGGTATGGGATGTCCCTTTGGTCAGCTGGAATCAGCTGTCCTGGCTGTGTCCCCTCCCAAGATCTTGCCCACCCCAGCCTACTGATGAGGGGACTGTTGGAGAGACAGCCTCGATGTGTGCCAGCGATGCTCAGCAGCAAACACACTGGTGTGGTATCAACACCTCGCTGGCTACTGACACAGCACAGCTCTGAGAGGGCTGCTCTGGGGAAAACCAACACCATCTCAGCCAGATCAAATACAAATGGGCTAAGTGAATTTCTTCTCCAAAATACACCTTTGGAGATGCTACCAAAGATATTCAAAGTAACAGCACTAGGTTTTGCACTGCTTCATGAAACCTAATTAGCTATATTGAGAAAAAAGTCACATGGTACCAGCAGAGCACCTTGGTGCCTGTCTTGAACAGCCCTGCTGAACAAACTTAAGTGTGGTTTCATGACACTGTATTTCACCCCATCTACATAACAGGAGGCTGTCTTTCACACTCTTCTGATTCAGCTCACATTGATAACACTTGCTAACTTTGTCTTTAGGGTATTTTTGCTTTTTATGCCAAGATCACTAACAAAAAAACCACCAAGTATATGCATATAAGCATACTCATATTACCTCAAAATATTCTTACACAATTTTTATAAAGGTTTCTTTCAAAAGATGCAAAAACCAGAGGTGTGAAATACCATTTTCTCCCCACCTGTGTCTTTAGTTGATTTCAAGACAAGTTAGAAATTTCACTTTATCTTATATGCACTTTACCTGTTACCATTAAGGTACCAAGAGTCAGCAGTTAATTACACAGTTCATGCATGAAGATGTTAATTCAGTGGACGAAAAGGTCAAAACGCGAAAGCACAAATAGGACATCCAAAACACTCTAGGGGGTACTCACCAATGCTGGTAATTCTAGAGATGAAGATAGCCATCAACTGGATTAAGTAGCAACCAGGGCAATTAATTTTTAAAACAAAGGAGTCTCCTTGAAAAAAAAAAAAATTAAAGGATGCACAAATATTTGCAATCAAGTGGGAGGAAACCTGGGAGGTGAAACAACAATAGCCAAAGCCTGGTTTGGAATAGTTAGGGGACTGCAGGCTGCCAAAATTGAAGCATCACATCTCTGATGGGGGTGGTGGGCAAACAGCAGAACCCACGTGATAAATGATTGATGTATGCCCTGTTTAAACCCTCTTGGGTTCTTAGTCATAAGGGACCTATTCTCAGGCAAATTCAGCTTTCTGCCATCTTTCATAACTAATGAATGGCTGAAGATAAAATACAGTTCATAAAAAACTTTTCCTTCATAAAGACTCACATAATAGCTTCTTTTCGTTTCTCTTTTTCTTTTTTTTTCTTTAAAAAGGGCTACTTTTTTTTTCTGTCTGAGATCAAAGAGATATGGGTAGTATCAACCTTGATCAAATGAATGTACTATAAATTCATAGATCAACTGTGTGCCATTTAATCAGAATGGCTTTGCATTTGAATTAGAAACTCTGTTGTCAATACAGGGGGCACGAATACATTGAAGCGCAGTGCTCTGGAGTGACTGGACACAGTAATTGGAAACTGCATGCAATGCTGTCCGTACTAAACCTGCTCTCTAGGCTTCCTTTACTAGTCCTTGTCAGAGAGAGGACTCAGGGCTGGTTAAATGTTTGAACCAAAGGAGTGTAGGTAGCCCAATATTCCTAACCAATTAAGTCAACAAAGGACCACATTTATTTTCGTGTTTTACTTAGATGTTTGTGATATTCGCTTGATGGTTATGATGGGGTCAGCTTTCCTCAGTTCTAACAGTGTGTCCTGGTTTCGGCTAGGATAGAGTTAATTTCTTTCTAGCAGTGGATGGAATGCCATGTTTACGAGTTAGGATGAGAGTAGTATTGATAATACACTGATGTTTCTAGTTGTTGCCAAAGTCAAGGACTTTTCAGTTGTTCATATTTCCCTGCTAACAAGAAGGGAGGGAACACAGCCAGGACAGGTGACTGAACTGGTCAAAGGGGGTATTCCATGCCAATTATGTCATACTCAGCATAAAAGGGGGGCTGGTGTGGGAAGGAGCAGGCAGCTCTGGGATGTGAGGTTTTGGACACGGTCTGGTTTTGGGACAGCTCTGAGCTGTACGGTCTCAGCTGTGCAGTTTGGTGAGACACTGCATTGTGTATCACCAGTCTCGTATATTTTGCTGTAAAGTCCTATTATTATTATTATTATTATTATTATTATTATTATTATATCTTTCTTTCTGCTATCCCAGTAAACTCTCCTTATCCCAACCAGCCAGATTTTGGTTCCTTGGGTTTTCTTTGCCCTCTGTTTCCCCCTCCCTCCTTAAAGAACAAGCAGCTGTGTGGTGTCCGGCTCTCAGCTGGGGCAAAACCACGACACAGTAAGAGGATAAACAAGAACTCCAGCTTAGCAGTCCATACGGCTTGATTCACAGATTAGTCACTTGCCCTGCTTTAAAGAAATGTCAAAGGTACTGCACCAGAGTACTGCTGCCTCTGGTGGTATCAACTACGAGCAGAAGTGGTGAGAACCAGAATTCCCTAGTGAAACAGAGACACACAGGTGGCATAGCGGTACACCCGTATGATATTATGCAATCACAGCTGTGGCTGAAAATCTGCATGTCTGACTGTGTCTCATTGTTAATGTTATCACCCCTTGTATTATTTTATGCTCATTACACTTGGTTTGAGTTTATAAACAAGAGGAAGATTTGTTTACTTGTTGAGAGTTTTGTTTATGTTTGTTTAGCTCAAGGCAAAATATCTTTGTTTCTTTGTTGACTAAGTGTGACAGTTACTGAAAACAAAAACCTTATAAGCATCCCTATTAAGCAATATTTTCTGTGAAGCTAAATTAGAATATGCTTGTAGTACAATAAGGCTTCTATGTTTTTTTAAAAATTCTCATTTTGTACTTGCTCTGCCAATTTGAAGAAGAATGATACAAGGCATGTAGCCATTAGAGAATACTTCTTTGTTTGTTTGTATTTCAGAAATAACATCCCTGTTAGGAAATATATCCTAACCATGACACAGCAGTGTAGATTCTCTGGATAGAGCCACATGGAACAGGCTAAATCTTTTTTCCTAGTGAATATGTGTTGCGTTCACAGAATCACAGAACATTAGGAATTGGAAAGGACCTTGAAAAATCATCTAGTCCAACCCCCCTGCCAGAGCAGGATCACCTAGACAAAATCACACAGGAACGCATCCAGGTGGGTTTTGAATGAGGGAGACTCCACAAGATTTCTGTGAAGACTGTTCCAGTGCTCCATCACCCTCAAAGTGAAAAAGTTCTTCCTTATATTCACATGGAACTTCCTATGCTCCAGCTTGCACCCATTGCCTCTTGTTCTGTCGCTGGCCATCACTGAGAAGAGCCTGGCTTCATCCTTCTGACTCTCATCCTTTACATATTTATAAACATTAATAAGGTCACCCCTCAGTCCAAGCTGAAGAGGCCCAGCTCCCTCAGCCTTTCCTCATAAGGAAGGTGTCCCACTCCCTTAATCATCTTGTGGTCATGTACTCTTTCAAAGAGTTCTATGTCCTTCTTGGACTGAGTGGCCCAGAACTGGACCCAGTATTCCAGGTGTGGTCTCACCAGGGCAGAGGAGAGGAGGAGAAGGACCTCTTGACCTACTAACCACAGCCCTTCTAACACACCCCAGGATGCCATTGGCCTTAGCCAGAAGGGCACATTGCTGGCTCATGGTCATCCTGCTGTCCAACAGGACCCTCAGGTCCCTCTCACCTACCCTGCTCTCCAACAGGCCAGTCCCCAACCTATACTGGTACCTGGGGTTCTTCCCCAGGGTAGTCGTTTGGGTTTTATTTTTTAAAAAAAGCTTCCTAGGTGGGTTATGTTTCAAAATTATGTTTTTGAAGTAATAGTCATACATCTGATAGCAACATCTAAAATTCTATATTTAAAAAATGTACTTGATAAGAATTTAAATCCTGAGACTAAGTACAAGATTTATCTTACACATTTTGCATGATAGCCATATTCATCTTTTCCTTGGACATAAAAGATGAATATTTAATCATAACGAGTCATATTCATTAGTTATTTTAAACAACCTTGTTTATAATATCCATAAATTTTAAAGGACATTCTTAAACAGCAAATGTCAGCTAATCAAATAGCTTTGAATATTTGCGGTAGATAAGTAATAAAATTGTTGAGAACAACATTGTACATACAGCCTGAAGGGTGAAAGTAGTCTCTTTATTCTCTTTGTAAGTAGTTTGATCCTTTACAAAGAGATGGAAAAGTTATTTTTATAAAGTAGGTGTTACCAATCAACATCTGTTGATTTTAGGAATATGTGTGCACAACATGCCCCCAGGTTCACAGCGTGTTTGTATTAGCGCAGTAAATATTAGCTGATCAGTTAAAACCATGGAAACTTATGAACTCACAACAGTACCAACACTGCAATATTTGTAATATTTTAAAAGCAGAAAAGAGAAAATAAAGCAACTTCAGCATCGCATATAAAGGCATGAGATACATAGGGGAAACCTTGTCCCTTCCAACCCTACCATTCTCCGAATCGGTGAATTAAAGAAAATCATAAATCTAAATCTTAAATCTAATCTTAAAACTGCTTTCTTATTAAGCCACATTCTAGAAAGTGGATAATTCGAATTATAAGTCTTCTTTCTTTTTACCTGGATTAATAATAAGCCCTTGATGAGTATGTCAAAATAATATTTAGACTAATAAAATACTATTGGCATTGCATGTAAGGTATGTCTTCTTTGTCCACTCAAACCATACAAGTTGCAGTGTATGAACTATTGAATGTGGGTAATCTACTCTGTAACTTGCATGCAAGAAAATCATAAGAACATGTTCATACCTTCCCAACTACTCTGTAATCAAGCTTCTGTGTATTATTCAGTGTTCAATTCTAAAATGTACATTTCCTATTTTCATGATGTACAGCACTTCTTGTTTACACATTTTATAATGCAACAGCATACTACACACACTCCAAAGAACAAAAAAAAGCTGTTCAAGATGTTACACTGATGTGAATTCACATTTACTACCCACAATACTGATTACAGTAAGTGTTCCTTTTTCAGTGTTATAGTAAAGTGTATGTGATTTCTATGTGATTTGTTTTCTTTCAATATAAGCTTTTGGACATTGAAATGGAAGAGGAAAGTGAGTCAGCCTTTCTAGATGTAAAGTGTCTGTTCGTTTGTTCCTATTCCTAAAGCTTCTTTCATGCCAAAGTACCAATATTTTTTTTCTTCAAAAAATATGTCTCACAGTTCTATTTATAAAAATCATATATATTTGTGATTGCTTTTAGTAACAATTTTGATGGTGTTTTCAATAAAAAATGGGGTTTATGGGTTTTTCAAAACACATGCAAGTGGAAAGCATTCAAAGCTTTCCCCACATTTTAGGGGTATGTAATTTTCAAAAACATGATTTGTTTTTAACTCAAATAATCATCATCTGTGTAATTTTAACAGCCCATCAATATTAATTATGGATTAGGATTATATCTACATTTGACAGGTTAGAAAATATTAATACTAGAAAACATTAATTGACTTAAAAGACATTTTACTACATTCTAGTAGCTGTTCATGGACTAGGAAGTCAGAAAACAGCTCAGAGCCATAGTCAGAGTAATGCTGCACAGTGTTATTGAATGTCTAGTGAATGCTTTTTTAAAATATTTTTAAAATGGAGGATGTCATGTTTACGATTTCTGGCTGTAGCTCTTTTCCTATCTTGGCCTAAGATAGTTTAAAACGGCAGAAAAATTGCTGTCCCTTTTTAGGTCATGTTTCAACTGAAACAAAAGTGGGTATAGAGCAATTTGCTTGAGGAAAAAGGTTTCAAAGCAGAACTTTTAATTAACATTTTAATGTCCTAATAAACTATCAAAAGAGTAAGTACTTAAAATATTCGTTTATAAAGCTGAAAAGTCTTGTAACCTTAATCCGTCATAAAAGCTCACAAAAATAGGGTGCCATTAATTAAATATCTCCAGTAATCACCTCTCACCTTAAGCTAAATTAATTTTAATATAATTGAATTTATGATTAAAGGCTTTAGAACCTTTTTTTTTCCAATTAAAATTTAGAAGGTTCAGATAATTCTCATAGATACGATAGCTTTCAAACTAAATTGTGTTTTTGTGTACTTTTTGCTGTGGACAATAAACATTAAGCTATTTTAATCTCATATTAAAATTGTAATCACCACACTTTTCCGACACACTCAATACCCAAACATCAGCAGATCTTTTCAAAGACTCTTAGTTGTTTGAGGCATGCTTAATCTGAGTCCAGGATGTCTGGATAATTTGGAAACTACAGGTTGCGCCTCTGCTTACTTGGCACAAAGCAACATCCTTGATGAGTCAGCTCAAGCCCAAAGGAGGCTGATCAGATCCTGCCTTGAAGTTACCTCATCTGATCACAGCAATAGTTCATCAGCCCCATGTCCTGTTCAGGACAATAGCTAGTGCCAGACATTGTGAAGAAGAAATGCTGTAATAAGCACCAGGGAAATAAATTCTTCAGAAGTGAAGTAACTTCCTAATCTCATAAAGCTGACAACTGACATTTTCTGAACATTTGCTCTTCTATCTTTTTTTTCTCTCTACCTTATAAAAATGCAATAGGGTTTCAATCACTCACACCAGCATACTGCTAACTACAGCTACATGTCTTCCAGTTGGCTTAGAGAATTAAAACAGTGATTATTTTTGGATGAAAAATGCCATGGAAACATACATTGATCTACAGTGATGTTGGGTTGCAAAAATTATGCAGTTAGCTAAATAGAATTTATTTCTCTTAACCCATACTAAGCCCAATTATTTTTTAATATCTTTGGGGTTTTACCTTTTTTATTTAATAGGAGATAACTGAAGAGACTCCTGTCTCATGTTCATGTTCTTGTGCAGCACAGTAGCTGCACAGTTATACTCAGCATAAATTCTACTTTCAACAGGAAGCAGTTTTGAGATGCTACAATAAGGAAGGAGAAACTGATGGGAAGACAAAATTAATATATTTAGAGGCTATGGAGCAATCAGGCTAGTTTATTGTCAAAGAAAATTTAAATGAACATCCATATAATCCAGACATTGGCCCATATATATGTGGATCACTTACTTATCTGTATACATGTATCTGTTTATATCAAGTGACGTTAAAGCACAAATTAAAATCAAATTTGTCTTTACATTGATATTCTTTTACTGAAAAACACAATTTAACATGCTTCTTCCAGCACTTCTGTTTTTAGAGTTTTAATAGCAAAATTTCAACTGAGCAGCTCCTGAAAAGTACTTTTAAGAAAAATAATCAAGCAAGCAAACAAACAAAACCACCCAAACCTGACAAGAACTTTCAGAATCATAAGCTTCACAATCAGAATAGTTCCAATAGTATTGATGCAATTATTCATTGTGCATGCAAGAAGGGACATGATTGTCTTTGCAGGATGAATGGCTTACTGAATGTGCAATGTTAACACATTTTGTGTAATAACCAGTTAAAAAAAAAATATTTATAGACACTCCATAAAATAAGTAATTGAAAACCTCTAATGACTACAGAGAATAAAACTGAACTACTACTATAAGATATCCTGAAGAAATTACTAATACTGAAAAAAACCCAAAAGAACATCAAAAATCCTTCATCTTAGAGACCTCTAAAAAAAAAAAAAAATCATCTTTTTAAATTATTACCTGTAAAATTTATGTAAATAAGGTAAACCAAAACCAAGATCCAAAACTATGAAGTTAAAATCAGAATTCTGATTTACTTTTTTTTCTCAGCCAAAATTCCTAAAATATGTGCAGCCATCTTACCAGATGGATTTAACTGTAGTGAGTTCTTAATGAGACGGTGGTTCTATCCTAAAGTTTCTTTGGATATTCCCAGTTTGCAGCAGCCTAGTTAAGACTGTAACTGTTTATTTTTTTATTGCATTGACCAGCCATATAAAGTCACAGTCACAAAACATCTATGCACACATGAAAAAATAAAGTCTACAATTAATATTAAAAAATGGTGCATCTGATTCAATTAAAACATATATTTTAGACATTGATGCATTCTTTCAAGAACATATGTCCACACATGAGTGTGGAGTAAAGACATTCTTTAACTTTAAATCTTGGCATTTCCCATTGTTTGAGATTACAGATAATTCCCTAGCAAAGCCTTGTTTGAAAAGCTCAGACCTAAATAAGGGTATTATTTAAAGTTAGCAACTACAATGGAAAACTGCCTGTAAGCTTTAGTTAATTGAAACCCAAAGCCACATTTAATTCTAGTAGATTTGATCCTGGATTATCAGGCACAAGGTGCAAACTTTTAATAGGCATGTTCATAGAATCACATGGTTTGGGTTGGAAAGGACCTCAAAGATCATCTTGTGACAGGCAGGGACATTTTCCCCTAGATCATTTTTCTCAAAGCCCCATCCAGCCTGACCTTGAACACTTCTAGGGATGGGGCATCCACAACTTCTCTGGGCAACCTGTTCCAGTGGCTCACCACTCTGAGTGTAAAAGATTTCTTCCTTATGTCCAATCTAAACCTATCTTCCTTCAGTTTAAATCCCTTGCCCCTTGTTCTGTCACTGCAGGCCTTCTTTCATATTGAGAGGTCTCTCCAGAGCCTTCTCTTCTCTTCACTAAACACAGAATCACAGAATCACAGAACAGCAGGTGTTGGAAGGGACATCTGTAGATTGTCTACTCCAACCCTCTGCTAAAGCAGGTTGCACAGGATCATGGCCAAGCAGCTTGTGAATATCTCCAGAGAGTAAGTACCCACAGCCTCTCTGGGCAGTCTGTTTAAGTGCCCTGTCACCCTGAGAGTGATGAAGTTTTTTTCTCATGTTCAGATGGAACTTCATGGGTTCTGGTCTTTGTCCCAACTCTCTCAGCCTTTCTTCACAGAAGAGGTGTTCCAGCACTCTGATCATTTTCGTGGCCTTCCTCTGGACCTGTTCTTACATGTCTATTTTGTAGGGAGCCCCAGAGCTGGATGGAGGTGGCTCTCTCATGAGAGCCCAGGATACAGGTGGTCTGCAACCACATATTGCCAGCTCACATTCAATTTTTCATTCAACAATATCCCCAAGTGCTTTCCTCAGGGGTACTCTCAATCGATTGTTCACTCGGTCTGTATTCACTGACACAGGTGCAGGACCTCACATCTGGCATTGTGGAACCTGGGTATGTATGAGAAAAGCAGAGCTATTTCTACTGCCCCTACTTACTCAAGGATCTTTGTAGGCAACACCATAAAATAATAAGCATAAATTCACTTTGTGCTTCTTCTAGGTAAGAGGAAGAACATTTCCTTTCAGGAAAGAAGATTATTTCCTTCCAGGTAAATAGATGAAATTAGCTGAAGTCATGGCCATAACTTTACTGCATATTTGAGCAACTTAAATTGCGGTCAACTATCCTGTACTCTGGACAGGAAAGAGATGCAGGGAATGTTCTTTTTCCTCTCTGTTGTTGCAGAGTTGTTATATGCAGCCTGTCTTCTTACAGTTTGGAGGCCTGAAGAGGTCTTTACATTGGATGCCTCTGTAATTCACTTCCAAAAGCAGCATTTTTTATAGGCAGGCAAAAATAGATCTTCCTGGAGGATGGGCTAATTCTCATTTAATGCTTCTTTGAGATTCCAGATTGAAAAGAAATAAAAGCAAACATCAAATCCCACTGAAGAAATGTTCAAAATGTCAAACGTGCCTAGTGTTCAGCTGAATGGCAGCTCTTGGCAGAGACCACTTTCCCTCTACAGCACAGACTCACTTAGGGAGAGGCTTAACCGAACCCTTCATACACTAATTTATTCTCCTGAGAGCTGTCATTTGGCTTTAAGAACCTTTTTTTCTCCACAACAATTTCACTCACATGATAAATATTTTCTTACAAATGTCAGATAAGAAAAAAGCTTTTTCCTAAAAGTTATGCTTAATTATATCTCGAGTTATTTCACAGTGATAAGGTTGGTCTTGAGACTGAAAGCTAAATTCTTCAGGTCTATCAACACCAAAAAAATACTTGACTGAACAACCATGAACTTTACAGATATTTTTATGATGTTGTTCATCAAAGCCAGATATGATGCTTTCTAGATTGTTCATCCTAAAAAAATATGCTGAGATAATAAAGTCAATCTGATTTCTATCACTCTCAGATACTAAAGAGTTCCAAAAGTACATCATTATAGGAGTTTGAAGTATTATTGCCCCCTCTAACTGACACTAAACTAAGGCACTCCAAGTAAAGATGCATGGACACCTGCTTCACAAGTTTAGAGAGATTAAATATACCTTGACAACTCCCTGTTTTTTGTAGTCTTAGCTTATGTCAAAGTAGCATTATCTAATTAGCAATACAATGAAAATGGATCATCGTGCAATGCAGAATTCTACATTTAGAGTATCAAACATGAGCTGATGGATGGTATCTTGTTAAGACATTATGTTTTATGATCAAATTGTGATAAATAAATCAATGTTCCATTTGAGGCTTGACTTGACCTGGCAAATTAATTTGTAGCAGAACAGCAATGTAATGCTAGCCTCAATCTCAGAAGTGACTAGTTTATTTATTATTTACCTTTAAGGAACATTACTATGTTTAAACAGCTTTTGCAAGTTCTTCAGTAAATACATTCCCACTGGAAAAGATGCACTATCTTTAAAAATTCCCTTTATCTTAATTATTTTAAAGAAAAAGGTTAAATTTAGAAAAAAATTCTAAGAATTTTCACACAACATAGCATTCTTTGGAATCTCATCCTTTTTGCTACACATCAGAAGGATATTTCCTTCTCTTATAGTGACACAGTTTTGAATTTTAGAATCCTAGAGTGAAATAAATGCGTAACAAAATAAAAAATAGCAGAAATTAGGGGCTAAAAGACACACAGACTGCTAGTGCAGACATACCAAGGGGCTATTGGTATTAGTAGGACTGTGGGAAATAATAGAACCTCAGTTTGTAAATATGTACCAAGGCAGATCTCATGTGCACTAGGTATGAGGTACAAAGCACAGCTGAAGCATCTTGCATGCAGCTTAATTGGATTTGGGCCCCTCAGTTCAGTAGGAGGATATAAAAGTCTCCTGTAACCCACTTAGCACTTGAGATATCACAGCAGGTAAAATTTCCTCAGGTGCCCAAACCTCTGTCACTGCACAGTGTGCCACTGTGGATGATATTGCCACTGCACAGACTGCTTCTGTGCAGTCCCCAAGCATCATTTTCTTTACATGGCTGATCATACAAGTTTAAAACATGGCCCACATCCAGCTTAAACTGATCAGACTCTGTGAATACTGCTTTTATCCTATGGACTGCTTGACATATAAACTCTCCCATTTAGGGAGGTCTCCAAATGTTTCTGAGTTAAGTGTTTCCACATGATTTCAGTGCCTATATCAGCAAAAGTACTATAAATAAATCAGCTCATCCCTGTCAGGTAAAAGAAAAAAAAAAAAGAAAAAAGAAAAAAAAACCCACAACAAAAAAAGCAGCTTTGACAGAAAGTACTTTATAGATAAAACCCTACATTGCACCATTTGTATAAACAGGATATCTTTCCTTTTCCCTTTTCCCTGGTGTACACAGTGTCTGTCTAGAAGCTCACTCCTAGAAGTGAGGCTGATTCCTATCACCCATTACGTTCTTCAACTCAGCAGAAAACATGGCTGATGAGCTTATTATTCTACTAATGAAATTAATTATAATCAGTGCTTACATACATAACAATGTAGACTTAAATAGAAAGGCGACATATGTAAAACCTGTTCAGGCCTGGTGTTGACCAATACAATAATTTTTGGTTTTGCAAGGAATGGTAAAGAAGTATGGAAATCATTAGATCACTTGGAAAGCTGGAGATAAATTCTGTACAGTTCTGTGGGAGTCATCGCTGTACAGAGCTCCAACTACCTATACATCTGCAGAAATCATTATACTGTGCTTCCCTTAGAGCAAGATATCAGGAAGGATTTGAAAGTCTGTGATTTAGAAAAGGTCTCTGTAGTATGGTAGACAGAAGGTATGAATACCCATATCTTCAACTAATAGTAAAATTAAGAGCAAGTTTTAAACAACATGGCGGGAGCTATCCAAGCTGTATGTCAAAGTCAGTCCTAAATGTGTACATTTTTCACTGTATTTCCTTTAAAACAATCCATATTTCAACTCTTGCCTATCACACACACACTTTCATAAAACATCTCCCAATATGAAAATATCTACTTTCTTATATAAACAAGGGATATTACTGAACAGTTCAGAGATAGCAGATACATTCATTCATAAATAAGCAGGGTTCCACTTAATTACTGAGCTTATAACGAGCAAAGAAAACAACAAGGCCTGTTTGGAAGATCCCTGTCTAGTTTTAATTTCTGGTCTGCTTTTGAAGTAGTACAAATACAAATGCGAGCATTCTTCAAAGCATTCATATCACAGTACTTTAAAAGATCTTGTAATATCTAAATTCAGGGACACTGCTGACCAACCAACAAAAGCAATTGCAATAGTTTGGAAATCATAGCATCACAGAATCGTTTAGGTTGGGAAAGACCTTTAAGTTAATCAAGTCCAACCAGTACCTAGCACTGCAAAGTCCACCACTAAACCGTGTCCCTAAGCACCACATCTACACATCTTTCAAATACCTCCAGGGAAAGCAACTCAGACACTTCCTTGAGCAGCCTGTTCCAGTGACTGACGACCCTTTCTGTGAAGAAATTTTTCTTAATATCAAATTGCATCCTCTGGCACCACTTGAGGCCATTTCCTCTTGTCCTATTACTTGTTACTTGGGAGGAGAGACCAATGCCCACCTGGTTACAACTTCCTTTCAGGGAGTTGTAGACAGTGATAAGGTTGGTCCTCAGCCTCCTTTTCTCCAGGACAAACAACCTCAGTTCTCTCAGCATTTTCTCATAAGACAAACCTTCATCAAAGGGAGCCTTCTTAAAAATCTACAAAAGAATTGAGGAAATAGAAAGTTCCTTCAGAAAAAGACAATAATAATTTCTAATTACAAATAATAAATGTGCACAATTTTTAGTGGTCCAAGAGAATACACACTAGTCAAATTTATACACCTAGTCAAATTTACAAACATAACTCAATTGTAACTTGACTGCATAAGGCACCGAAGAGGCAGAACCACAGCACTCTCCGTGATGCTGTCAGTCCACCCACTCCAAGAGTTTCTTTATGCCGTACAGATACACACATTGCTGCTGTATTCAGAACAGGATAAAAGTGTTTCTGATGACAGAATTTTTCTTGAGAAGTTTACAGCAGCTCAAAGTGATCGCACAGTGGACAAATTCTGGTTGGGTGAGTCATCAGTGGGCAATACTGGGACAGAAGAACATATCACATAATTTCTAAACCTTTAGGCAGGGCAACAGACAGTTTTAAAGAGCAGTAAATGGAAATGGGATCTCTGCCTTGCCTTGTACCCTCCCATTCCTCAGCAGATTTATCAGTGTAGGACTTCAACAGAGCCGAGTGGCCATGAAGCAGCTCCTTTCTAACCCTCTTGCAGCTGTACACACAGCGTTTCTGCTCAGCCCCAGCAGCTTTACCTTGGAGAAGAAGCATCACTGTGAGGAGAGATGGAAATAGAAAGAATATCATCCATCAACTTAATCCATTGGCTGGATCTGTTCCAGCCCAGTCAGTGGAGATCAAAGATACCTGCCAGCTTGTCAAACATTTTAGAACTGTCCAGAACACTCTTCCTGAGGGATTGCAGTGTTTTGACCTAAAAAGTGTTGTCATCATATCCCGAGACAGATCCCAGCAGGAATGGTGTGTGCTTCTCCGCAGGACTAAACACTCCGTGTCAGGCCAAGCAAACCTGAGCACTGCACAATTATCCTATATTCCAGCCAGGTCCCAGTAACAAATCTACCAAAATTTACACATAAATAAAACAAGTCCTTTAATCTTAGCATTGCTTTGCAGCATATCAGGGAGTTGTTCGCATATATATGTACTCACAACTGTCAGACCTGGTCATCCTAAACTGCAGTGATTCATCAGATATTGCTACAGATTTTAGGCACTAAAAATCATGTTTCTGTTACACAGCAGAAAGAATTATCTATTTTTGCCAGAAAATTTATTCATCCATTTTTTGTCTGATCTAGAGAATTATCCTCCTCTAAACCAACACTGGCCCTGTGTTATATGTGCTTTAGCCATTACACAAAGACAAATTAGTGAGCCTGATCTTCTCCAATCACAAACTCCTGTAATGGAGGAAAAAAAAATATATACACATATATATATTCCCAAGCCAATATTCTGCATGTAAAATATTAAATGTGCTTCGTGTAGGTAGATTTTATTTGTATTATAATATTTTTCTGGACCTTTGGTGAGAGGCTAGGTTGTTTGGGGGAGGAAAGATTTTAAATGAGTGTGCAGAGCCTTGGTTCTTAACCAAGAGAGCATTCTACTTAGAGCAGCATTTGACTTTTTTTTACTTTGGCTGAAGCCCATTATGAATGCTGTCTGTAATTCCTACCCATGAAATCTTTGATTGCCACCTAGGGGTTTCTACCTCTGAGAGAACCAGAAACAGCTTTGATCACAACTGTCAATGCACTAACATTGTTTTTTCTCTGAAACCGTAACTCTGATCTTGCATTATAATTCATTTCTGGATTTAAGCCACATGCTGATTCAATAAGGACTGTCAGCAGCTAATAGGCTGGCTCACGGGAACCAAAGGAGAAAACAGCCTTGCCTTCTCTCACTCAGTAAGCATTGCCCTATTTAAAATCAGCAGCACCCCAAGATACCATTTTCAGCATGGACAGAAAACAGGTAGAAAAGTGGGGTTAGCAACACTTAGACATAAAGACAGGAATAATCACCACTAGAAAAGTGACTTTATAGAACTAGAGCATAGTAAAGCTTATAGAGATGTGAAAACGATTATAGGTAAGGGAGATATTTGCCCTTCCTTCAGAAATCCTAAATTATACAGCAACTTTGCTTCTGATTTCTAAATAAGTAAGTGTGATTTTTTCCCCATCAGAGACCGCTCACCCACAGCTAATATTATGCATTTTGCTTATTACAACAGTGACTAGAAAAATAAACCCGGTTCCAGTGCAGTAGGCAATGTGTAAGACAATGTTGGCTCAAAAAAAAAAAAAGTCAGAAGAGAAATAGATGAAGCAGGCAATTGAGAAAAATATCTCAGTAATGCAAAGGATACACACATAGCAGCTGGGTTTTTTTTTGCTTCCCCTCTTTTGGTCATTTGTATGTTTTCAGTGAGGCTACTTTAGAAAGATATAAAGCACTTTGAAATACAGTGGAAAAAGGGGAGTTGATAGTTAAGATGTGATGAGGAAAGAAGTTTGCAAGCAGTGAATAAAAGCAGCTGGTAGAAAATAAAGTAAAATTTGCAGAAAGCTTTCTGAAGGTATTTATTTCAGTATTTTGTTCTCTGCCTCAATGATAGGTCCATCCAATTGATGAAAAAGATTCAGCAGGGTTTTCTTTCACTTTCTCCTCCAGAAAACTGGATATGGGCGAAGTGAAAAGCAGTCTCTGCAAAGCTGGAAACATGGCATCAATCCTGCAAAGAGTATTGGTCACAGAATATGCTGCATGCACACAGTGCTGGGGTAGCTGGAGTGAATCAGGCTGATGAGGCACAGTGCTGTCAGGGAGTACACAGAAGAGGCTTGTGCACTTGTGTTGGCCAGTCTTTGCTCCTCAGCATGAACCTAGGAACACATAACTCACCATGTGGAGAAGACAGTTTTGTTGTAACTTGTATCTATTTGAATCAATAATTTCCTATAAATACTGACAAAACATACACCTCTGATGCAGTATTATAAAATTAGACACAACTTGCAAATGCTGGATTCTGCATTTGGAACAGAGCCACGTTGAGCACAAGTATAAATTGAAAGAGGAGTGGCTGGAAAGCAGCCCCACAGGAAGGGACCTGGGGATGCTGGTCAACAGCAGCTCCATATGGGCCAGCAGCGTGTCCTGGCAGCCAAGAGCGCAAAACCCATCCTGCAGTGAATCAAACATGGAGGAACCAGCCAGATAAGAGGGGTGATTATCACACTGTATTCAGCCTTGGTGCAGCCTCAGCTTGAATACTCCGTGAAGTTCTGAGCCCCATGATTTAAGAAGGATGTTCAGGTCCCTGAATGCATCCGGAGGAGGGCAACAGAGCTGGTGAAATTGCTGGAAGGAATGTCCTGCAAGGAGCAGCTGAGGACTTTGTCTAGTTTGGAGAGAAGGAGGCTGAGGGGTGACCTCATTGTTCTCTACAGTCTCCTGAGGAGAGGACGGGGAGAGGGAGTTGCTGAGCTTGTGTCCCTGGGATCCAGTGGCAGGATGTGGGGGAATGGTTCAAATCTGCAGCAGAAGAGGTTCCGACTTGACATGAGGAAGCTTTTCTTTACCAAGAAGGGGTCAAACACTGGAACAGGCTTCCTAGGGAGGTGGCTGATGCTCCAAGCCTGTCAGTGCTTAGAAGGCACTTGGACAATGCCCTTACCAACCTTTTGCTTTAACCTTTTGTCAGCCAAGAAGTGGTCATGCAGCTGGACTAGATGATGGTTATAGGTCTCTTCCAGCTGAAATATTCTATCCTAACTCGAGACTGTATAGCCCCAAAGCTTTCTAGTTAGACTTTAAATGACAATACATTTCATCTCTGTTGAAAATAAGAGCAGACAATGTTGTGAGTTGGTTTGCTGAGTACTGTATTATTATTTTGCTCTTTTTCTCTGCATTGAAACTGAGCACAGCTGGATAAAATTCAGAGGAAACTTAAGGTTACATTTGAGTAATGTTGGCTCCAAGTTGTTTCTGGTGACTCCACTTGCTTTCTTAATTTATCTCTGCATAATGAGAAGGTGATATTTTTGATCAAGGAACTGCTGATAGCTACTAAACTGTTTCCTTGTGGATTTCTTTTATGAATACTGCTACTTTCTGTTCAGTGGGGAAAAAATTCATAATTATTACATGGTGCCTACATGACTCTCATTATGCTGGATATCAAAATGAGAGTAATAAAATTATCTAGTGTCTTGCTCAAAGATCTGAAGGCATCTTTGCAACATCAGTCAATCTCTTTGATGGTTGGTTGTAGCATTTTCATAGGTAGAAAAATGAATGTTAGGAATTTGTGTTATGCTGGCCTATTCTAACACTCTTGACCCACAAGCTCTAGAATACACAACATCTGTTTTCCTATCTCCTGTTTGGATTGCTGGAAAAAGTCTTGCTCCCATTTTTATTTCATTGATGTTCTAGTTTTAGTAAATAGTTTCTTAAAATACTGTCCTTGAAAGAAAAAAAATAATAATTTAAAAGCAACAGCCTTTTATAATCTCTATGTATGTACTTCTGCAATATCTGTCTGTATCTGTCTTCACTCTATCACCTGACTTTCAGTGCCAGCTTTCAGAACAGGGCTTCCGATGGTAGAAGACCCCCTATGGATTTGATCCTGGAATGCAGTTAAATCCTATATATACAGTTGCAAATTAAATGAATAGCAATCTGAATATTACATTAGGAAAAACTAAAATTTCTGAAGTAATAGCTATGGTGATAACAATGATCATTCTTTGGTTTCATACCCACATGTTTCTTGAATATCTCCAAGGATGATAAATACACTAAATATGATATTCCCACATGGTTGCATCTCTATTTTTCTCTAGAGATGTCAAACATTCCCCTTCCTCAGTGTCATCACCAGCACTGGCAAGCTGCAAAACATGTGATTTTAAAAAAATGCACAAAACAAAACCACCACCACCACCAAAACCAACCCCAAGATTCATCAATAATTTTGGTGGTTAGTATTATTTTAAAAAAGGAAATCTGAAATGTTTGGGGAATAAAACTGCCCCACGAGTTATATGTGAAATATCTTTTTTTCTCCAGATGATAGTAAGAAAATAACATTTACCCTGAAACATTAACTTTTAAGCTTTATTTGGCTGTAAAGCTATTGCTACAGCAGGATAGAAATATATTCACAGTCTGCTTTTAATGTTCGGTACTGTTAGAATTGCAAATAAAGTCACTTTCTAGCAAAACAGCCAGAATGAACTTGTTAAAAGCTTTCTGAGCTTGTTTATCCTGAGATTATTAACAACATCACTGATTTTTAGGCTGGTGAACTAAGCAATCCTCATATAATTTTGTCTCTATAATCGCTTGTGGTGCACCTCTACAACATATCTTTGATGTACTCTTTCATCCAAAAAAGATAAAGATTGGTCAGCGATAGGTTCTAATCCACTTTGTCAAAAAACCTTATTTCAGTATTTTCAGAACCGCATTGGGAAAGGTAAGTGTGAACTATTTTATGTTTTGTTTATGATATTTTTATAAAAAAAGTATATTAGATATTTTACTTTTCAAGTTGTTTTAGGGGATAAAAAAACAATTTCAGAAAACATAACAGCATTTATCTTTTCCTAAAAAGCTACACTAATTTTGGCAAAGCACTGTATTTTGATAGTTCAGTAAAATATATGGTGGAGTTGCTGGATTTTTTGCTTTCATCAAGCAAAAGAATGACAGAATATTCATGAGATAATGTTTCTGACAATGATGGTAGGCAGCTAGAGCTGGAATGAGTTGGAAGACAAAATCTGGCACAAGCTTTTGGCAATGCTGCTCATTTCCAAACTAAACCATTACTAGGAACTTCTGTTTAACGTTCATTGCTTTCTAGAATAAAGAGGACATTTGCTTCACAGAGTAACACCATATAGGTTTCTTAAAATCTCTTTCTCCCTAAAATGGAACATTTGCATTACAATCACATTTTCCACCAAATGTCATCTGAAACCCTATTCCCTAATAATTCTTTTAAATACTGGCTTACTTTTCATCCTCTTATTAGAATGAAGCATCCATGCCCACTCCTACTACCCACTGGCAGAGATAAAAACAGGGGAAAATGGCACAGTCTTCCTGATGACATTAAACCCATTTCAGTTGTTTTTATTGTCCGTTCACTGTCTCCCAACAACTTTGATATCTGTTGTCTAAATTCACTTCCCATCTTCAGACAGATGCTCCTGCAGACACAGTGTCCCTCTCACTGCGTTGAGACCTGAACTAGCTTAGAAGTTGCACATTTGAGGTGATGAGAAGCAGTGTGAGTGTCCCAGTAATTTGTTATTTTGCTTTCAGAAAGGTAAACAAATAAATCAGCTCCAATTTTTACTCTTCCCAGTTGGTTCTGAAGTGTATAATAAATGTGCATTTTGCCTGAGGAAAACCCATGCAGGTGAAAAGGATCAGAATAGAATAGGCAAAAAGGACAGCCTGACTGAAAGCCCCTGTGATAAGGACAGAAAATTCTGTTATCAAGCTATTTATGATATTAGCAGGATTCAGATAGCCATGAACAAGAGAAATGCAATACGTAAGAATGCTATGCAGTGCATAGGTCAGTAAACTTTCCTCCCATGACTACTACTGTTTGCTGACATCAAAACGTCAACAGAAATTTATCAATGATGAATTGAATCTTTTATTTAAAATATGACACTGTCACAGTTTTTTGACATTTTAAAAATTAAGTAAAGAAGTTTCTTCATAAATAATTCAAAACTGTTACTTTTCTGACAGTATCAGAACATACAAACTACCTACTTACTATAAGGGCAAGACAATAATTAAATTATATACTACCATGATATATAAATACTCTGAGCTCACTATAAACGAGGTTGCTTTGATCTGGAAAATCCAGGTACAGTTTGAGAAACCCAACGTTATACATGCAAGCATGAATATTTTGCCAGAGTTTCAAAATTTAAACCTGATACTGCTTCTAAACTATTACATAAAACAGGTTAATGAGTCTCATTTTAGTGTGTTGCAATGAAGTAACATCTTCTTCTAAGGATGATAAATGAAAAGATGAAAGACCATGATCCAAAATTTCTGTGAAGTCCTAATAAAAAAATACAATTACATAGAAATAAAAAAAAAAATAAAATGTGATACTGAAAATTGAAGCCCAATTAGCTAACAAATCAGAAAGAGCTTGAAACAAATTAATAAATGATGTTTTCCATCCTGAAATAAGCTTTCCCCAGTTTTTAAGGTGAGAAACCTCCCTTGAATATGAGGCCTTCCAAAATGCACCTGGATGTCCTACCATCACTGAAACAAGGTATGGTCACAAATTTCTTTTTAAAAAGTAATTCTGCATTTAAATCAAATCTATCTAACCCCGGTTCTGTCATCTTCAGCTCCAGATGAATTGCTGTGCACACACATCAGGGGCCAGTCCTGTCCTGCTCTTTCTCACTGAAACATAACAACAGCAGGAAAAGAGTGTTTTGAGTAGTAGCCACTGATCTCAACTTTAGCACTTTTTGAATGGGGAAATATCCCAACTATTCAGTGAAGACAATGATAAGATAGTATATTGAAACAATATGGAAAGCATGCATGATAGAAAAAAAGAGTGAAGGAATAATAACCTGAGAACATGAAACCTTCCCATATATATACAATCTCCAGGATTCCAAGTGAATTTTGAATGGTTTTGAGTGTTTTAAAAGCATGATGGGTAGTGTAAGTGCCAGTGATGCATTCTAACATTGCATGACAGGTTACAGGAACATTGCAATACATCTGGACCCTTAAGAAGGGCCCTAACAGGTATGTTTTCAAATGTACTGTATGTCCCAGAGTAGCTGCAAAGCAAATGCAACCTTATACAAGAAGATTCAGAAGGAGGAGAAGCATTTTCTGCTGGCAGATGGAACTGAGTGATTTATGAATGTGTACAGTGTGCAGAAGGATGAGGTAATGTCATTAGAGGTGCACTGAGTTACTGAGGCAGCCTGAAAGCTAAGGATTGTGACTTTCAGAGGTGATCAACTGGCTTGCTATTACTGGGAAGAGATAGACAGCTTTCATGGCAGTGCTTAGGTTCATCAAGCCAAACACCTCTGAATAGTTCTGCCTCTTCGTATGGGCAGAGACAAAGTGCAAAGCAGCCTAGCTCACTGCCTGCACAGGCTTGGCTCTATCAGGAAAAGTATCCTCCTAAGCACTAAAGATCCTTATACCTTTGAGAAATGTGTATACCATTAAAAAAATTACTCATGACTTACTATGTGGTTGGGACAGGAGGGGAAAAAAAAAAACAAAATAACAAAAGACCCGTAGTAAGTGTTTCAAGATTCAAAATCTCACAAGAAGCATTTTCTAGGATAAAGGGTGCAAATCAGGTAGAAAGCCTAAAATCACAGTGACTTAGATAAAAGTGCTATTACTGAATTAAAGAAAAAAAGATTAAATACTGTAATTCTTTTTGGAGGAAAGAAAAAAAGAAAAAGCATTGCACCAAAGACATAGTCTGGATGCAGTTGAATGTGACACCTGAAATAAAAGAGAAGACACAGACTTTGTGTCCAACAGCTTAATGAGAATAAAGCATATACACCTTATTTTCCAGTTGTTACAAGTGGAAACAACAAATCTGATGAGTCACTGACCAATACATTTGCTATATAAAAGAATCTACTTCAACGTGTTACATAACAATAGAAATGGTACCAATGTTAATTCCAACATTTACATTCTGACTTTTCAAGAGATGCAAAAGATCCTTGTCAAAAAGATGGATAAGAAGCATAGCATAGTTTTATAGTACAGAAATATTCTCTCACAGTCAGAATATCTTGTACCCTGACAATGCACTTCTCAAGCATTTGTGATCATCAGAGATGGTAGCAAAAGACTAAGGAGACATAAAAGAAACCACAAACAGTGAAACAAACCCAAGAAGAATTATTTCTTAGTCTGTTAAATGCCAAGGCTAAATAACTACAGTATGATAATGATTTTATGGCACATTGAAATAATATTTCCATGTTATGTGCTGGGTTTAATTCTCTCAGAAATTACTACTCTGTTTTTCTTTTTCCTTTTCCTCATTTAATATCCCTTTCTCCTCCAACTTTTCTCTCAGGAATGACCTGCTACATCTTTAATACAACACTAAGACACTGTTCTTGTGTATTTAGCTTTGAAATATGAAGTTTCTCTTTAAATCCAAAGTAAAAATTTCCTTAGATGAAAGCTTGTCTATCTTCCTAACTTCACTGGTCATCTAATAAAGAAGTCTATCTGCAAATAAAAAATACATCCAAAATATCGGCAGTGGTTAAATGCACCTAATTTTTTCACCCTAGATATATTATTAACATTTTAAGTGAACTTTTTTCCAGCAGAGATTGTTTTTTCACAGAATCGCAGAACAGTTGAGGTTGAAAGTAACCTCTGAAGGTCATGAAGTCCTGCTCAATCAGGGCCAACTCAAGCCACTTGCCCATCTAGGACCATGTCTAGATGGTTTTAAATGTCTCCAAGGATGGAAATTCCACAACCTCTCTGGGCAATTTGTGCCAGTGCTCAGTCACTCTCAACAAAAATGTGCTTCCTGGTCTTCAGAGGGAAATTCCTGGGTTTTAGTTTGTTCATGTTGCCCCGCTCCTGTCACTGGGCACCACTGAAAAGAGGCTGGCACCATCTTCTTGACATCCACCTTTCAGGTATTTATAAGCACTGATGAGGTCCACTCTCAGTCTTCCTTTCTCCAAGTTAAACAGAGCCGGCTTTTCCTCATACGAGAGATGCTGCAGTTCCTTGAACAACTTTGTGGCCCTGCCCTGAGCAGGAAGTGCATCACAACATATTTAAAGACATTTCAATGTCAGCAATATGAGAGATCTCCAAATTTTCATTTCAAACCCACACCTTATTTAAAATTCATTATTATTGCATATTGCACAGGATAAAAAACAGTTGAAATAGTTGCAGCTGAAATTGATACAGTTTTTCAGAGCAAACGTATTTCAAAGGGCAGGAAAAGAACTGTAAATATTTTATTTATTTATTTTCCTTTGTGGATTACTATAATATTCTGGAATTTCTTCCCTCATTAAAATGAAAACAAGCTTTTAAATCCTCCTCAAAATCAATTCTTCCTTCTCCTCGTAGATTTAGTATCTACAATATGAAGTCACATAGAACATACAAAAAAGAATTATACCTGTGCAAGGCCTTTCATCTCTGCATAGTCTAGCTTTCCTAAATCTTTTTGTCAAGCCTCTTTTGTCCAATCCGTCAACCTTTTGTGTATATTTTTCCCCTTGGAAAACAGGGATTATATTTCCAACTTTACACTATTCTTGAGATTTGTATGATGAACATGGCCAAAATCTCATACACTGTAGAACACAATATAATTAGCTGGCAAATGAAAGTGAAGCACATTATAAGGAGCCTTGAATCAGTTTTTAAGCGCTATTTCACTGTCGTCATTATAAAGGTTTGTGTCTGTATTTCAGGCACATGCTCAGAGATCCACAGCTGAGCAAAACCAACTACTTGAACCACATCTATTAGAAAGTGAAGCTAACAAGAATCCTAAGAAAAATACAATGAAAATAGGGTATTTGCCCTATAAGCTCATCTTCTTATGAGGACTTTATGGCAGAAATATTATGTAATGACACAGAAAGATTGAAGAAATAGTTAATTATCCTTCTGATAATTTTATGACCTCAAAACATACTCTCATTTTTTAACTACCTTTTACTAACATGAGCATCTGTTTGTAATGGGAAGCAATATTTGGTTTTATTCTAGTCTTACAACAGATTAAAATATTGAACACAGTGTCAGCCTTACAGTCATCATTAGTTTTCAATGCTTTTCAATGGTTTTTAAGGTAAACAGTCAATGATTAACATCTAGAAATACTGGATAACATATCAAATATTATTTCAGTGACATTTGTTTAACTCAGCCTGTAATTTCCCTGTTTTGGTGTAGCATTGTATTTAATTTATTTCTATTATTCATTTCTGTGAATATATTCATATACCTGTTGGTATTCAGACTATCATAAACTACGTAGCCAAATCAAAGAATCAAGTAGCCCTTTCCAAGAAGCAATTCAACCCATAAAATATTGGAGTTTGTTATATGGCTGTCGGTGTTTGTGTGTTAGTAAGGAAGTTTGGACACAGCATCCCACTTTAGGAAGCATAATTAGTTTAGTGTCAATCTTAAACAGGATAACACTGTCAAATTTTAATTATAGCCATTGGGACCATATATACCCGGTCCTAAAAAACAAATTTCCATATTTCAAGGCAACAATTAAAAAGAAAAAAAAAATGTTTCCAGAAAATCAATTGCAGAGATTTCAGTAAATAATTTTGTGTCTGTTCACAGCTGTTCTGGAGAAAAAAGTTTCCTAAATAACTACAACAAAAAAGCAAAACCCATGCAAGTCAGACAAAATTATCTTTTATTCAAGTGGTTATCTTTTCTATAATCAAATAAATTCTCATTCAAGGAAAACCAAATCAGATTAGGTTCTTCTCACTGTTGAAATACCTTATTTGCTTAATAATTTGTAATGTTTTTCAAAATGCATTGGGTTTTTTCCCTATATATTATTCAAGAGTTTCTGAGGGTAAAACCAATGCATGCTCATAATCTCATTGCTAGTTTCTTCCCCACTTTCACTGTTCATTTGGAAAGATATTGCCTGATGAAAAGTAACAGTTCTAGAAAAAAGAATTAAATACAGGAAACAAATTCTGTGAGACTCTCTACATACTCTTCTCTTTCCCCACCAAGTTATTACTTAAATAAATGATCTAGTTTCATATTATAAACCAATTTATAAGTGACAGAGATAAGATTTAAGGATTTTAGGTCAAGTAATTGTTCATTGTTCCACTGAATGGCAACAACTATACTTAAAATAAATACATAAGGAAATATATTATGGAACAGTATTTTCTTTCCATCTTCATAAGCAAGACTTAGAAGCCTTTTTTAATACATTGTTGATTACATAGCAAAACAAATTTGTCTCACTTTGATGGAGTTATGTATGCCCTAAAGAGATCAGAATTCTCAAAAAAAAGAAGTCAGGTTTGAGATACACAGACTTACAAGGTGAAAAATGTGAGAAATGAGTCATAGATATCAAGAAACATCACTAGCACCTCACAGCTCAAATGGACACATTCTAATAAACTGTGGAGTGATATGAGGGAAAATTAAAAAAAAAAGATACGAAACACAAAAGAAAACAAAAAATCAAGAAGACAGACATTCTTGCAACTTGCAGAAAAACAAGAGGATGCAAAATTTTAATTAAACACAATGGGAATTGCATGGCAATAATTCAATGGTCAGGTTGTCTTACTCTTGTGACAGTTGTTTGTGGGGGACAGAGGGAGGGAGGGTGTTGTCACCAACCCTCACCTTTCCTCATTCCTCCAGAGGCAGGGACAAAAAAGGGGCTCATAAACCAAGCTCATATCAAAAAACCAGATACCTGTCTTTGAGCAAATCATGTCAATATCCTAAGTATTCAGCAAGAAAGAAGCAGGCAGCTTTGGTGACTGACTTACCCTGCTCTAAACCAGACATATAAAATTGGTTGAATGTATGTCTAGTTCCTAAATTGAAATTATCTAAAATATCTTGGTTTTCCCCATGGCCAGTAAAGAGTTGCTAGCACCACTAGTTCAGATGTTAATAGCTAATTTGGTGCTGTACAAGGGAAATGACTATGCTGCCAGGAACACTCAGCACCTGTGGGAGATGCCTTTCTGTAGCTCTTCCAACTTTGATTTACAACAGAGACATGTTCCTATATCCCTTGTAGAAGGTCTGTTGCCAGCAGGAGTAAAATCAACAAATTTTGCCGAACCAATACAGCCAGATGGTTGCTTGACAACATGCCAGTTCCATCCTGACAGCATCCAAAACTATACGTGCTTCTTAAAAAAAAAAATCTATTCAAAATCATCTGGGAAATCTGTACCTCTTGTTTCATGGGACAGAATTTTAGTTCCTGGAATTCTAGAATTTCTAGATCCTAAAAGGTCTTTCATAATCTCTTCATCAGTCTCTTTTTAATTATTTGAAAAATACTAACATAACTCTTAAATCTCTATTTTAAAATAACATCTTATACAGTTGTCAACTACTACAGCTTCTGAGCATTAATAGCAAACTTAATATCATAATTTCTGAAATCTGACAGCTTTCTCACATCTCTCCTTTCTGCAGCCCAAAAGCTATTCTTGCTGGGTTAGGTTTGTGTCAGAAATCATGAGAGCTGCATCACTAATCTGCCACTGAGTCCTTCCCTCTTACTTAATGCATTGGGAAAATTAACACATCTCAGAAATTCACTTTGTTTTGGGGGGGGCGAGGAAGGGTAGGTGAGAGAGGAGTGAGGAGTGAGCCAATCTGTATTCTGCTACTCTCTCTCCCTTTATGCTTCAGTGGCTGTATTTTTATCTACATCAAAGGGCTTTGCTTTGCTTTCTCACCTGGGTTCCCTCCTCTTTTCTGCTAAGGTGGGAGTGAAGAATTCAGCATGCTGAGAAGTGAACTCTAAAGGGAACAACATCTGTTCTTTTAAGTATTGGTAAACAGATTCCTATTAGAAATATTTGTACATTTTTCTGCTACTTCTTCAGAACTCTGAGCAAAAAATTAACTCGTCGTTATCACAAGCAGAACACATACATAGCCAAGCAAGCAGATATAGCATAAAAAACAGGTGTAGCTGTCTTTCACAAATGCAAAGATTAATTAGGTGATCAGATGGGAATTTCACTTGAATGATGGAAAGAGCTTTTCAAATAGAAAGATTGTTTACAGTGATTATCTGATAGCAGTCAGTGCCTGGATTCATCGCCTCTGTGTACAAAGACTTCTATAGCTGCTTCCCCACAACCATTAATACTTTATCCCCAAGATTCCATATATTTATCCTGCTTATGAATAGGAATGAACTTTCAATTTTTTTTCTTTTTTCAGAGTTGCATTTTTATTTTAAATGCAACACTTTCTAGTCATGTTAAAGATTAATTGAAGTCCAGATCTATAGAAGAATGGCTCATGAAATTCAGCTGTGCACACTAATATGTGTGCATATTCTGATACCTGTCAGAAGTCCTATCAAATGTATAAAATAACAAACCTTTTGGAGAGCGAAAAAGTGAAGGGCTATATGTTACTGCTTTGCTACAGCTTTTTACACAACTGTCAGATAACATTGTCGTATGCAGCCTTAGGAAATATAGCTGGGGGTCCCAGATTTGGTTTACTTTCAGTGATTTCTGCCTCAGTGCCTCCTACTTCCATGCAAGTCCAAAAGAAGATGATTCTTAGGTTCTTTTTCACCTCCAAAACTTGTAAGTCATGTGCATGATTTCCCCTTCTAAAGATGTCAGAAACAGCAGCAGGTCTGTGATATCTAGAGGGTTATGCAAAGGTTGTCATTTATAGCCCCTTTATTTTATATGATATTTATGCAATGTAGCATTTATGCAAGGTACCTAGCAAGTATCCAAGAGCTAGCCCTACAACTCCTGGGAGATACTGTACTCAAGACCCAATAAGAGGGGCAGCAGCAGCAGCTTTTCCTCCCTTTCTCGGGTTGCATAGAGACTTCAAGGAGGAGCCATATCTTCAGTGCCAACCTTTACAACATGCCGCAATGAAAAAGCACCTTGGAGGCAAACAGAGATCCAGAAATATATTGTTCCACTTTCTTTGCTAGCCAAGTTGTTGTTTCCTCCAGGGAAACAGTGTGGGTGACCTATGGTCTGGAAAAGTGCACTCTAAGATGAATGCAGAACTGTTTTGTGAACAGTTGTGGTTATCAATAGGAGGATGCACTGAAAGGGACTGTACAGGAACTACTCCTTGTCTAGTGCTGATGTGAGAATACTTTTTAATTTGAAAACCAGAAGGGAATGTTAGTCTGGAAATCAAAATATTCTCAACAAATTTCAGAAATCTAGTAAAATAAAAGGATGCAATCAGATAGGAACAGTTACATAGCAACACACAGAAAGTGTATAAATAAATTGCTGTGAAGACATATAAGTGGGAATACTATAAATGAGACATGAAAAAATTCTTCTGTACTCAGTGTGACAGAGGTCTAATAGGGGTACTATGTAAAGAAATTATAAAAAGTCTACAGAAGAATAGGAAAGGGAATTGGAGGCCTAGAAAACGTATCTTTTTAGAAAATACTGGGTTTATAAGCAAGAAAAAGGAGAAAAAGAGAAGAAACCCAGAGAAAATTATCATACACATCATATAAGCCTTCAAAATGTAAAAGATTAGAAAAAAAAAAAAGGTTATTCTTAATTCCTGTGGCTAGAACAAAAAGTACTCTTAAAAACACTAGAATAGATTATCAGATTAAGGAATCCCCATCCCTAGAAGTTTTTAAATAAAAGATAAAACCAGCATCAGTGAGCTACTCTTCAGAAACAGATGGCTGTTCTCATGCCACCCTGGCTCTCACTGTGTTGACTTTGGTAGCCCTGCTTCTGCTCAGAATTCAAGTGTGAAACCTGTGAATTAAACTTGGACCCAGAAAACATGCTACATGATTTACCTCCCTCCTAAGCAGTCCTTTCATGTTTGTAAGAATCCCAGTTTATCGTGCACACCATGTGTATCTTACCATTAAAAATTAATTTATATTGCCTCAGAAAATCTCCACATGTAATGCCAGCCACTGCTAAAGGTGTGAATGAGGGATACCACTGGGAGAAAGAGGGCTGGCTCAGGGTCATCTGGGACCTGTGCATGGGATATCATGTGCACTAGAGTAGATGCAGCAATTCACCATTGAATGATGTAGGCATCCTAACCCAGCTGCAACCTACATATTCCTCAGGGATGTTATTTTTACACTGGTAGCTTGCTTTTTAGTGAAGAATCATGACAAGATGTATTGGGTTTGCATGGCAAGGTTTTGGTAGCAGTGGGGCTACAGGGGTGACTTCCGTGAGAAGATACTAGAAGTGTCTCTATGTCTGACAAACCCAATGCCAGCTGGCTCCAAGATGGACCCACTCCTGGCCAAGGCCAAATCAATCAGGGACAGTGGCAGCACCGCTGTGATAAAAAAGCTAAGTTTAAAAAAAAGCCAAACCAAAACGGTAGGGGCTTCCACAGTGAGAAGAGTGAGTGAAGAAGGAGGGGGAGGAGGTGCTTTGGGTGCCAGCAGAGAGACTACCCTGCAGCCCATGGAGAAGACCAGGGCTGTGACCTGGTGGGAAGCCCACACTGGAGCAAGCTCTTGGCCTGTGGCCTTGTGGAGGCAGGATCCCATGCTGGAGCAGGTTTGCTGGCAGGACTTCTGACCCTGTGAGGGATACACACTGGAGCAGTCTGGTACTGAAGTTCTGCACCCCATGGAAGAAGCCCATGAGGAGCAGTTCATGAACTGTAGCACGTGGGAAGGACTCGCATTGGAGAAGTTGGTGAAGGACTGTCTCCCATGAGAGGGACCCCATGCTGGAGCAGGGGAAGAGTGTGAGGAGTTCTCCCCCTAAGAACAAAGGAGCAGCAAGGAGAATGTGTGAAAACTGACCACAATTCCCATTCCCCATCTATGCTGTGTCTCTGAGGGGAAGGAAGTAAAGAATTTGGGAGTAAAGTTGAGCTCGGGAAGAAGGGAGGTGTTGGAGGAGGTATTTTGGTTTTATTTGGTATTATTTCTCATTACTCTGTTTTGTTTGGTAAATTAGATTTTTTTTTTTTTTTAACTTGAGTCTCTTTTGCTCATGACCATAATTGGTGCATAATGTCTCCCTGTCCTTATCTCATGGTATTTTCTCTCCTTTGTCCAGCTGAGGAGGGGAGTGGTAGAACGGCTCTGTTCGGTACCTGGCCTCCAGCCAGGGTCAACCCACCACAACAAACTAACAGACCTGAATCGTACTCTGTCATTCTGGAAGCTCTGGTTATCAGTGGCCTCAGAGAGCACTGTAATAGAAGGCATCCATATGTTAGACATTTTAGATTCTTGTGTTATCCATACACCAGCATTACATGCTCCAGTGTCCCCCTGTAGAACTGGCTGATTTCTTACCCTCTGATATAAAGATGACATACCTTGACCTGAAAGAACATGGCTGAAAAACTAGCTTTTAACTGCTGCTGAGCTCCAAAAGTGCAGCTGTGATGAGCTTCAGCCACGTAATTATAAAGCACTCAGTAGCACTCCCCATGGAGTATATCCAGTTCTAGAGTAATGTACATGTTCAGTCAAGCAGCAAGCAGACCTGCTTCGGGAACAGCTCCAACAGGACAAAGAGCTCCAGCCCAGATTCCTACAAGCTTTAAGTAACTGTCCCAGTTCCTGCAAGGGAAGGGCAATTTCCAGAGCAGCATGACAGGCAGACCTGCGTTTAATTGAAAGTACAGTGACCTGAGTTACCATGCACCTGAGTACCTTACAAAATCTCCTCAATCGTTCCCTTAATAAATAATCCAGTTTCCCCCACACACATCACTGTTGTCAATACTGTCATCTAGACCCTCTTTATGGGTACGTGGTAATGTATGCACAAGCATCTAGGGCTTTCTGCATGCTCTGAAACTACAGAAAATGCCTGAAATTGCTTTTGCTTAATACAGAATCAGGTAAGAAGGCAATGATTGAGTTCACAAGGAGAAATTAAAGAGGGAGCCGATAATAAGAGCCAAATCCAGCTTTGAGACTGTGGACAATTGAAAAGAATAATCATCAACCAGCCAGCCCAAACAATTGATTTTGAACAATATCACAAAGGCAGCATGTTGACTGATATATAAACAGGGATGCCTGTTTTTATATGTTTTAACTGTACAGTTAAAGTATTAACTTTAACTTTCCCAATGAAGAAAGGAAGGAAGAGGCAAAGAACAAATTAAAAAAAAAGGGGGAGTGGGGGAGCAGGGCAGTATCTTAGAAATATCTTTGTCATCTGTTTATAGGTATTATCAAAATCTATAAAAAGTCACAAGCCAGCCAATGCCATTTATGATTCCTTCAATTAAAATGTGAATTTGAGCAATGTCTTCATTCTGTAAAACCTGTATTTATGAGAACAAGTACAGTTTTTATTGAACCAATGATCTGTATTATAAATATTTGGCGTAAAAAAGATGATTACCATATAACTTGGAGACAAATTTGAATTAAATATTGATCCATCCAGACTCTTAACAGCCTGAAAACAGCCCAATTGTCATGGATCTTGAAGGCTTTAACGGTTTAGATGAACACTATAACACACAGAAAGGTAGATTATACAGCAGTAAAAAAATAGAAAACAGGGTTCCAGGGTTATTTGTTGGGAGCTGTAAAAAATATAGTGACAGCTGTAAGAGGTTAATATCTAATATATAATGGCTGAGTCTGAACAGCAAACTATTCAGTACAGTGATTAGGACTTGGATGAACTAAGCCAATTTTTAACCCTTCTGATAGAGATGAAGCGCATCAAGTGAACAAAATTACACGCAGAGAAGGTGACAGTGTTAATTTTATTTTATTTTTTAATTGGTAGCACTGTCTGTGGTGGCTGGTTGGTAGGCAGTTTTGCTTTGTGTTTTCCTCAGGGCCTAGAGAATAAAAAAAATTTAGGCATGAGCCTTCTGTCTAGCCAATGCTGTGATAGAAAAATACACAACAGGAAACATATGTCTCTATTTTACCTTCCAAGGTGTATTCCAGATATCCAGTACATCCCTGTATCCTGCAAACCTTTATGTGTTAGAGGAACAGCCATGTGTCTTTATGGTCCACTCTTCCTCTGTCCGGAATAGTTAATTTTCCATACACTGTATAACAGAAGATTTGCATGTTCGTTGCTGTACAAAGCCAAAAGGGACATAATTTGACCTGCATTAAACAGCCAAGAGCAAGCAGAACTGATGTAACCAATTCAAATCACAGTGGAGTTGAGGTGACATAAAATGAGTCTGGATTGCTGAATTGTGTCTGGATATCACTGGTTGGTAAATCTTTTATTTTCTCAGTGCTGTGATGGTGAAGCAGGAAAATGAGTATTTCAGTAAACTGCATTCACAACCCACTTTTTCCTTCCCCACAGCACTTTCATCCATAAACACATGGTCTTGGAAAGAGCTTTTACTGCTTGTTTCTAACACTTTGAATTTGACTAAGGGCCCAATTCAGGGAGAACAAACTTCACTCACATTATCCTTCCATCTAAAGAATTGACCACTGCGAGCTACCAAATAAATCAAGTTTTCCAATGATACGATTACCCACCAGTCAGTTATTTCATTTAGACTTTATTTCCATAGGTTGCTTGTAAGAATATCAGATGAAATTAAGTGAAAGATAGTGTATGAAGTAAAAGGGTGATCTGCCCTGGCCAGAGGGACTGACAACATGTAACAAGAAATGTGCAAGCTGAACTCTATCAGTAGTTGAAAAATCTGTTCTTATTCCCTAGGTGCTTCTAGATCAACTATGAAATCATTTGCTTCTATAGATCTGCTTTCTGAAGCATTTAAATTATGCCCATAAGTACATAACTCTGAGAGATCCCTTTTTTCCAAATAGGAATATGGACATGTAAAGCTTTATATCTCTCATGTTCACCACAGTTTCTTGGATATTGAGGTTAATTTTTCTGCAGTGCATCTTGGCTTAAATTCTTGAAGAGCTCTAGGTCCTTGTTCAACAGAACCAGATTATCTTTAATCAGTTTGTTCCCTAATCTGGCCTCTGTGCACATGTTGATACAATTAAATTTTTACTATTAATACACTTAATAATTACATGTATTAAGCTTTCTGTCATAAAAAGATGAACCTAAACTTTTTGCTGTGTGTTCACGCTTTTCACAGTTAATATATCAGCTGCATTAAAGCAGAAACTGAAATGCTCAAAGCTTTTATATCTAATTTGATCACAGTCAGTTAACATGGTTTGGTTTTCTTTACACAGAAACTCTTCAGTGCCAAAGTTGTGTTGAACAATGTTTTGTCATTTCTGCACGATGTGAAATGAAGTCTCATAAATTCCCAAAAACCATAAATATGAGCAAGAGTAGTTGTGGTTAGTGATTAAAATTTTAAGGGAAGCCACTGAAAGCAGCAGCAGAAAGGATTACTGTATGCAGTTCTTTTTTAAATTAAGCAACTAGGTGTAAAACACAGAGAGCCAAGTTATTTCTCGTTGCTTCATTAGTCCAATCAAGTTCTGCTGAACTGCATGATTTTTGGTAAATGTGGTAGGCTGTGAATAAACTGTTCTTGAAACATTTCTTGAAATCTTTTAAATCTGTTTATTATTCAGAAGTCTATTAAAAAAACCCAATTAATAATAATCTATTAATACATTTTAGAACTCAGTGTAGTGATAATAATTTTAGGTACCTTGGGAGTGAACATAATTTATGCTTTTAAAACTGCTGGAAATTTTAAAAACGGGTTTAACTTAGTAGGGATTTTGGTTTTTATTTCTCAGAATGAAACTTCTTTTCCAGCAATGACACTCAAATAAGCATAACATGATTCATACCAACTGCTAAAATTGATTCTAGGAGGAATAAGTTGGATTTGAGTGATAAATATTTAATTTCAAAATTATTAACCTGCAACTGAAAACATTGTGCACTGCCTGTCTGGCAAATAAAAATAATATTTCTGTAGTAGGGACATATTATTTTTTTCTAAGGTTAAAATCCTGTCCAGAACTGATACCACTGAAGATGAGGGCATTATTAACTTGGATCATAATTTTATCCAATGCATCTGCATTCAGGAAGAAGTGTCCTGAAGATCTTCATCACTCTTCATTCTTAAATTATCAAATGGAAAGTGACATTTTTAATACAGGTTCCCTACCTGCTCAAAAATTGAGAAATCTGTGGGAATGTAAAACAGCCAAGGTAAGTCATCATTACTGCATTCGGGGAAAGAACAAATTGAGTAGCTTGCTTTGCTCCTGCAAAACCAATCCTATAGCCCAAGAAACCTGGTTTTCCAGTCATAAAAACTTAGAGATGGAAGTTTAACTTCTGTCATTGCTGTGATTTATATTGCTATGTAATTTCAAAACAAAAATCAAAGTGTTTACTGAGAGGTAGATGATCTTTTAGTGCTCAGAGCTGGAGAAGATCTACTAAGTTCTTAAAATAAGTAGAGAATACATTTATGTAGTGATAAGAAGGTTCATGAAAGGATCTGTGTTGTAGTTACAGATCCATGAGGAGGTTCATTCCATCTTCTAGGATAAATCTAAGCATACTTTTTCCCACTTTTTTGGTATGCATTTATGAAAGTATATTAGGTGTCACATGGTCTTTAATTTTAACAAGATTATTCTCCCATTTCTTAACTTGGTACTTTTACAAATTATTCATCAGTCTACTGTATATAAATAAAGAGAAGAAGAAATGGCAGTAGCAGGGACTATCCTTCAATGAATAATGTGTGAAAAGGAACAGAGCAGAGATCTCCTTTACTGCGATCTCCCAAGATACAAGACATAAAATTTACACCCATTAAGGAAGATCACCACACTATAAAGATAAAATTATCATTTCAACTGAAAAGAACAGTTTCTGAAACTTAAAACCAGGAGCTAATTAGTTTCTTCTGCAGTTCTAGTTTCATCCCTCTACCTGATCACTTCACAGACATACCACAGGGGATGGGACAGCTTCCTTTTCTTCTAGAAGAAATAGTGACTGCAGAAAAGTCTTGGAAACCTGTGTGCTTTTGTTCATCTGCTTATGTGTGTATCCACATGCACTATATACTTTTTTTTTGTGTGTATGTATAGGTGTTCCTACTGGTGAATTAGGCAAGACGCATCCTGGCCCGCATGATTCTGCACAGCACTTTCATGTATTCCCTAATGAAAACTCTGAGCCCTTGCTTTGCACCCATTTCACCTCTACAGGATCTTAACCTAAAGCACCAAGCCCCAAATGACTTGTTTATTATTATTTTCTAAGGAATAAATACTCCAAACTTTGGATATGCTGGTAAAAAAAAAAAAAATCTTGATTTCTCATTCCAGGCTCACAAAATGGTTTGGGATTAAGAGACTATTAGTACAGATCGGCACGGATTCGTATTGATATCTATTAGTACACAACAGGCATTGACTCGTATTGATATCTATTGATACTAATAGGTGTTGACACCTATTAACTATCAGCACCAATGAGTGCCAATACTGATAACGATTCACACCTATCTGCAGTCAATGACATTTGTCACTGAAGCCAGTGGCTCCATCTCAGACAGCAGATATTTTTGATCCATGTTGTCCTATCTCTGTTTAAATCAAAGGTTTTAACTCAGGTCTTGAAAAGTGATAGCATTCATCTATTATTAACTGACTTACAATTAACACACTTGCTTAAAAATATAATTATAAAAACAATTATAAAGAATCACAATTTCTATTAAACAAGGATCACAGTTAAATTCAAAGATATTTGAAGGCATAACGAGACATGAAGGGCATCACTGTTTACCATGGCTTAGCCACCTCTACAGAGTGGGTAATCAATAAAACAAATGATAGGAGTGAGCTATTGTACATGACTTGTTCATGTAGAGTTTATCCTTCAGGGGAGAAAGGAACTGCACTGACATACTTCAAAACAGTAACTGAATATACAAAAGAAACATAGTCAAGAATCGACTGTGGCAACTTTGTTGCTATTTCTCCTTCTCTACAAAAATACCAAAACCAAAACCAAAACAAGCTCTTAAAAACCCATATACAGTCCCAGGATAATTCCTTTTTCATGGTTGTTTGATCATCTCTTCCACATTTTTGTATTTTATTTTTTCTTACGAAGCAGTGCCTAGCACTATCAGCAGAGAAAAACAGTTTTCCCGGACAACCCGCTTTCCTTCAGCAGCGCATTGTGTGCTGATGGTTTCAGAGCATTATTGTTCTCTTTTCACTTCAGAGTGAAGGAAGTCATTTATTCCATTGTACGCGGCTCTCTCCCGCCCTCCTCACTTCCTCCTTTGCCCTTTATTTCATCGAGCCATGCTCTGTATATTTCTATTTAACAACTGTAACAAAACCCCAATTGTCTCCTCTAACAGGCCTGCCTGTTGTGAGAGCCAGACGCTGCAAACCAGCTCCCCATGAGGCACCTGCCACACAAAAATCAAGCGGGAGGAGGTCAACCTTTAAACCACAGAATGACTCCGAGTGAAGCCACCACTCACAGCTTTGCAGTGCTGCAGGAGCACAGTGGGTCTACTCTAAATTTGGCGGTAGAGTCTACTAGAAAGTCACACACTCTTGCTATGCATTCATTCTCCGCTTTTCCCTCCTAAAGAAAACAGCCTGTATTATTCCTCAAAACAACTGATGCCACCACCCTCTAGATGGTGGGCAGCAGGCAAGACACTAAGCAGCAGAGGCCTCTCACATGCAGTATATCCATATATATATTATATAAGACCCATATATATATATGTTTTTTTAACAAAGGCCAGCTGAAAGAAGCCTGTTTCCCCCCTGCATTATTAATTTGTACCCACTGACGGCGGTGTTCAGAAAAATCAACAATTAAAATAATAGAAAATCTCTGGGAATCATAGAATCACAGAATCACAGGGGTTGGAAGGGACCTCGAGAGACCATCGGGTCCAACCCCCCTGCCAAAGCAGGCTCCCTAGCACATATTGCACAGATAGGAGTCCAGACGGGTCTTGAATATCTCCAGGAAAGGCCGTAATATGATCTGAGGTCATGGTTTTATAATGATACCCATAATGCACAAGAATGTCTAAGCTGATTCCTCATTAAGAACAATTAAAATAAAAGTTAAAATGATACTATAATATTCAATTCCAGCTGATAATTTTCATGTGTATCCTGGATTATGTTTCAGCAAACATCACAAAGACAGAATTGCAGGCACATTCCCTAGCAATAGGAACAGGAGACTCGGTGGGGAAATAAACATGTCCAACATTGAATAAATATTTCTCATTCAAGGCAAATCAGAGATATATTGGGAAAAAAGTGAGAGTAATGGTTTTCTTTTGATTGCAAACTTTTAATGATTAAAGCAGAGGTGACTTGAAAGTAAAGCCATTTTGCAAATACCTTAAACAGTAATTCCTCATTCTCTTTGACAATTGTGTTTTCCTGTCTTCAAATTTCAGCAAAGTAATTGCAAGCACAGACATGTAGGAAGGTAAAATGTTAGTACTGAATACTTGGAAAAAATATTCCATTTATAATGTGCTGATACTCACTGCTGAAGTCCACAATTACACCAAGCAGCTAAAAATCCCCTAGTGACACTGTGAAAAGCCTCAAGAGAATTCATTCTCATGTTTTAATCCAGCAGCAACAAGGCATTAGAAATGCTGTGACCAAACACTTACTGCATTTTGGCACCAACGCTTTCTTTAACTTTTTTTTTTTTTAACAAAGTGAGTGAATTAGTCATTTACATTTATATATGTTCGTATTCAAATAATTGTCTCACAGTTTTAATTTTTGCCTGTGTTTGTTATAGTATGAAAAACCAGCACAGACACAAAACTCAACAGTTGCATCAGGGAACAAATAAACAGATTTCCCAAATAAAACCACAGGGGTCAACATTAGCTGAAATTAGCACATATAAACAAGCTATGTTTGCCTGCAGCCTGTATACAATTCTAATGCTATGCATGTGTTTGTGTTTAGCACTAAACATGTGCTGAAGTGTGCTTTGGATTGATGGCTGTTTAAATAAAAAGTCGACTTTGAGCTTAAATGTACTGACTATACCTGCCCTGTTTCACTCTGGAGATCATTATTTATATTCCTTATGAAAATATAGGTTGGAGCGAAGAGAAGAAGGGAAACAACAGGAAGGCAGAAGGAAGAAAGAGCCTTATGCAGTAAAGTGCTGAATGCCTCCTATGAACTTCTGTGTGTTCATGGAAGGACCTGATGGCACTTTGTATTGATGTGCAAGTGCTGACAGGCTGGAATTGAAACAGAAAAGGGAAATTGGAAACATTAATGGGTCTCAGATCTTGGTCTGAGCAGTGGAATCTAAACCCTTGGGCTGTACTTCCCAAAAGAACAGAAACTCTGGGAATCTAAACTCTTCTGAACTCTCAGTTTTAGAGCATTTTCTTGACACGAAGTTATAGAAATTAAAAAATGGCCAGAGATATAAAGGATACTGAAAGAATTGTGTGTATTTTGTGGAGGTACTTTTCCCAGAAAAACTGCAATACAACACTCTTTAAGATGGCATCTGGTATTTATCATCTATTTATAGCACTGATGTCTAAAGAAACCAACCTCAATTTTGTGTTTATACCTAACAGTAAAATTAACATCAGAATTAAGAAGAAACACTTAAATGGTGACAGACTATGCAAAACTATTGTCTAATTCTAGAATAAAAAAGTTTAGCAACAGTTAACACCCTAATTTTCTTTCAGTTCAGGGGTCTGTTTTTTGGGGAAGCGGAAGTTGTTTATTTGATTCTCACCAGGAAGCTGAGGACATAAGTTACTCCTAAAAATAATCAGAGACTTCATTAATCTTATCATCTTTCAAAAAATATCCAATCACCTTCATTCAGGTACACAATGGGAACTCAAATATCACATGACACCAGTTTAACACTCACATGAAATTCTCCACAGGTGACAGAAGAGCTGAAGGGCTGAGCACATTTTTTCCTGGGATCAGTGAGCAGGCTAACACAGCAGTGGGCACTCCTGAAATTACACTGGTTTGGGTGAATTAAAAAAAAAAAAAAAAAAGAGAGAGAGAAGCAGGGAACTGTCTCTGTTAATTACAGTGTAAAAAACTTGTAGTCCAGGTGATTAACCACATGCTTAGTCTACCCCCAGGCCTGAGCTCTTCCGTGGAGAAATGTCCCGATTTGCTGTATGCCATCAGGTGTTTGCATTCACCCGCAGGCTCCTGTGAGCGTAGCTCCCCATCACTTCTGGAGACCAGTTGAGCCCTCTTCCCTTGCCAAACAGGCCAGACTGTAGAAAGAGATTCTGTAACTAATTTCCCTTTTCCCACCACAAGGCAGATGGGTTCCAGACCAAATTAAAGTGTCACCTGGTTTCTAGCCTGTACATTCACCCTCATACAGTCAAGGGTAGCTCAGCATTTCCCAAACTCCATTGGCCAGTGACAAAGACAGGTGAAGATTCAAAGGAGTCTGGGTTGAGTCTCTAGTAAAAACATCTTGTGCCAATGAACTTCTCACTTTAGCCCCCTGACTAAGCCAGGATTTGTTTTCTGTTTTGTTTTTTAAGATTCAGAAAATGAATGTAACGTTTGCCTCCGGTTTTATTTCTCAGTCTAATGTACTGTTAAGGAGAGATGCTTCAATTTTCTTTCCACTGCTAATGAAGTGAATGGTTTGCTTCTTCAGTCAGAGCTCTTATAATTGAATTGAAAGGAATTGGAAAATACAAAAAAGAGCTCTTAGAAAAAGACAAATGTCCTGGTATGTCCCCAGTCTCATCATTTTATAAAAAAACTAGCCACATTCCAAGCCTAGAGGCTGAATTACACAATAGAATGTAGCTGGTTTTACTCAATATCAATAAAGTTACTTACAGTGTTAATTGTTAGTGAATGTGATAACATCTTTGTCAGGAAAAGTGTTTTGCACATGTCATGCTTCATCCCTACTAGAGTCTAAGGTGACTCTAACCATGGAAAATGAAATGTTTTGAGGTTATGACATTGATGTGATAAAATCTGTCTGTAAACCAAACTGCTTTGATATAGGTAATCATCATGTTGTAAAAAGAATTTTGGTAGGGGCCAAGCAAGGGCTGAAGAACAGTTAACCTCAATGACCGTAGTCCAAACAAGTAATTGATCAAATCTGATAAAAGTCAGCCTTTCCCCAGTTGCAGGTAGAAAGATGGAAAAAGCAAAATATGTCCAAACCAAAGCAAAAGTTCAAAGGAGAGTCAGAAAATGAAAAATGGTCAAGGCTTAGAGAATTTCACAAGAAGTTTTATAAAGAAAAAAGATTGGAGTTTTGCTTGTTTTGCTAGCTGAACCACCAGCTGTATACTCAGGAAAGGAAATCTGAAACAGAGATCATAAATTTATATACTTATCTCACTAATTTTACTAAAGTGTTACCAATAATAAATTCACAGGTTATAAAAGAAATAGAATATTACTCTTAATCCTTTTTAACATTTTTAACTCTTAAATGAATAATTAATATCAGTCCAGTTTTAATGCAAAAAAAAATTTTCTGCTCAGTGTTGACTTTCATGACAAAGCTTTATTGCATTGTTCTAAAAGTTAGATTTCCTCCATAACACCAGACTTAAGATGCAGTCTACTATAATTATTTTGAGTCCTCTGATAGTTTAAGTTATCTCTATTTCTTTAAGTAAAGTGAGATTATGGGGACAATAACCACCTCAGAAAAGAGTGGTTTATATGCAGTGGAAAAGAAAGGAAGAATTAGATGATTATTTAAATTGCATTATTAAAGGGATGAACACCTTCTCATAACTTATATAAATCTTACCTAAACCTAACCTCTTTTAGTTTAAGCTCATTACCTCTTGTCTTATCCCTACACTCACTGATAAGAAGTCCCTCTCCAGTTTTCCCGTAGGCCCTTTTAGGTACTGTCAGGCTGCAATAAGGTCTCCCTGGAGCCTTCTCTTCTCCAGGCTGAACAAGCCCAATTCTCTCAGTCTATCTTCATAAGAGAGGTGCTCCAGTGACCTGATCATCTTTGTGGCCCTCCTCTGCACTCATTGCAACAGGTCCATGGTCTTTTTATTTCAGGGATCCTACAGCTGGATGCAGTGTTCCAGGTGATGTGTCAGGAGAATGGAGTAGAGGGGCAGAATCACTTCCCCCGAGGTCATGCTTGTTTTGATGCAGCCCAGGATCCAGTT
This sequence comes from Porphyrio hochstetteri, assembly GCA_020800305.1. Lineage (NCBI taxonomy): Eukaryota > Metazoa > Chordata > Aves > Gruiformes > Rallidae > Porphyrio > Porphyrio hochstetteri. The sequence goes on along the minus strand of CM036906.1, from coordinate 45,566,036 downwards.
GGCTTTCTGGGCTGCAAGCACACATTTCTGACTCATGTTGAGCTTTACATCAATCAATATTCCAAGTCCTTCTCCTCAGGGCTTCTTTCCATACATTTACTGCCCAGCCTATTGATATGATTGGGATTGCCCCAGCCCACATGTAGGACCTTGCACTTGGCCCTGGGGAACTTCATGCAGTTCACATGGGCCCACCTTTCAAGCCAGTCAAGGTCCCTTTGGATGGTATCCCTTCCCTCTAGTTTGTCAACATCACCACACAGCTTGGTGTCATCACTAAATTTGCTGAGGGTGCCCTCAATCCCACTGTCCATGTCTCCAACAAAGATATTAAACAATGCTGGTCCCAGCTCCGACTCTTGAGGAAGACCACTTGTCAGAGGTCTTGATTTGGACACTGAACCATTGATCATGACTCTGATGTTAAACAGTGCCACAATATAAAATTACTGATCTACATTGGGTGAGCATAAACAGCTTCCACCAGCAACTCTCAGAGTGCAGGTACCCTTTTACTTCTGTGTCTCTGCACAGTCCTTCTCTCCTTTAGAGACAAAGTAGTTAGGACAGAAATACAGCTATTCTTTTACTTGCATAACTACTACTCTTTTTGCAAGAACATGTGAAACAAACCAGACAACAACTTGTGCCTTTTCCATGGATTTGCTGAACAGTACATATGTGGCACATTCTCTATGAAAGTGGCATACAAAAAGTTTGCTATTACCTCAGACACAGACATGATATGTTTCCTATTACTACTTAGAAAATAATTATATGTGCTAAATCCCTATGTTTGCATGCTCTCCTTTTGGCTTCCTTTCAGACATATGGAAAAGATTCACAGTTCAAAACTACCCGTTATCTCATACTGTACCAACAGCAAAACTTCCGTCAGGAAAACAACTGCAATCATTCTGATGAAATTACAGAATAAAACACTCTTTTTCTGGAGTAAAAAAAAAAAAAATCAAAGTCACAAAATAGCCATCAAGTCAAAGGTCTTGCCTATTTTTGCTCATTCCTTATTCCTCAGGAAATAAAATTACATTATAATAATGTACTTCATTTGTGAATTCTATAATTTCTGCTCATGTATTTTGCAGTTTAGAAATTAATTTGGATCATCTTTTAGCTTTTCATAAAAGTACTGAATAAACAGAGCACAGGACAAGTTCCAAGCAAAGTCAAGACATTATACTAAGTCAGCTCCATATTCGTTGCATCAACCAGATAGCTGGCAGGGATGCTTACACTATTATCATGTCAAAAAATCAAAACAGGGGGAAAAAATCTCATTTTCATATCTTTACCTGTGCATCTTTCCTCAAATTCATAAGCCTCTTATTGAAATAAATATTTAAAAGAAATGAAAGTTCTAGACTAAAAAGACTGTCTGGCAATAAACACAACTTTTTTTTTTTTTAGAAATCTTGCAACTCATGCTTAGTTGCTGTACTTGGCAGTTGTGAAGAAAGAAGGTCTCTGTTCCAAAGTGCTGAAGGTCTAAAGCTCATTGAATATAGTGCAAAAGTTTGTCACTGAACTGGCAGACAATGGAAAGATCTCCTACCATACAAACTAGGCTGTAAAACATAGAAAAAGAAGTTAGAAGATGTGTAGCAGAATTTTAAAAAACAGCCTGCATCTTATTACATGCAATTATTGTCCTCTCGTCATGAAAATAAGACGATGAGCTGCAAAGTAATGTTACAGATAGAGCCAATGACCAGAATGAGTTAAAATGATACAGCACTTGACAGTAGGAAAAAAAAAGAGGTGGCTTTTTTTTTTTAATAAGCCTAAGTAAAAACAACAACAACAACGAGGATGGTCTGTCAGGATATAGAGCCTTGAAATAAACCTTTACTAAGCAGTTCCGAGCAACAAAAGATACCATAAGAGCATTGTGTGAATGCCAAGGTGCCAAAAGGCATGCATTGCTCCTGAAGATGACAGTAAAACTGCCAGGGAAACAATATCGACTCTTATGCCAAAAAAGCATATTAAATATTGTTACAAAACTAATCAACTGCACAACTCGAAGCAATGATAGGAGACAGAGCAGGATGGCTAGGCCAGCCGAACAGGCTGTGCAATGCAGCAAAACACAGCAGGACAGCTGCTGAAAGTCAGGAACCAACAACAGTGTTCAGCAATATGAGCTAGGGAGCCTGCTTTGGCAGGGGGGTTGGACCCGATGATCTCTCGAGGTCCCTTCCAACCCCTACAATTTTGTGATTCTGTGATTCTGTGATTCTCACACGGTCCATGGGACAGCTTATTTCCAGCCAGATGAAAGGGAGAGACAAGTAAACCCACCAGCCATCAGTCTCCCACTTGTTCAGAAGGAGCAAGTGATGACATAGGGCAAAACTTCAGGGCATCAATAAATGGCAGATACCACAGGAGTATTTTTATACTACATATTTAGTATTAATTTCTTATAGCTTATTGTTACACTACACAGACCAGAATGCTATTTTGGGTGATGTTTAGGGAATAAAATCACAAGCTTTTGGTAATCTGGCTCTCATCTTCTATGTGACAGCCTACCACTCCAGACAAAAGATGCCTTGGTCTGGAAATCATTTGCTCTCTATGTCCATAAGAGTCTGATTTTCCCTTTCCATGAGTTTTTATGCAGGCACAGATAGCAGAGGTGGAAGACTGAAGACTGTGGGGCCCAGACAGAGTGTATTCCATTTTGAGCAGAGATAATTAGTATGCTTAATTTTCTATTAATGTGCTCCCATTGTTATCACAGGTGTTTGTAGATGCTTACACAGCCAGTGTGGTTTCTGACTACGTAGACATAATGTTGCATTCACAGAATTCATAACATCTAAAATTCATTACCTTTATTAATAGCAATTCATAATCCTTTGTTACAGGATACTTGTTCAAGAGGTCCTATACCTATTATAAGAGTTGAATGGAAAACCAATAACTTCAAAAATTCCTGTGAAATGAATGCTAATTTGGGCCCATAGTTTTTATGATTTTTCATCCTAATTTGTTTAATGTTATTTCTTGGAAGTCATAGGCTGATTTTTCACAGAGAAAGAAAATAACTGGGAGGAATCAAAATAAACACTGAACCCCAATATGTACCAGTTGTCTAAAAAGATTTGAGATGGCTGATGAATTGGGTACAGCACTGAAGTTGGGTAGGCTATAATGCAGCACTTTGGGAAGAACATCCCTTCATCAGCAGAACCCCTGTAAAGAAAAGATTAAGCAGTTTACTGTCTCAGCATGTATAATAATATTCTGCAAGCCATCACCAGCTGTAATTCTCAGATCTGTAAAACAGATATGAGACATATTGACACCCAGGTTCACTGATCAAGAAGCCTTTCGTTTCTGGATGTCTTAGTTGCACCTGAACTGACAAATTGCCAGTTCTGCATATCTTGGGATGAAACAAGACATTTACTTTCTGTTTTGCACTTTTTAAAAAGTTATGTTCTCTGAATCCTTAAAAAAAAAAAAGAAAAAAAGTCATTTTATTGTTACTTGCTTTCCTGTTTAAGGGATAAGGGAGGAGGAATAGTTGAAGTCAATCTTCTGGCTTGCAATAAACCCAGGCCACCTGGCACCATCCCAAACCTCTGTACCCTCAGAGCACTTAAACAGTAATAATTGATCAGAGAAGGGGAAAAAAAAGGTGCAGAAAATTCATGAAAACAGAAAAGTGAATGAGAATTACAACACAGGGAATTAGTAGCAAATTAATCTTAATGTTTGTAGATCACATGAAGATTGATTCCAGTTCCTCTCAAGTTGTTATTCTACATATTCACTGAATGAGCCAAATCATGTATTTGTTCCTAAAGCAATTTTGACTTTTTGACTTCTCATTACATATGAGGCCTGCTCTGGCTTCCTGAGAGGCAGATTGACTTGTATGCATCAAAAAATTCTCCATAATTCAAAGGGATACTTGTGATAGTATCTTTTCAATAAAGTAATAAACAGTTTCACTAATGGACAAAGCTGAAAAAAAATGAGGTCAGAAGAAGCATTAAAAGTTATACATAAATATGTATATATGTATTTATTTTATACACATAGACATTATAAGGAAGTTATTTAGTACTCAAAAGTCAAAAAGGACACTTAGAAAGTAGAAAAAAGAGCTTGTCAATTTCCCCTATTTGCATATGTTATGAATGTAAATTAATTTATCTTCTCTCTGCCATGAATAAAATAAAATAAAAGTAAAAAAAAAAAATGAAACATCTGTATTTTCCTGAAGACTTCTTCCCCCTGACAGGAGAAAGGTAGGAGAAAAGTTAAAATTTTAAATATTTTCCTCTAACTACCAAGTAGTTGCAGAACTTTGTCACAGTGAGGGCGACAGAGCACTGGAACAGGCTGCCCAGGGGGATTGTGGAGTCTCCTTCTCTGGAGATATTCAAGACCAGTCTGGATGCTTACCTGTGTGACCTGTCCTAGGGAACCTGCTTTGGCAGGGGGGTTGGACCCAATGATCTCTGGAGGTCCCTTCCAACGCCTAAGATTCTGTGAATCTGTACTGAAAAACAGATTCAAACCCCCCTTATTTTTAACTGGGGGTAGAGGGAGGGAAACCCTCCACAAAATTTTGTTATAACTTTAATCTGAATTATATGACTTTAAACCACAATCATTTCATGTATCAGAACCACACATTGTTGGGAACTCTTTAATACTGCATAGCACATACTGTCTGCTGCATAGAGCTTACCCTCATTTGATGTAGAAATCAGAGATGCAGTGGGTGAAGGCGGAGGAAGGGGAAGGAGAGGAAGCATGAAAGGATTTGGAACAGGACCCAAGAGGGCTGATTTCTACTCTTGTCACCTTTATGGGTTTAGGGTTGTTTTTTTTAATGTGTGATTAAGATCCAGAAAAGTGTCTAAGTGAAGGACTGCACCGATTCTGCGTGGGCAGATTTGACTCTGCTTCAGGTACTTTTCTGAACAGTAACTGGTTAGATGGGGTTTTTTACCAACTATGAGGATTGTACAGATTGCATGTATGGCACTGACAGTCAAAACATATCACTTTTCAGAGTTTACAAACCACATACAATTGCCTCATGTAACCGTATGCATCAGAGAGAATTTCCACATGCTTTCAGTATCATCCCACATAGAAGTGTAAGCACAGTAAATCAAAGGACCTGTTCTGCAGATACCACCTGAAGTGTGACTTCTTGTATTGGCAGAGACTGCTTAAGGATATGAAGCTGATTTCATCTGATAACTAGTCTTTGCAGTTTAGGACTGGAGAAACAAGACTTACTGGCAGTAAAATCAGAAAAGCAGGCAAAAAAAACAGATTCAGAAAACACTGCTGTGCACATTTTTAATTTGCTGAGATCTTCCAGAAAACATAGTGCAGACCTACACATTTGTACAAGAGCCTGGGAATAGAAACACTCCTGCACCAAACAGATAGCAGTTATTTTCCTTTGATAGAATTTTTTTATCTTTTAAGCACACTGGGAAAGAAATCTCCAAAGTCAAATAAACAAAAAGCTATTTACTGTTTAGACTTATCAGTGTTTACCTGTAACATCACATGCTCTGGTTTGCAGACCATTCCACAGAGCACTACTGCTTCATGGTAGCCCTGACTGCCAGTGCAGCTCTTGTGTTGTGGTTTAACCAGCCAGAAGCTAAACCAACCACACAGTGGCTCACTTGCTCCCCCACCCCAGTGGGATGCGGGTAAGAATTGGAAAAAAAGAAGTAATGCTTGGGGGGTTGAGATAAAGACAACTGAATAGGACAGAAAAGGAAGGAGGTGATAATGATGATAATAATAACAACAAAGTACACAAAACAATTGATGCACAGCTCACCACCCACAGACCACTGATGCTCAGCTGGTTCCTGAGCCACAATCCAAATTCCCAGCCAGTTTAACCCAAGTTGTATACTGAGCATGATGTCATACATTATAGAATACGGCATTTGGCCAGTTTGGGTCAGCTGTTCTGGCCATGTCCCCTCCCAGCTGATCGTGCACCCCAAGCCTTCTTGCTAGTGGGGCAGACTGAGAAGCTGAAAAGTCCTTCATTTAGTGTAAACATTGCCTAGGAGCAGCTGAAGTATCAGTGTGTTACCAACATTATTCTCATTCTAAATCCAAACCACTACACATGCTGCTAGGAAGATAATTAACTCTATCCCAGATAAAACCAGGACAGCAGCTTTTCTCCCTTCAGACTTTGGAAGCTTAGCATCTGATTCATACTAAAGCATTTTCATTTTTTTTGATGCTGCCTAACAGGATCAAGATTGTAATAAAATAAATAAAACTGATTTTTTTTTTTACAGGAATCTTACTACCTTGACAATGTCGCTAGGTACAGTTTTGTGTGAGGTGCTCTTTTTCTGAAATCACTGCCAGGTTAACATGTGGAACAGAGAAACTTGAAATGTAATAGTTATATATAGATTGGAATTTAATTACCAAGAAGTCTTTGAGAGTTGAACTTCAGAGTTGATTCTTGTTACTCAGGTAATCAAATACATCTCTGATAAGTCTATCGATATTTTCAACTCATGCTTTCTGTAAACCAGTCCGATGATTCTTCTGAGCTTATATGAAAAACACTTGCAATCAGAATTACTGAATAACTTGTTGAAATGCTTAAATATTAGTAAATTTGCATGTTTCTACCTGCATCATCTCTGTACATATTTTATAAGCAAAATGCATTAAGCATTCACTCTTATGAGTAAACAGCTGCTTCCTTGAGCCACCACAACATATATCATTATTTATCATCTCTCTAAAGAGCAATCTGGGCTTGAAATATAAAAGTTGCCACTCTACTGCTCTCTAGAATCCACTTCCATCTCAAGAATTTACATTTGTAATGTGCAACTTCCTCCCCTCCCTTATTTGTGACCTAGGAAAGGCACCACATAATTGAAACTGATTTTATTTTTCCCAACTCCATCAGCAAGTAAAATAAAAGATATATCACCTACCTGAATAAGGTCTGTTATATCCTTAGACCATCATAACCAGGACATCCTATTTTATTTTAACAAAACGTTGTTTGCTTCTATTCTACAATGACACCTTGAGGTGCAGAGCTGGTGAAGGAAACAAACCAAAAATGTTCTTTTTTTGTAACTAAAAAAAGACCAAACACTGAGCTTCATTAAAAAGTATTTGGTTCTCACCAAATTAATATTACCCAAAGCTAAAACAAGCTGGTCTGCTCAAACCCCTGATATTTTGACAATGCTACTTTTTTTAAAAAAAATATATCTCTTAACAAAAAAGAATCACACCTCATTCAAAGCATCAGGATCATACAAAGTTACCTTATGTTAGTTGAAATTACTCTTTTCAAAAACCTTTCAACACTCTTTGCTGTAATAACAGGGTTTAGAGTACACTCAATGCTTCACAGTGGTGAGCACTACATCACTTGTCCATAGTATCCAGAGAGTGTAGGTAGGAATTTGTTGTTACCTCTGTGAAATCCCCCTTGCCCCCTTTCTTTCCAGTGTTATGGAGAACCACAGCTGTGTTTGTCACCGAGGTTTTTCTGAAGTGTGGAACATCTACTACAGAATGAGGCAAACTCCACCTGCACTTTTCAGTGAGACTTGGTGGCTTTTTGTGCCAGCACAAGACTAATCCCCACCAAAGAGAAAAAGGTTTCTACAGGGTTAATCCAGAGCTAGCTCGATCACATGGATCAGAGAGCGTCAGTGACAGGAAGATGAGTGCCAATCTTGACCAAAAAAGAGCAAATGGGAAAGTGAGGAGAAGGACAGAAGGACAACCAAAAGGACCACACTTCTGAGTGAGAGCAAACTGTTAACAGCACTTTAGCTGTATAGGCCAAAGAGCATTCCCGAGTGAGCAATCGATGGCAAGTCCTGGAGGACTGCAGTTTGCTGAAGTATGACAACAGGTCATGGTCAACACTGGTTAGAAAAAGATGTATTTTGAATCATGAATCATGTTCAATTCTTATTCCAGTAGAAACATGCAAGTTTGTAGATAATAAATCAGAATGTATAGATGAAATTGAGGATTAATTCTTAAGCTCAAAAGGCAAGTAAATCAGACATCCAACTGATACTTTGAGGCTCTATCATTGTCTTAGCCCCACTTGAGTCATAGCTGCACTTGAGTCAATTTTTGTTGTGCTTCAGATCCTCACTTTAAAACTAAGTTGATGTTTTATACTTTAGCATTTTGTTAGCAATATATCTTTTTTTCCTTATTAGAAGCAAAACAAAAGCAACAACAACAACAAAAATAAATAAACCAATACCTTAATGTCTGATGTCAAAAGACAGAAGGAAAAATCAAGGGGTTGACATATGCAAATTGAGTCAAACTTGTAAAGACTACTCAGGCATTAATTACAAAGTGCTAGAAACAGTCTAGATGTCAAAGCAAATACCTGCTGACAAGCAAGATTTGAAAACCTTTCACTTTGCATTTCAAATATGCATGCAAGCTTAGTAGAAAACACATGACAAAATCTACTGACACTTCTGGAGCTATGGTATAGAGGACCAAACTTTTGGGAGTTCAGATAGCTTTAGAATGAGACTCTGGAGTTGACAAGGGCAACAAAATGGCACACACAGAAATGTATAAAGTGCTTTGAGTTTTCCATTTTATTGCCTCCCGATCAATGGGAGTTCTCAGCTGGATCGCAGGTGGGGATTTGGAGATCTTGTGCATAGCAGTGCAAGGAAAGGCTAAAATCAGAGGTGTTTCAACATTAATTCAACAAGAGAGTTCAGATTCCTCTGCAGTTCCTGAGAACTTCTACCACCTCTAAGCCAAGATATTTTCAGGCTTTTGTTGTTTTCTTCCGTTAGCAACAGTGAACAAGCTTTTTTTTGTTCACTGGTGACAGTTTTGATAGAGAAATTCAAGTGTAGAGAGGAACTTGGACCCACTGGGTTTTGGGACAGCTGAGGAACAACAGATAGCCTTTGTTATCAGAAATCTGTGCACTGAAGTGCCCTGAGAGCAGACCAGAAGAGTGCTTGGCACCTCAGATGGTAGCTGCAGCAGTCAGTCAGCATGAGAGCTGAGCCCCCTATGGTGCAGAGTAACTGGTTGCCAGAGTCCGACACGTCATTCAGTCCCCAGAACAGAACCAGAGGTTTCAAAACCTCCTAAGGTAATCAACTTCAAGCCAGATGGACAGAGAAGCCCAGCATTACCACCACCAGTTTCCCATCTTCATGTTTTCAATTGCAGACAACCTTTCTCTCCCTGATGTGTTCGTACCTATATGGGTGGCCCAGTAGTGGCTGCAGGAACTCGCTCCAATACATGGTAGGAGGTCTTGGAGGGGAGTGCTGCTGGCTTTCCCTTTCAGGCATCTTTAGGGCTTTTAGGCTTTGGAGTCAAGACCTTAAGGTCCCCTTGCCAAGACCTATGCAGGAAACATTCTTTCTGGCTTGTGGATGTAATTATTATGAAGAGGCTGGTGTGGAGTGCAACAGAACAGTATATTTTTCTTCAGTGAGCCTATTTACAAAGAAATCCTGGCAGAAAACTGAAAGTAGATCATTTGTGAAATGTAACATCTTAGGACTTTTTCCTTACAGAGCTTCTGAAAATAAACCCCATATAATAGAAGGCTTGCAAAAACTGTAATTTGTATGCAGTTAGAAAGAGAGATTTTTAATGGAAAATTTCTACCAAGTAGTTGATTTGCAGAGCGCCAAGCACCAAAAGCTTCATCTGAGATCAATAAAGACTTCTGGTACATCCCATTTCAGGTAATTAAGTCTTGCATTACTTCTTTGAGAATATTACATGGTGCTTTATTCTGTTTTCTAGTTGTTTTCCGACTATCTCAATTTCCACAGAAGTTGTTTTTGTGGTATTTGTTTCTTTCCAACAACCACTCTGAGAAATTAGTTTTCAGGCTAGGGTTTGTTATTAAACAATTAACATTTCCATGCAATTTCATGTGGAGGAATCTAAAAAGTAAGAGGCTGTCACTCGGTTGGATGAAAGACTTTTGTCCTGAAGAATAATGGTTGTGAAATATGTAATAGAAAACAGCAAAAAATGAATGTTATGCTTTCAATATAGCAAAAAACAATCTTTGAACTTACATTTGAAATTCTTTCCACACTAGGGACATTTTACAAATCGCTGTCAATTGCCTAAATAGCTAGGGAGAACAAATGACCTAAAGAATAACGGAAAGCAAATTCTGCAGTTCTGTTTGCAAATATATTTCAATGTCTGTAATATTGCTGACTGCTAAAGTGGAAGCATATATGTTCTTTCTCCTTTGCAGTTAAAAAGAGCAGAATAAACTATTGACTAAGTTACAGTTGATCCAGTGTCCACTAAGTTGTTGAACATACTCCAAGTGATGTCAATGTCCATTGAAACTGACCTTCTGTTTCCAATGGAAAATTTAAGAAAAATAAGTTAAATTTGTTTAGTATACCTGTGTGTCCAAGAGACAGCTGCATTTGAAGGTTCTTGCAGTCTTTTAAGATTTAGCTGACATAAGAAGTGATTTTTCACCTTAATCTGTGTGTGCCCCACACATATTACTCACTGCATGGGGGCCCGCTGACTGCATCCATAGTTGCACACAGCATGTGTGAGGCATGTGAGCCAGATCGATTGCAGACACACTACATGAGATACAGAAAACACTAGACCTTGATTTTTGGTCCTTCCAAAGTGGAGAGGTCTGAGCCTTTGAATATGACAGCTGCTATCTGCTCGCGTTCTTTTCTCAGCTAACATAACCTCATTTTCTTAAACCTTCACCTGACAACTTAAACATGGCCTTTCACAGATCATATTCACTCAGAGGCAAATGAGGCGCAACCACTTTTTGTTCATAAAGTGCCAGGATGGCAGTCACAGAAAGGCATAAGGATCTGATGCAGGCAGACAGCTATTACCTGTCAGGTACTGCCAGTTGCACAAGTGTCTCAAGAAAACACCCTACTTCCCCAAAGAAATTGGGTAGGTACCCTGCCAGTGATAAAAGAAATTATAAACTTGGCAACTTGAAGATTACAAGGTAGGACCCATGTCCCTTCCTGCTGTTTTATTATTTATAGGTATCTTGAGCTTGATTCTATCACTTAAACCTCCTCTTTGAAATTCAGCAGACAAGACTGTGATAAAAAGTACGTCGTGCTGAATGTCTAAAATGTGACTTTGTGAATAAGCAGGGAGGAAGTATTCTATGCATAAAACCCATCTGTAACACAGCAGCATCTGGAAGGGTTTCTACGTTGCTAAGTAATACTTAAAGAAAAAGTAACTACAGAAATACTTTTAAATATTTAATCACAGATTTATTGGACTTTATCTCATATATGTGTGCATTATTAGTTGCCATATTTCTTCATTTAGAGAAAGACAGAGGCTATGATACATGAGAATGCTAGGCTATATGAACTATGAAAGGTCAAGTCTAAAGTATTGTTTGATATTTACTAGAATCCATTGTTTTCTTTCAGGAAGGAGAAGAAACAAAAACAGATCAGTTTTATCCAGTCTGCTGAGTTTATTTTCCATCCCTTTCTTATTCTCAGCCTCCAGAAATAATAAACTGGTTGTATCTACTGACATTTTTCTGGAAGATTGATCTTCTCGGTCACACAGATTTTGCAAACATAATACCAGCTTGCATTTATATAGCTCATTTCATCTCAAAGAATCCCAAAACCTTTTACAAATTTAATGTAGTGGAATATATACTCATCCCACACTGAACATGGCCATCTCCAGGATAGAGTATACTATGTGACTATTTTATATCAGTTTAAGACAGGGAGCATTAGATCACCTTAAAAATTCAGGTTGTTACTGTATGATGTAGACATGTGGCTTCATGATGTCAGTAAAACTACGCACTGTATCTCTTTTTTTTCTAATTAATGAAAGTTGAGGACCCTTCACAGAATCCTGGAAAAACTCCAGAGGGCATTGGCCCTAAGACCATGAGAATGCCCTCACTGGGCAGACCAGGAGCCCTTTCAATGCTCCATTATTTTTCTGAGACAGAGAAGCGGCAAGAAAGAAGTGTAAGAACAAAGGAGTCACCTAATCCTGTTCTCCTAGGTCTTACCCATCCCCAGGAGGGTCAGGGATTTCCTGAGCCAAAATAATGTTTATTTAATAACCATCCACAGAATTCTCCCTTGCAGACTTGCCCAGTTCCTCTTCATACCCATATGTTTGGGGTTTTTCTTCATTCTTATCTCCGACTTCCTGAGGAAAGATGTCGTAAGCTTAACTTTAAACAAATTACACACAATGAAAATTCTGAAAGTTCACTTGGCATGAACCCCAAACAAAGGTATAACTATTGCCTACTACTTTTATTTGATTCCCCTTCCCTCATTTATCAAAAGAAACAGTGAACTCATTCCTTAATGACTTTCTCCACAGTACTTAAAATTTTAGAGTTCTCTATTACATCTGTCCTTATCTGTCTCTTTTCTGCAAACTGAAAAATAATATTCTCTTTATTAATCTCTCTGACTGTGGTACTTCCATACTTTCAGCTGTGGCTACTGCCCATTCTTGCCATCTTCTCCAGTTCTACCACAATGTTTTTAGAAAATTGGTTTGCACTCACTGATCATTTTACAAGAACACCAGTGGCATAGCAATATTTCCAGGTTTTATCTCTGTTTCTTATTTAGCATGTTTTGAATAAACTTGAGCTGTGAGAAACCTCCCAGTTAGGAAGAAAACAAACATTTTGAAGAGCAGATGTTATCCACTGTGGCACTGCAAAGCTCCCTGTCAGGGCACAGGTGGCTGTCAAGATCTGAAGATCCTGGCTCACCCACACAGGACTCAGCACTACCCTGCAAATAGTAGAGAATGGCACGGCTGGGCAGATAAAGGGGAGGAGGTGGAGATTTGAATAAAAGAAGAGTGATGGACAACGTTGGGTGGTAATCTCTGAAACTGAGTGCTGCAGCCTGTGCAGGGATCAAGCCCTGGGAGTTAAGAATAAGAAATGACTGTGAGTTTCCAGCCATACCACTGAGTTTTCTCCCTCTATATATGTATGTCTTTCATCTTTTTTTTTTTTTTCTTTTTCCATGAACACATTTCTCACAGATGATTAATCATCTTTAGTAACAGCATTTATCATTTGTCATTTTCCAGAATGAAGAGACCACAGAGTACCTCAGGCACATTTTCACAAAAGCAGTGCAGACAGGCAATATCATTTGCCTCCTGATGCGTTGCCTTGCTTTATATTTAAAATTGGTCACACATTTCCTTCCTTCCCTGCAACACACTTATATTTTTCCTTTGCCTTACTGCATTTTATACTTACAACCATTTTGATGTCCACTTCTAAAACCCATCTAACCAAAAACCTGTCCGTCAGGTAGATTATCTCTAACTATATTGTCTTGCTCTTTTTTCTATTTTAAAGTGAATTATTTTTCTGTTTTCCAATTAGTGACAGGCATCATCTACCCTGACCTATGCAAATCATTTGATACTGTCCCACATGACATCCTTGTCTCTAAATTGGAGAGACATAGATTGACAGATGGACCACTCTGTGGATAAGGAATTGGCTGCACAGTCATACTCAGAGAGTTGTGGTCAACCTTTCAATGTCCAAATCAATGCCAGTAGCAAGTGGTGTTCCTCAAGGGTTGGAACTGGGACCAGCACTGTTCAACATCTTTGTTGGAGACATTGACAGTGGGATTGAGTGCACACCCAGCAAGTTTGTTGACCCAACAACACCAAGCTGTGTGGTGAGGCTAACACACTGGAGGGAAGGGATGCCGTCCAGAATGACCTTGACAAACTTGTGAGATGGGCCCATGTGAACTGCATGAAGTTCAACAAGGCCAAGTGCAAGGTCCTGCAGATGGCCCAGGGCAATCCCAAGCACACAGTATGGGCAGAGAATGGATTGAGGACAGCCCTGAGGAGAAGGAGTCAGGTGTGTTGACTGATGGAAAGCTCAACATGAATAAGCAGTGTGCCAACTCCAGCCAACTAGCTTTCTCACTTCCACCATTGCATGCTGCTGCATAGTTTCATTACCCTTTTTTTATGCTCCTCTGTCAGTATTCATTCCATGTTAATGGCACTCAAAGTATCAGTCGATTTGGAATATTTTTTTAAAATAAGATTCACGTGTACCTTGGAAACCACAAGTGTTGTTTTCCATGCTAGAACAGTTATCACTTGTACTTCTTGTTCTTTAGAAGAATGTCATGCATAACCTCATGCAACCCTTCCATTGTAAAATAGCATCACATTTTTGATTCAGTGTTCAGTCAGACAATTTTCATAGTTATAAAGGTGGAAGTAGTCCTGTAGTGAAGAGAACTAAATGCCAATCATTTGGGAAAATGTACAATTTTAAGAGGGTTTTTACTTTAATAGCAATATTCACCTGAAAATGTATACTAGAAAGCATTATTCTTTGCATACTATTCTTTGCACAGTGTCATGGAGAGACATAGACTGACTACAGTACTATTCTAGCCTTAATACAACCTTGTCCCATCCTCCTACACTGGAAACTAAAACTTGGGAAAAGGGGGTGGGAAAACACTCATAGTAGTGAGTGTTTTCCTTTTCAAAGCTCATTCCGGTGGTCTTGGGGGCAGTGATATTCACCTAATGTCCCTAAGACTAGATGGATACACAAAAGGCAGACCCTTAGGTATTTCCCAAAACAAACTTCCCTGGCCTACTGTTTGCTGGCCTTTGGCCCATTCACTTCCAATGAACCATGCATATATAGCACCTTTGTAAGAGACACGTGTTGAGGATACTAAGGGCCATGAAGATGTTAAAGAAATGAGGATGTTAAGGGACATATCATAGGTAGCACAGCCTCGGAATATACTAGTGCTGCAAATCTCAGCTGACCATAAAATGAGGATATTTTAATTCTTAGCCAGTATGAGGACAGAAACTGCAGTATATTCAGATTTATTAGGGTAAATTAATAAAGCAGGTACAAATTTGAAAAGACTAAAAGAAGCAAGACTCATAAAGAGAAAAGATATTTTCTAAAAACTCAAAAAAGTTATCAGTTTATAAACATAAAGTTATTTTTGTATATGTTTAGATGTATATATTGGAAACAGAAAGAAACACAAGTTTTCTAAATAAATATTATATGTGTGCTTAAAGAGGGGAGAGAGTATAATTAGCTTATTTTGTATACACATTGCGTGTGAATTTGTGATTTCACAGCAAAGATAGATACCAATGGCAAGTTGAAGGCTTGCAGTGTTCAAATCCTCCAGTTTCTTAAATGTGCCTGATGAGATTTCTCATATCCTGTTAAACATCAGATCTGTTGAAAAGAATGAGAAATTCATTTGTTCTTATCTCCCTGTCATAGGGAAGTGCTGGGGAAAGGAAGGAAGTGGTTGGTTTTGGTTTGGTATGTAATGTGCTTGTACTTCATGTCTCTTAAAATGGAGAACAATGTGTTGATGATAAGAATAGAAGAAAGAGAAACAGCTGCACCTGATAGAAATTTCACATTCTGGTAATTAAATACACAGTGTTGTCTGCCAGAATTTTCTCTTCTTCATTCCATAAAATCCCTGCCTTTCACAGGTGCTCAAAAGCAGCAGCAATACATATACAGCTACTGTGGCACCATCTGCACTAGTGAGTGACTTTGAAATGTTATTTTTCAGAAACATCACAGATAAAACAGGAAAATATTAAGAACAAGATGTATAGTCTCATCATGCATCTTTCAGGTAGGGATACCACACAGAGCACCTGCTGCTCATCACAGCAAATGAATTCATCCTCACCTCTGAACTTAGCTGCATACAAACTAGAGCAGCAAACAGAGAGACTGGAATACCTTATCATCTGCTTTTAATGGCAACTGGAATTAAAACTAATCAGCAATGAAATAAAGAGCTAGCTAAGTAAAACCAGAGCTTGTGGGTTGCTTGTATGCCCAGACTGCCTTTAAAGAGTGCCATTCATTACACTATCCTCTAAAACACAGAATTACAAAATCACTAGGTTGGAATAGACCTTTGACATCGTTGAGTCCATCCATACTTGTCCTCTACTAAACCGTATCTCTGAGCACCTCGTCTACCTGTCTTTTAAATACTTCCAGGGTCAGTGACTCAACCACCTCCCTGGGCAGCCTGTTCCATTGCCTGATAACCCTTTCGGTGAAGAACTTGTTCGTAATGTCTAATCTGAACCTGCCCTGGCATAGCTTGAGTCCATTCCCTCTCATCCTATCATCTGTCACTTGGGTGAAGAGACCATCACCCATCTCTCTACAACCTCATTTCAGGTAATTGCAGGCAGTGATAAATGCACCCACAGCTTCTTCTTCTCCAGGCTAAACAACGCCTGTTCCTTCAGTCGCTCCTCATGAGGTTTGCTCTCCAGACCCTTCACCAGCCTGGTTGCCCTTCTCTGGACACACTCCAGGACCTCAATGTCTTTCTTGTAGTGAAAGGCCCAGAACTGGACACAGTACTCGAGGTGCGGCCTGACCAGTGCTGAGTACAGGGGCACAGTCCCTTCCCTGAACCTGCTGGACACACTATTTCTGATACATGCCAAGATGCCATTAGCCTTCTTGGCCACCTGGATACACTGCTGGCTCATATTCAATCTGCAGTCAACCAACACCCCCAGGTCCTTCTCTGCCAGGAAGCTTTCTTGCCATTCTTCCCCAAGCCCATAGTGCTGCATGGGGTTGTTATGTTCCAAGTGCAGAGCTCTGCACTTGGCCTTGTTGAACCTCATCCCATTGGTCTCAGCTCATAGATCCAGCCTGTCCAGATACTTCTGAAGAGCCTCCCTACCCTCAGGCAGATTGACACTTCCTCCCAGCTTAGTGTCATCCACAAATTTACTGAGGGACCATTCAATCCCTTCATCCAGGTCATTGATAAAGATGTTGAACAAAACTGGACCCAGGACTGAGCCCTGGGGGACACCACTTGTGACTGGCCTCCAGCTGGATCTAGCTCCATTTACCACCACCCTTTGGGCCCATCCAGCCAGCCAGTTTTTAACCCAGCTGAGGGTCCACCTGTCCAGGCCAGTGGCAGCCAGTTTCTCAGTCAGAATGCTGTGAGAAACGGTGTCAAAGGCTTTACTGAAGTCCAAGTACACTGCATCCACAGCCTTCCCCTTGTCCATTTAATGGGTTACCTTGTCATAGAAGGCAATCAGGTTAGTTTGGCAGGAGCTGCCTTTCGTAAACCCATGTTGACTGAGCCCGATCACTCCATTGTTGTGTGTGTGCTGTGTGATAGCACTCAAGATGACCCGCTCCATGATCTTCCCCGGCACTGAGGTCAGGCTGACAAGCTTGTAGTTTCCTGGATCCTTCCTCTGACCTTTCTTGTAAATGGGTGTAATATCTGCCAGCCTCCAGTTGAGTGGAAATTCCCAAGTCAGCCAGGATTGATGGTAGATGATGGAAAGGGGTTTGACAATAACATCTTCCAGCTCCCTCCATACCCTCGGGTGGAACCCATCTGGGCCCATAGACTTATGAATGTCTAATTGGCCTAGCAGGTCTCTAACCATTTCCACCTGGCTCATGGGAATTTCATTCTGCTTTTCATTCTTACCATTAAATGCTATTTAGGAAAAGATTGACACTTTTATGTTAAAAATTTTATAATAAACAAGTAATTATTAAACTTGCTTATCTAATGTTCTCCTTTCCACAAGTTCAGTTAATCTTCAGTTTGAAGGAAAACATTTTATGCTAAATCAAATAAAATAATGTTTCTGGTTTTGGGGGGTTTTTTTAATCCAAATTCTAAAGAACTCCAAAAGCTGCAGGATTGTACTTAAATTTTAAAATGCTCTTCACTTTGCTCCTCAAAGTTTGTAGTTAATCAAAAGATAAGGAATTCAAATTCATCCTCAGTACCTGAACGTCAATATGGTGAATAACTTTTGAAATATTAGCAGTCTACAGAACTAGGGAAAGAAATCAGATTAATCATTAATGCAGGAATGACCCAGCTTATTAAGGAAATGTATCTTGCACTTCCTGATTGGTTTTCTGCATTTTTCACAAGGGTGGGGGATTCTATTCTTACTTGACTGCTACTTGAAGAGCTGATAAATCTCCAGAGATGCTTATCAAGCAGCAGCAGAGTGAAGTCCAGCAACCCTTAAACACAGCACAGCTCTCAATCATTACATGCAGCACTGAGATGCATTTTTAGGGGAAAAAAAGATAGAATACCAAAAAAGCACTAGATTTTTACTTTGGAGTTGCTCACAACTTCCCATGAAACTAGAAGTTACAGGCAAGTGTAAAAATTTAACGGATTTCAAATACAACTTCATTTCCATCTCATTTCCCAATGACATCCCCCAAAACATTCATTCCCACTCTTAAGAGCACTGCTATGGCTACTACTGGTTTTGTAGGTATTTTGGGATGAAAATAATAAAAGAACAACATGTATTACCCCTATTAAACCACTCAAATATATGCTATAAAACAACAGCAACACTTTTCTTGACTGAAGCAGACACTGGTTTTTGACATAAAAGTGAATAAACAAAAATCATATTTATAATGCATCATTTAAAACTCAAATATCTTTGAATATTTTGTCAACTTGTGCAGTGACCTCTCCACATTTAAAGTCTGTCTCTGTTTATCCTAGAAGCGCCTAAGCATTCCAAATCAAATGTCTTTGGATTTTCCACATTTATTTTTACTATGCTTTTTTCCAGAGAATAATGACTATTAATTAATAGTATTGAATTATTCCAAGTGACCATCTGTTATTTTATTTGCAACCATCCATGCCTTTAACCTTCTTCACTGGCACATTGAAACAAGCTTTCAGGTAATTTATCACAGTTTAGACCTTCTTTTTTATTACAACTATTTTGCATTTGTTTCTCATCTAGGTAAAAATATTTTTTTTAGATCTAATGGCTCTTAAATCAGTTCAAAGAATGAACACCATTTTGAAGCATCTGTATCATGTAACTTTTTTTAGGAACTGGGGAATAGCAGTACCTTAGCTATCAGAAATCATTAATCCTATGGAAAGGTTCCTCATGTATAAAATACCTAGATATTGCCACTAGTTAGCTAGAAAGCTTTTACAATACCCACATATAACTGAAGATCTTCATTGGCACATTAAACTGTTTTTCATTAAAAGCATATATTTAGAGAAGAAAAAAAAAGTTTATGTAGAAGATGGTGCTGCCTCCAAGTACTCAAGAACTGATTCCTTACTTTTGCCTATAATACATGGCTATTCCCAACAGGAGGCACTGCAGAATGTATGTAATTTTCAAAGCAATAGTGTGTGTGTGTGACTTCTGGAAAGTCAAAGAGAAGCTGCCTGCTCCATTCACACTATCCTTGCTCCCACAAGACACTGGATTCAGCCTTCCACATTCATTCATCACTTCAACACCTGTCATCTTTGTGGGTTGGACTCCAGGGGAGGTATATATTATTTTGACTGATAAATTAGCATACAGAGTAATCTCCCTGGAAGCCAGGACACGAAACACAATTTAATAAAGATTTTCAATATTAACTTCTAATTAAGTCATCACTTTGTCAGAAGTCAGTCAGCCAGTAACTTAGGGAAATAGTTTTTCAGACAAGTGAAGAGCTTGCCCAGAATCCTGTAAAATAAGGCTCCCTAATCTTAAAAATTTTGATCATTTAATGTAAAAAAATTTTTTTAAAACCCAAAATTAACTTGATAAGATATTCAGGCAAGGTCAGGTGCTTTTTTCGGGTGGGGAAGCGCAATAGAAATAGAATTTGGTTTGTGAAATAGATGCTATTTTCTTTCACTAGATGTAATTTTCGAACAAAATGTCATGCATGGCAATGCCTGTTACTGGTTGCAGGAAAAACAGGTCTTTATTAGACCTACTCAAGAAATCTGCAGTCTTCTGCATCTGTGAGATGCCATTCTTTCATTTTCATTATCATTCAAACAGCAAGAGCTGAGAGCATTCTCACTGGAATATGCTTGATCTACAAGGTGAGCTGACTTAGTTTCGAGAGAACATGTTTGCCTAACTTAAAGGCATGAGGTAGTATAGCCTCACAGCATACAAGAGGCTGACATACACTCAAAAAAGCATGAAATATAAAACTCTCATGACAAACAGAAATCCAGAGGTGCTTGATGAGAAATAGGTTGCCGTATGGGTCAGAAGGAAGTTACTGCTCAGTTGGAATTTTTGTAGGAGTGAATAGGAAGGTGGTGTTGAAGTATTAAGCCAGAAATCTTCAGTCCTGGTTAAGATTATAAAGTTGAAGTCCCAAAAGCCTCCAAAATAAATAAACGAATAAATAACCCCCCTAAACTGAACAAAGAAAATCTATAAAGTAGCTCTCACAACTCACTCAAACGTAATTGGTGACTATTTCCTACAAATAAAGAAGTAGTTAGCATTCACAGAATAAAACTTTGTCCATGTTGTTGCATCAGAGGTTTTCCCTAGAGCAACTGAAGCTACAAGACATATAATCCAGGTTGTACTCTAAATCTTTCCTGACCTTTCCTGTGCATAGTGCTCCTTAAAATTTTGTTTTCCAATAAGAAACTTAGGAGTTGTCAAAATGTAGTCAGGTCCTTTTCTGTAGTTATTAAAGTGTCTATTAATGTAAGTTTAGAATCAATTCAAAAGACCTATAAGGTAACAGTGTTAACCCTATGTTATATCACTTCTAACTAAAGCTACCAGGAACATATACCTGAATCATGAAAAGTGGTTGTACAGAAGTGATGATGTCAACTCACACACACACACTCACAAAAGGCTTCACAAAGACTTTTGTCACATCTATATTTCATAAATCAGACAGACAGTTCTGCATTAATTTTAAGTAGTCTGTGCTTGCCCTTCCATAGCATTTAGATTAATGAATGCAAGTATCAAATAGAGATGTAACTCATAACTGCATTTGACAACCCTCATTTTCAAACACCTGATCTAGACATACATGCTAGCTACTACAAACAGAGCTGCAAGGTCAGATTGTCCAGATGCTACCAGCCTAACCAATGGCTTCACTGTCCTTCCTCATGTGATTGTGGCTTTGTTTTGATTTGCTTTGTAAGGGGTTTAATCGACAATTGAGATAAAGAGAAAGCAGTTAATGACACAGGACGTTCCATATAAATGTGAGAAGGAACTTCTTTACAGGGTCCCCAGAAAGGTTGTGGAGTCTCCATCTCTGGCAATATTAAAAACCTGCCTGGACTCTGTCCTGTGCAGCCTGCTTGAGGTGATCCTGCTCTGGCAGGGGAGGTGGACTAGATAATCTCCAGAGGTCCCTTCCAACCCCTAGACTTCTGTGTTATCTGAACTACAAAGGCACTTGTTTTATACAAATAATATATACTTATACTTTACGTATACAATATAAAAATGTGTATCATATATATGGTATAACTGTTATATAAAAAATTCATTTCTCTTGCAGTTCTAAAAATCCTCACATTTACTTCAAGCAGACTTCTAAACTCAGGCCTGGCTATCTTTCTAGAATAAAAGCCCAGTCTTCTGTGCCTACTGTGCATCTCTGGGTAAGTAGGGTTTCTATTTTGGTGCATCTGTGTACTTGCAAACTATCTATAAGTACCACATAACAATTTCCCTGGTGTTTTAAAACAGCCTTTGCACGTGTTAAACTACTTGCATTTCAATTATCCAACTGTTAGGTAATCAGTTTGGAACATCATCTTCCTAGATCAAATTTGTGCTTTGCTCAGCTTTTGTTTCCTGACCATGTACATATTATTTATTATCTCTATCCCAGTAGTGCTGCAGTGAGAAAAATGTTCGCACTTGTAGAACATAACTATGGTGTGGTATTGAACACCTGTGATACACACCACCAGCATTGAACAATCTGTATTTTCCCTACTAGCACATCAAACTTACTCTTTCAGCTGCAAAATTCACTTAGTGACAGGAATTAGAAAGATACCAACATCACATCATCAGTCAGTGAGATGAGACCACTGTGGTGAGCATATTTATGCATGCAAAAGCAAGAGATGAACTTTGAAAGAGACAGGACTAATTTCCTAAGCTACTTCACATCCAAAGCCAATACTCACCTTGATAAAAGCAAGCCTGAAGAACTTTTAATCCTGTTAGTATTACCCCATCAAATACTAGTTCAGTATAAACTATTTGGTAAGTAAATTTATAAACATGCTCCAACAGAGCAAATGGATGGCCCACATCCAAGGAAACATTTCATTCAACCAAGATGATCTTCAAATTTAGTCCTTGTTTGGCCATTTTCAAATCTGAGCAAGCCAGACAACCCTTTTTGGTGGAAAAATGAGATCTTTCTATGAAAATTTTTCATTTTGCATTTTGCATTTGTCCTAGTTTAAAGTAAAAAGAAAAAAGCCCAAAAAAAAAACCCCAAAAAAGCAGCCAAAGATGACCTGTTTATTCTAAAGGAAATATTATTTGGAATTTTAAATTCTTTTGTTATTCCCTAACTACTTGTTCTCTTTTGATGTTTAGCTCCTGAAAAATACAGGAAGAGAATATGGGGCCAGAGATATCAGTAAAAGCGTAAGAAGATGTGTTTCAAAACTCTTTTATTTAAAGAATAAAATCTTGAGATAAAACATAAGTTATATTAAAATTTTACCAGTTCTGCAAATAATCCAGGTCAGAAAACTGACCTGTCATGGGTTAATGACCTAATCAACATGTACATATATTTATCCATATACTTGTACATGTTAATCCTTACATACACCCAGACACTGTATTGCTCCACATTGAATGGAGTATAATATTCATTCAGGTACTGTTTGGTCTGTCTTTTTCCTGCTGATGGCAATACATCTGAATAGCTAGTGAAGTATCGATTAACATGGTGCAAGATCAAATCACAGAAAAACATCATTAATCTGCATAGAAGTTTTTATGAAGGCACAGAATACAAGTGAAAAGTAAAGATTCCTTAGGCCTAGCCTCACTATTACTGTATGAAATTATTATCTATAAATCACAGAGGCATGCTCACTTTTGACAGCAGCAAGCTACTGTTTCAGTGATAATGTGCAAATTTTACCAAAAAAAACCCCAAACCCACAACAACAACAAAATTCTGCATGTATAGGAAAAAAAGGAAAATACTTTAAAAAACAACTCTATAAAAGGTCTTTAACTCTCTTCTTTCCATGTTATTCTTTTTTCTGGACTGACTTTCATAACCAGACCCAAAAAAATTCTTCTAGCAAGATGTGGTTTAATGTTACTTCTTCAACAAATATTTTCCTTTCCTTTTAGATTCAACTATGCTCGTTTCATCAAAAAGAAAAAGTAACTGGACAACTTTGCTTGCTTCACACTTGTAGGTAAAAAGGATGTTTTATATACGAAACATGATCATGCCACCAGCATTTCAGCAACTGGCAAATATCAGTTGCCTTTTGGATAACAGCACCTTTTTTTATCCAACAGCATGAGAAACTCAAACTGACCATGCTGTGCTAGGGAAGGAACTCATAAATAGATCAATACTTTCTGTTGGCATAGAAGAAATAGAAACATCACAGACAGCGAAATTTCCATCGAGTGCTTCATTTAGAAAACAACATGTAGAAGCAAAAGGGAGCAATCTTAGTCATTTAAAAGCTTACATTTTGGATATTTTTTTAAAAGAAAATATTAGGATGCCAAACGCCCTAATTTGGAATGCACAACTTGTTGAAACAGCTACAAATAAAGATCAGAGCTGCATGAGTAAAAATGAGAGAGAAGAAAAGTTTGCATTTAGGGTAATAAAAGGGCTAAGAAAAGGTCACAAGGCAACAATGTAGCAAAAGCATTTACTGGGAACATTAAAGAAAAGTGTCTCCTTTTTGAAGTTACTAAGACCGCTTCAGCCTTGCCTAATTGCCCATATGAGAGATGGTTCATTACTCAGCAGAGCTTATGGAATAAGCAGGAGTGGGTAATATACTATGGAATTCCAATCCTTCTGAGCTTTAAGAAGTGTTCACAGTTAAAAAGTATACTTTGAGTACATTTTAGCGAAGGAAGGGGTAGGGTCTGGCTCTTACATGTTCCCACAGTGGTCAGAGGTGGAAAATGATCACTTCTCTTTCCATAATTTGAGAAGACCGCTCTGAGATATCCCTATCTCTGTAATTCCCTGCCCTTTTACCATCACCCTCTCCCAACTTTCTTATTTTACCTGTTTCTTCTTCACTCCACTTTTTTTTTTTTTTTTTAGAAATATGTGTGTATACTTTGATAATATAGAAGCCTGCTGGCTATAGGGCTGTTCAGCCATGATAAATGGGCACTAGATTCCTCACAGAAATGTATTTTTTAATTCTACTGCATTGGCTCTGGAAACTCTTTACAGCAAGGATGCCTTAGAGGAGAGAGGGCTGTACAAAGAGTACATCCAGGTAGTGCAAATATATCATTAGAATTCAATAGTTACCGATTTCAACATAGTCTGAGGGATGTCCTCAAAAGGGGGTAAACAAGTTTGAGTAAGGTTTGATTTTTCAGGAACCTGGGACAATTTCTCTTCATGTGTCTGTCCCCACATGGAAAAAGCAAGAGACTGCACAGGGCATGTACAGCTGCTCCCAGGATAAAGAAGGAAATGTCTGGCAATATTGTCATATGCAAGGAAAATATGAAAGTTATGAGGAAGAAAAAGTCTGGATACCTAAGAAAGATGTTTGATAGCTGTTGTACCTTAAAGAAAGATGTTACTTTATATTTTAATTAAACAGGGTTTTTTTAGTCTCAGTCCTGTATCCAGTAATGGGGAAAATTATGTTCCTTTCTCTTGGCAGAAGAAAGTAAGGGCAGGGCAAGATCTCAGTGGGTTCAAGTTCATGGCAAAGTGGATTCTTTGTTCAGGATCTAGTATGTACCATGTGGCTTGTGAGCCATGCACTTATCCCTAGTATTTTCTTCAGCTGTAGGAGGGAGAGAGGAGGAAAACATCAGAGCACTGGACAGAGACAGTTCTGAACACATTTGGGGTGCTGCCTGAGGACGAGCATGGCAGCTCTCAATGCCATGCTGAAAAGCTGGCTGGTGAGTTCAAATCAAGACAAAGTCCAATCTTGAATCTTTGATTCAAGTTTTAATGCAGGGATGTGTGAGCAAGGTGACAGTGAGTTTTCCCAATTTTTGAGAAGGTCATGGACTCAAAACTTGCCATACATTTCTCTCCACTTAAAAATGTGGAAATGGGAACATGACAGAATGCAGTGTCCTTGTTTCTTCTTTAGGTAGTGAGAGACTATATCGGCCATCAGAGAAATCACAGAAAAATTTCCTGTCGGCAATCTTCACTTTTTGATTAATTTTGTTAACTCTGCAATTGTTTTTTGGGGAAAAAAAAATATAAAGGTTAAATATAGTCAAAAGAAAAGAAAAATATACAGATGGACTTGGTTTAAAAAAGATAGTTTCTTCAGAAAACTTACAGACATCTCAACTCTACTTGTGCAAGCAAAGGTTTTGCAACAACTCTCTATTATCACAAGGCTTATTGTCCAAAACACAGTGCCTCAAAGATCTCCTCCCTTCTTGGAGCCCTCTAGGACTTGGCGGTTCTAGGTTAGCAGTTGGACTCGATGATCTTAAAGGTCTTTTCCAGACAAAAATTCCATGATTCTTATACAGGTATTTTAGCCACAGCATAATCTGTGAGCACAGAGTGCTTTCTTAAAGATGAAGGGATTGCAGAGACAAGAGCTTCTTTCTTGGTAAATTTCAGAGGTTTGTAGGCATTAGCAGGCTTCAAAGGCAGAAATCTTATTTCTGCTAAGTGGACACTAATTCGATGTGCATTGTCTTGTTGACAAATGTAGCTAGTCACAGAAGCTGTATTTTCCTGATTGCAGAACTGGTGGTCTGCAAATGATTCCATATTTTCTTTCAAATTAACTTCTTCCTTATTGGAAAGCGGAGAAAGCTGATAAAATATGGATTCTTCAGGAAAGAAATGTTCCTGAAAAAGTCAGACACAGAATTTCAGACATAATAAATTAGAAAGAGTCCTGTTAAGAACAGCTATCACCTCCAGATCACCCTGGGTCCTGAGGTTTGCCAATATACAAAACAAGTACCATACACAGGAGAACACCAAAGTAGTCTCATTAGCAAATCAATACAGCAAATGGATGAAGTTTCTGACTTTAAAATTAATGATGGAAATCCACATCATTAACTTGGAATGGGATTTTCTATGGTCTGTAATTTCAAGCTAGTCTTCAAATGTGCATCAATAGTAGTGAAGGAAAGCTGAATGCCAGTATACATATTTTAACCCATGATAGATATACCTAGCTATATCACTAGTAACAAAGACTACCTTTTTCTCTTCATTTTTCCAACAGGGCAAAATACATATAGGCCACTCCTATTTCAAGTAAAAGGAGTACCCTACCAAGACTTCTATTAATAAAAAAAAAATAGCACTATTTGGTATTAATCATTACCTCATACAGAAACTATGATCCTGTATGTTGCTTTGAGAAAAAGAATTATTTTTGATCAAATGTAATTTCCTAACAAAGAATTTATTTTCATGCTATCATGTACAAAATCAGTTCATGCAATCAGTTCATCTGTAATTCTTTAACAAAAAGTGGATGGAAAAAAAAAAGTAGAGAGTGAGAAAGGGGCAGAGAATACTGACCCTGTATATATAAGGAATTATCAAAGTCACAAGCAATCTTTAATGCTGAAGTCACACTCAAGATCGGTTCTTGGGCCCTAAAGAAACCACTTTGAAGTTAAGATGTATTAGACCGTGAGGGCCCAAAGTAGGCACTAGGAAATGAAATTACTATCTCTGAGTTATTAATATGTCATTTTTCTTTACTGAAATTCATTTCATCTTTTTTATATACAAATGTTGAAATAATCCCATCATTCAGTTAAAAGAATAAAACTACAGGAGTTACTGTAACTGGTGGGGGTTTTTACCCAGCTGTAAAGCAAAGGAATTAAAGAAATATCAGTAGCCTACAAGTTCAGCAGCTTCATTACATTTCTGAAGCTAGCACAAAGTGTCTTTTTATCCATCAGACAGTAATTACTTCAGTCATCATTTCAGGTTCTTGCAGAATTCCACCACTATACCACCCTTCCACAGAAATTCACAGTTCTTACATGATCAGATCATAAATGAATGGTCTCTTACCTTCCAGCAAATACAGAAGAACCACTATATCAAAAAGTTTAACATTTAGCTAAGACAAACCTTGGATTTGCCTACGCTTCTTAACTACTTTTCCTCTTACAGGCATTAGAAAAATTCCATATGGTATATAAAAAAAACTGTTAAGAAATTGCACTGTCTTGATGTGATTTATCAATGGTGCACAGAGCTCTGCGTGCATGCTAGAGATGAATGTGAAGATCTGCAGCAGTGGGAGCTGCAGTCCTGCTAAACTGCCTCATGGAAACAAGTGAGAAAAAATAATAAATTAGGTGCCACAATCGAGAAAGCCGGAAAGGAACTAAAGTGCCCTATTCTTGTCAGATTTTAGTGCTATAAATTTTAAGCAAGAGCAACTTGATCTAAGCCAGCTATCAGTAAGCTATCAAGGGAAAAATACTGTAAAGATCTATTGCAGTAAATAGCTTCCTTTATCCCCTTTCCAAAAGTTACCATAGGCCCCAGTGCCTGATCCCCCTGTATAGGGGAAACATAAACTCTTCTCTCAGTGACTTGAGTTTTTACACCATAAGCCTAACGGGAAACCTGGTTGGGATCAAGGACACATTTCCCATATCCAAACACAATCTTTCCCTTCCCTGGAGCAGACAGTAGAACAAAAAGCCTGTGGTACAACCTCCCAGGGACTGGGCGGTAGAAGCCCCAGGTGAGATCTTCGCAAGGCTGCCAGCTCTAGCTAGTACCACGACCTTCAGGACCTGCCCCAAGACACTCTGGGGACCACTCTGTGCAGAGCATACCCAGCTGTGAATAACTCTGCAATACGACCGTTGGAGTTATATATGTGGAGATTCTCCTTAAAAATTGTGTGACCTTCATAGTTACATCTCCATGCTCTACAGCCACCTTACTTTATAAAGGCATTATCTATTAGAATTTTAATAATAATAACTCTAAAACCCACGAGAGTCAGTGAATTAAGGCTCTTACCAGCAATACAAGTCTATAAAAACCACTTAAAATAAATTATGCTAACTCAGCTTAGCAAAATCAGAAGTTAAATCTCACTCTTGAGTCTGAGTCCAGACTGGATCTGCTACAGGGTCAACATTTCCACTTGCAGAGTTGCCATTTTGCCTCATGAAACTTATCTGCTATTTGTGTCAATGAGAATATTAATAAGTTATTGTCTACTCATCTCCCAAAGGTACTGGGAAGTGAAACAACCATTTGATAGGTACTTTGAAATCACAAAAAGATGATCGATCATTCCAATTTAACGTACTTAGTGCTCACTTTGAACTACACGTCTTAAATAAATTCTCACAAATATATAAACTCCTGTCTTTCTTTTATTTATACTTCAGTTGTGTTCTGCTAAAATATATATTGCATACGGACTTTTCCAAGAAGTGTGGAATAGTGTGACACAATTCAATAGGACTAGCCAGGCAGGAAAAAAAGGCAGAGCTTAATAGCAAGAGCAGTCAGTATGTCATGCATGTTTGACTGACACAAAACTCAAAAAAGCATAATGAGATAATGAGTTTTAGCTCAAGTTAAAGAGTTTTGTTCAGTATTTTTGTACTAACAAATCAGCTACCTATTCAACTGTTTAAAAAAGCACCCTGAAATAGATTACTTACCAAGGAGGGCTACATGTAACCCTCAGAGAACTAAAGCAAGTTTATAGAGTTACATATATCACTCGCTACACACATCCATTCCAATGAAAATTTTACTGACACAAAAAAGGAAATAATTCAATATAAGATGCACCAGATGATGTGCACTAAGCATGCACAAAATATTTATTATACACATATTCCTCAATTTTATAAATTAATATAGAAATAAGATAAAATTGTTTGATGCTTGTTTTAAGGACAGGGCACTGAACATTTTCTGGATCTGTAACAGCAGAATTTTCTTTTTTTTCCCCAACACTTGTGGTTACCTTGTGAGATGAATTCACCCTTCTGCTGAGCAGCAGAGAAACTCTGGCAGAGTCTGACAGTTCATGCAGAGTATGTAGCCACAGGACTCATTAAGACACTTCATGTTAACTCTCCACATGCATGATCTTCTTACTATAGACCACCCTGTAGCAAACATGAGGCAGATCAGGGATGGTTGTCTCTCACTGAGAGGTAACTGTCCTATGCCACACATAATGAGAAGAGGCAAATAGACATTTAACTCTCAGAGCTGCCAGGTATTGTCAATGCTTGTTCTATCTTCTTTGGTTTCACTAAAGGCTACAACACACAGTGTAGGCCAAGCTTTTGGAAGTTGTCAGCAAATAGCTGAGAGTCAATCCCAAAAGTTCCTCCAAATTACTTACAAGCATAGAATGAAGTCCTATCTGTGGAAACTTCTTGCTAATAATAACTGAGAAATAACACAACAAACGCAAAACACTCTCAAAAACTAGCAACTTGATCACATGTCATGAAATAGAATCACAGAATCACAGAATCACAGAATCACAAGGTTGGAAAAGACCTTTAAGATCATCAAGTCCAACCATTCACATCCTAAACTAAACCATATCCCTAAGTACATCATCTACCCTTTTTTTGAACACATCCAGGGAAGGTGACTCAACCCCCTCCCTGGGCAGCCTGTTCCAGGCCCTGACAAGTCTCAGTAAAAAATTTTTTCCTAACATCCAATCTAAACCTGCCCTGGCACAGCTTCATGCCATTCCCCCTTGTCCTATCACCTGTCACCTGACTGAAGAGACCATCACCTACCTCTCTACAACCTCCCTTCAGGTAATTGTAGGCAGTGATAAGGTCTCCCTTCAGCCTCCTCTTTTCTAGGCTTGAATTTGGTCAAACAATTCCAGACAACCTGTTTGTAAGCAGAAAATATATGAAGTGAAAGTACTTGATGTGCAATGAGTAAAAAATTTCTTGCTTCTATCCCTCCTAAGACCTCAAGTACAACTTATTCTGTATACGATTGCTAGCAAATATGTATTCACGAAGGACTAGAAATGAAGGACATCAGACTTTCCCCCCCCCCATCTTTGTATATCAGGATATTGGATTTCCTATACATCTCAGGCAAAACAGAATCCTCCATGAAAAGACCATGGGAATAGGGATTCTGTTTACTTCTCCAAGAAGTAATGGTAAAGCAGCACTCTATTTTGTCAGTGTTGGCAGCACTGCAGTGTCAGTAGCTAAGCAGTGCAGAGAAAGACGTAGCAGCAGCACAAAGCCAAGAGAAATTAATGGTCAAAAGTAAAAATACCCAGGCAGATTCTGTACATGTAGAGGTCTGTGACCATAAGTCACTGATTGGTAAAAAGATATTAGAATATATGAATACCTGGAGGGAGGTCTTTTTGTTTGGGTTTTTTTTTTGCCTGGATTTGCATTCACACACACACACGCTATTTCATATTTTGCATAACAATAAATCCTTAGAAGTGGAAAGACAGTCACTGAACAGAACAATAATTTGGTCTCTCTGGGGCACCTGAAAGTATTTTTACCACTGATTTATACAAAGGGATCTGCATTAACTACAGGAACATCCACTTCAGAACATCCTAGAAATTAGCAATGTGTGTGTTAATTTTCGCATTTATAGAAGCAAACATGGACTAGAGGACCCAAAACAAACACTGCAGATCTTAGCTTCAAGAAAAAAAAGGTACTTGTCATCCCTCAAGTGCTTTCCAGGACCGAGCAGTATCCTACCTGCTGACATGGAAACCAGTTCAGTCTCCATTCCCTGGACTAGATGAGGCAGGGCAGGTCCATTGAGCCCTGCAATACTTCATACTATACAAAAAGGGCAACTCCTCATTTCAAAGGTTTTGGTTTCTGCTAATATAAAGCAGTGAAAATGTATTACAGGACAGCAAATCTATGTCCACGTCTGATCAGAGCAATGTGATTCGTGGATGCCAGAAAATCTCTCTATCGTTCACCGCTGTACAATTTACAACATTTTTCATTTGCTATCACACACACTCTAATAAGATCATTTCTTCTTCAGTTTCCTGAGTGGGAGTTCCCTGAGGACTGGATTTCATTATCAATTTTGATGGCTGAATGCTTTCAACCTTCAGCTTACATCCGGACAAAGCATACAGTGAAGAATAATACAATAAATGCCCTGTCATCACTTACTGACAAAGTACTGTGGTCTAGTCATTGGATGCTTTTTAGTTTTACAGAATACTTGGTTATGTTATGCATCACAGTCTTTATTTTTCATATTTCTCATCTCAGTCTTTTGAAAACCATTAGCTAAATCCCAACACCCGTAGAGTCACTTTAAAAACAATTGTTTTGAAAATAAATTCTTTTAAAATTCCTTCTGTGTGCTTGTGATATGTCATGCCTTTCGAGTTCAAATGTCTTGGGTTTTACATGCAGACACAAGGGTTTCATTTTACAAACTCAGAAAGAAGACTCTTGGAACTCAGACTTCCATAAAGACCACAAGTGCCCTTTTTATAGAATAAGGCTTGCTGACAGCTGCCTCTTGTTTCTTTGCTCACCTGAAGGATTCCAGTCATGGAAGTAAGTTTAATCCTGTCTCAAATAAGAAACACAATTCAAAATCAGAGTCCAACCAAGTAGTAGAGTATAAATGCATATCAGCAACTCAGGAGACACAATGCATTGTAAAAAATAATGTCCAGAGTGAAAGTGAGACACTCCAAGTTCAGACTGTAATTATTAATCTATGGAACAATTATCTTTAATGTTGTAAATGTAAATCATTTGGCCTTTACTTCTCCACAGTAACAGATGCTCAAATAGGAGGACAAGGAGGCAATGAGATTCTAAACTTACACTTTTTTCTTTCTCTCTAAACCTTTGCATATTTTTCAAAGAGAGGATACTAAGATATCCTTCACAAACAAGTATTCAAAGGATATTCAAAATATTTTGGCCATTACATTTTTAGAGGTAGATGTTGCTCAGATACTGAGCAGTGCATTAATCTGGACACTGACTTCAGAAGTAGAGGTCTGTGCTCCAATTTCTCCCCAGATTTTTCTGGTTTATCATATGAAATGACTCTCCTGTCTCTCAATCCCATGAAAAGCCTATACTAAAAAAACTTTCTTTTTTTTTTTTTTTTAAACAATGAAAATACCCATAAATCCTGAAAAGTTGTAAAAAAATAAGATGCTTGTCCTTGCTATACCAGTAACCTAAAAAAAGAGTACAACTACACCTGTTTTCAGAAAGTCATATCAAATGTGTTTTCACCAGAGAACAGTCTGATAGAAACTAGAAAATTTCAATAAAAAGGGAGTATATGTTGCTACTGTAAAGAGCAATCCGTCAGTGGCAGTCATAACATTCGTCCTAGCAAATTAATTGATCTTGGAAATGTTCCCAGACACTTCAGCCAAATGGTGTGGAGCAGCCCAAATCTATGCTTATTAGTTGCTTTAGCATCCAAAAGTGAGTGGCCTAATGCCTACTCTATTCCCACTAGGAATTACCTCTGGAACATTTTAACTGCTGAACCATAAATTGAAGAATTGTTTTTGAGAAGACTAGCTTAAACAGTTTACAAGTACAGTCAGGAATGATCCTGGTCACTGTTTTCCCAAGGCAAATCATTACATTAAAGAAGGACCTTCTACACATGGTTCCTAGGATTAACTGATCTGGAGCACCCTTTCTCTTTTGCGCTTTGCTCATGAGAAGGCAAGTGAAGCAGCAGAACAAAGTCTGAGAGGGACAGATTTCAAGAACGGGGTCAATGAATATTTGAAGTTTCTAGGCTAGAAAAGTCTAAAAGGAGACATCACTGTAACTTTCAAGAGTAACAGAAGCAAATTATGTTGTACTGCTATGGGTAGGTCAGCAAGTACTCTGTAATTTCTGAGATAAAAGATATTTGAGCTAAACCTTAAACAACAAAAGAATTTTGAAAAAGGAAGAATGCTAAACACTTGTCTAGAAAGCAAATTTCTTGATGGACGAAAGGATGCTTGTAAATACAATTAGGCATACATTTATTGGGAATGCAGGATCCATGTTCCCTGCAGATAGATGGACCAGGTTATCTTCAGCTCTACTCCACATGTATTTATTACGATGTACTTTGTACTTTTTTCCTCCTAGGTTTCTACAGATAGCAGTGCAGAAAAGATACAGTTAGTGTCACTGCAAAACAAAGAAATCAATATGTGTACATAATTTCCCCTTATTTCATTTGTTGGTAGAACACCTCAGTATGTGGCAAGAAATGAAGAAAGCAAAAGTACAACTAATTTCCTTTTTTTTTTAATACAGTAGCAACTTTTTTTTTTTGAAGTTAACTTAATTTAAGTTTTTGAATTCTCCTTTGTAGTTTAGGGACTCAGACCTCCCAGGAGACAAACTATCTGTCCAAAACTGGCAGCACATATCACTCTTACAGTATCATCCTATTTCGACAAAGTTAAACAAACAATATTAGTTACTGCTTTCTTTTTCTTTTTTTTTTCTCTCAAGTCTTAGGGGATCAAGTCTGTGTTGAAACAAGGACAAAACTAACAAGAAAAATACCATCAGGAAGCATTTCCAAGTACATTTGAAGTTTTGCCGAGGTTATAATAGAGCAAAAATACCAAAAGGCACGTTTTATTATTTGTATTTCTGTGTGAATCCTCTCTTCATTTCTAGCTCCATCTTCTCCATCTTCCCCAACAGCAGTAAACAGCCTTGCTGAGTTGGGCCAGCCTTGGTTCTTCTGCGTGTTTCTTTACTTTTTTACAGTTATTGGAGGGTTGTTATGAGTATTCTGAACTGA
Organism: Porphyrio hochstetteri; assembly: GCA_020800305.1. Lineage (NCBI taxonomy): Eukaryota > Metazoa > Chordata > Aves > Gruiformes > Rallidae > Porphyrio > Porphyrio hochstetteri. The sequence continues at coordinate 45,532,063 of CM036906.1, read as the reverse complement.
GCTTGCTTGAGCTTGTTAATTTTGCAGACTTATGTTATTTCTAACCACAGAGCTGATATGCAAAGTGACTTTCCTAAGATTGGCATCTTCAGTGCTGTATTAGGGTAGCTTTAGGTTAATTGGCTAAAACTGAGACATTCCACTCCTGTTTGCATAGCAATTCCCCAAAATAAGGCACTGTAACTATCTAAGGAGTGATACTTCAGTTTAATTGCGTGCCCTTATGTCTCACCCTTTTCTATACTTGGAAGTCTGACAAGACCCTTGGTGAACAGGACTTTCCAGCACTTCCCAGCTCCATCATCGTTACTCTGGTGCAAAAGTCTGGAGATCAATGAAGTGCATCTGGTTAACGGTGAACATATCTCAGTTCTAGCTGCTCAGCAGTTTCATGAATTGTGGGCTGAGCTAAGGACATTCCATCCAAGCATACCAAGAGGTTGGAAGGAAGCTGAGGACAGCTGAGAAGAACCAGCAACCCCATAGGCTTGGAGGATCAAAGGATCAAGATGCCTGACTAGACTGCTATTACCCTAGACAACCTTCATTCAACCAATTTTTTTTTCTGGCCAACAGCCTGACTGTTCCCAGGACAGTAGAAGCTTCATAAACTAATTTTCAAAGGCTGTAAGGTTTTTGAACATGGCCAAATAAAATCCCCTATGAAGAAAAACTTAAGCCAACTTAATAATGTATATACAGTATTGTTCCTGCAAAGATTTTGGATCCCTTAACCCCAGCCTTAAAAATTCTCAATAATTATTCCACTTTCCAAAAATAAAATACAGATTATATGATAAACAATTCTCATAATGTAGAAGAGTCAAAATAAATCAGGGGAAAGGCCTCCACAATGTTTTCTGTATACACTTCAGATAAGAAAAGTTTTTTAAAAAATGTTCTCTTTGTCATTTCCCTTTCTTAAAAGGAACATTCTGACATTGATAGAATTAGAATCCAGTATCAATTAAATGTCTGACCTTGAAAATGTTACAGAAGTAATGCCATGAATATATTAAGCGTTTTTCACTCATCTCAGCAGGCAAGATACTATGAATTATGTAAAAACGAACATCAATTTTTCAAAGCAATAGATGTGACACATCTGTATGGTGAAAACAAAGTACTTACATTAAATGAGACATGCAGTTGGTCCAGACTAATGTGAGGTAAACAGTCTTCATTTAAAATATTTATAAGATAGAAAAGATTCCGTAGCTCCAGTTTGCAATATGCTTTTTGTAAGCAATCATTTTTCCATGGTATTTAGTGTGGTTATTCTGTTGTTAATGTTTTAGCATGTTGACAGCCAGGACAGATTCACCGTTACTGGAGTCAGGCCACTAAAGTATCTGTGTATGTGTGGACTGTGTGTATTTCACAACATTATTCAATTTCCAGGAGTTAAAAAGGACCAAAAAAAAAAATTTAAAATGTCACAGAAACTAATTTTTAACCTCCTTTTAAAAGTTAAAGAAAGGTTAAATAATAATCTTAATTTTAAGATGCTTTCTTGTCACTAAAAGATTACTGGAACACTCTCTAATTGACAGAATTTTCATATCTGCCCTTTAAGCAATAAAATTTATATAAGCATTATATCTTTCTGTTCTTTCTCAGGAACAGCACCTCACCATACTGAAAGCAGTCATAACTTCCCAAGGAAAAAAATAAAAACAAACAAACAAACAAACAAAATAAAAAACCCAAAAGCAAAAACATTTCTCAGAAAATTCCTCATTCCTTCACAGATTAGTTTTTGGTCTGAAAAACCAAAAGTATGATAAAATATCAGTATCGTTATCAAAATGGCCATATTAAAATAATACACAATTTCTTCTTAACCAATGTTGGTTTAACATTTTCTTATACTTTGGAGTATGTTCCCCAGCATACATGAAAGCAAGTAGTTTTCTAGATTCATTTAGAATAACAATTCCACTTTCAAAAGTAACTTGGGAATTTACAAACATCTACATAATTTAGATGCTCGATGTCTACAGTCATCACAGATATTTTACCCACAAATAACTTACAATTTTTCAAAAGTTAATCCTGTACTTAAGAGCCTACAACAGCAAAATACACTATGGTAGAAAATAAGTGACTGCTCTGCATTTCGATCATAAAATAATGCAAATGCTTACTCACAATTTGATTAAACTATGTATTGAATGATGATGAGATTGTCAGGAGTTACATGCTAAATACACAAATATAAAAAAGAACCAAAAGAATGATGCTATTCCAGTAAGACAAATTTGAAACTAACATAGGATAACATCTTAAAGATTCATTGAGAACTACAAAGCTATAAATCTTTAAAGAAATGAAGTCAGAATCATATGAAATGCCTCTGAATAAAATGTTTTTTTAATCAAGACTTCTGGAAAATAGGTGATTTTTAAGCTCAACTCTGGCCAGAATTTAGTGGTTCCCAAAAAGAATTGACTGCGTATCTATACATGCATATTACATAGATACATTTGATATTACATAGATTTAAAATGTATTTATACACACGCATATATAGACAATCATACATACATAAGTAATACAATGCATTTATACAATATACCATTATGTGTCACCCGCTGTGCAACAGATCCCCACTCATATTCAGTTGCACTGAGTCACAGACCCTGGATGTATTTAAAAGATGGGTAGATGAGGTGTTTAGGGATATGGTTTAGTAGAGGACAGGTATGTTTGGGCTCAATGATCTCAAAGGTCTTTTCCAAACTAGTGATTCTGTGATTCTGTGATTTAAACAGCTGCAGTTTAGTGGGATTCTTTGGCCCAGGAAGAGGAAGCTTAAGGGAGGATCTCTTCAATGTATATAATTACCCGAAGATATTTGGCTGCAAAGAAGACAGATCCAGGCTCTTGTCAGTGGTGCCCAGTGACAGGACCAGAGGCAATGGGCACAAACTGAAACACAGGAGGTTCCCTCTGAACATCAGGAAACACTTTTTGACTCTGAGGGTGACTAGGTTGCTGAGAGAAACTGTGGATTCTCTATCCTCAGAGATATTCAAAAGACATTTAGACATGGTCTTGGCAACTGGCTCTAGGTGGCCCTGCTTGAGAAGGGATGTTGAACCAGATGCCTTCAGAGATCCCATCCAACTTCGGTTATTCAACGACTCTGTGATTTACAATGTCTTTTGCAGTTTCAAAGGCAAGGGGTATCTGCAGTACAATTCCTTTCAGAAAGAAGAATCAATCCATCAGAAATATCATTACGGAGGATCTCATTCAACATGGAGATCAACGTTTTAAAAATGGATCTAGATATCAAAGTTCGGAGAATTTTTTTAACTCCGTAATACTACTTGCAGTTTTCATAGGATTTGATAATGCAACACGCTTTTAGTTTGAAGAAGTGATCCTGTTTAGTGTTGTTAGAACACTGAGGCCACATGCCTAATTAAGAATGCAATTTGCAGAAAAGTGGGGTAATAAACAAATCTAATGACACATATTTGTGTAATTAATGACAGCATTGATTTTTCAGTAGTTTAGGTTTTGAGCATAGGGATGCTGGGTTACTGTTATGTATAGTTTTAGCATGGTGCTAGAAGTATTCATCACAAGCAACAAGCAAAATAATTAGTTTTGAGACAGAGGAACTGAGGCTGTAAATATTGAAGTAGCAACAGAATGTTTTAAGAAAATGCCTGAGGGACATGGAACACAAATCAACCTCATGGAAATTCTTATCATCTCAAACGTGTTCTATTTCTTGCAGTGTACTAGGTGCTCTCACAGATAGTCAATATAGGTAGAAAACTTCCAGTACATATCTGGACAGGTATCACTCAGCTGCTAAAGAACAAACACTGCTACCTGTATAAGACTCTTTTTCATTACTCAGTCCTCATGTCATTGGCCCAAGGTTACAGGATGACTACCATGTTACTGAGCACTACCTTACCATCCAGCAATACCAATCTAAACTGATAAGGCAATTCACAAGGGTGAAATTTTATTTTTTTACAAGGTAGTTGTAGCACAAAATATTTTTGGGGAAGATGTTATTCTTTCTTGTCACTTCTCATATTAACAGAAGAAGGAGGATAATTTTTTTGAACCTGGGAAATGGACCTGAACTCTAGTTGAGGGTATGATGGTCAGAATCTCCACCCAGCCATGGGATACCTGTACTCATACCCTGCAGGAGGTTACAAAAATAGGAATCAGTTGTCACCAAGAGACAGCTCATGTAATTTTGGCCCAAATGTAGCAAGCAGGCAGGCAGGAAGGCAGGAAGGAGTAACACCTCGTTAATCCTCTCCACCTGCCTGTATGATTGGTCATAACAAAATTCTGAAAGTTAGTTGAGGACAGGCAGAAAATCTTCTAAACAGTATTTTTATTCTTTGTGCAAAAGCATTGCCTTGTTTTGTTGGAAAAAAGGCTCTTTCCTTTAAAGGAAATTTTTGAGGTGGTAAGGGAAACAGCCATGATCCATGTCCTACTAAACTCAAGCCAAAATGTAATACTGAATCTTCATTTTTTGGGGCCACGGGTTACTTGCTGATGGATGCTTGGAAACACTAAAGGAAAAACAGATAAAAGAAATAAAATTAAGCCCTGGCCTGGTTAAAATCAAAGGCAAGATACTCACTGATTTTGACAGAGGCAGGATTTCAACCCCAGTCCACTGCTCTGCCTTTGCTGTATTTTCCTCTATATTTGTTGGATTTCATTTTACACAGACAAACAGACACAGAGACACAGAGACACACATTCTGAGGTTAAATTTGAAGCAATACTTAGCAATCGTTACTCATTTAATTTACTGGTTTTCTATTAGTTGCAAAGTCATTTATGTTTATAAGAGATATTTTTCCAATTTTATTTTATTTTAATTTTTTAAAATTTTATTTTCTTATGCCCTTCACTGAACCATGTGTAACCTTCCATAGTTTTGGAACGTTATCATATGATTTTCATGGATGTATTCTTTAACAGAAAGCACTGATTTAAAGACAAGGAGATGTTACAGCTAAATTTTTGGATGGGGTCATAACTCAGAAGAAAAATGAGCCTTTGCTGTCCAGACTGACACATTTAAGACCTCAGGAGCAGCAATAAGGTTAGAACAGGTAAAGTACAATGAAGGCAGGGATCAATAAAACATAAAAATAGGTCACAGAAATTGCTGCTATATTGGAACAAAACATTCCTATACAGGAAAAATATACAACAATTTATTATCTGTAGTTAATAAGTATGTGCAAGAGAAATATAGGGTAAACAGCTGAAAAATAAATGTGTGCATGGTATAGAGAAACATCAAAATAGATTTAGTGGACAACTCACAAAAATGGGTTGCTTTTTTCCCCTCAGTGCTGTCTTTCAATGGAAAAAAAAAGGAGCAGGAGGGTTGGGTTGTTATTGCTGCAAAGAGCCTACTTTCATTAAAATTTTTTGAGCTCTCCCTTGGAAGTTGAAAAGCAAAAGTATTTCAGTGAAAATTTCTAACTGAAAATTTCCTGGTATTTAAATGATTTTTACTTCTCTTACTTAAAATTATTTTTAATTTTAGATAAAAACATCAGCATTTTGGAGCTGGCTGCTCTCACAAAATCAACTCATGAGACTGTTCTTTCCCAGCAGAGGGAAGAACCTGAGTGCTCAGATCCTAAAACCCCCCAGGAACACTCTGGGAGGTTCCTCACCATGCTGGGTCCTAATATTGCCCTTTTTCTGTTATAAAACTTGTTAAACACACACGTTGAAATTATGGTCTTACCCAGATAGCAAAGTGTGATTCTCATGCCTAACCATGAGCAGCAAACGCCATTTTGGGCACACTTGGCATTCCCACAGGAATAAAAGATCAGACTAAAGACTTCCTGGAGATCTGCACCTTTTTTCAAGTAGGGTTTGGTGGCCAGGTGAGGCACCCACAGGTATGCTCATGGCATATGAATCACTTCCCCAGTTTCCGAGTAGTATCTGTGGTTGCACCTTCTGAGATCTTTATACATGCAATGGCTACAAAAATACTGAGCACCATAACAGGGCTTGGGTCATGAACTGTGAAGGGCAGTTCTCAGCTGAAGTAAATCAATACACAAAACTCCATGACTAGAAATAATTGACTAAGACAATTTTAATAAATAATAAATTTTACTTTTTTTTTTAAATACAATTTCAAGGGTCAAATCCAATTAGTACATTGTAACAGATAGTTAAATCAGCTTTGTTCACTAGCCAGAAACCACAATGGCAGTTTTTTTAAAAAAAACAAACAAACAGCTCTTCTATAAATAAATAAATACAAATTAAATATTAATTAGCCACTTGGAAATAGATCTCATTTTTGCTAAAGACTAGTTAATAACCTTCCTAGGACTATATATAAGAGACTCGTATCAGTATCGAGTGACGAAGTTGTTTTAATGTGTTTTGCTATTCTAGATGCAATTCTGAAGATGTTAAAAATACCTAACAGATTTAGCTCGATTCCTCATCCCCTGACTGTTTTTTTTTTCCCCCCTAAGACTCTGGTTGTCCTGCTTTTTTTTCCAGAAGTATTTTCTGAAAACCCAAAACTTCATTTTCATGTTAAGCAAGACAAGGTTTATGACATACAAGTAAGCTATATATTCATACATAAAATTTCACTAAGCTATACCATACTAAAGTAATTTTAACCAAGATTAACCAACTTCAACAAGACCTTCAATTCAAAAGGCAGCACTTATCCTAAGACCTATCTGTTTTTGTTTACTGGTGTGAAATATCTCTGTGATTTTAACATTCATTCAAAAAAACCTAGCAATACAACAAAATGAAAATGTGTAGTTTAATTTTTGCTTTAAAGACAACACAAAATTTTATTTAATATGAGGTAACAATAAGCTGCATCCCACTTTCTATATATGGAATAGAAATATTTTTCTGAAAAAAGTAAAAAGTAAAAGCTTAAATAAAACTCTTTAGAAAATATTTCAAGCTTGTAAGAAGGGATTCTTGTATGTCTTATTAGAAACTGATTAAGCTCTATTTATGGAAGCTCTACACAGCGTAAATCAGTTAGTTCACTACAACAGGAATTAAATATTCTGAGTTTATGGCAGTCAAGTAGTTAGCCCACACGGACCCATCTTGCCAGACCACACTCTCTAATTCATCCCAGCCTGCAGAAAAGGATCTCTTTCTTACATGGCTCCAGTAATATCTTCTAGTATCTCTGCAACCAAGTAGTTCCTCAGTTAAGAAATAGGTAGAAAACCAGTAGTTTTTTTCATGTCCATTAACAATTCTGGATATAAATACAAGTTTATGCATTACTTAAATACTGCTCCAACAGAGTAAAAACAGAAAATAGAGAGGAATTTCGTTCAAGATGCAATTAACAAGGCACTATATAGAAAGAAAGACTGAGGTAAAACGAGCTGGTAATTAATTCTTACAAGGGATTTATAGCTTCTTTGTTAAGAATTCATATGCACTCTATAACCTTTTTATTTGAACCGTCTTCATTTTCATCCTGAGAGGTAATTTGCTCCTGAAACATCTCAATAAGCAGTAAACAACTGATAACGAAAAGTTATCCCAGATGAAACTGTAGAAAACTTGGTGCTTTGGGTAGCTGCCAGCCTGGATCCATCAGTTCAGACAACTTGCATTGATTAATGTCTCTGTTACAAGAGAATATTCCAGCGTTTGCTTTGTGATCCAGCAGAGATCAGAAGGCGCTGTATGGTCTTTTAAAATACATTAGGGTCAGTCGAAATACGTATAACACTACAATGAAAGCTAAAAGAGCCACTAGAGATTAAAGCCTATCCTTTGAATGCCATGCTGTCCTTGGCACCAGCAGGAATTATACATGTGGGATTGGGAAAATATCTTTTCGTTACTTACACAGTTTTCCAACTGACTAAAACAAAAATATTAAATCGGCTTATTACCATAAAAACCCCCAGTTAATGGTGCTAAACTAAAATGATAGTACCACTAAAAGTGGCAAGTTCTAGTTCAATTAAGTTCAACAGACTATGATATTCTTTGGAATACTGTAACCACAATGCTTCAAAAGCTAGAGAAGGAAGCAACAGATGCACTAAACTATAACATAATGTAACATAAATGCAACTTGCATACCCCATATCTTCATCAGCTGGCATATATTTTCAGAAAAAAAATTAGTATTATCAAAATTTAAGCAATGTGTTTGAAAATATTTCAGGAGCAATGAAACAGCTACTTTTTATAGCAAACTGTGTTATTAATACATTTTAACTGGTATTTTAATGCTGTATAGCATGGGGGTTTTTGAGGGATAAATGCCTTAGAGGTTTTTTCTGTCAACAGACATACAGATGGATTTTAGCAACAGCATCTCTTTAGCAATCAGATTATGAAGTTTCTATCTATATCCCAGCCATGTTTCTGGTCTGGTTGCAAGTCTTACTGGAGGCAAACATATTCCACAACAGATGAAAGAGGAGGAATGAGAAGGAAAAAGGAAAAAAATAAAAATCCTCTGGATTTTACTCCAGTACACCTTATAGAATGACAAGAAAATTTCATTTTTCACTGTGTTATTAAATTTCCAAAAATTAAGCACACCATAAATTAAATTCACCTTATTGTGCATTTCTTTCACTTAACTGTATTTCCAAGCAACAAGGGCTTTCATTGTCAACAAAAGAAAATATTATACCTCATGAGACTAAAAAAATCTGAAATAAAATATCTTGAATCATATTACTTCATGAATCTTCCATTTTCATAGTTCAGTGATTTGTCTTTTTTCCATTGCAGCACATGTAATTCATATCCTGTGCAATTCCGTTCACTCTTCTTCCACTCTCCTTTCTCCTCAAAGCATTTTTTGAGTACTCCCAACTGAATATGAAAAATCCCAATTCCTTTGAAAATTCATTTTTTCCTAAATAAACTTGGTTGAATTTTTCACTGATATTACAAAATCAGGTGTGCTCCTAATATGTAGTAAATAAAAATCACAAATTTCATAGCAGTATAAAGCAATTTTTGTTATAAAAATAATTCCTCAGTCCAAATATAAGGGGATTTTTAGATGTCAGAACACTTATAAAAATATAATCTAGTCTGATCAAAACCTTCGGTTCTGTGGTAGTCTCAAATACAGAGACCTAACAGGATTGATTATCTTCCAGTCCTGCCCAAGTAATACTTTTGTACATCAGCATCTAGCTTCAAGTTATAACAAAACATGTTTATGAAAGAAATGCAAACTTCTGTCTAGAAAAAATACAATTTGTCGTACAGATTTTTTTCCTTTACACAGTAGAAGGTTGTCTTCTTCAACCACCAGAGAGTGAATCATATAATCATAGAACTGTCTTGGTTGGAAGGGACCCTTTAGATCATCAAGTCCAACCATCACCCTAACCAGCCATCCACTTCTAAACCATGTCCCTCAGCACCACTGGCAGAACAGATGAGTCCTCTAATTCAGGAACAATTCTTGCAGCTGACTTCTGTCAACTACACTAAAGACTTTTAACATGGAATGTGATGCTGTCAGATAAGGAATTTTATTGCCTTGGTAGTGATTATTTTGTGCAGTTTCCCAACATAGACATATTTTCAAGTGTTTCTTAAAGACTTTGAAAAAGACTAAAAACTTGGCAGTCAAAATGTCATTTCCTTTACTGGATAATTTCATCCCCATCTTGTTTGAGCTATGCTTTGTTCAGGCCACTGAACTACTTCACTGCAGCTTGAGACATATTTATGTGCCACAAGCTCTCTAAATTCCACTGAATGAGGAAGGGACAACTTTATCAAAGCCTGGATGGCTCAAAAGCATGGGGCTTGTAAATATCAACCCTTCTAAAGGCTGATTCAGTATTCCTGCAGTTTTACCATCTTGGAAGGTACTAATCATTTCATTTGTGAATTGCTGCTCATCTACAGTGTAGGACTGAGGGATAGGAGGAGAAACCTCTGAGATGATACAAGGTTTCATATGACAATCTTAGGAATAAGTGAAATTGTCATGAAGTGGATGTGAAAACAGAAGAATTTCAAATAGGAAATTTAACAAAATTGCCTATGGTTGTGTAGAAAGATGTATCAAGAGGCTTCAGGACAAGAAGTTTCACAACTTTTGACCCTGCAACTGATAAAACTAAAATTATTAGGAAATATATTAAGTACAAATAAAAAACAAATGGCTGTTGCTTTTAACTCAAATCCAAAGTTAGATCACTAACTGGAAATCAGAGAATCACAAAACAGCAGGGGTTGGGGGGTACCTCTGGAGATCATCTAGTCCAACCCTGCTGCTAAAATACAACCACCTAGAGCAGGTTGCCTCCAGGTGGGTTTTGAATATCTCCATAAAAGGAGCCTTAACCCATGAGATCCTCCCAAGCCAGGTCTTTGAAGAGACCAAAGTTAGTTCTCCAGAAGTCCAGGGCTGTAATCTTACTCACTGTTTTTCTCGTTCCATGCAGGATCCTGAACTCCACCATATCATGGCCACTGTAGCCAAAGCTGCCCCCAATCTTCACATTCTCAACCCTTTGCTCATTAGTACAAAGTCCTGCAGCACCCCTCTTTTCTTCTCCACCTGTGTGAAAAAAGTTGTCATCAGTGCTCTGCAGATGCCTCCTGGACTGTGCATGCCTGGAATCCTTTATGCAAGACACAGAAGTTAATTCTTCACTCTGAAACAACTACAGATTCAACCAAAAATACTAAACTTCAAAAAAGTTGTAGTTCAAGAGAAAAAGTCAGGAGGAAAAAAACCCAAAACTGTTCAGAAAATTATGTAGATTATGATCTAGGAAATATAACCCATAAGAAAATATTGGGAAAATTAGGGTTACTCAGTTTGAAGAAAAGTTTGAGAAAGGATGTGATAAATGAAGAAATATTTTAAATGACTGATAAAATGTAGACAAATTCCATCTCAAAATGTGAGAGTGCAATAAAAATATGACTTCAAAAATGCAGCAAGAAAACTCTACATGGGAATAAGAGGGTTTTTTTCTGGAACACACTGCTTGAAATGCTTGTGGAATATTCATTGCCAAAGGCTGAAACCTCTGCATTCACCAGTACACACCAGTGTCAACCAGCTGGAAAGCAGTCCTGCAGAAAAGGACCTGGGGGTCTTGTGAACATTTGAGTTGAACATCAGCTAGCAGCGTGCCCTTGCAGCAAAGACTAGTGGTGTCCTGGGCTGCATTAGAGAAAATACTGCCAGTAGGTTGGGGGAAGTGATCCTTCCCCTCTCAGCATGAGTGAAGCCACACCTGGAGCATTTGTCTGTCCAGTTCTGGGCTCTCCAGTACAAAAGAGATATGCAACTGGAAGGAGTCCAGCCATTAAGATGATTAAAGGACTGGAGCAGCTCTCCTGTGAAGAAAGGTTGAGAGATCTGGGACTGCTAGAGAAAAAAATGCTCAGGGGGACCTCATCCTGAAGATATTTAGCTGCAAATAAGGCAGAGCCAGGCTCTTGTCAGTGATGCCCAGTGACAGGACCAGAGGCAATGGGCACAAACTGAAACACAGGAGTTTCCTCTGACCATCAGGAAACACTTTTTGATTCTGAAGGTGACCAAGCACTAGCACAGATTGTCCAGGGAGGCTGTGGATTCTCCATCCTTGGAGATATTCAAAAGCCATCCAGACATGGCCCTAGGCAAGCTGCTCTAGGTGGCATTTAGTAGATGACCTACAGAGGTCCTTCCAACTTCAGCCACTGAGGTGAATCATTTTCAGAGAATCAGATTCTCCGATTCTATGAAAACAAAGTATGAGATAAACATCTATTCAAGATGATCTAGACCAGATAAAGTGGTTTTTAAAACACTGAAGTCCAACCATGGACTGGTTGTCAGGTACAATAATTAAATAGATACCAAATCACCAAAGTATTTGCCAATTATTCTTTTCCCTGCTTGTTTATCCTTTTATATTTCTTTCCCTATTTATTTTCCATTCTTCAGTATTTAGTATGAATGTGCCTTATTATGTAGGATTAGTTTACATAACCATTACTCAGATACAGGTTTCCTATTCAAATTAACAATACATTGAGAATCGTGGCCTGGATATGTGGCTTTGGTTAACTGCTTTTGGATAGTCTAAGGATGATATTTCACAGAGAAATGCAGAGTTTGTGAACATCTTTCTGATGGGTTTCTGTTGGAGAGAAATGGAAGTTGTTCTGATTTCTTATTTTCTTTATTTCTTTAGGATATAATAATTTTTTAAAGGCAAGTAAACCCACTCTTTCTTCCTTTTAGCTGCTACCTCTGCTGGAGTGATCTCTTTAGACCACTTGACTTTTCACAGTGCTCATTTTAAAGTTCTTCTTTACTTTGCAGCTCTATAATTAAGACAGGGCACAAAGCCAGCAAATGACATTGGGTTCTTTTTATAAACTGGTTTTTTTCTTGAGTACTGCATACTTATGTAGCTCCTACTCATATGCTGTAGGTAGGTTTTTTCCATACTCTGTGTATGAGAAGGAAATCATCTGCATTTATCAAAATCTGCCTAATTCACATCTACTTGTAGTTTCACAAAGAGGCTTACATACTATGTCAGTCTTTACTCTTCTTTATGCAGTGAGTGTACACAGCCAAATGCTGCTCGTCATCAGATGAGCCTAACACCTTCGAAAATATTCATACAACAAAGGTGAGAAGAATTCATATTTGTCTGTAAGTAGAGACAAATTATTGTGCTTGTCATGAAATATCCATACATCTACAATAAACTGATTTTATGGAGGAACACTGCCGCTTCACTGCTTTTGCAACCAAAAAGTTGTTTAGTATTCCATTAACTCCAGGTCCAAGAACATTATGCAACCATTAAAAAGCTACACCTCAGACACATTTCTAATGGGCTGGTATTTATAGACAATAAGTAGGGCCAGTGTTTTGTCACAGTAAATTATACATGAAACAGTCTAGCCATGGGAGAAAAAAAAAAGGCAATTGTCACAAATTGCTAGTAAAACTGCCAGCGCTCACAGCCTGCATTTTAATCAAAATATACTTTATTTTATAATAAAAATTGATTAAAACCGTTTAACTAAATGTTTAAAAAAAAATTTAAACTGCTGCGATAAATTACGTTTGGCATGCAGATGGGAAATAAAGAACAGCTTTTCTGCTTCACCTTTGCCAGAGAAGAACATGTTTTAAGTTAATAGTTCTCAGCAACCTGTTACCTAACTTGAGAGAAACAGCAGCTGAGAGCTACCACATAAGTATTGAATGTTTAGATGTTTTTCACCAAAACTAAATTAAGCACAGAAATCCTGATGTTCCACTTTTATGCAGTCATGTATAAGAAGTTTTCACTATTCATGAGGGTCAGTTTTCAAATGCACACAAATACATTATACACATTTTAAATTATTTCTGAAGAGAAGGGAGCACACACACTAAAAATACTGTACCACCATTACAGGCATAAATGTCTTTAGAAAAGGTGATTGAATGCACACTCATTATTTTGCAGCAGAATCCACCAGAATCAACTGAAATTTACACCCTATCACGGATCTGAAGAAATGTTGAATTTAGCCCTTATATTTGACCTTGGTCTTGCAGTCACATCCAGCAACATCCCATCCTTCAGCATATGGACAAATACAGCATACTAGTGCAGAAGAAACCAAAATTACTGTCCTTGTCAATACACTACCACATACTTCTTGCCTGGAAAAACACATCTTTTGTCTTGATACTTGTGGTAGTCAGTTTATGGCTTGTACTGCCACCCTTAATATGGCATCGTTATAAAGCGTTACTAGAAATAAAATTAAATCCTTCTATCCTCTTGTGGCAGTATGGATAGTCTGCAGAGCCTCTATCCACTAGACTTCACCACTGAGGCAGTGAGTTATCACTCCACTGCTTTGGACACATAAGAATCTAATCTGCTGAGAGTAAAGCACTAAGGAGCATTGAAAGTCACATTCCTTGCACTTCATTAATACAATGCTCAACAGTTCATCAGCCCACAAGACAAATGTATGGGGCAATTATATGCAGTTCTTGCATAATTTAAGAGAGGAGGGGGGGAATTTTCAGCAAATAACTACTTTGTTCCACTTAGGAGTTGTCAAACTTGGGTCTCTTCTCCACTCCAAGGTAACGCAAAACTTACCACCTGTCTGCTTGCACTGTCTTCTTTACATTCCACTTCAGCATGGTTTTTTTCTGTGCTACTGATTTACACTCAGTTTCTTTCTGCTGATACTGCTTTTTACCTCAGCTGCTAAAGGGGTAAATCTGTCTCAGTCAGTGTATATGACAAACAATCCTTTTTTATTTTTAATTTATATACTAAGAGCTATATTGACCTTGAAACTTCAAGGAAGTTGTGGAAACAACTCCTTTCCAACTTAAGCCTGAACTAGAGAAGAATTTCCATCATGTTTCTGAAGAAAGATGTTCAAGGTCAAGTTATTTGGACTTTATTCTAAAGTTACCTTTTAAGTGTTTCTATGCATTTGTACCTATGTACACATGCTAACTGACCATACAGAAATTCCCTGTTTGTAAAGGTGAAATTTTGCTGGAAAGGTGTGGTCCCAAAATGCTCTGTGGCCACCAGGTGCTTTAAATTGAAAACCTGGGTTCATCTTAGAATTTCTTAAGGTGAACAACATTAATTAATTAATTAATTTATTTATTTATTTATTTATTACTTTTACATTACTGAGATTTGTAGGGACTTATTTAATTCCAGAACCTTAGAGATTTTGCTTTTCTTCTTCAGACCACGAAATCTGTTCTTCAATAGCAGAAGCATCAGGGATACTGAAATGAGGATATAAGGGGGAAAAAAGAAAGTAAAATAAAAAACAATCTGTTGAGCATGTGTTCAGACTAGAACTGCAAAGCAAGATCTTTACTGTAGATTGTCCAAGCAACTCGGAAAGCAGGGGAAGGAGCTGACACCTTCATTTTTCATAAATTGGCCTCAATCCTCATTGTAGTCTAAGAGAAGGGAAGCCTTACCCTATGTTTCCCTATGCAGTCAATTGAAAAATTCCCCAAAAGGTACATAAATGAGCATGCAAATATTCCTGCTATTAAAGAACCCAGTGGTCAAACACACAACAGGATAAAAAGGCACATCGTCATCCTCCACTTCCTTCACTATAGCCAAGAAAAGACCTTAAAAATTTCAATGCAGTGCTGCAGACAATTGGGTACACCAGTATATTTCCGAAAACAAAACTTAGAACTACGTCATACCTATGTTTTCCATGAAAAAGTTTGCCTCCTGCTGTACATAGTGATTCAGACAGCTGAGGGTTTTCTTCTGAAGTCTTCTTGGAGGCATTTTCCTGTTGAAGTCAATGAATATCTAATTCGCTGAGAATTCAGCAAAAATAGCAAGACAGCATCTGATCATGAAATATGAATAGCATCAATTTTAGACCAAACTATTTTACCTAACTTGGTTTGGTTTTGGTTATTTAAAATAATTTTCACTGTAAGTTTCTATTGTGTGTACATTAATATATATATGTATGTATTTGTACATGTATATGTGTATATGTGCAGACATGCATCTTTCCCATATTTGCCTATGTGGTTTGATTTAATTGAAAGATGTGGAGAAAAAAAAAAGATGGCTTAAATTATCATTCAAGGGTTTTCATCACTTTTAAATTCTGATGATATATAGAGTCAACAATACAATACTTCACAGATGGATGATTCACATGACCCAAGGGACAATGTTTTGGTTTATAATAATGAGGATTGCGAACATCAGAAAACAGAAATGAAACATTTCAATAGAATTACAAATGTGTTTTGAGGGCATTGCTCTGTATTTATACACATACACCTTATGTAGGATTTAGAACAGATCATGTTTACAACTGCTTTTGCAGGTGACAATGCAAATATTTAAGTGGGTTGTTATTGTCACTCTCCTGATTAAAGTGACAATTAGTTTTCTAACCAATCATTAAACTTATCCAACAGAAATAAAACAGCTACCATGCAAAGCAGTTTATCTTCCACTGGATGGGTTGGAACAATATTTTTTATTTATAATTAGTACTTTTCAGTGCTTGAAAAAGTAAAATAAATAAAAATGTGTAACAAAACCTTATGAGGGGTTGTAATAGCACATTTTTTTACAGAAAAATAAGAGTTTATTATAGAAAGCTTGCAATCTCATTCACATAGTCAGTTAAGCTGACCTTTTGTATTTCAATTATTCTTGCTATCAAATGTTAAAGTTGTGCCATGTACTGACACACAGTTGAAATAAACAGCATAAAAGTCCCAACTGTATGGGTAGATAATTGTTCATCAGTGTCATGAACAAACTATTTCATACAGGATGACTGACTTCAAAATACTGAATCCCCATCTGGTGAGACCTAATGAGCAATGGAGAGGTTTGAAGGTAATGAAGCAAGTCCCTTTTTGGCAGATGTTACTTGACAGCTGCATCTTGGGATCCTAGCAGCACTACTGCTGCCTCATACTAATAGATTCTTGAAGATATTGTGATGAAACTTGTGGAAAAGAGAGGATCCTTTTCTCTTCAACAGGCTGCATTTTATGTCAATCCTCTTAAGTCTAATCCACTTAGTAAGTTTTGATTTCAAAAGACTGTTCTAAGTTTATTGAACCTTGTTTTTTGAAAATGCTTTAGCTCATGATTTGCCCCACATGCTGCAGGCTGAATTGCTGCAGCAAACAAAATTGACCTACAAGGAGTATCAAGGGGTTTGATTCTGTTATTTCTCTCAAGCAAGAGGAAAGAAACATGGGTTTCGGTCACCACTCATCGCATGCATCTTGTGGCACACACATGCCACAGTCTCAAGTGAGCTCCATAAAACTTTGTTCTTGCTACATATTTGTTCAGCAGCTCATCACTCTTCCAGGGGAAGAATTCCTGTTGTTGTTACCTGAATTGCACAAGTGCCCCCAAAGTAAGCTGGTCTTAAATATCAGATGCATCATTGCATACCCCAGCTCTCAAAAAGGTGGAGTAAAAGAAGCTCCTTGACTGAGAAGCCATCTGAAACTACAAACAGGAAAGGGAGAGGTGTTTTTCCCAGTCATTAGTTCTGCAAAAATAAACCCTGTCCTGATGCCCCCAGAAACAGCCTACTCCACATGATCAGGCCCAGAATGCTATTAACCTTTTTCAGCATTAAACAAGATACAAAAACTTCAGTTACTTTCTCTTCTGTTAGGAAATTAACTACAATCAATGTGTGTTTTCTTGGCCTAATTACCATGGCACACCTAAGAGTAAGAGAATCCCAACCCATACTACACACATATACAAAGTGGTCAATTCAAATACTTTTGCTTGTTATATACTGAAGTATCAGAAGAATACTAAATTCCTAGCCTGATCCTCTAAACTTTTAGAGGAGCTAAAGTGGGATCTAAGATAGAGGCAGTCTAAGCTGCAAGTCTTTATAGAAAAGTTGTGATCCTTGGTGGTAACGACAAAACCAATAGAAAGCAAATGCTGAAGGCGGCCAGTGACTTTCAGCAGCTGTAGAATTTCCTTTTTTAAAAAAATCCATTTGCATATACTTTGATTAACTGTAAAGTTTACCTCATTCTACAGCTGTTTAAAGGATTTTTAGGGTAATGCCCAATGTAAAAAATTAAGCGTTCCCGATTAGAGGAACCACTCTAATGTTTCAAGGTCTGTCTCTCTCACATCCAAATGGCTTTCCCTTGTAGTGGAATTTACCAGCTATCTTTATATGCTATGGCCGAAGGATTTTTTTATTTTTCCCCAGAAGATGCATTTATTTTTGCTTTAGGAGCTTTATGGAATTCCTCCTCGTATCAGTTAGCATTTCCAGCTCTACTCTACTCTTTTTGCATACTAGGAACATCTCAAGGGCCCTGTTTTTGTGTCCCTTTACACAGCATCCTATGGACTTACAGTTATATGCTGCTCTAAGAAATATGAAAATTGCATTGCAGATTTTCTAAAGGAGATTATTTGTTATATTTGCTTTAAACAAAGAGTAGTTTTGCGCTTCTCTGCAATCCAAGAAGCACAGAGTTATCAAAATAAACATAGCTTGTAAGCTTTAGTAATGCTGATATACTAGGAAAGTAAATTGATAAACCAAAGTCTCTCACGAAGCTGTTTTACATAAATACATTAAAATGAAACATTTCTTCAACTTCTTGCAGGTACTTAAATTTTTGAAAGTACCTGAAGAATTACAAGTTTGCATAATTAACTTGAAGGTTTACCTAGATGAATAGAATGACAACTGATAGGTTGGAACATATTAAATGAAATATGTAAATGAAGAAAAAGACATCATCAAGTTCATAGAATTTCTTTTGTACAGCTTAGTATATTTCTACCTCTGCCAAAATCAGAAAGTTAAAAAATACACATGGAGTGTTCAGGTAGGTACAGTTATGCTAAGACTATCTAGTTATAATCTTCTCCATAGAGAACTCCCTTTTGTTTTTTAGATATTCACACATATAGACTTATCAGGATGGTTTTGATGATTCCTTTATTAACCACCAACAAAGCAGAGAGCAGAGAGAGGGCTAGAGGCATGCTTGCACTTTTCTGACCTAGAACACTGCCAGGAGCAACAGCTTCAGACACAGCCACAGAATCGGCTCCTCAGGAGCCCTGACAGAACCAAACAGACACCAGAAATATAAGGAAAGCATCTCCCAACACCTAGTTGTCCGATTTTCCAACAGGAAAATCCACTCATCACCTAATGGCACACAGGTGACCAGAGGCACCTCACTCTACACCACTGAGCATCGCTAGATATATATTCTTCCTAAGGCCTCTCACTGATCTGAGCACAGTTATCACCAAGACAGACCAGTCTTTGCTCAGACAAGAGCAGGACTTGCCAACAAAGTCTTAAATGCCTTGCTCATGCAAATCTGGAAAATAAATTGCACCAGAACGCTAAAGTCCCAAGCCAGGTAGTGTCATACAAGAAAGAAAAAATCCTTCCTAAGATGAATGCCTCTGAATAGCCACTTAGAGACAGATTGAAAAGTATTCAAAAACTTTTCTAGATTTGATATCTGCCAATATTTTCTTTAGACCAAAGGAAGAAAAAAAACTCCACACTTCTAATGTATGACCTCACTCCTTTTTCTTTTTTTTTTTTTTTTTCTGGTAACTATCTGCAAGATAAAAGGGTAGCTCAGTTGAAAAAGATCCGATGCTTTATCACATTTCTTTTCTGATACCATCTTTTACTCAGACAACCGCTTGCCTGTTCATCTATCAAGGGAATTCCAATGAGAACATTCAGTTCCTTTATTTTATAACAGCACCCTTCATAACATTACATATGAATCATTGTGCATGTCACACTGTGGTGCTGCAACTTTGAGTCCAGTTTTTTCACTTTGTTTTCATGGTGAGTCTACAAGGAATTCTTCAAGTACTACCTCACAAATTAATTACCAGAGACTTGATTTCTTATCTTTTTTTTTTTTTTGACTCTTCAGACCAAATTTCTATGCCTCCTTTTGAAATGTTTTATGAGATGTTTTATAATGTTAAAAGTCAACATTTCTATGTGATTTCTGACTCAGGGTCTATTATATTGAGTGCAAAAATTTCTACCAATGAATGTACTTGAAGCCCACTCTTTACTCTTTGTGGTGATTAGGAGTTCTACAAAACAGTATAATCATTAACTCAAAAAACTCTCAAAGGTTTTGTAGTCCATTACAATTTTCTTGCTGATCTCCATCTGTTCCAAAGATAATGAATACTCTCTTCTTTCGAGCACTGTATCAGCATATTTTTTTTTGCTTAAGCAGATTTTATCTTGCATTTCTTGGGAGGTTTTTGATGCTAAGGAAAAGGGAGAAGAATGGGTCCTGGCCCAAAGCTTCTCTGTCCCTTCCTTCCTTCCTTTTTTCCCAAGCCAAACGTTTTGTCAATAAAAAATAAACTAAAAAACACTCCCAAGCTTCAGCTATATAGGCACACACAGCTATTGTGGTGACAGCTTAAAGTAGTTGGAGATGACAGCCTTTTACCTAGAAGCTTCATTGACTGTAGCCCTTATCTGAAACAGGTTGAGGTGCTCTAGTCCAGGGGGGTTTCTCAGATCAGGTGGAACACTGTGCCAGTTCAGTTAAAGCAATCCCCAACATGCTGTGATCATCAAGCACTTCTGGACATGTGCTTGCAGCCTGCAGATTACTTTAGAGCTTCACTGTATGTCCTGTATCAGGACTCCTAGGGCAAGCAGTACAAGAGCACAAGTAGCTCTGCACAAACTGGCTCAGGTCCAGTCAAAGAGATGCTGGGCCAGGCCAGGACAAATAACCTCAGCCAGACCTGCACTGGCTCCATGTGGAGTCACTTGGATATATCTGTATCACTCTGCCCAGGGCACATAACATGGGCATTGCCTGAAATTGGTGAGATGCCTGCAGCTCCAGCAGGAGATACTGAAGACACGCCACACATGGCACTGTTCTGTAGTGGTGTCCTGTAAAGCACACTTGCCTCATGGGATGGCCCTCCTGAACAGTAGGAAACAGGACATGGCTAACAAAGCACTCCTGTAGAGAGATGTACAGGTTCTGCACTCTCCATGACCTCCATGCTCAACTATCATGTGTTTTAAGATGTTCTTTGGGAGATGATCTGAAGATGACTAACTTGAACTTCTACAGCTTGAAGACAAGAACATATTCCACAGGCAAGCAGTTCCAAAAAAAGATTATCTTGTTAGCTGTTCTTTTTATTTTATGCCAGATGCACATAAACAGACCTACTCAGTTCTCCTCCCACAATTAAAAAAGGTATGCCTGTACTAAAATGTATGTTACAAAGCCGAATTTCAATGTGTGCAAAAGAAGGCACATAGCATCGTTCCTGTCTCACTGATGCCTAAATTAAGATGAAATAGCCTGTTCAGCACTGCAGAAGAGATGAGTGGCAGAGAAAGAACGTTTTTCTGAGGCAGAATGAAATGCTTCATCCACTGAACCATGCCATATGCATCAGCTTGCTTTATTTCAGATGCACTTGACCACTCAACTGTTTCGGGTTTGTCATTTCCTTAGGAGGCAGAAAGAAACAGAAATGAAGGGAAGAAAACAAACAATTGAAGAATAAAGTAGGCAGTAGCAATATAAAAATCAGGGTGAAGAGTGCTCTGAGAAGGAAAAGAAAACAAACAATACCTGATGAACACAAAGGAAACAGTTTAGCTGCAACAGTTCTAGCTATATGCAGAGTACATGAGCCTGGCTGAAGCTCAGGGCCTATGCCATCAGCTTGCTTTCAGATCCTGAAAGAATAAATTATTCCTTAGATATTAAGAAAAAAACACACCTTTGAAAGTCCCAGTATTACCTGTTAAAGCCATCCTCCTGGCCTGGCCTGGTCTGGCCTGAGAGTGCACCACTGTTACCTACCATCTCAACACTTTTGTGTCAATGCAGAAGGCTGACAAGGAAGTGTTCCTGGGCTCCTGGAAGCATTCATTTAGCTGCCATAAATAAGTGTATCTTAAGAGAAGAGGCTCCTGGATTCTCTGCATGAATAGATGAATTTGGGAATTATCCATGATGATAACAGGAATACATGATCAGCTCTAAATCTGTCAAGTCGTCTCACCATGGCAGCTAAATTTATTCCAAATTTCAGTAGTATCTTAATTCTTCAAGTAGCACCTACTTTAGTATCTTGATTCATTACCTGAAACAAGCAGGGTAAAGCTGTTTTTAAAGAAAAACAACTCACAGACAGTAGCAGTAAATGACAGTCTCAGTGGATTTTTCATTCCCAGATCTCATAATTTAGTTTTTAAAGAAGACTTGGGAGGGCTTTTTTAATTCCAAATAAATCAAGGGGAATACTGCAGAGTCTGTGGACACTTTGGTGGTCACTGAAAATAAACCCAAACAAACAAACCAACCAACCAACCAGGAAAAAACCCAAACAAACAAAACCAACAACCAAAAAAAGAGGAAAAAAAAAAGATAATGTACAACTTTGTTCCAACTCTTCATTTATATTAAAAAAATAGTTCTCAAGTGAAATTGAAACACACTACTCATCTTAATCTACTGAATTGCTTTGGGTTCTTTTTAGAGGTTTTGTCTTCACAGAAACAGTTTGAAATTTTATGTTTGGTCCACTCCAAAACTTATACACAAATTTGTTTTCTATTAAGACTTCTTTTACTACATCAGCAGACACTTTAAGTAAAAAGGCCCAAAAAAAAGTGTTAAGTAGACATTAAAGGACATATCAGCAAAAAAAAAAGAGAGAAATTGATTATTAATAGAATTAATATAATTTCAGGTGTTTTTTAATGTGGTTTGTATACTTTACTGTAGGCTCACGTTCAAACTACTTTGCATTGTGATTATTTTCTCAAGTCAAGAGAAAAAGAAGATTGACAAATCGTTTGGCAAATTCTGAATATAACTTTTGATTTAATAGGAATTTTTGCAACTGCTACACCTGCTATGGACAGACATAGAAGAGATACAGTTGCACTGACTTCATTTAAATATCCAGTACACACCATTGAAGTCTTACCTTGTAAGTCACCTTCTCTAAAGCTCATAGTAGTTACTACATCATTCATTTGTCCCAGCAATAGCAAGGCACTGTTCATCATAATTATTCATACATTTTTCTTACATTCCCTATTATATGACCACATTAATGCACAATTTGTAATTTTTTTAGTGATACCTAAAATATTTTCTTGATTATAAATTAAAACCTTAAAACATAATTTAGCTATACCATTCTATAGACATATCCTAATCTGAAGAATTAGTAAACCAGTAAATGGATACAAAATATGTTTGTAAACAGCCTAATAACTTAATTCTTGAATGCTTAAGGTTAGTTAGGATAGAGTTGGAAATTAGAACTTATTCATCTACAGTCATTTTTAAATGGATCACAAGAAGTCATAAGCTACTTTTAGTATTCTGTAGCTGATAAGCAATCCACTGATACACATAGAGAACACAACAGGGGAAAAAAAATAATATTCTGAAATGGAAATGCAGTATTTATCCCAACTGACTTTTCCAGGCATACTTCCCTGCATTTGGAGCAATATTTTGTTATCTCTGTAACTCCTAGGAAAGTGTTTATTCTCCACCAACTGGCACATATGGCACTATATAACACAGTTGCCCGAGCTCATGAAAACAAGAGTTTCATTGTAGACAGTTTGCCAAAGGGTGTAAAGCCTGGACTTCAGAGCAAATAGACGCATCACAGGTGACACACTTGGCTCTGAAAAGGGGAAAATGACATTTGTTCAACAAATGAGCAGGTTGTGCCAACTGCTTCATTCACAGGCATCTTCTGCCAGAAAGCCTGAAAGGCGTTTTTTGTCCCACTGGGACTGCAGCATAGGAAGACAGAATAAAACAGAACTAAATATTATATTCAGAACTGAGAACCTTGACTAAAACAGAATGGGCACTGCTAGACACAAGTACAGGGTATATCAGAAAGACAGAAAATGGCAGTAAAAAGAGCTTTGCTACCCGGGTATCTTCTTGTTCATTCCTGCCCATCCTGTCTGAAAGAGGGCCATCATAGAAACAACACTGCTGAGAAGTTTCTAACAGGTTTGAAGTCTTGAGCTCAAAAATCACCCCACATAGGAACACATGGCTTTTGACAGCAACCTAGGGAGAAAAATCCACTGGCTTTCCCAACATTTTTGACAGCATCAAAGGCAAGAGGCAAATTTTCAATCTTGGGGTTTAGAAAAGCAACAAGATTAGCTGCAGAGAAAGAAACTGCTTCTCTGCTAATGGAAAAGCAGAACACAAACCTTGCTCTGCAGGGAGCAGCACAAGGGTAGCCAGAAGGTTCCTGGGATGGATACTGCTCACTCATGACCTCTCAAGCAACAGGGATCAAAGACCACTGCTTAGACAGATTTTCTCACCAGCAGAACTCAGACTGCAAATAGGAATTAATTTATTTTTTTATTTTTCTTTTCTTATATTAACCTCCAGCCACCTCCACAGTATGTTCTTTTGTTTCAAATGTACATCTTCCATGCGTTGTGTGGTCAGTACACACAAGTGCAAGAAATACAGGAAAATATGGTGCCTCCATTGCCTCCCCACACTACCACCACATGAAAATAGGAGGAATTTAGACTTCTGATCAGTATAGTCACAGTTAGCTCCCCAACTTGTGGGTGTCAATCGAATCTCACACAGCTCTGACCTGGTTTAAGGGATCCCTTGCTCACCCTTGTCTAGGATAACTCCTGAACTCCCCAGCAAAGGGAATTTGCAGTGCAGGTCTCATGTTGGACAGCATCACTCTTACAGACCCCATGATTTCCTTAGGTCTAGTATTAGGTTCTCTTACCCCATCATTGTCTGCCATGGGTAGAGACTGCAAAGTTTGAATAATGTGCTGGGAAAAGATAATGTGCTTGGATAAGAAAAGCCTCACAAAGAAGTTTTTTTGGTTCTAAAATGTGCAAGAAAGACACAAGAATAAAGGAGTTAAGACTGGGATGTGAGGAAAAACTTTTTCACTGTAAGGGTGGCAGAGCACTGGGACAGGCTGCCCAGAGAGACTGTGGAGTCTCCTTCTCTGGAGACACTAAAAATCCACCTGGACACGTTCCTTTGTGACCTAATCTAGGTGATCCTGCTCTGGCGGGGAAGTTGGACTAGGTGATCTTTTGAGTTCCCTTCCAAACCCTGCCATTCTGTGATTTGGATTCTGTGATTCCATGACATCATACACACTATCAGAAGGTGGTATTATCAAATACTTGGAAAAGGTCCAGAACAATTCTCAGGCCTCTGAATAAGCACCTGCAAATAATTAAATGGCCAGTCTAGGGGGGCGGGGTGGTTTAGGGTTTTGTTGTGGGGTGGGTTTTTTGGCTACAGAATCAGACTCCTTCATTTTGCCCATGGAGCTGCAATGAAAAAAACACTTGGTAGGAAACAGAAGCGTAAAGTCATAATTGTATTATTTTCTTTAATATAATTAGGAACTTATTCATTGAAAACAGGTGTGGAAACTTTTCAGGTTTACATTGTACTGAAAAAAGAAAAAAAACCCAACACAACAAAAAACTCAAACCCAAATAAAACACAAAGGGAATTAGAGTGGCTGCAAGTTTTTCCTAATATAAATCTTAATGACCTCAAATGCTTATCCTCAAAAGTGGTCACAACTTTCCTTATTTAAATGGAAAGGAGCACAAACTACTGAAGGCAACTTCATTAAGGGAGACAAACGAGGGCTGACCTTGCCAGGGAGGCAAGTGGTGGCTGCAGGCAGCCCTCTGATCCACAACTCACCAGGATTCATCCCTGAATTTAAGCAGTCACAAAACCTAAAAGATGGCATGTAGAAGGTCAGAGGGCTTCAAATTTATCCCTCTCTGATCATCTTTCTACAGTTCCATCAAAGAAACATGCCATATGTTTGGATGGATGTGTCCTTTTGTGCAGGAACCCTCCCCAACAGTGAACAGCTTTAAATCACTGCAAACAAGAAGCACCTCAGAAAAATGCTTTAAGAGAATTGGTTTCTCTGTTATTTGCACAAGTCTTCCTTGCAAAGCTTTGTGAGCAAGGTACGATGTGAGTGGTGAATATAAAGGGAGACTGCCTGGGATTCATGACTGTTTATGGGAAGATTCACAGTGGAACTGATCATGTCACTATTGACATTTTTCCTATTAGTTTAACATACAGGAAAAAGTCAAGGACAGGTAATGTAACAAAAAAGGAATAGCTGAGCTCCTTCCTTCATTGTACCCAGACGAGCTGAATACTGCGGAGTCATGGACTGCAAAACAGGGCAAAAAGTCAACAAATGCTAATGAATCTCCATAGGTTTCATAACATTTAAATTTCTGTAGCCAGTATTAGTGTTCCTTCTGGAGCCTAGTGCTAGCAGTAAAGGCAGAAGACTTCATATTTTGAAGCAGTGCTAGAGGTATGAGCCTGCTGTGTTAAACAACTCAAATTGCTAGGAATGAGAACAGTTCTGGTAGTTCCCATACAAAATTTAAATCTATATTTCAACTGGTATTTCAGTTGCCACTGAGCTTATGCACATACTGAATGGACAGAACAAGGAATGCTTTATCTCCTTGATTATTTCATCAATTGTCTTTGAGTCATTCTGTGGAGTATAGATGCACATTTGCAACCTACAAACAAAACTGGGTACATAAATGAGAGTGCAACTGTAAAGAAAAACAATGGAAACGCTGTATTCACAAACATACTCCATCACAAATATGGGAAGCTTCTTACTGGATCAATACTCTATATTAAAATTGAAAGGGGACCTGCAGAAATGCCTTTTGAGATGGGATCTGTCACTTCCACCAAGATAGTCTTGTGGCTCCTAAAATTGCCCTAGCAGTTTTCCACCTGAGAAAAAGACTGCTCAAAAAACTGAGCTGCTTGGAATGGATAACAGATTCTTGAAACACTCACTGAGCTAAATGTCTTCCTGTGTTCTCCTTCAGCAAGAACCCAGTCTCCCAGAGAATCCCATCAGTCCTTGGTTCTTACACTGGGGACAATGGACCAAGTCATCCTTACCACATGCTAGTCAAAAGAATTTTTCCCTTTGGGAATCTGGGATTGCTGACCAAGACTAGCAGGGTTACAACACAACTGGAACAAGTAATTTTTTAAAACAGTGGCACTAGCATAAAAGCCAGCCTGTATACATTTATTTTTCATCGCTATGTATGCTCTGCCATGAGACAAAAGGAATTGCTCTCCTCTGGGGACAAGGGAACAAAACAACATTTATCTTCCTAATGCCTGCTCCAATACCCTTGTATGTGCACAACTATCCTCATCCCAAATTTTTTGTTTCAAACTGTGTTGGTGACTCATCTGGGCAATGGGACAGAATCACTGAGAGTAGCTGATTTCTCTGGGGATTTTAGTCCACATAAAGAGACAGAGTAGAAATCCCTGAGCCTATGCTGGATCATAATAGATGCAGAACATGCAAATCAGCTCCATGAAGGTAGACAGGCATAGATCCCAAAAGCAGTATGGCTATGTTTTTAAGGTTATGTGTGTAAGCTAATAACCTATTAGGAGCCAATTCAAAGATCTCTGCTGTGCTCCTGCTGAGCTGCAACATTTGCCTGATTGATATTTTTCAGTGTGAGTTAGTAGAGAGTGATTACCTTTCTCTATTTCTTTAGGCAGCAAGTCTGCCTCTGCTACCAGGATATCTGTAAGCATTTAAGGTATGTTTCATCTCAGGCAGAGCATCCAGGCACTCTGCTCATCAAAGAGAGCTGTTAGATCATGGCCCCAACTTGCTCATTCAGGTTCAGATTCAAGCTTTCCCAATGCTATTTGAATTCAGACTTTTGCTAATTTTATTTTAAGAAGGGAAAGCAAAAAATACCCCACAATTATTTATGATAACCACTTTGCTCCATTTCTGAAACACCAGAGAGCGAATACTGACCGCAGCTTCCTAGCAGCTCCTTGAGCAAAAAAAGAGCAATGCCTCCAGCAGCAGCTGTCTGAGCACTCCCTTGTGATTTGGAATTTCAGGGCTACAATTTGATGTAGCAGGTTATGGCTACCACATGCAAAACTTCAAGCAATTATCAGTGAGATACTGTCCCACAGGAGCTCTTCAAGTCATCCAAAGCACATATTTAGGATTCCTGTACTTTCCCGTTCCTTTTCAGCTTTCCTCCTCAACTTCATTGGCTATCTACCCAAGTTTTTCAGCTCCTCAGCCTGGTTTCAGGACAAGAATTTAAATGGCCACCGTGTGATTTATTTCAGAGCACTGAGGGCTCTCTCTACAAAAAGAAGAAACCCAGAACAGTCTCAAAACTCCTTTGTAAAAGAAAACAAACAAACAAACAAAAACCCCAAAACCAAACACACATACATCACTACCCACCCCCCCCAAAAATGAAACAATAAAAATGGGGGAAAAGGGGTTTTGTGATACTATCCATGAAGCTTAGAGGGAGAAAACAGAACCCAAACTCATCCAGATATGTCAGAAACTTTAAAGAATAAATAGAAAAAATGAGAAAAAAAAGCTAAAAATATCCCACAACAAACCCCACATTAAAAAAAAATTACTTCCCAAAACATTCTATATTTAATACATTCTATTTTTCATATATTAGCACCAGCAAATTAAAGTCACAAAAGAAAATGGCATAAACTCATGGTTTACAGAATTTACTTTGCTTTAATTTTGGCAATAAATTCTAGCACTAATAGTTATTAGGAAAAATATACAAAGAAAAGTATAGCCTGGAAGCACTTTGAAATTAAAAGGAAACCAGGTCCTTATTTGGTGGAGAGTGCTAGTTAGAGAATATAGCAGTAATGAACAAACCTGTTTTGCATCAGACAGCACAATGTTTTTGCTACAAACACAAATTAAAGTATTTGTTTCTAGTGCCAAAATCTATCCTATCAATTTGATCTCAGAGGCTCTGCTTTCTCACTCCTCAGGGTGTCTGGCTGTTGGAAAAGAAAAAAAAAACATTGATTCAAAACTCTATTCTACAAGACTGTTAATTGTGGAGTGAATCTTACTCACAAGTCATCCCCATGAAGCTAATGGAAATGCTTTTGTGCATAAGAATTAGAGCTGTCTGGGAATATTTTTTTCTTGGATACTTGAAATTTTGAGGAAATATATGGGGTTTTACACGGACCTTTCAGTAAGTGATCATTTTACTGGCTGGAGAGAAAGAGATGGAGCAGTCAGGAGACTGGTGTGCGTTGCCAGGGTCCCACCCTGAGGTATACCCGTACGATATGTTCCTCAACAAAATGGTAAAGCAGTTGGATAGGGAGGAAGGCCTGAGAGGGCCAGCTTCCATTCTGGTCTAATTGTTAGTCTAGAAATTAAATAACTTCTCTAGCAAGTGGGAAGAATCTTTAGCAGAGGCTCAGTCACAGTCCTGCATTCCCCATATTAAAAAATAAAGAAGTACATTTTGTGAGGGGAAGAGTGTTTTGACTGTGCTCTGCTTGTTTCACAGATTTAGAAAGGGATTTTTCCATGCCACTTGGTACACAGAGGCATGGGCTCGAAGGACAGCTTTTGTCTTGTACTCACACAGCACACGGGCCAGCAAAGGTCTGCTCTTGAGGCTAGCACTGCTGCCCTGGGAAAACTACAATTATGTGCTATTTCAGTAGGGTCAAGATTAAGACATTCACATTTGTCATTGCAAGAAGGTCTTCTGGCTCCAGAAAAAAATTAAAAGCTATAGTAAAGAGTAAAATACCCTATTACCTCCAGGTTAACCTATTCCTCCTCTGGCCATTCTGTTGAACCAGCACTAGCAATATGTTTTTCCATGCCTTTGTGGCATGTACCTAATGCCCGATCACCACCCCTCAGTCGGTGGTTCTTCCTAGTGTCTGAGATGATACCTTTTTGTTGGTATCATTGACAAGCCCAACTCTGCATTTCTTGTCTACTTCTCACAAATTCTCATTCCCTACTTGGAAGGATGGTGAGATTGTATAATCAGGTTCAATCACAAACCTATGTGCTTTACTGTTTGCAAGCTGAAGTGGTTGGGATTTAGAACCATAGAATCATCAAGGTTGGAAAAAACCTTCAAGATTATCAAGTCCAACCATGAGCAGTACACCACCATAACCTCTAAACCGTCTTCCAAAACACCACATGTACCCCCTTTTTTAACAGCTCCAGGGATGGTGATTCCACCACCTCCCTGGGTGGTCTGTTCCAATATTTCACCACTCCTTCAGTGAAGAATGTTTCCTAGTATCCAATCTGAACCTCCCCTGGCACAACTTGAACCCATTCCCTCTTGTCCTGTCACTACTTATTAAGGAGAAGAGGCCAACATCCGCCTCACTACAACCTCCTTTCAGGTAGCTGTAAAGAGTGATAAGGTCTCCCCTCAGCCTCCTCTTCTCCAGGCTGAACAGCCCCAACTCCAGACCCCTAATCAGTCTAGTTGTCTTGGTCTGCACCCTATCCAGCACCAAAATGTCCTTCCTATAAAGTGGCACCAAAAACTGCACACAGTACTTGAGGTGCAGCCTCACCAGGGCTGCGTACCCCTAAGATCACCTCCCTGGCCCCGCTGGCCACGCTGTTCCTTATACAAGCCAGGATGCCTTTGGCCTTCTTGGGCACACTGCTGACTCATGTTCATCCAGGTGTCAATCAACATCCCCAGGTCCCTCTGTGCTGGACAGCTCTCCAGCCAATCTTCTCTAAGCCTGTAGTGCTGCTGGAGGTTGTCGTGGCTGAAGTGCAGGACCCGCCACTTGGCCTTGTTGAAATGCTGTAAGATTGTAACTAACTGTATTGGTGGAAAAACTCAGTACTGTACTACCACGTGCTGTCAAGCAACTTTACTCTTACCATGAGAACAAAGCAGAGATCCAAAAGCTTTCTCCACTGCTCCAGCAACGCCTACATCCAGCACTAATCCAGGTCTTTCAGCTAAAATCTCCTAGTGCTCAAGCCAGCTAGATCAAAAGCAGGAAAGCTCCAATACTGCCCTAAATCCTACATGTGCATGTACACATAGATAAATAGATATATATACATAGAGACATACACAGACACACAAAGACTGGTAACACAGCTTTGTTTCTTCTCTTGGATTAGGTCCTCATGCCATTTAGACATGCTGGGAGGTTTTTGTAGTTAAACTCATATTTGAATATTTCTTATAGTTTTACCTATTAAAGTTGAAAGGTCTCTTCACGACCAGAAGAAACCAAACTCTTCCACAAATACAGACTCTTTGAGAAGACAAATATCAAGGATTAGCTTGCTGTTACTTTTAGGACTCACTACGCAGTTCAATGCTATTTTAGGTATATGTGAGCTACCTCTGAAGCAAAGTATGGCACAGTGTTGCAAAGTGATAAACTAAGTCCAAGAAGAAATGCAACTTCACCACCAAGGTCTTGCATCTGTGGTAAAAAGAATCAAACTCCTGACAGGAGCAACAGGGAAGGGCAGGGGTGAGGGTATGACCATAATTGTAGTTGAAAGAGATGAGTTTTCCTATCAACATCTGCTGTACAGAAAAAGGATTGATCTAATTAAAACCAAGAACCTGGAGAGATGAGTTCAAGTTTCCCCACCTGGGATAGGTTTGCTGTGGGAATAAGTGTGTCTGTTCTTAAGATTCCCATTTCTAGAAAGAGGGAAAATAGCTTTTTCATTTCTTCCAGTGATTTTGTGCAAATAAATATGTGGTACTTGCAAGAGTTGTGTAAGAATGTAAAATAGAGTCTGAACAGCAGCCTCAAAAAGATGAACATGATACTCATTCTTTTAAGGCAAGGATATAAAATCAGTAGAGCAGAAGTACATTATTAAACTTTTATTCTTTCCAAGGTTGTGAGATCATTCCCCTGAAGGTGACTTGTCAGGAACATATGCATTCTCTGTAAGCTACCAATTTCTATTTGCAGTTTGTTAAATATTACTGATAATAGAATCAAGGCTTTTATGCCTCAAAATGAGGTATTTTCCACAGCTACCCACAGAATCACCGACCTGACAAATTTTGCCCATCATGCACCAAGTAGAAATAATGTAAGAGGAACCTAAGGTAAAATTTCCTAATCTTATAGCAGACATTTAAATCTAAGTTAGTCATCCAAGGCTTCCTTTCGAGTCCATGTTGTGCATACATGCCTTCTACTATGTTATGCATCTCATCCTACAGCAGACAACTAAAAGCAGGTCAGAACTGCAGACTAGGAAGGGTTTTACTTCTGTCAACTGCAGCATGAGGAGCTTACCTAAAACAGTCCCACCATATAAGAATTTTCTCTCAGTGTTTTGCATAGGCCAGCTTTATCTCATTTCTCTCATACACGTTTAGAAAGTTTTCTAGCATAATCTAAAATAAGTTTCCCAAAAGGTAACACATTTAGAAAGATAATTAAATGGAGATTATGCCTTTTCCCTCCGATGAGATGTACGTTTGTCAGGCAAATTAATTGTACAAAAAATTTCTGGAGCTTGAGTTTGTCATACATTGCTGGGTAAAAATAGAGAAAGTTTAAAAACTACAGTGGTCTTTTTCTTCCTTCTGAAGTAGTAAATGTTCCTGCTTCCATAAAAATATAGTGTGTCCTGAAGCCAGGCTATACAAGCTAAGGGAGAAGAAAAAAGCGCCTGGCATCCCAAAATTACTTTCTTTTTGATAAATATTTCTTTTCAAGTTTCCAAAAAAAAAAAAAAAATGAAGTCTACAACATCTTTTCACAGGGCTTATACCTGTATACACATCTCTGTGCAAAGGGAAACCTCCTCCACCCTCCTGCAAAGAAAAGATTAAAAGTACCGCTTGCCCACAAGCATAACAGAGAGGATTCAAAGACTTGCTCAGAAATTCCATAGGCAAGAAGAATAAAGCTCTTCTGACAATACTTAGGAGTAAATTACATGCTGATGGATTTTTAAAAAACCCAACACATACATTTTGCCCAAGAACACTGGGATTTAAGAAAGCATTTATGCCTTAAACAGAGAACAGCTTCCAGAAGTCTTGATAAATTTTCCCAATTTAACTTTAGTGATCAATAACATGTTTTCAGAAGAGGCCTCTTGGGAAAACCTACTTAACGAGCAATTACATTCAGGAGAAATACCCTCTTCTTTGTGGTTACTTATAAACAATTACTTCTGAAATGAAAGACATGAGTAAAGTTACATTTAAACTGCTGCCATTAATACACCAAAGAGGACCTTAAAATGAACTGAAGAGGAAAGATATCGTATGTTTTTGTGGCTTTACTGCATAACACTAATGGAAGAAAGAAAACAGAATTTTAGTTACAGAGAAGTAGTACAGATCTGATCATTATTTTTAAGATCTTTTAAAGGATGAAAAAAGGAAATCCATAAAGAAATGGTTTTAATACACTTTAGAACAGAACAGAAAGGGATTGGATCTGATCTTCTTTATCCTTGTTAAATGTCCAGCTTCTTTTATTGACAAACCTCTTTTTATGTCCAATAGATCTTAAGAAGTTCTGAGCTTCCAAGACAAAGCAATGCAACCTCCTCAAGGCATGAGCTGCATTTAAAAAGCCATTATCTCTTTCTTCTGATAGACAGATGAAAACAGCTGAATTTTATCTCAAATAGAAGCCCAGACTGCATCAGGAGGGGAGGGCCTGACATGTTCCTGACACTTCAGGTAGACAAGCCTCTGAGCATCTGGAGATCATTTCCAATGATGCGCTGTGTTGCTTCTTGTAATGGGTGCATGTGCCCAGACACTGGTGGGTGGCTGCAGGGTGGCTTCTTTGAGGAGAGGCTGGACTGTCCCAGGGTGGACACAGATGAGTCCAGGCAGCTCCAAGACACCCATCACAGAGCAGGGCTGAGCCCATGAGCAACATCAGTGGCTCTTCTGTGGGAACATATTTAAGACTGGGTAAAAAATATGCTGCATAGCATCTGTGAGGAAGAAGTGAGAAAAACGGAATGGAAAAAACTTTGCAGACACCAAGGTCATTGAAGGAGCAGGGAATGAGATGCTCCAGGTGCCAGAGCAAGGACTCCCCTGCAGGACCTACACTGGAGCCAATGGATATTCCTGGAGGACTACAGCTCATGGACAGCCCACACTGGAGCAGGGAAGTGCTGAGAGCAAAAAAGCGTCAGAGAAGAGCTGTTATGGACTGATCCAAACACTCCATTCCTGCCCCCCAGCTGCACCACTTGGGCTAAAGGTGTCTGGAGTGAAGTTAAGGCTGTGATAAGCAGGAGGACAGGTCTTGTTTCAACATTTTGTCTTTTATTTACCACTACTTGAATTAGTAATTATATTTTTAACTGACAATAAATTAATTTTCCCTATGTTGAATCTGTTTTGCCTGTGAATAATTGGTAAGCAGCCTCCCTGTCTTTACCTCAGCCCAGAAGCTTTCTTGTTCCTGTTCTTCCTATTTTCTTCCCTTGTTCTTCTGAGGGAGGAATGTGAGAGGACGACTGGGTGGGTGTTTGTCTGCTGGCCAAGTCTAACCCACCACACTTGTGTCTTGCTGCCTGAACAGGAGTACAGCATAGAAATTTCAATCTGTTGATCAAATTTTGACCATCACTTTTCACTGATTTAGGATTCGGCTCTTTCAATCTTCAGTAGGAGAAGTACTACTTATTGAAGCCCACAGATACAGACTGGGGTAAGATAACACATACAGTAGATTGGACATAACAACCCCATGCAGTGCTACAGGCTTGGGGGAGACTGGCTGGAGAGCTGTCAGCAGAGAAGGACCTGGGGGTGTTGGTTGACTGCAGGCTGAATATGAGTCAGCAGTGTGCTCAGGTAGCCAAGAAGGCCAATGGCATCTTGGCTTGTATCAAAAACAGTGTGGCCAGTAGGTCTAGGGAGGTGATTGTGCCCCTGTACTCGGCATTGGTGAGGCCACACCTCGAGTACTGTGTCCAGTTCTGGGCTCCTCACCACAAGAAGGACATGGAGGTCCTGGAGCGAGTCCAGAGAAGGGCAACCAGGCTGGTGAAGGGGCTGGAGGGCAAATCCTGTGAGGAGCGGCTGAGGGAGCTGGGGCTGTTTAGCCTAGAGAAGAGGAGGCTGAGGGGAGACCTTATCACCGCCTACAATTACCTGAAGGGAGGTTGTAGAGAGGTAGGTGATGGTCTCTTCAGCCAGGTGACAGGTGATAGGACAAGGGGGAATGGCATGAAGCTGTGCCAGGGCAGGTTTAGATTGGATGTTAGGAAAAAAATTTTTACTGAAAGAGTTGTGAGGGCCTGGAACAGGCTGCCCAGGGAGGGGGTTGAGTCACCTTCCCTGGATGTGTTCAGAAAAAGGGTAGATGAAGTACTTAGGGATATGGTTTAGTTTAGGATGCGAATGGTTGGACTTGATGATCTTAAAGGTCTTTTCCAACCTTGTGATTCTGTGATTCTGTGAACAAGTCCTGAATATCCAGCACAGGGGATGCGAAGTACAGCAGTGACTACACCACCACCACCAAAGCCGAAAGCAGGCCCCAGTTTAAGTTAAAAGTTGTCTCAAAGATGACATATGTCAATCAAGGCTCTCCAAAACTTGAGAACACACTGCTCACACACCAGGTTTTTTTTTCCCAGAGCGAGTTAGAAGGGGCAGTAGAGAAACCAATTTGGGAATTTTCTACCCTTTTGTCCTCCACCAAAGGGGAATCCTGGAACAGTCAGTGAGATGAGATTAGCAGTAGCTGTGCTGGCAAAGAAACTGTAGAATATTTTATATTTGAAAGTCATACTTTTAACTGGTGTAAAACAAAAGTGACAGAAAAACCTTTCTTCTTGGAAAGTGTTTTATATTGGTGGTGTGTAGCCACATGAGGATGTGACATAGGATTTAGACATCAGTATCTGTTTTAAGAACCAAGTAGTCCAATATTTCACAAGAATTAAGTCTCATGGATGAGCACATGCTAACACAAGGCTTATACATTTGTTGATCTCTGATTTCTTTCTCCTCTTGAAAGAGCTGTATAATAAATCCAAAGGGGTAACAAGAAGAATTACCACACAAGAGAGGTGAACTGGAAAAATTCCTAATGGTGTTTATATTCATAATTTACATCCAATTTTCAACTTTGTTCAGATCTTCAGCCAGTTACTGTCTCTTCAAGCGAGTTAGATTTTTTAAAAAAGTACTATTTCTGTTGAACAATCTCTCAGTTTTCCTGTAAATAAAATTGTTTTGTTAAAAACTGTTGAATTATCTCTAAGTAATGAACCATTTGTGGCACAATCTGTCCACACTAATAAAAAAAGATGCCTGAACAGGAAATTTTTATCTGAATTGGTAGGACAGCAGCATCGGTTCTGGCACTTCTCAAGTTTGCAATTATGGAAAAGAATCTGTCCAGAAAAATTAATGTCAAACTTAAACTCAGTAAAACTGAAGAGGGGAAGAAAACTGAACTGAACATACACCTCCACTCTCATTATAGAGAAAAACAATTTCCAGACAATTTCAACAAGCTTTCAAAATTGTGATGTCTAATTGTAATTTGTTACGAAGAAAAGTGAAAACTCTTAGGCATATATAGTACAGTACCAAATAAATGGTATTTCTGACATTTTTTTCAGGTAAACAGATGAATTTGCCTTTGGAAAAAAATGCAATAAATTCTGTTGGATATTACAACACAAGGGAAAATATAATTTTTCATAAGACATGGCAAGTTTTGATCTCAAATTGTTCTCAAATGAAATTGCATGGGTTTTTTTTTTCAAAAAGAGTCAAGGGCAGCAAAAATCAAACCTGCAGAACAAACTGCAGACTGACTTTCTCAGAAACCCCTGTACTGCAGAAGCAACACACAATTCAAAGCTCACTAGCTGACTAATGTTGAAAAAACTTTGTCTTTTCTGTTTTATTTGCTTGAGAAGTGAGACCAAAAATCCTGTTGCTCCAAATGCTTCTGAGTAACAATGTGCTGTGCTGGACCTTGTTGGAGGCCAGGTTCACCCTAAAATCCTTCTGTCACTCCCCTCCTCAGCTGGGCAAGGGAGTGAAGATTTAATGAAAGGCTCACAGGTGGAGATAAGGATAGGGAGGGATCATTCAGCAATTACCATCACAGGCAAAACAGACTTAACACAAAATAAAAAGCATCTAATTTATTACCCCATGAAAACAGAGTAGGATAATGAGAAATAAACTCAAATCTTAAAACACCTCCCCCACCCCTTCCTTCTTCCAGGCCTCAACTTTACTCACAAATTCTCTACTTCCTTCCCTAAGGCAGGACAGGGGAACAGGGAATGGGCGTTGTGGCAGTTGTCTCTGCTGCTCCTTCCTCCTCAGGGGGAGGGCTCCTCCCACTCTTCCCCTGCTCCAGCACTGGGTCCTGGGCTGCAGGTGGAATCTCTGTTCTCCATCATTATCCATAGGCTGCAGAGGGACAGCTTGTCTCACCATGGCCTTACCATTTAGCCACTTAGAAAATGAGCAGTGGACAGACCTAAATTGGTCTTTGCTACTCATACAATCTATACTTTGTATTATACATCACCGCTGGTATCACAGAGGAGATCAGTTTGCTTCAGCTGTAATTGTATATCTGTAATAAAGGACTCAGCCAAGTTGTAGATACGCTACACTAGCCATGAACAACTGCAAATCTACACACATCCCCAGCTCTGGCATTCAATAGCGATGGACTCTGTTGCATTTCCCGTGTAACTGCGTAACTATTTTGTTCGTAAAATTTGATTTTTTCCTCCAGAGACGGCCTGAAGGATGTTCAAAACTGCATGAATTGAAGATATCCAAAACTTAAAGAGGTCTGTAAACAGAAATGGAGAAGTGGTTAGATGAGCATAATGCCTTCATTTATTGAGAACTCACTCTTGCAATGTATTTACTAGCAATCCTACACAGCAGGCTTAAAGCTAACTCTCAGATCTCTACTGCTCACACAGCACATAAAGAAAAGCCCAGATACTCCGCATAAAAGCAGGAACCATTTTCCATGTTCCTTCCTTTACAGAGCAGTACAAAACTTACCCACATGCCAAAAGCTGGGGCTCTGAATGATCAAATGCAGCAAACAGCCAACAGTCCTAAAGCAGCCTCGCTAAATCCACTCTTCAGTGACCAAAAGCTTGCCCTAAAGTTCAGCCCCCAGCAACAGCTACAGAGTACAGCCTTGTATACTTATCTAGGGAAAACATATTGGATAGTGCACATTCCTGTCTCATTCTCTTATTAAAGGAATGCAAACATAACTGCAATCCTGCCCTAGAGACCCACTAATTTGCATTTTTTTCCTCGTAGAATCATTTTGACTTATCAGCATGAATGCAAGTTATCTGAAACATGAGGTGATGTGGTGAACTCTTCCTCAGAATTGCTTTTAGAAAGTGGCAGAACCTTTGATTTACCCTGTTGCTGACTTCCTAGTATGCCAAACACAACCAACAATTTAGAGGAAGATAGTGGATCAGGGTGAAAACTTAGTTTTCCTCCATTCTTCAGAGGAATGCACTTCAGCACTTTTTCCAAAATCACAAATAGAATATGCCTGCCAAAGCAAAGCTTTTACGCAAATTCTTAGTATAAGTTAGTGTGACTTCAGTGATTTATTTATAAAATTTTTATATTCATGATCTGCTTTAAGGTAAAATTATAATCTTTTCTGTATAAGGAAGATACTTTTTACATCTCTCCTCATTTGCATTTTTACATACAAGACCTCATAGAATGACTTCAAAATCTGACTTTTAAAACATGAAAGAATACTACAGTACATTAGTCATTTTTGTGGCTTTTCTAATTTCCAAAGTCCCTTATTTTTCCACCATGCCAGAAACAGGGGTACTAGATACTAGAATCTGAATGCAGTGCACCCTTCAGGCTGAACTAGGAATCAAGTCCTTTATAATTAAGACCTATGCTTGAGAGGCATGCCGTTTAAGTATAAACATAACCAAGACACAAATATCTTTGTCTCAAAATTAAGATTTAGGAGCCTGTTAAAGTAAACAGCCCCTGTAGAAGCAAGTGCAACTTGCTGCTTATGATAGGGGATAAAATACGGGTACAGAAAATGGTCTTGTCTTTTCTCTTCCCTTTATTTCTACCTGCATGTGGTTGCAGCCTTTAACCTGTTCAAGCTCTATTTCTTTAGGGGATGACATTTGGATTGCGCTGGTAATTAGCCTGGGGAGGCAAAGACTAATGACCCCAATTACTGCTGGAGGCGCAGCTGGAAAGCCTTAAAAGCTAAAGTTTATCAGAGCGTGGGGGGATGGGGGAGTGAAGGGTGTTAAAATACAAACAGAACATCTTTCCTTGAGCCAAGACATTTAAATAAGGTTTCAGTGTTCTTGTAAATATTTTGTAAATTTAAAGTCTATAAGAAAAAGTGGGGTTTGAATCCAAAACAAAGGGATTTTTTTAAGCAATCCAAACCTTCAAGAAGGGTTGATGACAAGGAGAATTTCCAAGGAACATAAGCGCCATATTAAAAATGGCCACATGTATTCAAAGGCACCTTTTACTTCTTTCACTGTGTAGCCCTGTAGTAAGGTCTTGCCACCACTAGTACCAGATCACATTCTTGTAACTGAGTTTGCAAGGTCTCTGGACTGCTACATCAAAGTTTTCCCAAATGGACTGAGGGAGAGGAAAACTGCAGCATGAGCATCACATTCTTCCCAGTGAAGAACTCCAGATACCAGTGACATGATGTAACACCTCTCCACATAACACAGACTGAAGTGAAACCACTGACCTTCGGACCCAACAGAGTAGGGGGAGGGTGAGCATAACCCCAGGAAAAGAGGTAGAAAAATATGTTGCAATTTTAGTACTGTCATTACTATTATTGTGACATTTTCTGTACCAGTATTCTGATTGCAGTATTCTTTGGTTTTATGTACAGTGAGATACAGGCTAATGATGGTGCTTAAATTGGACTATTAAGATTTCTATTATGCCTACAATAAGTACTTGACTTTATAGATAGATAAATACATGTGTATGCACATATGCGTTATATGCACGTAAATATATATAAAAGGCATCCTTCCATTCCCCATAAACAAGGTTCTGAGCCTAAGACTTCATAGTTTATTAAAACAGTATAACTTAATTCCTTACTGATAGTTGCTATCTTCACAACACCTCATTATAGCTCAAATCAGCCAATTCTTAGACATCTTAAGCCTCTACTATTGCTGCACTGTTGAACGTCTTGTCTTTCTCACCATCCAAAAGGGATGCTTTGCCCTTCTGACCTCCTGCAAAAAGATCCAGGAACACAGAGTGCAAGGGCTGCCTACTAGGAGAGGGCTCACAGCAGCTATTCGAGGTTGGCACTGGCTGCCTCTTGTAGATTCATGCTTAGAAGCATTGGAAGAGTTACAACAAAGTATTGGAAGAAGTCATTTGCAAAGCTTTTTACTAAAGAGCAAGACAGGGTTCTGTTTCCTCTGAAGACAGGACTATTAAAAAAATAAAAATGAAAAAAAAACACCAAAAAAACCGAGGAAGCAATCTGCTCATCCTATCATAATGAAAGCCTGGGTTTAATGTTATGTGAGCTCTTATGGGACTACAGTATAAAATATATACGTAATTTTACACAACATTCTCTATTCTTATTCTTCTAAAATCATAGAAACTTTCAAAATTCAGTCTGGCTGCAGAATGTCTGCATGCCCCACGCAGAGCAGACAGGCACCAGCCCTGCCCGATCCCAGAGCACCGTGAGTACGCGCTCTCCTCAGGCCCACTGCACACACCTTTTGCTGCAGTTGATGTTCTTGGTTTTGCTTGGAAGAAAGACCACTCCAAGCCCAGGACAATGGTAAGCCCTGAGCGTCCCAAACCCAGCTCTGAGGACCAGTTGTGTAGCACACAAGTGGTTTTAAACCTCCATTTGGAAGATTTAGTCTTGGTCTTGGTCTTTGGTCTTGGGAGATGGGATCTTTCATGGTCCCCAGGCTACGGTAAGGTGCAAATGTAGAGGGCTGCACCATATTCCTAGGTGTGTTTTGTATTTCTCTTTGAACCACTAGTATAGTTCCACCGTCTATAATGAGACTTTTTATGTGTGAGAAGTGTCCATGGAGCGTGCACAAGTGTAAGCAACATTAGGGACTTTGTGTTTCAAAGAGAACCTGAAGACTGTTCTGAACCTGGACTGTTCAGAAAGCTGCTTAATAAGATCCCATGGGAGGCAGCCCTTGAGGGCAAAGCAGCCCAAGAGGGTTGGTTGCTCCTCAAGAAGGTAATCTTGGCGGCACAAGAACAGGCTGTCCCAGTCAGTCAGAAGTGGGGTCAGCGAGCTAGGAAGCCAGCCTGGCTGAGTAGAGAGATTCAGGCTGATATACGGGAAAAGAAGGAAAAATATGAGCTTTGGAAGAAGGGGCAGGTGTCTTGGGATGATTATAGGAATTTAGTAAGATCATGTAGGGAGAAAGTCAGAAGGGCTAAAGCTGATCTGGAACTCAGGCTGGCCAGTTCTGTAAAAGATAATAAAAAGTCCTTCTATAGGTATATTAATAGTAAAAGGAGGGTCAAGGAGAATCTCCAGCCCTTATTGGATGCTAATGGCACATTAGTGACAAGGGATGAGGACAAGGCTGAAGTCCTTAATTCCTTCTTTGCCTCAGTCTTTAACAGTAAAGAAGGATATTCTGTGAGCACTCATCCTCCGGAACTGGCTGACAGGGAGGGGAAGAATAACAATGTTCCCATGGTTCAGGAGGAAATTATTAGCGACCTACTTGGCCAGTTAGATACCCACAAGTCAATGGGGCCAGATGGGATTCACCCAAGGGTACTGAGGGAGCTGTCAGATGTGCTTGCCAAACCCCTTTCCATCATCTATCAGCAATCCTGGCAGACTGGGGAAGTTCCAGTCGACTGGAGGCTGGCAGATGTTACACCCATATACAAGAAGGGTCGGAAGGAGGATCCAGGGAACTACAGGCCTGTCAGTCTGACCTCAGTCCCAGGGAAGATCACGGAGAGGGTCATCTTGGGAGCTATCATGCAGCACATGCACGATGGCCAGGGGATCAGGCCTAGTCAACATGGGTTTACAAAAGGTAGATCCTGTCAAACTAACCTGATCGCCTTCTATGACAAGGTGACCCGCTTAATGGACGAGGGGAAGGCTGTGGATGTGATC
Organism: Porphyrio hochstetteri; assembly: GCA_020800305.1. Classification (NCBI taxonomy): domain Eukaryota; kingdom Metazoa; phylum Chordata; class Aves; order Gruiformes; family Rallidae; genus Porphyrio; species Porphyrio hochstetteri. Next base: position 45,490,368 of record CM036906.1, on the reverse strand, counting down.
TACCTGGACTTTGGTAAAGCCTTTGACACAGTTTCTCACAGCATTCTGACTAAGAAACTGGCTGCCACTGGCCTGGACAGGTGGACCCTCAGCTGGGTTAAAAACTGGCTGGATGGCCGAGCCCAAAGGGTGGTGGTAAATGGAACAAAATCGAGCTGGAAGCCGGTCACGAGTGGCGTCCCCCAGGGCTCAGTCCTGGGTCCAGTCTTGTTCAACATCTTTATCAATGATCTCGACGAAGGGATTGAATGCTCCCTCACTAAGTTTGCAGATGACACTAAACTAGGAGGAAGTGTTGATCTGCCTGAGGGTAGGGAGGCTCTTCAGAGGGATCTGAACAGACTGGACCGATGGGCTGAGACCAATGGGATGAAGTTTAACAAGGCCAAGTGTAGAGTGCTACACATGGGACATAATAACCCCATGCAGCACTACAGGCTTGGGGGAGACTGGCTGGAGAGCTGTCAGGCACAGAAGGACCTGGGGGTGTTGGTTGACTGCAGACTGAATATGAGTCAGCAGTGTGCTCAGGCGGCCAAGAAGGCCAATGGCATCTTGGCTTGTATCAAAAACAGTGTGACCAGTAGGTCTAGGGAGGTGATTGTGCCCCTGTACTCGGCATTGGTGAGGCCACACCTTGAGTACTGTGTCCAGTTCTGGGCTCCTCACCACAAGAAGGACATGGAGGTCCTTGAGTGAGTCCAGAGAAGGGCAACCAGGCTGGTGAAGGGGCTGGAGGGCAAATCCTATGAGGAGCGGCTGAGGGAGCTGGGGCTGTTTAGCCTAGAGAAGAGGAGGCTGAGGGGAGACCTTATCACTGCCTACAATTACCTGAAGGGAGGTTATAGAGAGGTAGGTGATGGTCTCTTCAGTCAGGTGACAGGTGATAGGACAAGGGGAATGGCATGAAGCTGTGCCAGGGCAGGTTTAGATTGGATGTTAGGAAAAAATTTTTTACTGAAAAAGTTGAGAGGGCCTGGAACAGGCTGCCCAGGGAGGGGGTTGAGTCACCTTCCCTGGATGTGTTAAAAAAAAGGGTAGATTAATTACTTAGGGATATGGTGTAGTTTAGGATGTGAATGGCTGGACTTGATGATCTTAAAGGTCTTTTCCAACCTTGTTATTCTGTGATTCTGTGATATACCTCAGTTAACATTTTAATAATATTTCCTCTTATATTTGGGGCACTGGCAACAATCCATTTCAAGATCCAGAAAAAAAACCCAAACTAATGACAGGTAGACAGCTACCTTTTCATTTTCTTTTTGGAGAGAGAATCCTGAAGTATTAATGGACTTTTTTGGCCTAGTGAACTTAAAAGTATTTTCTGGGAATAAATGAACCCCACTCATGTTTAGTTTTGGAGTTCATGCCTCTTTAGTCTAATCACAAACACACAGAGATGGCTGAAGTTATTGACAAATTAAATACACGCTATCTAGCCTAGTTCTGGCTCTGAGTTAACATCTCCAGGAATAAAGACACTGCAAGTAAGCAGAACAGCTGGGCTAAACATTGTACACACACAGCACCAACACAAGGAGGGGAGGAAAAAGCTGACATTTAATTTTAGCTTTCTCCTCTGCACTGGGTTAAATTTACATAGTCATCTAAGGGTAAAATTTTAGCAAATATTCACAGTTAAGAATCTACATATGCAGAAGTAAAGAAGTTAGCTAATGCATTCCAAGGAGTACATGTTCTTCCTAATCTCTCCGATTTCTCCTGCCGCACAGCCCCTTGGCTGGTGCCGTGAAAGCTTCACTGCTTCATGCAGCTGAACTGCTCATTAGTGCAGTAGCTGCATAAGGCAGCACCCATGCTGTGCCGGAGCGGAAGATAAGAAAGAAAATGAAAGTAGTAATTTTCTTTTGCTCGGGCTTTTTCTCCGCTTTGATGTGATTTGTTGGAATGCACTGGTAATTTGATAGCGGGCTTTTTTCCCCCCCCCATCCTTCAAGTTTCAGCAGTACTTTAACAGTGCCCCAGGGTGCCTGTCAGTCTCTGACATCTGTTACAGTTGAAGGCCATCAGTTGGGTTTGCATGTGGAAAACAAATTCTCAGTGGGTTCTGCAATTTCTCCCTGCGCTGTTGCCGTGCAGCAAAGTAGCATCTATTGATCACTGACTGGAACTGTGGTAGGTCAACAATTACTGCTGATGGGAGCTCTCCTGCGCCTCAGTGTAGCAGCACGCATTTATGTTGCTCTAAATGAGCAGGTGGAGGGGAGGGTACTTGGGTATGTGAGACAAGGAAAGGCTCTGCCCACGAGAAGTGCTTTTATAAACAAAGGAACTTTAAAGCACTTAAAGGTACAAAAATAAAACCACATTATCTAATACACAGTATCCTATCCATCTGGCACTAAGGGGGGTGGGGGAGAAGTGGAAGAGTGCAGGGAAATTGAAACTTACACAAGAGTAAATTAAATACGTATATTAAAAGTCAGAGATGGTTACAAATTGTTCCTAAACTCTCTCAATACTCCATCCTACATCTGATCTTTGGAATACACATACACACACAGAGAAGGACTTAGAGGTACATATTACCAAGAACTACTAAAATAATTGCTGTTTAGAAACGAAGCGCTTTTAGCCAGTGTTTCTTCACTTCCCTTTTATGAAATGATGAGATTTTACAAGTGCAATCAATTCAATTCCACATTATGGTAAAAAAATGACCACGCTAATTGTAGGTGGGAGAGTTGTAGGTGATCCAGCTCTTTTAAACAGTCCTACACAGTTGGGGTTTTCTTGAGAGAAAATAGCATGAAATTCAAGGTAGAAAGTTGCCAATATGTGGAATAACACGTTACTTAGTTTCACAGGAGGTAATATATAAATGCCAAGCCCATGTCACTGCCCAGAGCCCTGGTATTACAGCTATTAGATTTCTCAAACAAAGATTCCGTTTCAATCTTGGTTCGGAAGACAGAGTGCAAATGGCCACTGGCAAGTACCGTGAATGAACACAATTTGTAAAACTTCACTGTCAAGCCTGACGGACAGTTAACAAATCTGATTTCTATCTTTCTATCTCCTTCACTCTGGAAAGGAGGTGTTTAAAGTATATGCTCTACCAGCCACTCCAAAAGCTGCTGCCAGAAGCAGGACCAGCAAAGCTGTCCTGAGTTCCCTAGGCCAGCGCACTCCAGGTTCTGTGTTTCTACCTGGTATGATCGAGGTCTCCTTTTGTTCCCCTATCACCGCCCGGCAAGGAGGCAGATACTGTCCTGCCAGGCTACGTGACCACCAGCGCTCTGAGGAAGGAGATACAGGTGATCCTCAGAGTTCCCTTGCTTCCCCCTCATCTCTGCATTTCTGGTCTCCAAAATAAACCTGGACTAACGGAGAAGCACAGGTCCTCTCGGAGCAGAAATGATACTTTGCCTCTGGAGTAACCCATAACACACCTTGTACTGGTACATTTGGTAAAGAATATGAATAAACCCTGTCTTAATCTTGCAAGCTGCTCACGAAGAGAACAAAGCGACTCAGCCTACCGCATCCACGTTTGTGCCAGCTCTATCCCTCACTTTGACATGAAAAGGAGACTAAAGAACAAGCACACACAGACTGACAGACTTTCTTCTGCAAACAGAAAACTCCCTTCATCTGAAAAAAAGTCTTTACCACTCTTACCATGACACATTAAGGATGCCTTTGCTTCAGGGCACCTCAGCAGAGGGCAGGGATGGGGGCAAACACCACAAGCAGGAGTTAAGCAATGGTGTTTTTCCTTTACCAAGCAAGAAAATATTAACCAGAAACATTTGTAAATAGAAAAAAACCCCACATGATTTGTTTTAAATCGTAGCAGGCATAAAGTTGGAGGCTGAACTTGAAGTATCAAAAATGCCTGGAAAATAACAGGACAAATACCTGGTGAAATCAAATCCAAAATTTACGGAAGTGCAACCAAGAGCCATTTCAATTACACCAGTATGACTTAGGCAAAGGGGCTGAAATATTTCTAATGATACCTTTTTCTACTGATCACAATGATGTTACACGGAATTAAACAAAGAACATTATTTGAAACTTGCAGGAAGAAAGATTTACAAATGAAGTAGAATGAAAAGGTTTGTGGACTCAGTCATACTCAAACAAATATTTTGGAATGACTATAATTTTTAAGACACTCTTCTTTGGAACAAAATCAGCATGGTTCTCCTCTGCATTGCTTAAAACTTTATAAACATAAAAAGTACAGCAGGGGCATAAACTTTTTTCTCCTAGATACCTACCTATTAGTTTCACATTCAGTGATTCTATACCATTACTGAATATATAAGCCCATCTTTCACACATCTCTAAAAAACCTGTTTTCCCTGCTTGTGTTTCAAATGACACAGAAAAGTACAAGTAACTTGGCACACAGTTCTAGTGCTGATACACCAGTGACATCAATCAGAGCAAGTACAATTATATGAGCGTAAAACAAGTCAAATGCAGACAAACGTTCAACCGATAAGCTGTTCAGGCTTCATTTTTCCTCTTTTGCTTAAGTCGTTTCTGAAATAGATTTGCCATGTTCAACCACAAACGCCAATTTTGTTGCAACTGCTTACAACCTCCTAGTGCTTTTCTGTTTCTAGGCTTTAATTCTTCAAGTTCAGTATCATATCCCCAGTATCCAAACACTTCAGTGTAGCCTAACATGGTTTTCTTATCACAATTTAGTTGCTTGCTTTGTCAAGTCTTAACTCTGGATGCCACAGGAACCAACCACTGCAGATCCACTTCACGTCTATGTATGTTGTTGTCTTCCAATACCATAAGATAATCTCTTCAACAACTTCAGCTCACTCTCAAACCTATGTTTTCTACCTCCTTCTGAAAGTCTTTATAAATCTCACTTTCATGTGCTTTGATGTTTGGGGTGTGTGTTTGGGTTTTTGTTCTTGTTTCTTAAATCTTATTCTTGTTGGTTTTTATATCTTATCTTGCTCAAATTTCTCTTGTCCAGTCAAATAAAAAGAAAACAATCAAATAATCCAGGAAATCTTTTCAATTTTGCTATTACCACCTCAGTCTTTCATTCAGTTAGCTTTGTAAGTTGGTTCTTTTCCTTTCTGGTACCCAGAAGCATGATGCGTGCTGCTTCACACACAGTTTCAGATCTATCTAATGAGTACCTGCAGTAATGGAAGGATTCTTCTTCCTTTGCCATTACTACATAAAATTATGTGCCACGCTATCAGCAACACAGAATTTTAAAGTGTAGCTAACATATTTAGAAGCTGCTTTTAACAGTACAAACGAAGTCTAGTCACTAAGTTAACAATTTAAAAATATATAAATAAAAGCTATGTTTTCCAATTCCCACACTAAAAAGCCCTGACGGAAGTCGTATGCATTTCATTTAGGTATTGTTTCTAGACTGCTTCTATTTTCTTTCCCCACCTTTTGATTAAGAGAATTGACAGGTTATGTTAGTGTAAGCCTTTTGGGTGGTGTAAAAAAGCCCCACCAGATTTCTCACACTGACAGTAACAGCTAAGCAGAGACAGGAAAAGAATAAGCTTAGCAAATGTTAAAGTACTCAGTGAAAATGGGTTCTGTGTGGACACTGAGCTATGTTTCCCATTTAGCACCCTAATGAGCAAAAAGAATGTGAAAAATCAAATTCTTATCAGTCAGGTAATCTGCATAATATGCATTTTTAGGTGTCTGCAAGATTGCAGAGAACTACCATATGGAATAATGCTGCTAATCCTACTTGAGACCACAAATGTAATGAGACAATTTAAGTAAGCCAGGGATAAGCTGTGCTCTTCTGTGTGATGTTGAATTTCATGAATAAAAAGGAAGAAGAATTACCATTAGCATCCTTTGTAAAAGTAGAAGAAATACTTTAAAGAAAGGAAAAGCAATTGAAATCGCATAAAGTGCATGTCACAAAGTATACTAGCGTGTCTGGAGAGAAGCAAAATTTGTATTTAAATTGGATAAATGCAGCCTGCCTCGCTCTTTGCAGTTTAAAATGCAATGCAGTTCCAAATCAGTCTGATAATTTAAAATAAAAAATAATAATGGAGTCTGTTTCCGCAACACTGGCTTCATGCAAAGCAAATTTTGCTGAAGTGATCCGATTCTCCCTCCAAATAATTACTGGAAAAGTTGGACACGTGTCATTCCATAGGAAGTATGCTGGTACCAGCAGCTAAGATTCAAATACCCCATAGGAACCAGCAAGTGGAACACTTCATTCCTGGATAGACTTATTTGTTGGCATAAAGCTTTTGCTCAGAGGTACTCAGGCTCTAGCAGTCCCTCTGCTGCCTCATATTCTGGTGATTTAGGATTTTATCTTCTCCAGATACGAGGCAGACATCTGCCTTGTGCCAGAGATGACCAGCTACCCCAATTCCTAGAGTGACATTTAGGGCAAAAAGTCAAAAAGGGCTTTTGCTGGGCCATCATCAGGTGAGCCTGTGGCACAGAGATGTCTGCTTCAGGGAGTTCAAGCTACCACAGCTCAATCAGTCAATCAGGTGCTGTCTGTGAGGGACCTGGATTTGCTGGACAAGTCTCTGGAGACAGTGTCTGCTGTGGTGGCACACACGGCGCTTTTCTGGACTTTACTTTTAGTAGATGGTGTCATGTTAATCGTGGCTGCTGCCAACAGAACAAACAAAAAGCAGATGTAAGAGTTCCTCAGAGATAATTTTATTTTTAAGCATTATTTTTAGTAACAGGACTATATTTGACAGGTTAAAAGTTATCAGTCCATGCTGAAGCCTTGCAAGTCTACGTTTTAGTTCCTTGTCCATATTCATCCATTCAGCCCCTGATGGGATAACTATTGCAGCAGTGCTGCGTCCATATAGACCCACAGCCCTTGACTTTTTTCACCTCTACCAAGTAACAAAGTCAGTATCAACAAAAGTACCAATAAAGGAATTTCTTAAACAGCAAATTCATGGGAACATAACATCGATACCCAGAAACGGAGAAGTTTATGGTTTTATAGAACATTACCAGCTAGCATGGTAACTGACAATTTTTGAGTGATGATCTGAAATAACATTCTTTAAATAATTTCCAGTGAACTACATAAAAATGAAAATAAACTGCACTTCTCCCTGTTCTATACAATAAAAGCCATTCTCAGTTTAATTTTGTGGAACACAAATATACATAAAAGAAAGGGAGCATAAAAATGCAATATATTGTCCTACAAGCATAGTTAAATAGGAAAGTTTTTGCTAACATTTTTCTTCTTCAACTTAAAGCATCTTCTTGCAAAGTCCTGAAATTCCTCTGCTATCCATCCATCCTTGCAGATTTTTTCACGAGACATTTCTGGCTGCACGTTACAAAAGGAAGAGTGTCATTAAACCCTTTTCAAAGTGACATTGCTGAGCGTGTTGGAAGTATTTTCTGTGCTCTTCATGAATGAGAAGCTGCACATCCCAGGCATCAGCTGTGTGCAGTTCATTAGTGCTACATCTGCAGCAAATCAGACGGCTGCTTTATAGGGCTCCTCAAAGGCAGCGATAAGCAGCCAGCTTTTACTGACTTACAAAAAAATGATTCCTGCAGCCACAATCTTCAGGTTTTGGTTTTTTTTTTTCCTTTAAGAAAACAAGCTGGCAATCAGGGAAAAGAATGAAAAACAGATTTCTAGAAGACATGGGGACATTTACAAGAAACTTTTTCTAAACAAAGTAAAATGGAGTAGGAAACTGTTTGCTGGAAATTAGTTTGGATTGATTTTCTACTTTTTCTTGATGCTTTCCTTTACAATTTAGCCTGGAGAAAAGGAAGGAGGAGACCTTATTTCTCTCTACAACTCCCTGAAAGGAGGTTGTAGTCAGGTGGGTTTTGGTCTCTTCTCCCAAGTTAGAAGCAATAGGAAAAGAGGAAATGGCCTCAAGTAACATCTGGGGAGGTTTAGATTGGATATTAGGAAAAATTTCTTCACCAAAAGGGTTGCCAAGCACTGCAACAGGCTATTCCCAGGAAGTGGTGAAGTTACCAGCCCTGGAGGTGTTGAAGTATCGATGTGGTGCTTAGGGACATGGTTTAGTAGTTGGACTTGGCAGTACTAGTTTAGCAGTTGGACTTGATGATCTTAAAGGTCTCTTCCAAGCAAAATGAGTCTATGATTCTATAATCTGTGGAGGTATTTAGGGAAATTAACACAGACTCAGGAGTATCCAATATCTGGAAAGGGAACACACAGAGGCACTTTGCTTGCAGGAAGTATACTTGAAGTTTCCTTAAATGTATACATGTATATTTACACTTTAAATTTGACTTGCCATTACTAATTGCCAGAGGGAAGGGATGCCATTCAGAAGGACCTTGATGGGCTTGAGCGGTGGGCCTGTGCAAATCGCATGGAGTTCTGCAAGGCCAAGTGCAAGGTCCTGCATATGGGCCGAGGCAATCCCAAGCACAACTGCAGGCTGATGCAGGAGAATGGATTGAGAGCAGCAGGAGAATGGATTGAGAGTAGCAGGAGAAGGACTTAAAAAGCTCAACTTGTAGGACTGTAAAGGACAGCAGGAGAAGGACTGTAAAGCTCAACTTGAGCCGGCAATATGCCCTTGTAGCCCAGAAAGCCAACTGTATCCTGGGCTGCATCAAAATCAGCATGACCAGCAGGTCAAGGGACATGACTGCCCTGCTCTGAGACCCCACCTGGAGTACTGCATCCAGCTCTGGGGTCCCCAGTGCAAGAAAGATATTGAGCTGTTAGAGCAAGTCCTGAGGAAGACCACAGAGATGATCAGAGGGCTGGAGCACCTCTCTTGTGAAGACAGGCTGAGAGAGTTTGGCTTGTTCAGCCTCAAGAAGAGAAGGCTCTGGGGACACTTTGTTGCAGCCTGCCAGTACCTAAAGGTACTAAAATGAGCTTAAATAAGTTTATGACAAGAGATTTCACAGCGACTGGGAGATTCATATTTAGACACAATTATTATGCTAAAAAAAAAATATTCTTGAATGGCAATCAGTCAGTGGCAGCTTTGACAAAACATCAAGTGGAGAGAGGTAAGTGAAGAAAGGAGACTATTCAGGAAACCAGGTATCAAATTGGGTCCAAGCTCACACCCTTTCTACAACACAGTGCTTTCATAAGCATCTAGCAAAAAAATATTTCTCCATACCGAAAGGGTTTCCAGCTCAAAGGGTAACAATGCACAATAAAACAAACAAACAAACAAAAAAGGACTGTTCCTCACTCTTCATTACAGCTTTAGGTGTATCATGAGACATGAAAAGCAAAGGTGTATTTGATCGCCATTCCCACTAAGGAAAAATGGACTTCTTTTGACCCAATAAAACACATAGGTTAACAGCTGGAATGAGAACTGACAAACATCATGCAAAATCCTATTTTGTCCTTGACAAAAGAGGAATAATCCCTTCAAGATGGGAAAAAATATGGTTTTGACCAACCTTGTACTTTTTATAGTTTGTTTCATTTCTTCACAGGAAAAGGTAAACTCTCCATTTCTACACCAGTCAAAAAATGCCATAAACAGATCAAATATAGATTTGACACAACCAAGTGAGAGGAATGCATCCTACAATATGTGAAAGAATCCTAAAGTAGAAAAAACCACAACTCTTAAACAGGTATTTAAAACTTATGGACAAGATAGCACTGCCTATATTCAAGTGATAGCAAATAACTGCACTTATTTGACCTTTTTTTTTTCTTCTTTTTTTTCAGTTATTGTTTATCTTCTCTATGCATACCCATAAAATTCACCAGAGAATTGCAGTATCTACTGCAACGATGCTGAGCACTCTGCTGACACAGCTGAGTGATGTTAGACTCTTCGTTATATTTATAATTATTACTATTACATCCCCCTATATTTATTATCGTGATATTTTATAATCTCAGTGTTCCAATCCATCTCAAAAAGCAGAACATTTAGGCATCTTTTAGGCTGGTATGGGAATTCTTTGAAGGACTTTAATGATATGTCACATGCTTGTATAACCAGGTTAATAGTGAAGATAAAGGATAAGATTTCGAGCAGATGTAGCTCTGCTTTTAGCTTATTTGGCTTATGCTCAAACAGCCCTAGTTTTGTACAAATTGACAGAATAAGGTTATAGCTCAAATTAATAAATAAGCTAAACAGGACCAATTAAAAGCATACACACCTTTCCCTAGTGTGCTGGTGAGTACGTCTACAGTGCCAGGTCATTTTTTTTCCTTACCGTAAGCAAGCAGATCTGTTCCACCACAGAGCTTTTAGCACTTGTATCTTTTTTTTGCAGGTCACATGCCTGAAAAAGGGTACACTGTGGGAGTTCAAGGCACTGCTTATAACACACTGCAAAACTTTTTTACGCTAAATTAATTTAAATACTTTAAAATAAATCTCTTTGCACCCAGAGGTTTTAATTTTCTACGTATCTTCCACCTTTTATGGAGTATGGGATCTTAATTCTTTTTTAAGATCCCACATTACTGCAAAACACTGATTAATTATGAAGTCCAAATGATGAGTATTATGGGAGATTCCTTATATGCAGCATCCTGGAGGGGACCCATGCCTTCCTAAGCAACACAACTTCTGACAAAAACACCTCATAGCTTTATTTGCATTACCCATAACAAAAGAAATTGCACTTGGACACCAATGGACCTAACTATTTTGGCAAGTAACACCATCTCCAGCTGAACCAGATTTGCAACATGCATCTATTGTGGGAAAGGGACGTTTCAGAGATTTCCTCCACAGACTTTTCACCCCCTCTCTTCTATACCATACATATAATGTCTTCTCAGCACTATTCCATCCCACTTACTACACGTTTCCAGGTTCCTTTCAGCTGTGGGCAGCATCTCACCGGGCCCCTGGCTCTGACTGGGGAAGCCATGCTGCTCAGGAAACTGGCAGCATTTACACAGGATCTCACCACCGCCTGTGGAAGAGGGTCCAACATGGAGGAGTGACAGGCAGGGTCCAACCTGAGACTCCTAACTGGTAGGTGGGCTGTGCAGCTAGCTTCACACGTGGGCCCTTCGTGAATGATGAGTGACTTAAATAGTGCAAAGATTTTTATAATCTTCTAATTCATTAATTAATTCCAAGATAAACTATAGACAACAACTTCTGACCTAAGGCCTCCAGCCTGCTGTAGGTAGGTGTTTTTGACTGTAAATTGCTCTTTTGGGTTTTTTCTTTAGGAGAAATCAGTGGGTGAGCTAGGGTAAAATATTCATTGATCTGAGTTCAACAAAGAATTTGAAGGAGCAATACACAGTGTCAAGGCTATAAAACTTACTGCTTAGCAGCTTTGGGTAATACAATGTATTTGAGAAGATTAATACAATTCTGATCAAATCCAACCTGAACTTATTTCATTCCCCTGTAATTTCCAGCAATTCATTGTTCAACCATTTAAATAAACTGCTACTTGCTTCCCAGGCTCCAAAAAAGCATCAGGCAGATCACTATTGAGGCTATAAAGACAAAAAACAATCATTACAGTGTTCTCAGCATAGTTGTAACTCTTTTCTGAAGGTAAATTAGCCCAACTTCTGACTCAAAATGTCCCATTCGTGTACCAGAATTGGACAGGCAAAAAGAGCATGTTTGTCCAAAGCAGGTTTAATCAGATACAATCAAACTAATTTTGATTTTAAACAGTTGATAACAAGGTGGTAAGCTCAAGAATTTAATCACTTACAAGCACATACTCTAAATAATAGTCATTTGATAATCCCATGCTGCTGTAATCATTAGCCAGCGTTCCTTGTTCATATTGCACTCCCACAAAACAAGCATTTCCTTATGTACAAACATAAGGAGAGCAAAAATTACATGTGGGAACCTTAACTAAATGACAGTAGAAGTAATCAAGCTGAAAAACATCTGCCATTACTGTCTGTGCAGTGAAGTTTGCTTTAAAATCTGCAGTGCGGGAGGAGGCTTATCTTGTGCACACAGAAAAAAGTTGTCCTGGCTTAGCAGCAAGGAGAACCAGCCAAGCCCAAACCTTCAGATGCACATCAGCCTCCTCCACCAGTGATCGTGCTGTGTGGCCCCAGCAGATGGACCTGCCATCCAATATACTTCAGCTTCCATGTGTAGGTTTTTTACTATTTGTGATACCACAGTATCCAGCACTTTTTTCATTCAGGCAGTAGACCCAAACTCTACGTGATGTAACCACAGGGTGCAGGAAATGAGCCCCTCATTTAAGCAATTTTCTGTCCTGCTGCTGTTGCTGCTGCCTTTTCTTCTGCTCAGAGGTCTTGCCAGCACCAGGCTCTTGGGAGCTGATGCACTTCCACCTTTGATATTTCCAGAAAATCAAAGAATTTGAGGTTCTGCTCATGCGCTGGGACAGTTTGCCCTTTCCTGCTGGTCTCAACCCCATTTCTCCTTGCCACTCAAACACTTCCAATGCAGGCAATCACCTATGGTCTGACCCTTCCTTGGAGCTCTCCTGAAACCCGGCAGAACAAGGCCATTACTCTGTAGCTTGGGGTAACTAATGTCTGAGGAATGTGCCTGCACCCCTGTGAGCAGAGAGACATTTGTAGAGAAAGGGTAAGCAGAGGAAAAGTTTCTCCTCACCTGAAAAGTAATAAAAACCAGGCTGGACAACTCAGTTGCACATCTGCCTACAGGGCAACAGGGCAAGCGTTGCTGATGCCAAACTGTCATGCAAGAGGAGAGCTGATAGACAGTCCACTTGCAAAATTCCTCAGAGGCAGTATCAGTCTCAGGACTGGATCAGCAAGAAGCTATTCAGATGCAGAGCACAAAAGCTACATTGCATTCTCTATGGCCTAGGCAGGCAAGCTCACTTTCTTCTCTCCTTCTGCCTTTCAACTTTCCCCATTCTTTCCCAATAAAAAGAAACTAGGAGGAAAGCAACTTGCTGATCTGGTTTGTCCTGCAACAGGGTGGAGGCCCAGCCACCTAAGGTCTCGTTTAAATAATAAAGCGCTGCTTGTAGTGAAGTTGTCCTCCTTGTAAAGGCATTCACCTGAGGGGTTCAGTGGCACAAAGCCTGTTTTCCCTGTGGGTAAACTGAGGCGTGGGCTACTGACGTGTACAGTCACCAACAGGTAACTGAACAAGCTTCCAATTCTCCCCAGATTTCTGGCACCCCTGTTACTAGGAATGTCTGTTTCCTCAGATCTGCTGGCAGAATTTGAAATTTATGGCTAGATCCACTAAGCAGCTTACATCTCACAGCATTAGCATTGTGCATTATTCTCTAACTTTTGGACACGTTGCCTACACGTTATAAATGCTCCTATTGCCAGGCAACACTTTAAGAAAATTTTTGAGACAGGCTATTCTCAGCTTTGCTGGAAAGAGATTGGCATCTTCAAAAGAAATTCATCGCTTCCCTGGACCACAGTGTAGAGAATCTCTATTTACTCATGGTGTCCTTTTGGGCCACATACACAGGAGACATTCCCCAGCATCTCTATTTATTCATGGTGTCCTGTTGGGCCCCATACACAGGAGACATTCCCCAGCATCTCTATTTACTCACGGTGTCCTGTTGGGCCCCATACACAGGAGACATTCCCCAGCATCTCTATTTACTCACGATGTCCTGTTGGGCCCCATACACAGGAGACATTCCCCAGCATCTCTATTTACTCACGATGTCCTGTTGGGCCCCATACACAGGAGACATTCCCCAGCATCTCTATTTACTCACGATGTCCTGTTGGGCCCCATACACAGGAGACATTCCCCAGCATCTCTATTTACTCACGGTGTCTTGTTGGGCCCCATACACAGGAGACTTTCCCCAGCAGCACTCTGCCCGCCTCTAGCCAAGCCCCACATTTAACTGGGGATTTAAAGGTATGCATGGTGCCCTGTGTCACACATGCTCTCCCTCTGCCTCTGTGAAGTCCCAAGATCAAGGCTGGGTCCAGACAAAGAGGGAACAGCAAAGGACAGGCAGAGTATCTGCCTAAAACGACTGGAAGTTGAGTCGGAAACTTTAGTTTTGCAAACAGTATTTCGTTGATCAAACGGTATTCCATTTATCTTCATTGAGACTGAAAGGGCTGAGCACTCGGCACCTGGCAGATAGATGCCTGTGTTGCTCCTTTCTCATGAAAAAAAGTGCCAGTGTCAGCTCTCACTCCCCTCAGTAGTTGAATTACTACAACAAGAGCAGTTTCCTACTAGTTTCTCTGCTCCCTTGAAGGAAAATAGGTACGCTGTTGGGAGACGGGGTGCCCCCGATCTCTGCCTGTTTTTCCCTGTTTCCAGTCAAAAATGTCTCCGTTTTCATGGCCTTGCCACTGCCTCTGCATTTCCCACCACTTTCCTTTCCTCTCCTCTCCCTTCCCCCTCCATGTCCCTTCCTCCCTGGGAACTGCATCTAGATGTCTCAGTCAAACCCTGGTCTCTCCATCAGTCCTTCTCCCCTTCCTGGATAGAAAAGTTACTTGCCCTTTTCTGGATTTAGTTTGCTTCTTATGAGAGTGCTTAAAAGAAGCTAAACACAAACTGGATTTCAGACTGTTATTCAAGTCCCTTCTCTCCCCAGGTGAGGACCCTATCCATCAAAACCATTTTTTTTTGGCTCTTACATAATGTTTAGTGAATGATTCTGCTAAAACAAAAATAAATTCCAGTTGAAGAAACTCAGAGAAAAACCACGTTTCATTTTGCACAGAGAATCAGCTACAGTTCAAGAGTTAACACATTCAGAAGACAAGGAGGATTTTTAAATCCTCTGATCCAGTACAGAAGTGCAAGGGCATATCAGGTACATTCAACGGGCTGTTTCTTCAGTGCTTTTTTCTTTGAAGCGTTACGTGTAAGATTGCACCCTGAAAGCACTGAAGAAATTTGCAGAACTGAGGCATTTCAACGTGAACAAGACCCACCCACTCTAGACATAAGGACTCCTGTCAGTGAAATGTTAGTACCTGAATAAATCTCTGTGCCATCCCCAGTTATCGCAGCAGATCTGGGGGAATGAATTAGCATGCCTTTTAGCCAGACTAGGTCAGAAGCCAAGAACAACCATGCCACAGCAGCCTGACTAACACCTACCAGAGCCAATGGGTCCTGCTGGGGCTTTGGAAGCTTAAGAAACCTTGGGAGCATCCCATGAGGGCTACAGAAATCAGCATCTTGTTCTTCCTAGCTACACCTTTATCAACTCCATTTTGCATCTCTCATTGCTGTCCGTCAGCCCCACTCCTTTGCCTACCTGTACAATTCCAGAGCAAGCCAGGTCCATCCTTTGTGGTCTACTCAGAGTTCCCTCTCACCTTCCTACTTTCCTCTTCCTGGCCTTCTGCTTCATGTGCTCAGCTCATATCCCTGTGAAAGCTTCACACTCCTATGAAGGCTCCATTTCACATACTTCAGAGAAGGTCTTGGTTGAGTCACCTTCCCTGGATGTGTTAAAAAAAACGGTAGATGAGGTACTTAGGGATATGGTTTAGTTTAGGATGAGAATGGTTGGACTTGATGATCTTAAAGGTCTTTTCCAACCTTGTGATTCTGTGATTCTGTACATTTGAACAGATTATTTTAAGAAAAAACACAATTTATACCACTCACAAGACATGAAACCGGTTACACACTACTTCCACTCTGTCTTCCCTTCCTACACACCTTTGTCTTTATAGTATAAACTCTTCAGAGACTGAGAAGCTTTTTGAACAGGAAAATCCAGTATTTATTGGAGGTGACAGCAGAACTCTTATTAACTAGAATGGAATCCAGATTTCATCTTTTTTACAGTTCCTCCCAAGTAGACTGTTGCTCTTTACCAAGACACATTAGTTATATTAGCACTTGCAAATATATATTTATACATTGATGTTATAGATAAAATCCAACTCAGAAATTTATATTCTGTTTAAAGAGGTAGCTTCTAGAATATTTATTTCTATTGTGTCAGAGAACAATACAGCAAGAAGCTTCTTGTTCAGCTATTTTCATTAATGATTTTGTCTGTTCTTAGCAATATCCCCAAGCACTAATTAGGAAATTGCTTTGACACAGAGCTTTAAAAATTGTCAGAGCTGGCTGTTCTGCAATTCTTGTTTGTGACCAAACACTTTCAATAGCCTTTTCAATCCCCCTCCCCCCCTTAAAATATTGATTCCAAAATCTCCAAGCAACTTAGCAGCAAACCAAGGCTCCATCATTAAAGGCAATTGACTTACAAAGGTCATCATCCCCAGGGGAAAAAAGCACCAACCAAACATAAAGCATATACAATGAGATACACATTTTGCTCTACAGGCTAAGACCATAGTGGGGTTGCCCCTCTTCCTCCCCCCCCAAAAAAAGGGGGATATATAAGCAAGACCTACCATCCTGCTATTTTGCAGAAGCCAGACATCTGAGAACTTCTGGGGAACAGTATAGGATCCATGTCAGCATGACAACATGGGATTTAAATCAACCAGCCACCAATATGGAAGCCAGAGGGAGAAAAAGATGGCTGTTACTTCCCTGGAAGTTGGATCTTTTGCTTGTCACAGGGGAACTGTCACTGAAAACCTTTGTCTGTCTGGTTTTGAGAGAGCACTTGCATCATTACCCTTGCCATGTACAATAGCATCATTCCCTTCCTCTGAGGTCTGAGGCCTAATTCAGCAGAAGTTTTTGAGCTTTCAGGACAATGTACTGGGGAATCCCTGCTCTGTGATCCTCACTGGGACTTAGGTGACAGCTATGTTGCACTAAGCTCCACAACAGGCATGGGGGAACCATTTGAGTTGAGAAGCTATGCACATACAAACTTCTTAGGTGCCTCAAGTGGCTGTTGCGCACATGAACTCTTTTGTGGACCTTCACCTATATGATTTGCAAATCTTTTTTTTTTTTTTCCCCCTTCAATTTATATTTGCCTGAAGAGGATTTCCTAACTATTATCCACTGGCATTCAACCTTTCACCGGTGATCAGTTCCTGAAGATGATGTTCTCCTCCCAGCATCTTACACAGGCAGTGGCTTGTAGTATGTGACTGCTGGAGCCCATGGAGTAGATAGAAGGGGAAAGACCAGTAGTGGATAAAAAAGGCAAGGTCACTGTGACAGAACTCAACCTGTCTCACCATGAGTTCTACCATGACTGCAGAGAAAGGGACATTGGTGCAATAATTTTAGGAGCAGAAAAAGGAGACATGCTTATAGGAAAACAGCTACTTCAGAATGATAAATGCTTACTCTCACATCACTATCAGCCCCCAAGATACCAGTTACCTCCCCTTCTCTGAAAAAAAAAAAAAAAAAAAAGTTATTTTTGTGCTTAACGGGAGGAAAATTGGTCAGATGAAACCCAAATTTCTTTAAGGTCATGGAGATGCACTTCATTACTGCAAAGATTTAGTAGCCATTAAAGAAAACCTAAAATCCTAGTTTCTGGGTATGGGAGAAGTCACCAAGGAACAGGTACTTCCGATGATGAACCTGTAACAGCTTTCTAGAACATATTCACACAATCCCTATTTTAGGTAGTGTCTTGAGAGCAGAGAAGAGGAGCTGTGGAATGAAGCACTAGAGGTTGTCACAAGGAGATGGCTCTTGCTACCCCTTTCCTACGTCTCAGCATGTGCAAACTCCGGTCTGAAAGCTGCTCAGTGGCACTTTGTGTACCTGGTGCTATTTGAGCTCACACGCCTGCCAACCTTTGCATCCATGGAAAACCTCACTCTGCCCTTTGAACATTCAGCATTTGTCCTCCCCCTGCTACCACAATAGTTTAGAAATGTGTTTTGTTTTGCAAGAGAAGTTGAAGCTACATGAGAGCACTATTGTTGCCAATGCTCATATCAGCACTGGCATCACTTGCAAAGCAGAGATCAAGCTGTGGAAACAGTATGACAGCACTGTCTCATGCTTTAAATATGATGCTTGCTTTTTTTGGCCACAGTTTTGTGTTTTTCCCCATTTTGAGAAGTAAATCAGCAACTGCCAGAGACTATAAACTCTCAGGACTACAAAACTGCCAGTTAGCATAATCCAGAGGCTTGGACAACTAGCTTGGTCATCACTGCAAATGCAGAAGGTAGGACCGGGATCTTGTGGCATAATTAGAACCTGAAATGGACAACACTCTTGTTGGCACCCTTGGTAGCTGAGCAGCAAGCAGTGCTCTGAGGTGTGTCCCCCTCAGGTTACACCTCTTTCCCTGTGGATTGTCGTGCCACTGGGGCCAGGCCTCAGCCCCATGTGCTGTGTAACATTTAACGTGTATTGCTTCACAAGCACAGCCAGTGCCTCTGGAACAACACACCCCGCTCTCCAACTCGAGATGAGTGGCAGCACCGCACAGCAGGCACAGCAGCAGCTGGCTCCTCCATGACATAAGTCTGTAAGAGTCACGCACAGCTATGGATGACATCACGCATAGCAGATTTTTGCCCAGCCATGCTTTCCTCACATGCCCAGATGTCCCGTGCTCTCTGTGGTCTCAAGCAAGCATCAGTACAAAATCGGAAACAGGTCTGGCAGCTGAAGACATGCAATGCCCAATTACACAACTACTCAAGCCCTTACACACCCTTTTACAGTGCGGCACTTTAAATTTGTATGAATGGAAGGTTTTATCCACATCAGCAACTCTGGAAAGGTCTCAGATGACATTAAAGCATGCCCCAGAAAAAACCTGTTATACTATCTATACCCCTAAACCGAGACTTTCAGAAAATTATTTGGGAAAATGATAAAAAGATTCAGAGAAAGATACCTATCTGAAAGACGTAAAATCAAAGCAAGTTACTTAAAGAAATATTTTTTTAGAAAAACCCGTAAGGGTAGACAGGATTTAATTGTCTTTTCTAACAGTTGACAGCAGACACGTTCGTTTCCCGTAAGGCAACACTGCCCTCCTTTGGTGTCAACTTGTTATGCACAATGTTCATCAGCAAGGTAAGAAAAAGCACGTTTCAGGGATGTGCTACTTCCTTTGGTAATAAACCGCCCTGTTGAGTTTTGGAAAAACAAAACAAAACAAAACAAAAAATTAAACCAAATTGCTACAAATAACAGACTTCTTTTTGTTGGATGCTGATCCAAAAAGGTCACTAATGTGAACGGATTATGGAAAGCCAATGTTACAGAATGTTAGATGTGGAGCAAACAGCACAAAAACAACAAACGGTGAATTTTATGTTTGCTCTTTACTGATTACAACACAAATACGCATTCTGCTATTTAGCAGAACAAGAAACGGAAAGCCAGGACAAAAACTAGAGCTAGAAACATTAAAAAAAAGTATTTAAAGTGGTTATAATGCTGAGCAAAATCTCCTTTCAAGCCAACATATACAAAGACTATTGATTGCATAAACCTGGGAACTGGCAGAAATTAGAGATTTTGAAACAGGAATCAAAGCTTCTTGCTAATTTTTATGATAGATAGAAACTTATCTGTTGCTAGTATTTACCAGTCACTCCCCCCATACTGAATTCCCACCTCTCCTACTTTAGTGCTACTCCTGCTTCAACCCTAAAAAATAAAAGCTTTTTGATCAGTCAACTGGAGACACAAAAGCTTGTTTTCACCCGTGTAACCCTGCAGTATGGTACTGACACTGCCAACAGCAGGCTGCCCACTAAGTTTGCAAGGCCTCTGGACTGGTTTCACTGGTGCTTTCCTTCACCTGCCCATAGCATTTAGTCACTTCAGCTGTGACAGCAATCTCTCTAGTTGACCTGGTGTCTACAGGTAGCCCCTTTCATCCATGTTTGTGTGGTGCAAGCCTAGCTGTATAGGGGGAATAGCAACAAGCAGTTATTGTTGGCAGAACAATGCAGAGAAATGCAGCCCTGGCTCCAGGAGCAGAAGCCTGGGAGGTAGGGGCACAGGAGGCAGTGCAGAGAGATACAGGCATAGGGTGGGAGATGGGAGACGCAGGTAGGAGATGGGTCCAGTGTTTGGTACTGGTGACCCCACAGCTCCGTAATGGCCAGTCAATAAATACAGACTTGAAAGCTGACAAAACTGGTCTTAGGGTAACAAAATACAGTACCTAACACACACAGAAAACTTGAGTATAGGCTGGAGCTACAGAACAAAGAAGAAAGATGATGCAATACCACATTATCCAACACACAAATGACTCCCTAGCTGATTCCAGGAAAGTAAGAAAGAATCAGCAACATCAACAAAATGTTCTCCCACGAAGGACTGCAGAGGTGCAGAACCCTGTGTTACCCCCTCCAGCAAGCTGTGAATTGAACACTCGGGGGAAAGGAGGGAGGTTAAGCTTAGCTTCAAAAGAAGGAACACAGTAGTGCATGTGCCACAATTTTAATTGTATTACTGGAATTATTACTGTAATTTTGTTTCTTCCATATAAAAGTACTCCAACTGCACTATTATTTTCTAAAATATTTAGATCTAGACTAACCATGATTCTTAAATTAGACTAAGATCTCTGTAAGGGTGTATGCATATATATAGTATGTGTGCATATATATATAATCTCCCTAACGTCTAAAACAACGATGAGTCTAACACCTTTGAAAGATAAAACTACCTACACTTTCCTAGAAAGTAGTGATTAAGGAGCCTCAAGATCTTGACTAGTAATCAGGCAAATGTTTCAGTAAAAATTACTTCAGTCATGATGGCTTGTATCATAAGATGGAAATCCAAGTGCCTGTCTTGGAAACACAAGTTAAAGGTCTCCAATTTACCAACACAATTTCAGTAGTGCGAGCTGAACACAAAGCTCCTGAACTAGCTAGTGTCCTTGTTTGAACAGCCTCAGTTTCAGAAAAGTGACATGAATAGCAGCCACTAGGCTTCAAAATCAAAATGTACAGAAACCTGATCAAACTGAATATACTGGTTCAAGAACTCAAAAGGATGTCAGAGCGTGCATCAACAAAAACCCCTTGTACATGTGCATGGCTGGGTTCAGGTGGATTGGGGGTGGAAGGGGCCTGCAGAGGTGACTTCTACAAGAAGCAGCCAGAAGCATTCTGCAGGCCGGACAGAGGAAACACCGGCCAGCTCAAGGTCAGAGTCTTTGCTGTTCAAGGCCGAGCCCATCAGCAATGGTCACAGCACCTCTGACATTTAGAAGGAAATCTGTAAGCAGCTGCTTTTTGCCACCAAAGAAGGGAGTGAGAAGATGTAAGAAACTGTGCAGGCACCAAGGCCAGGGATGGGTGGGAGGGGCAGGGGGGGTGTGGAGTCACCCCAGGTGCCAGAAAGAAAGATGCCCCTGCAGCCCATGGAGAGGCCCCACACTGGAGGCAGGTGGAGACGTACAGAAGACGCTGTGACCTGTGCTGGAGCAAGCCTCTACCAGCACTTGCAGCCCGTGGAGAGAGAGCGAGAGCAAGAGAGCACGAGTTGGGGAAGAAGGGAGTGAAATCATGACTAAAGTCTGCTAAGAAGGGACGGCTGGGGGGACATGTTTTAAGATCTGGTCACACGTCTCATTATCCAACTCTGGTTTCACTGTGCGTACAGTGCAGCATAGTAAGTTTGGTCTGGAAGATCAAGTAGTGAGGTGGATTAAGAGCTGGTTGAAGGGAAGAAACCAGTGAGTTTTGATCAATGGGACAGAGTCTAACTGGAGGCCTTTATCTAGTGGAGTCCTTCAGGGGGCAGGACTAGGACCTGTACTATTCAATGTATCCACTGATGACCTGGATGAGGGAATAGAGCATACAGCCAGCAAGTTTGCTGACCACACAAAACTGGTAGGGGTGGCTGACACACCAGAGGGCTGTGCTGCCATTCAGCAAGACTTAGGCTGGGGAGTTGGGCAGGGAGAAGTTCAATGAGATTTAACAAGGGCAAGTGTAGGGTCCTGCATCTAGGGAAGAACAGCCTCAGGTACCAGAATAGGTTGGGGACTGGCCTGTTGGAAAGCAGGGTAGGTGAGAGGGACCTGGTGTCCTGGCAGACACAAGGATGACCATGAGCCAGCAATGTGCCCTCCTGGCTAAGGTGGCCAAGGGCATGCTAGGGTGTATTAGAAGCGGTGTGGTCAGTAGGTCAAGAGGTCCTTCTCCCCTTCTACTTTTGCCCTGGTGAGACTACACCTGCAATATGGGGTTCAGTTCTGGGCCACTCAGTCCAAGAACTCTTCAGAGTCCAGCACAGCACCACCAAGATAATTAAGGGAACACCTTCCTTACGAGAAAAGGCTGAGAGAGCTGGGCCTGTTTAGCTTGGAGGAGACTGAGGGGCGACCTGATTAATGTTTATACAAGTGTAAAGACTGAGAGGCAGGAGGATGGAGCCAGGCTCTTCTTAGTGATAGCCAGCAATAGGACAAGGGGCAACAGGTGCAAGGAGGAGCATAGGAAGTCCCACATGAATGTAAGGAGAGACTGTTTTGCTGTGAGGGTGACAGCACTGGAAGAGACTGCCCAGAGAGGTGGTGGAGTCTCCTGCTCTGGAGACATTCAAAACTCACCTGGATACATTCCTCTGTGACCCAGTCTAGGAGGGCTGGATGAGATGATATTACGAAGTCCCTTCCAACTCTTAAGATTCTGTGAAATTAGATGGGTTTTCTTTCCTTTCTTCTGTGTTGAGTCTGTTTTGCCCATGATCCTGATTGCAGAATGATCTCTCCCTATCCTTTTCTCAACTCCTGAGTCTCTCAATATATATTTTCTCCCCTGTTCAGCTGAAAAATAAGAGTGATAGAGTGGCTTTGGTAGGCATTTGGCCTCCAGCCAGGGCCAAACCACCACACCCCTCCCTGTAGGGCTATTTGCCTGCAAGCAGCATTTCTCAGTTTGTGGTGGTCACCCACGTGTACTAAAAACATTTAAAGTAGGGTAGTCAAGTAAGCAGCAGAGCAATAGGAAACCCTAAGGAAGTTTCAGTCAGGAAGAGGATAGCGCAATAGTGAGGAAATGCTCACAAAGGAAAAACAGCCTTTAGCATGTACTGGTACACTTTAGCCCTCTGTTCTCCTGCCAGCCTATAATCACCAGGGATACTTGCAAATGCATGAAGAACAAGGGAGAGAAAGCAACTCAAGGCTTTCTGCAGTGCTTTCTCTTCTCAGTAGCCCTGAAATATTTTATGAAATATCCTGGCAAGGTATTACATAGTTTCCTAGTTCACAGCAGCAGAGGACAGTACTTTAAAAAGGGAAGCATCATCTCCCTTAGCTCCCCAAGAAACCTCTTTAAAGCATCACAGAATACACAGGATGACAATCAGAAGACTCTATAGAAAGACACACCATCACATTAGAAAGCACCAGTAAGTCAGTGTTAGATTGTTGGTTCCCTACTGACCATAAACATGGTGCAAGTCTGTAGCTAAACACACCAGCTCATAACAGTCATTCAGCAAGTTGACAAGTACACAATGAAGCTACAGAAGCCAGAGACAGGCATTTGTCAAGCCAGCCATATGCATTCTGACATTAATTTTACTAAAGGGTATAAAAAACCCACATAACATTAAAGCCTTTTCCATTCCAGTGACATTCCAATGACCTTCTCTAAACAAGTTTATGGAAAGGACCTCATACATGATTCAAGTGTTGTAAAAATAATTAGCAGCTCATTAAGGTGGAGTCTGCATACACCTCTGAAGAGCAGTGTGGCACACAACTCCTTTGCCTTCTATAATTGATTATTACATCACATAGAATGAAAACATTGTTTCACTCAATTACATGAATGATAGGAGGAGACACTTTTAAGGAGATATGGATTAAACCTTAATGAGTTAAAATAGCTTTAATCAGAACATGACACATTTGCTTACATTTCCTATTTGTTTTCAAACTGACAGGTAAAGACGCATTTAAAAAAAAAGTATCTTAGAGGAAAAAGTGACAAGATTTAAGGAAAAAACCCTACTAAGTTGCCAGCATCTGAACAAGCAAGAGACAGCTCAAATAACTGTTCATGCTCATTTCAATAAAAACTCTTTCCCAAGTTTTTGGGAGGGAGCTGCTCATCTCTTCCTGAACAAGTTGGTTTCAGAAACTCCAGGTCTTCTGAAGAGCCTGCACTGTACTGCTAGTCAGCTTAGCCTGCCCATCTTGTGTTTTTCCTGTAACTGTTAACAAGGCTGCAACAAGGGCAAGTTTCAACAGGATGTGTGACTTGCTAGTCACCACCCTTGCTATTCTTACCTCAAAGTCTTCCTTATTTACTTTGACCTAGATAGCTGGTTTTACAACAGAGTAATCTCAGTATATAGAAGGGAAAAAAAACCCCATACAACCTGAGTATATAGCTCAAAAATACCTTTCTGGGCTCTCCAGGAGAGACTATCTCTCCACAAGGGCTTCAAAAGTACTGCTGGGCACAAAGCAGTTTTCTTAAGTCATGAACCTCATCTCATCTCTCAACCTCCAGAAAAATGCAAAATTTTGCACGAAGGTACATTACTCTCTTTCTGAAATTCAGTAATAGCCTTTATTAAAAGGTTTCTGACCTAATTATGAACTAGCTGGTATGTGACTTTCCAAATAACAGAAAAAACACTTGCACAGAAACACAGAAATTCAAGCAAGCAGAAACCACCAAAAAATCCATTTTATTGCAACAACATCCCCATCATCAGCCAAGATGGAAGAAATTAAGGTTTAATTCATTTTGCATTTCTTTTTATTTATGTAAATATAAAGTCAAGAGTGTAAAATAAATCCACATATAAAACACAGAAGAAACATTCTCTTTCAGTGACTCCAAAAAAAAACTTACATACTGAAGAATCATGACAAGTCATCCGCTCTCCATTTTTCCAAGTATACAGGCATGAAAGAAAGCAGAGTTATTCTCCAAAAGCATCCTGTATCAAGTCCTTGAAATATAAGTAATATTTAGTCATCTCATAACTCTTGAGCTTATGTATGCAGATTTCAAGAAAAGGAGAGACAAAAACATCTCAAACTTCAGATAATTAAACTCCACCTAAAATAATCCATTTAAAACAAGATTATGTTCAATTCTTGTAGCTGAAGCATCACAATTACTTTTATTAGTATCATTATTTGGAAAACTTTCTTATTAGTTTTTCCTGTTTTTAAAATAAAGTCAGAATACTTGTTTCAAATAGTTTTGTTTACTTACACTGTAATTGTATTGCGGAAAGTAACTCCACATGCTGGTACAACAGGCCTTCATGAAGTTCCACTTAAACATTACTACAATGTACCTTAAAAAAAACAGGGACTACAGCATGAAATGCACCATAAAGAGTCAGTATCACGGGATTACACGTTTTCTTCCTCCTTGGAAGCAAAATGTTTGAAGTCAATATTGGACTGTTAGACCACATGAACATTGGCTGGTTATAAATACTTGGACTAGGAACATTTACCATTTTTGAAAGAACTGATTTTTATGTTTTATGGTTATTACACCAAAATGTTAACCGGTATAAAATGCATCATGCAGGGTATTTCAAGAGGAATGTTTTTCACTGGGGGTCCAACAGGCATATGTTCCAATGATTGTGGCTTTTAATGCGTATCATGCCAAGTTTTTAATAAACAGCATTTTCCCTCATGGTTACAACAGAGAATGAAGAAATTAAGATGGTAAAAGCAAAGTTAAAAATGAGAACTGCAAGTAACTTCACAACTAGAAGAGAGGAAATCATAGAAGGATTTAAATCAGCACTATTGTGGGTCCCCACAGTTGCACTGCTACTCTTAGGTTTCCAAAAGATGCATACAATTTTATAAATATTTTTGTGCTAAGAGCCATGCTCAGAAACAAAATATAGGCTAGCACAAGTCTACCTTCCTGGAGATGCATATTAAGTATAAAATTCACTTACTAAAGTGCATTTGCTGAACAAATTCTAAACTCTACTATTATAGCTATCCCGGTAAGCAATACAAACTAAACTTTGTTGAAATTCTACCTCTACTTAAAAGCAGTAAATATAGATGACTGATACCTAAATTACAATCTTGTATTACCAAACATTTTGACTCAATGCTGTGAGCTGTAGAAATAAACATAATGTACTGTCCTAAACTTCCCACAAGTGAGGAAGTGCCTCTTGTTAGAAATACTGGAAGCGTAGATTGGAGTTAAACACAAGCAGAGCTGAAGTAAGCATCGCTTCGCTTCTTACTCAATACGATGTTTCGTTAAGGCTCCGAGAGAGGCTGTTACTTTTCTCAAGATCTTTTGGCAAAAGATACAAATGCAGAAGAAGTAGGGTCATCTGACACTTCAGAACCTGTATTTTCTTATTTCGTTAAAGCCAGCTCATTCAGTGTCTGTATACATTTATTGCACTTGCGTTGGAATACATCTATACCAACATAGTAATAATGATTGCAACAAAGCCATAGTAAAATAAACTTTAAAAGGGTCTGATTCTGACATTAGAGGGTAAGTGTCTGCATGTTTAAAATGTTCCCCTAAGAATAATAAATACAGACAAATTGCTCATCAAGTCAGATGCACGTTTAACAATTAATTAGCATTTATAAAATTTCACTCATCTTCTTATCAATACAAATCTGTTAGGGATCAAAAAAGACTTACCATGCAAAATATTGATTAGTGCTGCGTAATGGAATATATACTTCTATCAGAGTTAAAACAGCATTTTCAAAATTTAAAGAAAAATAAACTTTTAAAAAGGGATTCTACTGTTGAATGCAATTCTTCCTTGTCGCAAAGGCAAGATAGAGACAAGTTACAATTTATCGCTGTACTTCAGTCTTGATGAGATACCAATAATAATCTGTCCACCTACTTCTTAATAAATGCTACATTTTCAAGAATAAAGGAACTATCAGTAGGCATTATTTCTACTTAAAACAAGTTATTTTTCTCTGTAATAGGTCAAGTATGCTTTTAAAGATTCAGGTAATGGTAGACTCATGATTTTCTCTCTCAACAGATTTCGAGGAGGAGGCTCTTCTGGCTTCAAGGCCTCACTGTGATCTTTATCCTCCTCCTCTTTGTTGTCATCTTCCATTCTTTCATCTTCTTCACTATCTAGAGGCTGAGGAATGAGCTGATTACCAACAAACACATAGGTGTTGATCCTGCGTCTACGACATCTCCTCCGTTTCCGTTTTGGAGGAGCCTTCTGAGCAATACCCTTGGCTTTCATCTCCTCATTTATGAAGTTTCTAAGGGTGCGTCTGATGTATATTCGAGCCAGGTCCTGCAGGTTCCTAACAGCACACGGAGCTAAAAATGGAAGAGAAAGTTATACTCACTAAGTGACCTTTCACTCTATCAAAAACATTAGCTGTAAAGCAGTAATACCAATACGCAAAAACAACTGGTATTTCAGTACCCGATATAATATGCAAACAAAACCCTGCTCACAACTGAATGACTCCTATCCTACAGGCTACATACTTGAGCTGAAAATGGCTTCTGGAGTATGATTACTTTTTCAGAGTAAATACACAGCCTAAGAAATTAAGGGGTCACTTGATGGATGTGCAAGAGATGTAGAAAGCATGAATAAATTACTAAAATACATTTAAGAAAGCACACAACAAATACTGTCACCTTTTAGCACCTGGCAAAGTCTTAGGACCTACTGCTGGCATGGTTTTAAGATCCTGCTGCTGGGAAAGAATTTCTACCCTTAAGTCACATTTTGTTCAGGCAAGTTTCTTTATTCTGCCTCCCTCTTCTATTCACTATGCTTTTCTCCATTTCCTACTAAACCCAAGAGATGACAGAAGGCCATATCAACTTCACAGGTGACCAATAAAATAAGTTAAGTCACCCATATCCTTGCAGCAGAAAGAAAATAAACATTACTGAGATCCTGACGAAAAAAGCAAGTAACAAAAAGGTGAAAGCCACAGGTTTTCCAATGACAGACAGGCAGGTGATGACCAAGTGTTGCTGGGTTGGTGGATACCTGCCCCAGATGAGCTACGGCTGACTAATTCCAAGGAAAACAAAGGCAAACAAGTACAGCAACCAAACCTCTTCAGCCTGTTTGATTTGCTTGTCACTTTTGTTCCAGAACAAAGTAGCATAAAAGGAGAGACTGCAGGAAGGGAGAAGTTAGTGAAGAAATAATTTTGATAAATACAGATTGCATACTGCATTCAGATTAGAAAACACTGTATGCACTTCAAAAAAGCTTTTGTTTCCTACAATGACTTCAGCTGCATGCTAGTTATTCATATGAGACAGAAAGGATGTTTATGACTGGCAACACTGTTTTCTAGTAATGTGAACAGAAAAAACTAAGGAAGACCCAACAAAACCAAGCCCCATTTGTTTAATATAAACCCAAATCAAAATCCAAGAACAAAACCCCACCTCATCATTCAAAACACATTTTTAAGATCAGGCTAAACAAGGCATGACTGCAGACTGTAAGCCAATCATAGTAAATGCCAGCACAAGGTATATGATGTTGAAGTAATGGATGGCAAGCATTAGTCAAGTATACAGAGCTGTGAGAGACAGACTTCGTAAAAATCAGATGGGGGGAAAAATCCTTCAAAAGAAGATTGAACAAAAAAATAAACACTGAAACATTGCATCCTGAAAAAGCTGTAAAAGCAGTAAGATCTCAGCTTTCTTATCCTGTAAGGTGATTTAAAACAAACAGATTTTTAGTCCTAGTTATGCTTAATTATATGCTATTTGATTTTGAAGGCAAACATATCTAAAAGCTTTCAAGACAAAGCTCTTCAGTCACATCCCAGAACATAAGCCATCACTGGTACCTGCTAATCATTTGTATTACCTAAAGGAAGTCAAGATCTAAAGGTACTGTACTTCTGTTCAGCAATCCCAGACACCCATGAAGATAGCACGAAGAAAATGAGCTCTTAGAAACCTTCAGACCTGCTCTATTTTTATGGGCTTTTTTAAAGAAACACTTAATAGGTAGGAAGGATAGTTAGGAAGTCCTACAGCAAGACAGAAAGCTTTTCCATGCAGTTAAGATCTATTTGAATACAGAACTACTCAGGAGGACACCTAGGGAAGAATTCAAGTAACAGAAGTAGCTTTAAGTTCCACTGATATTCGTGGATTTAAGCCACGCTGAGCAAGACATACACCTCACTTCTGTTCTCATTAGTGACTTTCTCAAACTTGCTTCACCTTAAACGCCTCCCAGGGAGCTGGAGCTTTGAGCAACCTGGTCTAGTAAGGGTGTCCCTGCTCATGGCAGGAGGGTTGGAACTAGATGATCTTTTAAATACCTTCCAACCCAAAGCATTCTATGATACTAACCAAATCTGAAGATAAAGTAAAATTAACCAGAATCGATATTTGTTTTCTCCTTCACCATTATTAAACAAAAAAATCAAAATTAGACTTAAAGAAAATCTGATCATTATGACTTAGCAGTGATGTACTGTGCTCGTGATCTTCATTCTTTTTACACAGTATACTGTGGGTTAGGACAAGTTTATTTCCCACATTAAGTTAAGCATGAAGCTATCCAGCCACATTTACACCCTGCTCAAATGTGAATTTTTGTGAGATGCAGAATATTTACTGAGTGTTGTGGTTTTGCATGGCTGGGTTCTGGTGGAGGAGTGGGGGCTGCAGGGGTGGTTTCTGCAAGAAGCAGCTGAAAGCTTCCTCTAGGCCTGACTGAGCAAACACCAGCTGGGTTCAAGGACAGACCTGCCACTGACCAAGGCAGAGCCCATCAGCAATGATCACAGCACCTCTCTGGGAATCACATTTATGAGAAAAAACCCCCTGTAAGCAGATGCTTTTTGCCACCAGAGAAGGGAGTGAGATGTAAGAAACTGTGCAGGCACGAAGGTCAGGGAAGAAGGTGGGGGGAGATGGCACCGCAGGCACCAGAGAGACTCCCCTGCAGCCCACGAGAGCATGGTGGAGCAGGTTGTCCCCCTGAAGCCCATGGAAGATGATGGGGAGCAGAGATCCCTCCTACAGCCTGTGGAGGCCCCCACATCAGATGGTGGACACACCTGATGGATGCTGTGTGACCACATGGGAAGCCCATGCTGGAGCAAGGTCCTCACAGCAGAAGCTGCAGCCTGTGGAAAGACTGACACACTTCGGAGCAGGTCTGCTGGGGGGACTCATGACTCTGGGGGGCAACCAGGCTGGAGCAGTCTGGGCCTGAAGGTCAGCATCCCGTGGAAGGGATCCACACTGGGGCAGTTGGTAAATAGCTGAAGCTGCCTAGAAAGAACTTACATTGGAGAAGTTTGTGGAAGACTGTCTCCCATGGGTGAGACCCCACATTGAAGCAGGGGAAGGGTGCAAGCAATGTGCCACACCATGCCAGGCCACCCCCCAGCTAAGGAGGAGAACAACTCATGAGGAACTGACCAAAACACCAATTCCCTGCCCCTCTCTGTGCCACAAAGCGGTGGGGGGGAGAAGGGATGCGGGGGGAAGAAGGGAGCAAAAGCTAAAGTGAAGTCTGCTAAGAAGGGAGGGGTGTGGGAGGTGCTTAAAGATCTGGTCACACTTCTCATTATCCAACTCTGGTGTCACTGTGTGTGCAGTGCAGTGTAATAAATCAGTTTTCTTTCCTTTCTTCTGTGTTGAGTCTGTTTTGCCCATGACACTGATTGCAGAATGATCTCTTCCTGTCCTTATCTCAACTCCTGAGCCTCTCAATATGTATTTTCTCCCCTGTCCAGCTGTTCCTGTTCATTGCACATGCTGCGTGCATTCGTGTAGAGGCCCTTCAGCTGGGCCAGCGTCTGTGTCACCCCTTTATCCCCCCCAACCCGGGCACTCCATGGAAACTGTTCCTATTACAACAGGAGCCTCAGGCTTGTCTCTCTAAGACTTTGGCTGTGATGCAGTGCCCACTACATGCCTCAGGGCAACAGGTTGGGGGCCCTTTCTACCATCCCATCCCTCCAACCCTGGCACGCCATCCTGCTGCTCAGAGACAGTTCTGGTATTAAGCCCCTCCCCCCTTCACATACAGTTTAAAGCCCTGTCAATCAGCCCCACAATCTTTTTGGCAAAGACCTTCTTTCCCTTTTGAGAAAGGTGTTCCCAGTCAGGTACTATGACACCTGGTGCCATATGGGTCATACTATTCAGTCAAATTTGTCTGACCAATCTAGTGGCTTTTTACAATGGAGTAACTGCATCAGTGGACAAGGGAAGAGCTACTGATTTCATCTGTCTGCCTTTCTGCAAGGCCTTTGACATGGTTCCCCACAACATCGTTCTCTCTAAATTGGAGAGATACAGATTTGATGGGTGGACTGTTCAGTGGATAAGGAATTGGCTGGATGGTCTCATCCAGAGGGTGGTGGTCAATGGCTCCAAGTCCAGATGGAAGACAGGGACAAGCAGAGTTCCTCAAGGGTCTGTGCTGGGACCAGTGCTGTTTAGTATCTTTATTAATGATATTGACAGTGGGATTTAGTGCACCCTCAGCAAGTTTGCTGATGACATCAAACTGAGTGGTGATGTTAATGTGCCAGAGGAACAGGACGCAATCCAGAGGGACCTGGACAGGCTGGAGAAGTGGGCCCAGGTGAACCTCATGAGGTTCAACAAAGACAAGTACAGGGTCCTGCACCCAGGTCAGGACAATAACCATTACCCATACAGGTTAGGAGATGATATGAAAAGCTGGACATGAGCTACCAATGTGCATCTGCAGCCCAGAAGGCTGCATCCTGGGCTGCATCAAAAGAAGTGTGGCCAGCAGATCAAGAGGTGATTCTGCCCCTCTACTCTGCTCTTCTGAGGCCTCACCTGGGTCCAGCTTTACAGTCCTCAATATAAGGACACGGACCTGTTGGAGCACATCCAGAGGACGGCCACAAAAATTAAAGGGCTGGAGCACATCTCCTATGAAGACAGGGTCAGGGAGTTGGTCAGCCTGGACAAGAGAAGGCTCTGGGGGGGACCTTATAGCAGCCTTCCAATACCTGAGAAGTGCCTGTAAGAAAACTGGAGAGCTATTCATGAGGGTGTGTACCAGTAGGACAAAGGATAATTGGTTTAAACTAGGAAAGGGGAGATTTAGGTGTGATATTAGGAAAAGAAAATTCTTCAATATGAGGGTGGTAGATCACTGGAACAGGTTACCCAGAGAGGTAGTGGAGGCCCCATCCGTGGAGATATTCACGATCAGGCCTGATGGGGCTCTGAGCAACCAGATCTAGTGAAAATGTCCCTGCTTACTGCAGGGGGTTGGACAAGATGACCTCTAAAGGTCCCTTCCAACCTAACATATTCTATAATTCTAATATAAATAATAGTAAAACTAGATCAGTGGAAAGAAATAGATCTTATTTCATTTTACGGAGCAATTCCAAGCCCATGATGTTCTGAGTTAGTTTGATTGGGTTTTGTTGTTTCTTTTAAACAGTGCCAACTCAGTAGCACACTCGTGTCATTTTCCTCTTCTCACTGAAGAATCCTTTTTAAATTATTATATTAAGCTACTTACAGGAAGCACCTTTATTGTACTACAGATCAGTTCCAATCACTGGTGGTCTACACTAATTCTGAAAATTCAGGAATAGCGATCAAGAACATTTGAAAATACTTCTCTATCTTCTACAGAATCAGACTCTATAAAATCATAGTATGCCCAGAAAGTCTGACAATTAACCTCTATTTCACTGTTAGCCATGCTACAGCTTATTACAGACTGCATCTAAAGTAAAGAACGCGGGGGAAATAATCTTATATTAATAAATTAATTTCAGGAAATAACTCCCAAAGTCTCAAAACAAGTGTCAAAGCAATCAAAATTAATTACTTCTACAAAAGAAGTGATTACATAAAAGGAAGTATCATCTATACTTTGAACAAAAAAGGTAACTATAATGAGGAGCAAATTACACGTGGCGAACACACACACTCTGAAATTTAAAAGCCAGATCAGTAGTTACACGCAATACAACCTGACAGGACATTCCGGACTCCTGAAAGGTTTATACCTGTTTCACAGTTAAAAAGAGCACATGGAGGGAAAAAAACATGTGAAAATGACAGAAGAATTAGTTCCCTTTGGTTATATGTTAACAGAATAAAACAGGAGAAAAAAGCTGTTATCTTCTAAGGTCTTTGCTGGGTTAATTTAAGCTCCCACTGAAGCTCTGTAACTTCATTCCTAGCTCTGACTACCCTGCCAGAAAATTCCAGCTCTACACCTT
This sequence comes from Porphyrio hochstetteri, assembly GCA_020800305.1. Lineage (NCBI taxonomy): Eukaryota > Metazoa > Chordata > Aves > Gruiformes > Rallidae > Porphyrio > Porphyrio hochstetteri. Next base: position 45,457,350 of record CM036906.1, on the reverse strand, counting down.
TCTACCACTTTTTTTCCTTCCCCTTAGCACAGGATCTTATCTTGACAACTTACATACTTTTAGAGACTCTCTGAAAACCTCTTCAAAACCTTGCAGCTAGAAACCCAACCGCAGTGACTACTAAAACCAGCCAGGCATGACCATTATTTGCAGACAGATACAAGCACAAAGATCTATCAATATCCTACAGTACCACAGCTGCAGGTTAGATCTCTTCTGCTCACTGCAGGTGGAAGAGAAGAAATACTTTTCTTTGGGAGTCCATTAGAAAGTTAGCACTTCTGACAGAACCAGGATCAGCTGGCTATTTTATCACTAGAAAGACAGAAGCTGAACCTAAAAGGAAAATAAGTCTGGAAAAATAAGGTAAGAACACTGGATCGTTTTAATTAAGGATTAGAGCTTACAATGGCAGAGCATATGTCAGGAGTGATCCACTGCTTTACTATGCTCCCGTTGTATCATATTATGTCTGTACAGCAAGTTTCCCTACTATCCTGACCACCACCAGCAGGCACTGTAACTACTCAGCAAGCCGAAGGGAGCCAGCACAAGTGACACTTACGCAGTCCCACAGTGTCGTGTTTGCCGTTGTCATTTCTGTTTGGTTGTACCAGTGGGGCAAATGAAACAGCAAGGATGTTCTTACTTTCCCATGTGTTCTGTCCTGTTCTTAAAATCTGTGTTAGCTGCGTAAGAAGAACAAAATACAGACATTACAGTTTGGTCATACTCAAAACCATTCAAACTGGTATTCAAATACCACTGCTATTGTGATTTGCTTCAAAATTGATTTGTAAAGGCTGTTTTATGAACAGAAAAGACTTTTCATATTCCCTGAAACAGTACTTGGTCACTAGAGTACTGAATAAGGTGCTCTGGCCACCTGGAGAGATGCAGCTGGAAAACTAAGGCCCAGGGTAAGTTTTCAGATTTTTCCAAAAGATCACAGAATTATTTAGATTGTAAGCAACCTCTGGAGTCATACTGCCTGCCTGAACAAGGCCAACTTCAAAGTTAAATCAGACAAGTCAGAACCTTTTCTGGTGAAGTTAAGAACCGCCTCTAAAGACAGAGGTTCCACAACCTGTCTAGGCAACCTCCTGCAACATTCAACCACTGTTATGAAGAACTGTTTTCTCTATATGTTGGCAGAACATCCCCCTCACTGCCATCTGTAACCTTCTTTGTTTGCTGTGCACCTGCAAGGGGAGCTGCCCTCCTGTCTACTAGATAGCTTCCTAAAGGACTGGAGAATTTAAGTCAGGAATTAAACGGTCCCTTAGCTGTTTCTCAGCAGGTTAGATTAACCCAGATCTCTCCCCCGAACCATTTGTATGAAAGGTAAAAAAATTGTTTTCATTTAACATTCAAACTGTGACTACTCTAAAGTTGGATTCCATGACTTTCAACTGACAGTCTCTTAGTCCAATAAATACTGAAAAAAAATTTATGGAACTGAATCATACAGGATATATTTAAAGCACTCTGACAATTTAATAAAGGAGATCTATAATCTTGTAGTTCTTTCTGCAAGATTAACTAGCACGTTTATCAACAAATATTTCACTTTTTTATCTGTATTTAAAGGGAAAACAACTTAAAACACATAATCTGTCTTTCAATTTCCCTATTAGTAAAACAGGGAGAATACTACTTACCTTTGTAAAGCCTTTTGAGGTCTAAGGATGGAAAGTGATAAAAGTGCGAAGTATTACTAAAATAATAACACCTGTCTCAAAAATGTGTAATTTAACATGGAAAAGCAACACCGAAAACTGCTGGAAATATTTTTTCCTTCAGTTTCTTCCTCCCCTTACAACATCCCATTAATCACAGCTACATCATGTTTCTCTGAAATAAACCCTCTTGGTTTAGAGGGTGGTTTCTTTGTTTTTAAGTACTGATGGAAAAGTCTGCGTGGCAGGAAGATTTCAAAGCAGTTCTGGGACTCACATAATACACTGAAAATACTACAAATGGAGTACTAGTTTCACTGAAGACACAGTTTTGCCACAGACTTTTTTGGAATCAGAATACTGGTGCTTTCCTACGAGTTGAAGGAAAAATTTCAAGACTTGATTAAAAAGATTAATACCTGCTTAGCTGCAGCAACACACTGACTCAAGATACCATTAGTTGAACATTAACTTAGTCAAATACACATTTAAAAAAACACTCCTTAAATTACGTAATTCTAAAACTTAGAGAGAAAAAGGGGAAATTGCCACTAAGTCACCTGATCTTCTATAGGCATTACTAAAATGCCTCCAACTTTCAATAGAATTTTCATGTAGTTTTCATGGTCTTTCTGGACTCCAGCTCCACAGTAAATCCGGTCATACTGATGACTGTCTGAGGCTATTTCCAAACAATTACCAACCACAAAGGCAGGTTCACAGAACTCAAATCTAAGGGGAAGAAAAAAAAACAAAGAAGGGACATTTCAAATTAGGATTTTAAGAAAAAACAGTTTCTGTATCTTCCTTTAAATAATGAATAAAAAGTTAATCAGATACTTTAGAAGTCTGTACGGTGGCAACGCTACTTTAAGAGTGTTCTAGGTTTCTTATGCCACATCAGAGACCACCAAAGAAAAATTCTTAAGCAGTTACATATTATGCAAAACAGAAAAGGCCTCAAAACATTTTGTCTAAAGAAACATTACAAACCATACAGTAAAAGTGCCTTTAAAATAGTACATGCTATCAACAGTGTGAAACATCCAGGCTGTTGAATAAATATTGAAACAGTTTGTTTCCTAAATAGTCCCTCCTCCATATATTTCAATTATGCTTAAGACTCATTTTCCTCTACCTCCCAATTTTCCACCCTGAGCTCAATCCATTTTTTTAAAGAAAAATAACTTAAGCAGAAAGTTTGTCATTTTTCGACCATTTTTGACACATAAAAAATTCACAGAAGCATCTAATTATCAAACAGCAGCTACAGAACTGCTTTTAAGTAGCCGTAAGTTTATAACAGAAGTTACAAAGACTACGTACTTGTCACTGCATAGAACAGTGAAGATGTATTTATCTCAGATCTCAGCACTTGACTGCTTCAGCTGTTAACATCATAATACATGTAATTTAACTTTTTGTAAAAAAAGAATTCCTTCACCAAGTAACTTGACCGTTTCCCCAAGCACTTTACAATTAAGGAGAGAGGTTACACAGTTGCTTATAGAAAGGATTTATGGCTTTCTTTGGAAAAAAATACCAAGTAAAACCCAGCACCTTTTCAGTGCACAAAACCGTTGGTAAACTTTTTGGCAGCATTAAAATCCAATGCATCTTGAACTTTGAATACATGCAGTCATATTATGAACTTTACAGCTGACTGTCATCAGAAAATGATTTTTTTTTTTTCTTGGCTAGTAGTAGTAAATCCCAGTACAACACCTGACAACGTTCAAATCCGTATTTCTTCAGTTAGTGACATCTGGCAGCTTTCACTGCTCAGGGATGCTGCCTACAAGGCTTGGCTGGCTGGCTGATTTAATGCACTGCCATTAACAAATCACAATTTTTTGCTCAAAGTACTACCCCCCCCCCCCCCCCCCCGAAATTTGATCTTGAAAACAATGCACAGACAGACTTCAGAATCCTTTACCAAGTACTGCATAGCTCTCTCCTGCCTTACGTGTCACCAACAGTCCCTAACATTGCTTCTTCATCCAAATCCTGAGGGAAAAAAAAAATAAAAGCTGCTACCAACACCACTGATAGATTAAAAAGACAAAAAGGAAGAGAGAGTGGGAGTGGGGATTGACTGCCTTGTTGCACCCAACTGGGTAGCTAGCCCACTCTGAACTGTGGTTGAAATAATTCAGATTAAACACAGAAAAATCCAGAAATACATTAAGCAAGGTTAAATGCTGGGAAGAAAATTAAACCCAAGGCACTGATCACTTTGCTGAAGAAGTGATCTCATTCCATAAGCACTCGGACTATCACAGGTTTTTCTACATTCACTGAAGGTCAATCAGGCAGTTCATGCTATAGTTTTAATTTCATACTGCCTACAGTTAAAAGTCAAGCATCACCCCATCAATTCAATTTCAAAGTTTAAGTAAAGTAACTTTGTGGGCTTCCAAAGCGCAAGAGCAAGGCAGGATGGCGGAGAGGGGGAGAGACAGAATATGTTAATTGTCTAAAATGGAAATTTTAGATCTTGACAAAGTCCATGGTTAGTTTTAGCAAACTGAGGACAGACTGCCTGCCTAACCTGGCAATTTCACAACTCCTGATCTTCTCAGAGTGCTCCTCTAAATGCTGGCACACTTATTACCAGACACTCCTGAAACTCTTCCTCTGCTAGAAACCACTCTAAAGCTCACAAAGCCACTGGACACACCCTCTTAAAACAAGCAGAAACACCAACCTCTACAAGGAAGACAGACAGACAAAACAATAACCCAGAAAACATTCCCCAGGCGCAAACTATGAGCTGTGGATAAAAACTGCAGCAGTCATTACAACTACAGTAAAAGCAGAGTAGACTTTCTCTTTTTGCTCCACAGCTTGCAACCCATGTGCTTCAAAAATACCTGCTCCCACACAGCTTCAGCTAGTTTCAGACCTATTTTTCAACTGCATCAGTTTCTGGATTGACTAATTTTCCACAGCAAACCTAAACACTATATGGAGTAGGCTACATCTAACTCTTTAGACCTTGTCAATCTCTTTAGACCATGAAATGTGAGTTCAAAAGCCAACCTTCTTCATTCATGCTGCCCACAGAACCAACTGCTTCATGTGTTATGGTAGGAACAGTGACAAGATGAGAACTAAAGGCATACAGAGTTCATACTAGTACAGAATTAAGGACTTTCCAAACCTAGTTAAGCTGTACAACAATCAAAACCTTACTCCTCTACACTTCCATGTAAAGTAAATCACACCAGTGATGCAACAGGATTCTCTTCCCACTCCCTGAATATTCAGCTGATTCTTTTTTCACAAAAAGATAGATGCACCCGTGAATCAGAAAGAACTGATAAACACATGTATGATATTCTTGCATTTATGTAATCCAGTAATTTGTGATGGTTCTCTAGAGACTGATGTGTCATTTTGTGAATATGCGTTACTAAACTGCCTAAATAATTTTAAAAATAAGCAGAATTCAGTTCAGTTTTGCTGAAGTATAAAAAACCTTCATCATTTGATTAGGAAAACACCTATAGCTTAAATACAAATGTTCTGTAAAAGACAGTAAGCTATTTTAGTAATACCTGCAACAGCATCACAAGGTTTTGCTATCAACCACACTATTTCACAATGGAACTTGACCTAACCAAACCCAAATTTTTAACAATTTAATTTTATTCCTATTGCCTTTGGGGTATCAACACTGATCAGATACTCAATTTCCTTCTGTGTTACACTGAGCTATCTTTTATTAAATTAATGACATGGCTGAAAATAAATTATGGCTTTAACATGCAGTATTGACAACCACATAAGCTACCTGACAAGATGATGCAATATTTAATTTACTTAATTACAGAGTTGAAATAGAACTAAGAAATGCCAAGTCCTACTTGCCATTTGTTCATCTCTATCAAATGTCCAGGGTGGCCTTACAGAGAATTATAATGGTAACATGAAAAAATCTCGTATTATCAGACATCAAAACTAGCAAAACTTTAGTGCTGGAGTAACCTGTAAGCTTTAAACACATTAGGTTCTTCAGCTGAATTTGGTATCTTGATTACAAGAGAACCAACAGTCAACAGAACAAAAGTTATGAGTTCCCTTTACAGATACATAGCAACAGAACATTTCCCTTTAAACAAGCACTTGCCACAGAATAAATGTAAGCACACACAGATCACGCTTAGCAATGGCCCGAGATAATCAAGCAGTTTCAAGCACATACAACATCTGTTGACCTGATTCTGCCCTTCCATCTTTTGCATTTTTGCAATCTGTCCCTCAAGGATGGGTGTTTCCAGTTCACCCTCATCACAGCCATAGTACTTTTCTTCCAGCTAAGTATTTAAAAAACCCAACCCTGTAAAATTTGAAGTGCATTTCTGGCTTTGCTGCAGCAATTTAAGATTGTTACTGCCTGTGTTCTTTTCAGTAAGAGTCCCCATAGATATTACCACAGTGAAGTATTACTGTGGTAGTAAAATGAACATCCATTAAAAAACCCCAACACATTTATAGCAAAGAACTAGGATTCAAGTTTGTTGCTCTTGTATCCATATCCACCAATCTAGTATTTGTGTGACAGCAAGGTATTAATAAAAAAGACACTAAAATAACCTCAGCAGGGTTTAAGAGAGATTCACTGGTTGGTCCCACTTTAACGCCCACTGGCAAAACCTACCCTTAACTACTTCCAAATCTGAAGATGTACAGGATGATTCTCAGGCCAAGCTCTAGCTATATAACCTTCATGAATGCAGGATGTTATCCTGATGTCTCTTGAAGATGAAAAAGTACAGGTAGGCAGAAATTGTCTCTTTTCAGTGGTATACATACTTGAGTCTTTCAAAAGGAACAAGTTCAATGAAATGGGGAGAAAAATCAAGTATTCTGAAGAAAAAGCTTCCAACAGCCACAGGCTTGTGTTTGAAGGAAACAGTAAAACATGTTACAAGATGCTTATAAAAAGCAATACTGAGGAACCACTTAAACTACTTACACCTGACTTTGCCAAGAAAAAAAAATTATCAGTTCTTAAAACCAGCATCACTCCAGCTACATTTTACACCTCTCAAGTACTACATTCATAGAACCACAGAATGTTAGAGGTTGGATCATAGACTATCCTGAGCTGGAAGGGAACCACAGGGACTGAGCAACTCCTGGCTCCACACAGGGCCAGCCAACTCAGAGCAGGTGACTGAGTGCATCATCCAGACACTTCTTTGACCTCAGTCAAGCTCGGTGCTGTGACCATTTCCCTGGGGAGCCTGTGCCAGTGCCCAACCACCCTCTCCGGAAAGAAACTCTTCCTGATACCTAACCTAAACCTCCCCTGTCTCAGCTTCATGCCATTCCCTCAGGTTCTACCACTGGTCACCAAAGAGAGATCAGCTCCCACCCCCCTTCACTCCCCCTCATCAGGAAGCCATAGACCATAATGAGGTCTTCCCTCTGTCTCCTTTTCTGCAGGCTGAACAAACCAAGGGACTTCAGCCTCTCTCATAAGACTTCCCCCTCCAGATCCTTCACCAATCTTGTTGCCCTCCTCTGGACACTCTCCAGTATCTTTGTGTCCCTCTTGTACTGTGGTGCCCAAAACTGCTCACAGTACTCAAGGTGAGGCTGCACCAGCCCAGTGCAGAGTGGGACAATCACCTCCCTGGACCAGCTGGCAATGCTGTGGCTTGATGCACACTGCCAGCTCACATTTAACTTGCTGTCAACCATACCAGGGTATCATCTAACCGTATACTTCTGCCTATCCCTGCATTTATTAACCACACTCATATCTCAGCTTGCTGCTCTTTTTACAGAAAGAAAACCCATTTCAGTATGAATTTTGTATACTGTTTTCCCATCCACACTTGTCTCCTTTAGTCAGTCAACTCAAACCCTCCATAAACTCTGAAACCTTTCAGTGCTATCGAGCTCCAAGAAATTCCCTTCTAATAGGAAAATTATTTATTTAAATTTAGGGCACAAAGACTAGTCTTCTACTTTAAGGATGTGTAACAAAAGGTGGGCAAGTGTTAAAAACTTGCCATTTGAACTACAGTGACACTACATTGGAACAAAGCATTCAGAAGCATTGCAAAGCAGGTATCATCAGTAACTCTATAACAGAAAAAAACATACTAGTTTTCATACACATTCCAAAGCAGATAGTAAATCCAGCATAACAACTCATAAAATTAGCTTTGTATCAAACTTGCCTTCAATGAAATACATAGCCAGACACTGAAATGAATCTGTAACATGTGTGGAGTCTGAAAATGTATGATAAAATACTAAACTTTTTGCTGTTGTGACAAGGAAGTAACACTTATTTTTGTCCCATACTAATATACTGCCAACTACTTTTGGCAAAAGGACTCCTCAGGATAGGGGAAGAAGGGAGTAAAAATAATCAGTTCTGGCAGACTGGTTTAGACGTTTCTTACTCTTTTTCACCAACCGGCCTTCTTAAAACACAGCTACAGCAGCTGAAAAACAAAGTGTTTCCTGTGGTTATTTTAAGACACAGACTGAAAAGCTACATGTAATTTCTATCTCAGTAGCTCTGGCTTCCTTGTCCACTTGCATCAAAAAAGGCAACACTCCCAGAGCTTCTGCTATGCGAACATATGAATTTCATACATCAGTAATCTTACTCCAAATACTCCTAGAACCTGTTTAAACACTAATGCATTCAACTGACAGAAACCTTGAAGAAGCTTTCAGGTAGTTTAGTCAATTTTTCATGTTTTAAACTGACATAAAACTTATCTTCTTTGAGAACCCCAGATAAAGGTCAACACTTGCATGGCTTTGTGACATAACATGCCACAGGAACATGCAACAGAATAATGAACTACTTTGAGATTCCTACGCCTCATTAGCCCGACTCATTTTACTCAACTGCGAAAGTGCTTTAGAACAAGTATCTATCAGATTTAAAGCTGGTACTTGTATTACACAAAAAGGTTTTCCCATTTGTATCTCAGTAAATACTTTCCATGTTATATCCTGTCAGTAATGTCTATTTAAGACTAAATCACTAGCTAAGAAACTTAAAAACTGTATCAAGTAAATAAGGAAGAACAGTTTTTGAAGTGTAAATTCTTTTTCTATTAAGTGGGACGGTATCAGGGCAAAAGAGCAAGTTCTTCCCATTCTTTTTGTACTTTTTCCCCCCCTCAATTGTTCATTCCATCTCATTTACACATTTTTTCCAAGCTCTTTGAGCTAGTCCTTGGTTCAAGTATAAAGGCATATTCGTGGATTGCTAGCATGCTTTGTTAAAGCGTTACACACAATTACTAGTATTACTGTTATTTGTGAAGCCTTCTGCATGTCCACTACATACATTAGAATAAATAGAAATTAAAATATTAAGTCTTTGAAAAAAATTGTCATTGTAGATTTTAAGTCCCTTACAGTAACAGGAACTTTAATCACCGTTAAAGTAATAGTCAAAAGTTACGCTGGTAGAATGTTATTCAGTACTTTTGCACTGAACAGTTTTTCAGCTTACAGGCAATGCTGTAGGGACAGTAAGAAACCTCTATCTCAACCTTGCTTCTATTTGTCATCTCCATTTTTAAATAAAATTGTCTTGATTCTTTTATAGGCTCTGATATTCTTGTCAGTTTCATTACAGTGGACCAAAACAAATTACTCTTCATTATTTCTGAAGAAAAATTCAAACGCTGGTTCTTAAAACATGCCATTAAAATCTCATTCTCCCTTCAACAATGGTTTACAAAATTTAAGCTTCAATATGTAGTGTAAATTCTGGGGTCAAATTCAAGAATTACATTGAAGGAAGACTCTTTATCAGTTCCACAGTGAATTTTAGGAAAGGTGGAGAGGAATAGGGAGGGGAAAAACATTTCTGTCACTTTAATCAGAAATCTGTCAGAGCCCCGACAGACCTATGAATAGAAGCATGTAAACAGACAAACTGTTTTCCAGAAGATGATTATTTGCTTCCTTTTTTTTTTTTTTAACTGAAGCAGAAGAATGGTTTTGGAAGTTGAAGTTGTCCTATTTCATACTGTGTTTTTTTGTGAAGCAACAGATTTTGTAAGAACCACACACTGAGCATTGTTATCGCTTGCTTTAATGTAACAAACACTCTAAATACTATCAAAACTTAAAGCAATGAGATATTAAAAAAAAGGCATTGTCTACCATGGGATTTATTAATTTATTTCTCAGGTATTTTATGCGTGGTTCTGAGGTGGAAAGAAAGTGTCTTTCTGCAGCTATGAAATATTTCAAAAATATAGGTTTAGTTCCTTCCTAGACAGGAGCAGATTCAATTGTCATTTTTGGACTTTTCCGGTTCATGAATTATAGGATTAAAAATAGTACTGCTCTATTACCTCTAAATGAAAAGTGAATGGTCCAAAAGACTGGTTTTTTTATTTGTTTGTTTTTTTTTTTTTAACGTAACCTCTGCCATCAAAGAATCCCACCTGAATTCTTGTACTCCATATGTTGTTCTGGTTAGATTACATCTCAACAAGACTTCATTGAATACTAAAAACATCACTTACATCTCTGAAACAAAGTTCTCAGTAAGATTTTAACTGAGAAACCCACCAGTGAGTTTTGAAGACAGTTTGTTTTTCCAGCTTAATTTTTCCCCCCTACACTCATTAACCAGCAGAACAGGGCAAAAAGCAGCTTTATTTTCTTTGTGTGTTTCTAAGGATCTTTGTTTCAAATCTGCTTCAACAGAAAGAAAACAAGCCTTCAGAGTACTAGCGGAGCCCTGAATTTTGATGAAGACAATTATTCTGTCAGAAGATTAAGTTTTGTATTTTTCAATGCCAACACAACCTACTACAGAACTTCAGGAAGATGTTTCACCCATTAAGTTACCCCAGAAGAAGTACTAGGGTTCTTGTCACTTACCATTGAAGTGGTTTCTTTTGCTCCTGAGAAGGGTTGGTGATTTTCTTTCACAGCAGGGACTTCACCAGCTTAATCAGGTTTGGTTTTTGATAGGGTGCTAGAAGATGGGCAACCTAGCCTTGCCCTGTGGCTCTCTCTCCGAGCTGGATATTCTAGGTCTAGAAGTTGACTGGGAGCAGAAAAGACAACACATTCCCCTTCAATAAACAGGTGAAGCGGGGCCTGATACTTGCACATGTGTTTCAGATAGAGCCTTCACATGGAATGATTTTTTTCCCCGTAATTGGCATGCATTCCCTGAAGGTTTTAGGAATGAAAGAGAGCCTTACACATTTCAGACTGAAAGAACTTTCTTTAGACTATGCCTACAGTCTTTGCACCTCAAACCATGACAACACTTTCAGATGGTATTTCTCTGCTTCTACTGGCACACATTTGCTGTCAAGTAAAATCAAGGCAGCATTTTACCTCTCAGAATGAGCAACTCCACCTCCACTTAGAGAAAAACTGTTTTATAGATTGGTGGAATATGGATACAGATACAAGTAATTACTGGAATTCTTTGTCTCAAATAGATGTCTGAAAAATTTTCCTCCAATGAACAGTGTGAGAGGTCAAAACAGAGAAGCCCAACTCCACAGGTAGTCAACCCTGGGAGAGGGGTTTTTGGCAGAGAGAGCACGCGCACACCTCAAATCCTGGACATGCTATTTTGACATTGATTCCAATCTTTGGTCAAACACCTACCGCCATCCACAGAATAACAAGTTCTTAATTACCTTTCAAAAACATTCCTATCAGGAATCAAGAAAAAGCACTGTATTACAACACACACACCACTGGATCACTCCCCCACAAAAACAGCAAAGCAATACTACATCTTGCTTCCAGACAAAGCCCCACCTAAATCAGCATGACCGAAGACCACACAAAGTCAATACAAAGGTAACGGCCTATTGCTCCAAGCAGAGGAACACCACTAATTCAGGAAGTATTTATTTACTGTCTAGATTGAAGCTCTTCAAGTACCTACCCATAAGGTTAAACTCCTGTTTTTTGTTTCAAAAAACATTCGTATCAGACCAAAGAACATTATATACTAAAGAATGAACCAAAGGAAGTGGCAATGCAAAGTTTTATAGAATTCTCGAAAAGTGTAACTCCATTACTAGCAGGAAAATTGATCGTGGTGTCTGTGCTCCTCTTGTCTTCTGTATGCCTTGCTAGAGGCTGCTGGCAAGTTTAAGGGTTTTTCCACCCTCTGCCTGCCCCCTACCCCCTCCAGTCACACACACAAACACACACATCCAGACAGTTAACTTCATTCATACCAGCCTGCCAAATAAAAATTTGTTTTCAAACAGTAAGGACGCCTGCCAGGTTTACACCAGCATTTAGCAGAAGACAGACACCGCACACCTTTTTCTTGGGTGGTCTTTCATCCACATACTAAGCCGATCAAAACAGTAGGTAAGTTCAGATGCCACAGTCCACATAACATTGGTTAAGTATCTTTCACTTATAAGTGAAGCTGCATAAAAGTTACTGAAACAAGAATCAGAACCAGGCATACTGACCCAGAACATGTTACTTTGAGAGGCACATTAAAATTTATGACATTCTGTATAAATTCACTTATACTGAGAAATACCCCCAAATATAGGACCCCAACACAGAAAAATCCACACACCATCTTAATTCACTACATTAAAATACAGACTACTTACAAAGAAAGCAGTTAACCAGAATCAGCTACACAGACAAGTTACAAATGTCCCCACAAACCAAAATCCAAACAGCCAATCAATATCATATCAGCTGCTGTGTAGCTTTTACTAAGTAGATCTGTACCAAAAATCACTTCCATAGAAGCCCGATTTTTTTGTTAGGTTGGTGAGGAGGCTGTTTCTGTAGCCACTGATTAGTATTTTACTGTTGTGAGGGAAGGGTAGATTGTTAAACAGCGTATGACAAGACAGTAATATGTAGCTTAGCGATCAAGTTTAGATCATAGTCACCAAGTCTGCTGACTTTTCCCCTCATTGGAGTAACACTGTATTACTAAAGATCAATTTATTATCATCGTAAATAGCATACAACATTTGTAACACTGCCCCGGAGTTGAATTAGGGGGAAATACATCTCTTCTTTAGGAATATTTAGATCATTTACCACATACCATCACTTATTTCTCTCAAACACAGTATACATATAATGCTGAAATTCACTTATGCAAAGTTTAGCAACTTTTTTTCCCCCATATTTTCTGGGGGGTTTATATTAATTTATATAACTATCCTAATTAGATTGTTTAAACAATAATGACAGTAATATCTTTGCTATCTCTTCACTCAATTTAACTTACTACCAGATTGGAAAGACATTTCAGTCAAAACCAGTTTTTTCTAGACGACACACCCATGGGAATGAAAGAAGACAGGTATGCACAGGAACTGATTAGCCAACAGGTCCAACTTCATAGAGCCACTAATGGAGCATTAGTAACCATCATGAGTGACCGCTTTCACGTACTTTATATAAGCTGTCTTTATAAAAGGTGCATCATTAAGTCCCAAACTGTTCTGTCTTCTCTATGTATTAACGTCAGATAACAAAAGTCCTTGTATTAAAATTAAGGCAATAGTAACAAAACGTACGTATTCTCTTACATAATTTATCCTAATACGTGAACATGCCACTAAAATCATTCAGCAAATATCAGAAATACAGAATTCAATTCAGATACAGGTACTAATAGGACAATAATTAGAGTATAAAGTAAGAACTTTCAATTACTTAGAAGCATAAGGAGGAAGGCCTGTGATCAGATCAGAGCTCCCTAAACTGGGCAACGCAAAGAAGTGGGTTAAACTCCAGCCAACATAACCAGGAGTATGGCAATTCATAAAGTACATTACAACAAAGTGCTGCCCACTGGGGAAGAGAAGCGAAGTGGAACATGCAATTCTTAGGCTACTCCTACAATTCAAAGTCTTCCCTGCATTTCCAGAAGCTACCTTAGAAACACTGTTTTTATTGCCTGTAAGGGAAAAAAGAAGTCTTTAAACAGCCCTAGCTAGAATCTTGTTTTCCCCTTCAGAGAGGTCCCAAGATAAATTATTATGGGCCAACTTAAAATCAGTAATAAATTGCTGAGTAGACAGAAGCAGTAAGGTTCAAAGCCCTGTTACGCAGATGTGTAACAGTAAAAATGAGTGGTGTACAAACCCAGATGAATACTCCTAAGTCCATCTTTTCAGGTAGTAACTATGGATACAATCAAATAAATTTACTCATGTCTAGATCAAGAAAAAAAGAAAAATATGAATGCTGAATAGAAAGATTATGTCCAATTATATAGTAAAAACTCACATGATGTACGCTATTTACTCTATACATGCAAAGAGACCTGCATTTCACATCATTCTGTTAAGTACTTATGTATATACGCATGTATATACACATACACACTGCCAAAACGCAGGCACAATTAAAGTATTACCCATCAGGAACAGTTGCACACTTCTAAAGTGTGCTTGCAAAGGCTTAACTTACCTCATGAACTAGTGTCAGAAACTAGAAGTTTTAGGCTTTGGTTCTATGAAGCCATTCTTCTCCCCTTCCTAAACTCATAACCAAAGATGTACTCAGTTTAAATACAAAAATGTTGCTGCAAAGTGAACCCGACAATTAGATACTTACTTATCAAAGCTATCACTATATTTTATGAAGCTCTCCAATTTTTCCTTGGCATATTCTACAACATCTGAATGAAGCTCTATTCCATGATTTATCCCAAAAGGTCCTGTAAACAAAAACAGCAGGGTGTTTTGGTTTAAGCACAGCACAACTCCATAGAACACCATTATACCTTTCATCTGTGAAAGCACTAACATCACAAACACATGAGATCGCCCCACACCACTAGACAAAGTTATTTTTTGCATCTGCATTACAAATGATTAAGAGCAAGGTAAAAGGCCAAAGGATTAATGGAAGAACTAGCAGGGATAGAACTAGCAAAACAGTTTGATAGAATGGATTTTCTTAAGTATGTAGAAAAAAATTAATCTGACTACACAAGTCAGTCTGATCAACTTTTTTCAACACAGGATTTAGCTGGAATACAGCAATTTATAATTTGGTCTGCATTCTGGTCTTTTAATTATGGAAGTTTTATTATGGCAAATTTTTCAGCCTTAGACAATTCAGAGATCAGGCATTATATCCCTCAGCCGCATCTGCTCTTCTATTTTGCAGGTTCAAAAAAAATTAGAAGTCCACTCCTGATTTACTTATAATTAATTTACATCTAGAACACTAAAGCTGATCATACTGCATTTGCTCATCACAACTGCAACACTACTTCCTTGCAATCAAATCCAAGTATATTTCCAAGTCAATTTGCGTGCCAAAAGGTAATGCTATTTTTCAGAAACAAGAAGAAATCATGAGATAGCATTATGAGGATTAGTCACATCAGGAAGGAAACTGAATCAGATAGTCACATTTGCTGTGGGGATTCTATATTTAACATGCACTTATAACCCAGGGACTTTAGTCACTGGAGCATAGAATTGGAAAAGGGAGAAGGAAAAGGAAGAAAGGAAAGTAAACATCAATAAGATTAGACAAAACTTATATTTATATCCTCAACTGCATTCTAAACCTTTCCTAAGTACTTAGCTCAGAAGTATTACTCCAATAAAACAGCATTCAATTTGTCTTTTCTAGGACACCAATTAACAAAACAGACCTAGGGTTATACTGAGAAAGGTTTCAATTTACTGCAAGAAAACAGACAGTACATGCCAGTAAGCTGATTAAAAATTGCAATTCTTAACATAGTTCAGAACATTTTCTACTAGCTGAAATAAAACCAGTCCAATAGGTTACCATATGCAGTGCTCATAACACCTCTCGGATCAAAGGTAGGTAGATCATCCAAGGAATACTGTTACAACTTGTGACAAGATGTACCTCCTGTTGACACTCTTACCTACTGTAAATAGTGTTTATTATCACATTAAAAAAAGCATTAGCATAGACAATCCCTTCCTAGCTGTTTAATTTTCTAATGCCCTTCTGCACACTAATATGATGTTTCTAACCAATGTAGTTACAGTTCTATAGCATACAGCAGCATCCAAGGTATGTTTTCTTTTATAAAAAAATTAATCATCATTGTTTTACCATCAGACTTTAAATTAAAAATGCATCAACAGATGTCCCAAAATTCACATATATATTCCTTTCAATACTTGATTTTGAAAAACAAACAAACAAAAAAAACCTGCTTCAGTTGCTCCAACAGCTTGAAATCAAATCTATGAACACAAGACACATCATGATACACCACAGTATTCGTAATTTAGAATAGAAATACAAGAAACACATTTACTTCTTCCATCAGGAAAGCCACAGATATACATTTAAGCAAAGGGTCAGCAGTTTCTGAAAACGTGAAAACAGCTTCTCCGTTACTCTCCAAAGTCAACTGTTCTCTTTCAGCATAATGAGCTAGTTATTCCACCATCCAGGAATTCCACCATCTAGCCTGCATTTTAAGTTATCAACAACAGTTGTTTTAATCTCTATGAAGTGGTGGTTGGTTTTGGTGGCAGGTTTTTTTTAGTATGTTACTGTACTTATAAGTGTTTATCAGTTTCAAATTTTACTAATTTAATCTAGTCACTTTGACACTGCCAATGTGGCAGAAACACTACTTGCTACATTGTCAAATTGGAACATGCACAACTACTGTCAAAAACCCACATGGTTCTCTGTTACTAATTGCAGCGCACAATGAAATCAGTTTTTAAAAGCACACAGGCTTCTAAAAATACGGTTTGTCATAAAGTTACTTATTTTTCTTAAAGAGATGCTGTTCCCTGGTTTAAAACAAACACTAAAATAAAGAACTATTCTATCTAACTAGAAATTTTATCAAAAGGAGCAGAGTAAAAAATTAAAGGCACACAAATTTTAGTTATACCTTCCATGCCACAGCCTAGCATTCAAACCACATTACAACAACACTTTGAAGACTAAGTACAGCACAACACAATCACGTGAAGTCTGCTTCTGGAAAGTAGCTGAGCAGTGGCTGTTCCACAGTCCTCAGCACTGCTAGAAGAGCATCAGCACCTGAGCTGGCCCTGTGGGAACATCTCCAGTGTAACTGTGCTCCTCAGGGGCTGACAGGCAACACAACCTTCTATAGAAGACATGTCTTTTACCGTTTAATTTCTTCAACCCACACAATTCCGGGAACATTCAATAGCCAACAAACAGCCACTCAGGACAGGTTAAATACAGAGATGCAAGTGCAATATACGTAAGCCACAATTTCTTTTATAAACATCATGATTAATAAAGAATAATGATATAACAAAGCTTTCCATAAGGCAGAGAAATAAATTAATACCATTACTCATTACCATGAGCACACATTTTAAGAAAAAAAATAATGGACTGATATTTACTGTTTTAATACTGAAATAGAACTCCAAACAAAAATACTACAATCCAATTAAAGCTATTTACTCTCAAGCAGAAGCGCTCTAAAAAGGGGAAAAGCAACACTAATAGATTTATTTTTTTAACCTGTGAATAAACACAATTTCTGTTTCCAGACAAGAATATTGTCTGTTGACTTTATCTGCATTAACTGTAACAAAATATGCTGCTGGAGATGTCAACAAACAATGTCTGTTATGTACTATTAAGGATTATTTCTACTCTTAAATCAGTAAGAACAGATGACTATGTAACTAAACTATTTGAAAATTAACCAGACAAGTCTTCACACTGCAGTTATGTATGTAAATATGTGAAATATGTACATTACCTATCAGCAAGTTTTCTGCAACCAAGAAAATATGAAAACCGTAATATAGTCAGTAAAATCACATCTGTGAAAGCTACTTACTAAATTTTTTTCATGCAATTAAAATGAATTTTTGAAAATAATCTGTTGGTATACATGGTATTGGGGAGAGGGGAAGAATTAAAGCATTTTCTTTCTCTCTAAGGTAGGTTCTTCAATTTAGAAAGCAGCATTGTATTCCATGTTTTTTTTCCATATAGGAAATTTATTTGAAAACAGAATAAAACCAGTGCTAATTTGATATTTTTTTTTAAATTTAGAGGCCTGTAGTGCTTAAACAATCTTAGTCTATATCCCCAAGCTTTCTCACTAATAAAGCAAATAAATACCTTTTTAAAGAACTGTTTGAATATTGATATTTATTTTCAATTAAGTTTCTTCAAGAGTCATTAACTTTTCTAATTAAGCTTTTTGTCTCCATAAACTGAAGATCAAAACAGTAACGTGGTGTAGGGAATAAACGTAGCACAGACTAAAATTTTAGTCCTCAAAAATTGTGCCTCTATGCCTTTTCCTTTTAAGCAGCAAGAGGACTGTTTCTTTTCAAATGAAAATTTTCAACTACAGAAAGGCAGCCAGGAACAATTGCCTCTTCCAAAACACTCCATAAAAATGTCACTGGACAGCAGTGTCAGTGAACAGCTTGTAGGTAACATACGATATTATAACAACGCATCTCCAACACCCAGTCTTTGCATAGTACTGTAACTTTTAAAACAGTAAAGTTTTACAGGGCTTGTATAATCTTCTAAAAATATGCAAAAATACTATATTAAAGTAAAAAACATTCAAGTTACCTAAAATTAATCCCACCATTGTACTCAAGTATCCGGTTCCACTACCCAGATTTAGAAAAGATAATCCAGGCTGAAGCTTCAGTGCTTCCATGACTTCAGAATAAATGCAAGGTGCTGACAAGTGTATATTTCCATGCTTCCAGGCCAAGTCTTTGTAAGCATTGTCCCTGTATCCTTCCAGATAATAATCACCACGATCAATCGCTCTGAAGGCTTGCTCCACACTCTCAGTGCGAATGTACTGAGCTTCTTTCAAATTATCAATTAAATCATCGTTGTCTTCTCCAGCACTTACAGCTCCTCCCATGCTGAATTTCTATGATAATTCAATTAGTTTGCAAAATACATTAGGAGGAGTTTTCCCAAAATATAAGTATGCAATGGATTCTCAGTTCTTCTTTCAGAAGCACATCACAAACGAATCCTGGAAAATAGATGTTTACAGAACTTGAGTTTCAAAAGAGGAACAAAACAACTATTAGAGGGTGATGAAATAACATTAGCATTGGATCAGGAGAAGAACTGTTAAGAATGAGGTTAGCTAGCATTTAACCAAAATTCTGCCCTTCTGAGTTTATTTCAATCCAGTGACTTTCAGCCTAAGTCGGCATAGGCTGTCTACATGAGTAATGCAGCCCTAGAGTTTACACAGACACTGAAAACACTACAGTGACAAAAACCTATCGCCCTTCTTAATATAACTTCAGGGAAGGACATTAACTAGTTTTGGTCCCATCCCAGAAACTCCATGTCCAGCAGCAGCTGGGGCATGGCTCAACTTAGTTACTTTTAGAACAAAGGAACTGGGTTTTCATACTCTGAAATCACTCCACAGCCAGAGATATAACCTGGTGAGTGGTGATGTCCAGGAGATGCTTCTCCTGCGTTCGCTTACTAGTGCGGACACAACCACACACTGCTCTGTTCTGGATTCAGCACAGGAAACCCCTCCGAGTATCCCAGTTCCTCCTACTGTCTGCTGTATTCACTAGGTGAGAAGGAATTCCTTAAGAACCTAAAAGTCTTCCACAACTTCCCAGCTCTGAATTGACCAACTCGTTTCATGAATTCCACACAGTATTAGATTTTATCTGCAGTTATTACATTATTAATCAGTAAACCTATAAAAAATTGAGCTGTTAACATTTGCAATGTTCTACAAATTACCAGAAAAATAGCAAGACAGGAAGAAAGGACAAACAATAAACTTAATCCACAAGTTCTAGATAAAGTATCCACAGTGAGCTAGTTGTAAACATTACAGCCAGCTTAGTTTGCAAAAAAAAAAAAAAAAACCCCAACCACTTGGTGCACGTTCTAGGTAACCCAGTTAAAAAAAAAGAGACTCACCCTGACTAACCACATTACTATCATCTTTTTAAAAATTCCACCTGCCTCTTCAAACAAGCGTATTTCAGCAAGCAGTCTTTTTAAAAATACAAATGTAATCTTTTATCTGAAATTACTCTAATGAAACTCAGCAAATTCCTGTTTTACACATGCCTATGTGTGCAAATTCACGAGTCAGGAATTCACAAACAACCCAGATGCTCAAGGTCATTTAAGTTACATGAACAAAGCTGGTTTCTAAGTATATCTTGTTGGGACCAACACCACAGTTTTTACAGTTGAGTATCTGAATTAAGAACATCCTTAAAACAGTAATGAATCCTTTTCGAAATGTTCAGCGGGTGTCTATCAAAACAGTACTAAAACCTTTTGGTAAAACTAAATGGAAACTACAAGTAACTTCAAATCTGGTTACCTCCCCCTTACCAAAATAAAACACTTTCAGAGTTTGAACTGTTTTTCTGCAGGATTAAATGGCAAATAGTAATGATTCTGAAGCAGAGCACTGAAACATCCTTGCAAATGAAAACTGTGTTCATGTGTTAAGACCTGTCTAATGATCAAATTCACTTTTCTGAACACTCAAGAGAGTACTGAAACTGTAAACTATCAGTTCTGAGCAGAAAGAGCACATATAAAGATGCACATAATCCTAAACAAGGGAAAGCTATGATTAAAACTTTGAAGTTTTGGCTCCTTGCTTTATAATAAGGTTTCAACACTACCCAACACGAAAGCTGTACAATTCTTACCCTTTCCATCTACGTGGTCATCATAAAACTGTCTTCCAACAAAGGACACCTCATTTCAATTTGCAGTTCTGATACAAGCATTTCCTTATTGCACTTGATTTATATAAAATACCATGTCACTAATACTGATGAATAACTATATAGTACCAGTGCTAGGATATACAGCTAGGTTTAAAATTTCAAGTACCCCAGCTCAGATTACCAGATCATACAGCTTCTCCTACACAACAAGCATAGTTAAAAAAAGCAGGGGAGGCATAACGCTCAGGCCTGCTAAACCCAGGTAAAATCATGGGCAAAAGGACAACTGTTCACTACTCAACTGTGAGCTTCTGTCTGAACTTAAAACAATTCTCATTCACATCCTGAAGTGGAAAGAGAAAGAATCACAAGGCATTATCATCGACCGTCAAGAAAACCTTTGGTCAAAGTAGCAAAACTGCACTTCTCAACATCCTAGTGTTTCACATCAGAGTTAAGTAGGCCTCCATGTGTCCAACCACACAGGAACATCCTTTTCCCTCTGTGAAAAAACTGAAGGGCATTTTAGACAGGTAATGTGGAACTTGAGCAAGAACTTTTTTTTTTAAAGTTAAAAATAATTTGTAAAAATATTCCAGCCTTGCTTGCTTGCCTCTAGTTGCAACAAACCTAAAGTTCAATAAACTTCTGAATCAAACAGTCAAGTTAAATCATCTACATATGGCAATTTTTGCCAACCCTTCATCCCCAAAAGTTCATGATTTCCTTGAGGTATGTTTGGAATTAAAGTAAATGCAATAACTGAATTTCTTTACGACTGATGCAGCTGGTACATCTGAGAAACAGAAACACTTCCAGCTCTACCTGCATTCGCCACCTCGCACCAGCAGATGGAGAACTTCACCAATTATCTACACTCAACTGGCGAGCAAGCAAACACAAACCCCGCAGACGGAAAAAAAGCTACTCTCTCCCGACCTAAATAAAGCTTTACCGTTGCTTCTAAATAAAAAAAATTCTTTACTAGCCTCACATAAAATTTCTTTCCTAAAAATCACATTTGCGAATTTCAATACAATCACTACATTAAACCAGAAGTAATTTCTTCAGATACTTTGTAATTTCATATTACTGGAATTATCTGACAGCTAAAGTTACTCCAAGTATCATATGATTTTCTACTGATGACACCCACCAAATGTTTCACCTTCGTTAATGGTTATCATGCAGAATCCCAAAGGCAGGAACAGAAAAGCTGCAGTACGCAACGTGACACTGAAGAAAGTAGGGGAGAAAGCAAAAACAGAAGCCTCTTCTAAAGACTGGGACACTTACTCCACAGAACAGACTGGCTAGTTGGAAGTGTGGTTGAAGGCTGCATCTTACTCTAGATACACAGCTCCAGATGAAAAAAAAAATGCCATTAGGTAGACACAGTGATACTGTTTGCTTTATGTTTGCTTTCCTTAACTACGGTGCTTCTACAGTTATACATAAGCAAAAATGCTACTCAAGTGGAAAGTATGTTTGTTAAAAAAATACCCTACCTAAGAAGTTCAAGAAATACATCTTTTCATGAAAGGTGACCTTTTGTGCCACAGAGAAATGTTTTGTGATAATTTGCTTTCCACCAATGGTTTTATGTTTGTAAGCCTTTGCCTTACAAAAGTAGAACTATTTGCTTCTAATTGAGGCAACAGACATGTCGTGTCAGATACAGTTTTCTCTTATTTATGCACACAAACACGCCTCACAAACTTGTAGCACAGCTAGAGAAAAATGGCAAGTTAGTCAAAGCTTCCTTGCAACAGATGACCCAGGACCAAGATAAAGACAGCAAAGCATACACTGATAAAACTTTCTATGCAGCTGCAAAGCTCACAGAAAGCATCCTGTGAAACTCACCGATACTTAAATTTCAATATAGTCTTGAATAAAGATCACTGATTAAAACCATCTACAATTAAAAACCCCCTATGTTTCTCATTCCATGCTATTAATTTATTTTTACAAGTATCTACAATATTAATGTAAATGTATATACCTGTCCAGGACTACACTTGTAACCAATTTCACTGGAATTATCGTAATTTCTGATACTTTTTTTAATACAGTCACATGAGTTGAACAGGTGTTCTGTGGCTAAGAGTGCCAGCAATTTGAATACCTTTTAATTCTTCACCATTTTAAGATATGCAAAATTCTTAGCTAAGAAGTTGGTAAACAGCTGTATGGTTGGACATCTTTTTTTGCGAGCTCTCAAAGGGACTTAAGTTTTGCACATTTCTGAATTTTTATAGATACATTTGCACTTCAAGTTAACACTTTAGGTCACCGAGGACTTGCACGATCTCTTAAACAGGGATTAAATTCCATGCTAGTGCGGTATCCATTTGATTTGGCAGACAAAACCTCGTATTTGCTAAATCCTCACAATGTCAGGTATCTTAAAAATTTAGTATCTTGCAATACTGACACATCCTGACTATATAAATGACTCCTTAAAAATACAATTATTTGAACCTACTAACTTGACTCGTTTCAATGGATAGAAAACAGAAGATAAAATATAATAAATGAAATGAGCAATAATTCACATCTGTTCCTCAGTGCAAGTCTCCTCCTAACAACTATTCTCACTAAGATAGCTTGGAACACACCAGATCAAGACTGTGATAACATTATTTTAAGCTCATAGATGGCAAGATGGAATTGCTTAGTGAAACTTCGTCCTTACCCAGGAGAGGAGGAGGGGGAAGAGACAATGTAAACAACTGAGCTACTTATTAATGTAGGTATATGAGTCAGCTGTTAATTTTCTCAAAAAATATTCTGTGACAGGCAATAGGAGGGAATTAACAACAAAGGCACACAAGGGCCTGAAACACTTCAGTCCATTTAACAGTTTCCAGAGCAGAGTATAAGATTTCAGCAGGACTTTCTGAATAAACAGAATGATTGAATACTATCTGCTAGGAAAAGATAAATTATAAGATTAGTTTCATCAGGCAAAGGCTGGAGAAAACCAAAATGTGAACTATGTGCTAGAAGTAATTGTAGTAGGTGACTATAAAAATCAGAATAAACTGTGAGACACGGAGCTATTTCAAAATGGGAAGTCTTCACAGAGATTTTTTTTTAAAAAAATCTTTTATACATATGCCTTGCTACAAAAGGCAGCAAAGAGTTTAAGTGTTTGGGAAAGTAAGCTGTTACTTGAATTGCCTCCTCTTCAACAGCTATTTGTTTTGTCACACCAAATAATTTAGGAGAAAAACATTTGAGGTTTTTTCCAGGATTTAGTAACATACTACTGAGTGCATTAAGGGAAACTGCATTGGAAACACTGCATGTTTTTGAAGTCTATAATCTACACTTGTCTCACTCAAAAACATTCGCTCCTAACCTACTGTTCAGTGGATCATTTCAGGAAGCTTTTCAAGTTAAACAGAAACAAGTACAAAAACAACCACAGTCAGCTCTCCGATGTAACAATTCCACAAAGCATACTTCAAGGTTCTTTGTAATATAGCAATGGAACAAGGAACAGACCACAGGATTAATGTTAAGCCAAATGAATGTAAACAGCTACAACTACTGACTTAACCTGAATTGCATTGACCTACTTGGGCAGAAAGTGTTTGTCAAGTCTGATGTAAGCTTAAGCCCTGATCCTCCTGTGTAGGCCTTCAGCAGCTGTTTATACAAGATTCCAGGTGTGTGCTTGCTCTCACTCTTCCTCCACCTCCAGTCACATGAACATGCCAAACAGAAGATGTGGTACCACACTTCTCTCAGAAGATGCATTCAAGCTTATGGCCCTTCACAAGTGAATCAGCAGTGAGTAACAAGCACACCCGAGCACGTTTCACGGTCCAGTGACCTTACTCTTGAAAGTTATGCCAAGCCATAATTTTTTGGCAATACTTGCAGAACGTCTACTGAACCCTTTGACTTCCCTTACATTTTAAGCAGAGACAATTCACATGAACTTAAAGTAAAAAATAATAAACCAGAATTTTGTTGGGTGTCAACCCAGAAAACATTTTTTCCCCGTCTCTTGGGCTGGGATATATTCCTTTCTCAGTCTGTTTTCTTCTGTACTGGATCTGGTTTTTCCCCATTTGAAATTCCAGTTACTCTCTTCACACAATGGCAAGGATTCAATGCTGAAAGACATTTTCTATGTATCAGTTCTGTATGTCAGACCTGTTTTCAGGTATGCTGATAAATATTTCAAAAATCATCACCTTTTATTACTAAGCAAAACAAACAATTGTAGTTAATTCCTAGATGAAACTTCACACATAGCTTCACACCACATCTGGACTAAATTCACCTTACTGCTTATAATCTAGGCAATCAAAAAATAATTGCAAAGCTAAGCCTCTCAGGCCTCAGAAGCCATTTCTTCAAGTCTCCCACCTGTGACACCACAAATGTGTCCTAGAAGACTAGTTCAAAACAAAGAAAGAAGAATTCACTTCACCATTTCCACCTGAGATAGCTAGCAGTCTAGTTTGTCCAACTGGGGTAAATGTTACGTTTTTGTACTGCTAGAATACAGAATCACAGAATCACAGAATTGTAGGGGTTGGAAGGGACCTCGAGAGATCATCGGGTCCAACCCCCCTGCCAAAGCAGGCTCCCTAGCTCATATTGCTCAGATAGGCGTCCAGGCGGGTCTTGAGTATCTCCAGTGAAGGAGACTCCACCACCTCCCTGGGCAGCCTATTCCAGTGCTCAGTCACCCTCACTGTGAAAAAGTTCTTCCGCATGTTGGTGCGGAACTTCCTATGCTCCAACTTGCAGCCATTGCCCCTTGTCCTATCCCCACAGACCACTGAAAAGGGGCTGGCTGATTCCCCCTGCATCCCCTGCTTCAGATAATTATAAACTTTGATTAGGTCCCCCCTTAGTCTTCTCTTCTCAAGGCTGAACAGTCCCAGCTTACTCAGCCTTTCCTCATAGGGGAGATGCTCTAGGCCCTTAATCATCTTCGTAGCCCTTCTCTGGACTCTCTCCAGGAGATCCCTGTCCTTTTTATACCAAGGAGCCCAGAACTGGACACAATACTCCAGGTGGGGCCTGACCAGGGCAGAGTAGAGAGGGAGGATCACCTCCTTTGACCTGCTGGCTACACTCCTCCTGATGCATCCCAGGATCCCATTGGCTCTCTTGGCCACCGAGGCACACTGCTGGCTCATGGCCAACCTGTCATCTACCAGGACCCTCAGGTCCTTCTCCACTGAGCTCTTCTCCAGCAGGTCATCCCCCAGCCTGTACTGATACAAACAGTTGTTCCTTCCCAGGTGCAAGACTTTACACTTGCTTTTGTTGAACTTCATCTGGTTTCTCACTGCCCAGCTCTCCAGCCTGTCCAGGTCTCTCTGGATGGCAGCGCAGTGCTCCTGCGTGTCAGCCACTCCTCCCAGCTTTGTATCATCGGCGTACTTGCTGAGGGTGGATGTTATTCCCTCATCAAGATCATCAATGAAGATATTAAACAGGACTGGACCCAACACTGAGCCCTGGGGAACACCGCTGGTAACAGGCCTCCAGTCAGATTCTACTCCACGAATCACAACCCTCTGGGTTCGGTCCGACAGCCAATTCTCAACCCACCTCACTGTCCACTCATCTATCCCATGCTTTCTCAGCTTTGCTATCAGGATGTCATGGGAGACAGTATCAAAGGCCTTGCTGAAGTCAAGGTAGATGACATCCGCTGCTCTCCCTCCATCTACCCAGCCTGTCATGAGATCGTAGAAGGCTATGAGGTTGGTCGAGCACGATTTCCCCTTAGTGAATCCATGCTGACTACTCCTCATGACCTTCTTCTCTTCCAATTGCTTGGAGATGGCATCCAGAACAAGCTGTTCCATTACCTTTCCAGGGGCAGAGGTGAGGCTGACTGGCCTATAGTTACTAGGTTCCTCCTTCTTGCCCTTTTTAAAGACTGGAGTGACATTGGCTATCCTCCAGTCTTCAGGCACTTCTCCTGTCCTCCAAGACCTGTCGAAGATGATAGAGAGCGGCTCAGCAATCACCTCCGCCAGCTCCCTCAGCACACGTGGATGTAACCCATCTGGGCCCATGGATTTGTGTGCATTAATCCCTTTGAGCCGCTCCTGGACCTCCCCTACTTGAACCAGAGGGAAATTCTTCATTTCCCAATCAGTCCTACTCTCATCCAGTGTCTGTGGGTCCCGGGGGGCCTTTGAAGTGAAGACCGAAGCAAAGGCAGCATTCAATATCTCCACTTTCTCAGCATCCCCCATAACCAGGACACCCTCCTTATTCAGCAAGGGACCTACATTATCCCTGGACATCCTCTTACTGTTCACGTGTCTAAAAAACCCCTTTTTATTATCCTTTATGTCCCTTGCCAGCTTAATTTCCAAGAGGGCTTTAGCCTTCCTAGTTGCATCCCTACAGGCCCTGACCACATTCCTGTATTCTTCCCAGGTGCTCAGACCCTTTTTCCACGAGTCATAGATCTTCTGCTTCTCTTTGAGTTTGCTCAATAGCTCCCTGTTCATCCATGCAGGTCTTCTGCCTCTCTTTCCCCATTTCCTCCTCAAAGGGATGCATCGTTCCTGTGCTTGGAAGAAGTGCTGTTTGAATGCTAGCCAGCTCTCGCAGGCTCCCATTCCTTCAAACAGCGTAGCCCACGGGATAGCCCCCATTAAGTGGCGGAGGAGATCAAAGTTAGCTCTACCAAAATTCAGGGTAGCTATCCTACTTTTTGGCTTGCTTCTTCCACCCAGGATCATGAACTGAACCATTTCATGGTCGCTTTGCCCTAACCTGCCCCCGACCTTCACTTCCCTAACAAGTCCATCCTTGTTAGTGAAAACAAGGTCCAGCAGCCGCCCTCCCCTTGTGGGCTCCTGCACCATCTGTAGCAGGAAATTGTCTTCAAACACACTGCAGAAATTGTCTGGACTGCATACGACTGGCCGTATTGCTTGCCCAGCAAATATCTGGGTAGTTGAAGTGCCCCATAAGGATCAGTGCCCGGGAACTTGAGGCTACTTCTAACTGTTTATGGAATGCGTTATCTACCTGCTCCTCTTGATCAGGGGGCC
Source organism: Porphyrio hochstetteri (assembly GCA_020800305.1). Classification (NCBI taxonomy): domain Eukaryota; kingdom Metazoa; phylum Chordata; class Aves; order Gruiformes; family Rallidae; genus Porphyrio; species Porphyrio hochstetteri. The sequence continues at coordinate 45,429,924 of CM036906.1, read as the reverse complement.
TATAGCACACTCCCACAACAATGTCCCCCATACCGGTTTGCCCCTTGATTTTAACCCACAAACACTCGACAGAAGGTTCATCCTTCCCCAGGTGGAGCTCAACACATTCTAGGTGCTCTCTCACATAAAGAGCAACTCCTCCACCTCGCTTCCCTAGCCTGTCTTTCCTAAAAAGCACATAGCCATCCATGACAGTGTGCCAGTCGTCCAGGTTGTCCCACCACGTCTCTGTGATTGCGATGAGATCATGGCCCTGCGACCGCACAAAGATCTCTAGTTCTTCTTGTTTGTTCCCCATGCTACGTGCATTTGTGTAAAGACAGTTCAGTGGTGAAGCAGATGTAGGTATCCTCAACGGCCCACAGCGAGATTTCTGACAGGGGACTGGCAAAAGTGGCTCCACGGAGGAGTACTCAGGGCAGTCCACAGAATTTTCCCTACTCTCACGTGGAAAAACGTCCCCAAGTCCACGACTGTGCTGTTGGTATTTACCTCTTCCCACCATCAACTCCCGTTGTGTCTCCCGAAGCCTAACCCTGGCAGCCGCCTTAATATCCCCTTCCCAACTAGTTTAAAGCACAATCGATGAGCCCTGCTATCTCCTGGGCGAGGATCCGCTTTCCTTTATAGGACAGGTGAGCCCCATTAGCAGTACTCATGCCAGGAGCAGAGTACACCATCCCTTGGTTAAAGAATCCAAAGTTCTTGCGCCGGCACCAGCCTTTTAACCACACATTCAACTCGTGGGTTATCCTGTCCTGCTCTGACAGTTCCTGAAATTTAAAGGTGTAGATCTATACCCAGTAAGTACTAAAGCAGCTCTATACCCTCAGAGAACATCCTCAGCTGTGATCTCCATCTATTTAGGGCTGTGCTTATAATTCTCCAATAGTTGTCACTATGGTCACCACAGATCCAGCTTCAGTATTCCGATCCTAGAATGCCCTCTGGGCCATTCACTGACCTTTCTTAACGATACCCTGCAAAAACTCCCTGCTGAGAGACAGGAAAGCTGTCTCACTGCCCTAGTTTACTGACTCATTAATTCTAAGTATACCTGTTGGTCACCTGCACAAAATTATTCCCCTCCCCTCAAATGTAGGGAAATCTTTGGGATTTGCCACCCTATAATCATTCTGAATCTAGTCACTCATGTTACAAAAACCTTTAAATTGGGAACAAGCACAGAAACATTCCCTTCTCTAAAAAGGATCCGCTGGTATCTCGTTTCACAGTTTTTATTTTAACCAATATCAGACATAAAACCTGTTAACAAATGCTTTTATTTGTAAAATGAAAAAGCTTCTATGATGAGAGGCTGGTGAGATGATAAAACAGCTCTGGAATACCCCAGTTAGCCCATCTTTACAAAAAAGTTCATGAGATCTTGAGCAATTACCTGTGCAGAAATCATTAGTCTGTCAGGCTTAGAGTTTGTGCATTACTGATGAACAGTGTTACTGGTAAGCTGCTGTTCAGACCCCAGAATCAGCTTCTCCTCATATGCTGAAGCAGATGAACAGAAGTGCTGATAAGAAAATATCTTAAGTAGTCTAAAACTCACTTTCCAAAGCAGCAAGATCCTGATAGTGTTCTCAAAAAAACAAAGAACTAAAATCCATTATGTTATTCCAGTAATACTATATAAAATTTAAAAAACAAAAACCTAAATTATTTCAATAAATTCAGAGAGCAGCAGTAACTGCTAACTAAAGGCTGAATGCCTGATTGACAATGACAAGAACTGACGTCTACGGCAGCACATGACGCAGCTTGAGTGGTAAAACTAGATAGTTCCTGGTAGTATTATTTGATCAGAGCAGCATGACATGCTTTTTTCTCAGTACGCTGTGGTTAAGACAGGAACAATAGCTGCCGGTCTGCTGCTTAGAATTATTAGAGGTCAGCTATCCCAAACTGGTGATCTCATCTCAAGAGGTTGTATATATACCTTCATGAATGAAGACTAACTCTGCTCCAATTTTATATACCCTGCAGAATCCCATCAACTGTAGATTTCCAAACAATTAACATTGTCTCTCTATACACACCAGTCTAAAACATCTAGTGGTGCTTGTTTGTAAGACATCACATAAAATGGCTTCATCTCTGGGGAGCCCAAGACAGCTTAGTGACCTGTCAAAGTCCCACTAAAAGATCTCATAAGCAACGGATGTCAACTTAACCCCATGTCCAACACACAGAAGGTTCCTCATAGAATCATAGAATGGTATGAGTTGTAAGGGACCCCAAGGATCACAGAGCTTCAACCCCCCTGCCACAGGCAGGGACACCAACCTCAGGCCTGGATCTACACTAGGTTGCCCAGGGCCCACATCCAACCTGACCTTGAACACTTCCAGGGACAGGGCATCCACTACCTCTCTGGGCAGCCTGTTCCAGCACCTCACCACTCTTTCTGTAAAAAACTTCCCCCTAATATCTAATCTAAACCTTCCTTGCTTTAGTTTTAATCCATTCCCCCTTATAGCAGTGTCCATCAAAGCACCTAGCAGTCCTCTTGCAGCCCACTTTGTAAAGGCCTCAGGTCCTCAGAAGTGTGCCTACAGATCTATCTTCTGGCTATAGCTATTTTAAGTCTGTCCAGTATAAAGCAGTACTCTTCAACCAGTTTATTACAGACTGTCTAGAAGAAAGGTGAGAAGCTTGTCTAGAGGGCCTAACAGACCCACAGGAACAAGAAGTACCAGGTAATAGCACCTTCTTCACTAGCAAGACTAAAATACCAGGACTTCACAATACAGATATGTATCAGTGATGCTTAATACATCCAGATGTCTGATATTCCCAGAGTCTGTACCACATACCTGTTTTTCAAAACAGAAACTGCTGTCTGTGCACATATTTCACAGGAATTAGCAAGCTAGAGTTACCAGGCTGCAAAACTGGTCACCACAATGCAGAGCTTTGTACAAGGGCATTTACCAGAGAATACTCATTTCACACAAGTTTATATATGCGGTAACAGTCAAATGTTAAGAACTAGAAGAGCTGTAGAAAGATGGGCAAAACACCCCACTTTTGGCATATCTAGACAGCTTTAGTCTGGAAAAGTGAAGGGCATACAAGTGACACAAACATCTCTGCAAATTTTAACATTATGACCCTGATCATAAAGTGCAGTAAGACACTCTGACATAAAGGGCAAGTCAAATACTCAGCCTTAAAAAAAAACCAACCAGTTTCTCTTCATGACAGGAAATGCTTTAGTTCAGGGTGACTAGAAGGTAGCAAACTACAGTAAAATATGATGCTCCTTTACTTTCAGTATTACCTTCAGAACAACCAATAATGGGGGGGGGGGGGGGGGGGCGGGGAGTGGAGAAGAATCCTGTTTTGAAATACAAAGCAGGTTTAGTACAAGAACTGAAACACAACTTTCCTAACCTTTTACCACAGAAGTAGTTTCCACTGCTGTAAGTTCTTAAGCAGATCAAGTCACAGGTCATATAATTTTGAGTAGGTGAAATGTGGCCCATGACAAAATATCCATTATTTCAGCCAGTGCTAAAGTCCAAAAGCTTATTGCACATAAACATTTAAAGTTATTTAAATAATAACTCACTTCCAGCAGCAACAGAACAACATACGCCTGTTGCCTTCAGCAAAAGAAAACAGAAAGGAGGTCAAGTGTAAAAATAGAAGATGGTTACATTCCTGACACTTGAAACCTCATCTTACAGCTATGCATTTACTGCAGTCTCTACAAAAACACCAGCTCCCCCACTCCCTCTCCCCGCAAAAAAAAAAGAAGAATCAACTTCATCAAGCTCCAAGTTCATTAAAACCTTTGGGTTTTCTGATCTTTAGAAACAGATTTAAAAGAGTCAAAATAGCATGCAATATTCACAGCATAAACAATTCTGAATCCTGTCACTATCAAAATGTTTACTTTCACAGCCTAAGAATCTCAACTTTCACTTACTATGTGTCCCCTTATGAGACATTAATAAAATAGAAAATTCAAGTACTGATCCTGTTTACTAGATTCTTAAAATAGTCCAGTGTAAATACAACAGTGTGTTTTGATAACTTACTTTATTAGGCCTGTAATCCTCAAGAGGGATGAATGAATAAGGTCTACTCCCATTTCCTGCTTTTCTTCCTCAGCATCACGATACAGAATTGTTCCACTAATGCAACTTTCTAGAAGTATCACATTGGATTCACCAATTTTTTTCAACTGTTACCTTGTTTACTAAAGCACATGCACACTAAGAGTTCATTTTTTGTCAAAAACAACAAAAAAAGTGTTGGATATCTACTTGCACCTTACTTTTTCCTTTTTAATCCCCAAATACTGCATATCTCAAAGTACCAGACACTTCAAGGCCCGTGTCTGCTCATCTTCCAGACATACCATAAATCCACAAACTGTGTAAACTAAATTGACATGACCTTGTCCATAAATCCTTACTTCTTCAAATGTCCAATGACTATTTTTATAAAAAATATACTCAAAATACACAAATCACATGTAAACTACATCTACTTTAAAAACCTACCAAAGAAGTCCTTAAATAATGCAAGTCATCCAGAAAAATAAAAAAATCAACTCTTGTACAATTTTAAATGATTACAGCATTAGCACTATTAAAGCCTGTTGCAAGAGCCTCTTCCACAAAATTTCAGTGTTCTCTGGTATTCTCCCTGTTCCTGTTGCTACTGCAATGCCCTATTTTGAGATAACATTTCAAAATACATGCCTCTCCAGGGCACTTTTCAGACAGAGAGGTGACTGCTTACAGGGCCACCAGATTTACCATAGGATGCAGGGGAAAAGCTCTTGTGGATTGCACAAGCCCTGTTAGGTTATGTTTCAGTTGGGATCCAAAGGCAGAGAAAGTATCGAAGTGGCTTGGAGATCAAAGAGCACAGGAAAACTAGGGCTATGGTAAGAAGAGGGTGATGTTCCCTGTGAATAAATTGCAAGCCAATATGCTTGTCCAGCTCTGCTCTGTGCCAACTCACCACTGCCCTGTCTGCCCATTAATCTCCTTCAACAGCTCTTTTTCTGGGGCTCCAACGAATGTGCATGTATGTCTACACGACTAGCAGAGTCAGACCACAGGTCACAGAGACCTATGGGTCTGTGGTGGCAGCAAAGGAAGGTCTGAGGTTTTTGTCAGGGTGTGATCACAAGGAGCAACAAGCTGCACTAGCCAGCAAACTAGCAGTGCAGCCTGGGATACAGGTACAGACCAGACTGTCCAAGTGAGGCAAGTGAAGGAATTGCCATCTGGAAGAAAAGAGGGATCTTAGCGAGCTGCTGGAGAACCTGTGATGTTTTTGGAGTGGGGAGGGAGGTTTTGAGCCTATGTGTGTTTGTGCAAGACGAAATGGGGGCTAAATGGACCTAAGGGACAGTTTCAGGGTAGAACAGGTTGTCTAAACTCAGTAACTGGAAGGATCCATACTACATACTGCATGTGATTGCCACTAGCAGACATATGGCTTGACCATACAGAAGGGACAACAGGATAAAGCCATTGGTGCTGTTTGTGCTCACATTTGTGCAGTCTTCTGTGCTGATGCAGTGGCCAACTGCATATTTACACACTGAATAAGTGCATTTGTGTGCTAGTGAGAATAAACGTTTAGCCTCACCACTGGCTGGATCTTGGGGCATGCATGCCTAAACTACAAACAGAAATACCTGAACAAAACCCCTTTAAACCCTTCCTTAAGAGCCAAAACCAAAATACAAAAGCACATTCTTTTTTTAAAACTTGAAAATATTTCTGCATTATTTTGTCCCCAGATATGAATCAAGTACTACTGCAAACATGGCTCCCAAGTTATGATTTACTTACTGTACAAACAGCAGATGCGGTCTGGAGGGGATTTGGAGCATTTGGGAAAGCTTCAGTGACCACTTCAAGATATTCATGCAAGCATATTCACCAAGAAATAGAAGTTGAAAACCCATCATTTCTTGATATAGCAGCTGTGCACTTCAACAGCATTAAGTTCATCCCCATAATCCTCCCCCATCAGTTATCTGTCAGGCACACAAAGCTCGCAGTTTTCACCTGAGAGGAGTGTAGTTTACAGATGTAACACAAGAGGCTGCTACAGTCACACAACCTGCCTTAGTTACATCATTAACAACTCCACTTTATCCATACCATCCCAGAACTGAGAAGTCAAATCCTACACTGGCTTTTTCTGACAACTGAGTTACTACAGAAAACATGACAGAATCTCAGGAAACTCAGCTGTAATGAGTCTTAGTCATAATGAATGCATAATTAACTGAAGTAAATAGGCAGAAACTAAGGCCTATAGGATTTATAATGTTGCAGCTGTCAGCAGAAGTTGAAGAAACTCAGCAACTTGCCTTTTCAGTGTCCTTCATTTCACTGACCTCCGGACTGCAATAATGCCAAATTTAGTTTGCTGAAAGGAAGAACACAGCAAAGCTTAAGAAACTGGACAGTAGGTGACTATGCTGAATAGAAACAGAACCATAGTTAATCCTTCAAAGGGAAAAGAGGAGAGTTTTGCAATAAACAGCAGGATCACATGCCCCTGCAGAGTAAGAGCCAGCAGTCCTCACCTGCCAGAATCCACCAAGAATCCACCAAGAGTAAACAAAAACTTTATGGGTCTCAAAAGTTTTTCAGATGGAAATCAATCCTTTAATGGCAAACTGATGTTCTAGTAGGAATATTCATAGCATTCCTGATTACTTGAAATTATTAGTACTGCAGAATATTAACCTTTCATTTTGTTTACTGAAATTAAGCATCTCCTTTAGTAAGCAGAGTTTGCTCTTTCAGCAATGCTAACTTGCATATGTTTTAACCATACCTATCAAGCAAAACCAATTGTGTTGAAAATTATTACAAGGATAGTGGCTCCGACTCTTATCTTTGTTTAACTTTGGTATACAGACCATTATATAGCACAGTGGTTAGCACCATGGTCCTGACTTTGTTACGGAATATTACTTGGCTTTTTCTTTCATGTATTTGTCAAGAAAACCACATGGTAATTCCTGAATGTCCACTGAAAACATATGCTACAGAAATAAAAAATAAATTCTCAGAATAGTTACTGCTTCTCATTTTTCTCCCAACCACATGGTCCTCATTCCTCTTTCAATGTTAAAACCACCATTTATAGGAACCAAGCCTTTCATTTGGGACAAAGACACCACAGGCATACCAACTGCTGGATGCAACTCACTAGCTGACTCTCACCATGCACAATTCCAGTTACGATTGGCTTCACTTACAGAAGCCATACATTATGCCAGTAATATTTTTTTTGAGAAGCAGCTTTTTTGTCATATGACCAGAGAATTAAGTAAGACAGATCACCTCATGCAAGGTGCTTGACAAGTTCTTTGAGATTTAGTTCCCTTCCACAGGAACAGATAGCAAATGCTATTTGTTTTGCTTGAAGGATAGTAGCAATACACACACTTTGAATAGTCACACTGAGGTGTGCATGTATTTCGTGTCTACTCTATTACTGCCTTTCACTACAACTTAGAAGATTCTTATTGTGTAGGAACTCTTGATTTGACCCTAACTCATGCCAAAAAACAATTTGTAAACATCAGCTGGGGAAAAAGTATCTTCCCAATGACAGTCTGATGCCTCCTGGTGAACATTATCCAGTATCAAAACTTGTTGCTATTCGTCCCAAAAATAGTTTTCAAAAATCACCTAATTTGCCATTAGAAACATGCACCTGTAATTTAGGACCTCAACAAGCTACTTGTTAAGAAAAAAGGAAGACAATCATAATTATTGACAGTTTTAATAAGCATTCTCTATTGAGAAATCATGCAAACAAAAGGGTTTTTTAATAATAACAGCAAGCCCTTGATACTTGCTATGTGATTCAGGTGCTTAAACACAGACCTCTAGTGCTATTTTAAATGCTCATGCTAATTGCATGCTACTTGGCCTGTGATATGGCAACACTTAGTGTTAAGCAACACAACAGAAAACTCTTCCGCCCATATCCTGCCCTTGCGTTCCCACAAGTGAAAAGAGCTGCTGTTGCTGTGTGGCTTAAGACTCCTAGATAGAGCACAAACCTCATAAAGGATGTGTCCTCTGAAAGGGATGCTACAGCTGGGATTCAAAAAACAACCAGAGGAAAGTCAAGGCATTGTCACCTAAAAGACTTGTGAGAAAACAGAGGAGAATGAACCTGGAGTCATTCTGACTTGTAAACAGAACCAAGCATGCAGTCTGCCATCACCAGGTTCCAAAAACACTGAGGACAGAGATCCTGTTCACAGTCCCTATGTTGCCTCACAACTATCTGGTCACACGTATATATATGAACATACACACACTCTCCAGTAAAGCAACCAAGACAAAGGCTGCCCATTCTCTAACTGTGCAGCTACCTCTACTAAGATTCATTACTCCTGGCATCCTTTTGTTTAAACTTCAGAAGAATGTAGGCCTTCAAAAAACGCTACTTCAGATCTAATAGCTCCACGCTGACAACTCACACGCCCTACAGCAACTTCATTACACATGTCCTTCACACAGGATTCCAAACATCCCATGTTGCTGTCAAACCACCTATTCTAAGCCTATTAAGCTTAATTAGTTTTTAACCCTGATTTTAAGGTTTTGTTGGCAAGTTTAGGATTGTTTCCTCAAGCAAGTTTAAGCATTGATACTATTTGTTGTCTTTTACATCCTAGACACACTGCAATTCCAAATTCAGCACTTGTTTTGCAACTGTATGCTGAGCAAATACTTTAAGGAAACATGGAGTGAATGTAATACTTGAGAAATCCTAAGCCTCAATTACTTTAGTCACCTTAACAACACTCACAATATCTTACATCCCCAACCCTATGCATCTTACAGAACTCAATGTTCTGCTCTTATAACAAGCTAGATCTTTACATCCTTTCTTCACAAAGCATTACACAAAAAGGACTCAAAAAATTACCGTTCATTAAATCCACTTTCTAAGCAGTGGCCTCCAACTCCTTCTACAAGACAGCCCCCTAACCAAAGGAGCAGCTTACTCCTGCCCCATGGTCACCTCTCCACTCCCCCATGAGAGCACATCAGCCTAAGAGTTACCATGTGACTCCTGGTCACCTCTAAACTATTATAGAGCTATGGAACTTGGATTTTGTAATTTTTTGTTTTAAAAACTGCTGCATGTGTTTTCTCCTCACAACAAAGGATAAGCTGTATTTTTGTGTTTCAATTTAAAGGACTGTTAAAATTTGTTGAGAAACAAGTCACATACTAATCGTAGTAGCAATGGACAAGTGCTCTCTAGACAGAGCATCCAATACTTTTTGCTGTCAGAAATAAGTTTCTTAAGACTATCTGCCATTTCCAAAGACACTCTAAGTTTCACTTTAGGTCTTCCAAGGTTTCTAATAAGCTTCTGATCAAAAGTGTATTTAACAAGAGTCCACACACATACATTCATCAGAATTTCAAGCTCCTTGTGACTAGCTAACATCACTGCCAACTCTGAAACACAAGTTGGCATGATCTACCTGGACAAAGAGAACAGAGAACCAACACTACTGTGGCAGCCTGCTGATCTTTCAGTCCTGCAAAAAGTCATATTCAGCATCCTAAGCTGCTACAAATTATATCCTATCTAAAAGGCGCAGAAGCCCAACACCATTCTCTTAAACAACACAACAGCAGCAACGGCTTTAATACTCTGTGTTAAGCAGGCCTGAAGGCACTCGTTAACATTCAGTGCACACAAATAAGCCCCAAAGGAATTGGGGCAGACTAGTTATTTCCTGATGTTTTAATGTAATTATACCCATAATATTTCACATAATCTATTTCACTCTACACTCCAGAACTCCACAGAAATGGAGAAGTGTGACCACACTTTGCAAAATAGATACATTAGAAGAATTCTGCATCAGAACAATCCACACCACTGGGCTGGAGAAGAATCAACATACACCTCAACTTCTGACCCTGCTGGAAGATTCCTACAGTACCAGTCACATACCTCATTATTCATTTGAGAACAAGATGGCACATACATTCTTCCCACCTTGGTTTTGAAGGTTTTACATTCTAAGTATGTAAAATAAATGGGATGATTGTATTTAATGATGTTTGCATTCAGGAGTGTCAAGTGCTGTAGACTTCAAGGCCCTTTTCTTACACAGAGAGCTAATTAACGATCAGCTACAGACCATGGCTTTCAGCTCAGTGGGGCAAAACAGGAGATCTTTGTGACACTGCTGCTTAAAATTGGAACAAAGCAGGAAGCGAAAACAACAGGTAAATGTAAACACACTTCTCATCCAGAAAAAACTAACTCAGTCATTCCTCACCATGTACTGAAGACTGAGACAAGCATTCCCATACGCCTATTTCAGAACTGCTTTTAATATATTTGTTTGGGGGAAATTTTGGAAACAGTGGAAAACACATTCCTGGAACATTGCATGGAAAAGTCATCTTGCCTATACTGAGTTTTTAGAACGTCTCTATGAAAAAAAAAAAAAAGACAAACCACCCTGCATTACTAATCCTGTCTTGCAGCAGGACCTTGGAATTTGGTCTTTGTGTTACTGGGTTGTTTTTTTTCTTACAAGTTTGCCTGAAGACACAGGCAATAAGCTCCTTAAAGACTTCACCTTCAACTTACACACCAAGTTTACAGAAACACAGCCAAGTGACTGCTCTGCTATGGTCCAGCACAAGCACTCAAAAACATAATACATGTCTTGCAGTCAGGTTCTATTCTTAGTCTCCTATTAGGCAGAAGCTTCTTCAAAGGGAGCTGCTGCAGCTTGGGGCAAGCACTGCCAGAGAAATATAAGACTGAGCAATAAAAATTAGCAATCTGTCAAGATTAGAACTATAGAAACAGAAAGGCTCTATAAATTTATACATAAAGTGTACTGCAAAATTGAAACTGGCCAGTCAAATATCTAAACCAAGTCGTGACATGAAGTCTGAGGTTGGATTACGGAAACCCTGAGAGAGACAATTAGACAGAAAGATTTTTACAACAATTCTGGAGTGAAGATAAGAGGTTATGTAGGGAAGGAACCTAATCCTGCTCAGACCCAGAGGTAACATTTGGTCATCCAGGGATGTCCAGTATTACATACTTATATCTGTTTCTGTGATTTCATTACATTCTCCTCACTACAAACCTCCCAACAACATCCAATTGTTTTTTCTTGCATATCTGCGGGACACTGACTGTTGTAAAGAACATCTGGCTAAGTGTCAGTCTCCAAAGCCCTCATTGTGGCTCTCTGACCTCACTCACGTACTTCTTGCATTCTTATATTATATTCACCAAAAGTAATTTAAAATATGACTAGATCTTTCACACGTTTGTCCACCTACACATCCAAAATTTTTTCAAACTTTCCCAACACATCAGGCAGGAGTTTTGCAGAGACAGCTCCTTTTATCCAAGCCTGATTCTTTCCAGAGATGGTCTGCTCAGTGCGGAGGGCAAGATATGGGTCCTGTGGGGGGAAAAAAATGTATCATACATTTTATGATTCATTTGCAAGAATAATGAATTATGGCTACAAAGGCATTCCCACAACACACTCTCATCATTTATCAACTTCAAGCATTTGATGTTTTGCATCTTGCATCTTAAAAGCATTCTCTGTAATACAAAGGGCATGTGGTCAAGAGGGATTTGGTATCTTCATTAATTGATTGAGGATTATATCTTGTCTCTTACTTGTGTGTCTTAAAGTTTACTGTTCATTACAAGAAGAAACTTTACTTGCTTGCTGGAAATGTCTGCAGTTCAACTGTGCTTGACTTTTGCTTGGCAGGCATAAAGATATACCCTCTAGAACAGTAACTACGTGGGCACCTGAAAGTACTGCAAGGACACAAGCACTCTCCACATATTGTAGCAGTTCGGTACTTTCATCTCTTTTCTCGCAGTCCCTAAAATGTTTTCTTTCACTTTCCCCCACGAACAATAAACACACACACACCTTCCACCACAGCAGGCTCTTCTTTTTTCCCCCCCTTTTCCTGTCAAAAACAACAGAGCTGCACGAAGCAGGCCCGGGCTGCTGACTGCGTATCAAGTAAGTGCCAAAATTCCTTCCTCCTCCGCCCTCCAACTTCACTGCTAGCCGCTGACAACTACCGGGGGGCGGGGGGGAGGAGGGTGACGACGGAGGAGAGAGAAGACCTGCACACGAACAGAAGGCGGCTCGAGGTTTCGGGCCGAAGAGCAATCACATTAACCGCAGCTCAGCTACAGGCCGACGTGACCCCAGGATACCGCCCCCGAACCGATAACAACAAAGAAAACAGGGGAGGAGGTGGCTGCCCCGGAGCGAGTTCCTGTTCCTGCCCCTAAAGCCGCTCCAAGCCAAAACAGAGACCACAATGTAAACACAGACAAAACGTGCGTTGAAGACGAAGCGGGGGGCAGGGGCTGCCTCCTCCGCCCCCCGCGGCTGCCGCTCACCGACCCCCAACCGCCGCCTACCAGGCCGCGGTTCGCGGGGCGGAAAGCGAAGTTACCGCGCATCTCGCACGCATTGTTTACGTAAACAAAGTGCCTTCCCCTCGCTGCTGCTACACCGAGTCCTCTCCCGGCAGAGTAAATACCCTTAGCCCGTGTTTTATTTTTACTTGTGACAAAAACAAAACGTTTGCCTCACACTCCCTTCTGCCTCCCCTAAAATTCCTCGGCCTAGAAGGCGCAGCCCACCCAGCAAGACCCTGAGGTTATAAGGACTGAAGAAAGGGGGGGAAAAAAAACAACCCCAAGCTCCCGTCCTCACTGCATTTCCTCAAAGGCGAGAACTGCCGAAACAGGGAGGAGGCAGGGCGCACAGCCGCAGCGGGGGGCGAGCGCTGCCTTCACCTTACCCCCTCCTCCTCTTCCTCCTTCCCCCTCTTCCCCCCGAAGATGTCAACACTGGAACCCTCTCACGTCCCCGCGGTTGGTTCCCCCAACCGCCTTTACTCCCAATCCTTTTCGGGCCAGGAATTATTTATTACGCAGGCGGCGAAAGGACGTGGGGGGTGGTGGGGGAGGGATCAGGAGGAGGAGGAATGGGTTGCCGAGGGTGTACGCGCACTCTCCTCGTCCCGTCCCGTCCCTCCCCGTCCCGCAGTCGCAGGCGGCGGCGAGCCCTTGCCCTGTCCCGACGAAAACAACCCCCCTTCCGCCACCCCCACACACACCCCCCGCACCTCAGAGGGCGCGCGCCTACGTGCCTGCGCGCGAGGCCAACGGACAATGGGAACCGGATTGCCCGCGGAGGCGAGGGGAGGGCAGGGGACCGGCGGGCCCCGGGCTTCTCCCCCCTCAAACTCACCGTCTCGCCTGGCAGACGGCGGCCTCCGCGGCTGCTCCCCGAGGAACGCAGCCCTGCCCGCCCGCCCGGCCCCCTCATCCCTCCCCCCCTGCGGGACACTCACCCGTTGCGCAGCGGGCCCCGGACCCTAAGGGGGCGGCAGCAGCGAGACCTGCCCGGGGCAAAGGCAGGCAGGAGAGCGCCCCGGTCGTCAGCACGGAGCGCAGCGGTCGCAGGCAGCGAGGGAGCGGGAGCCGGTGCAAGCGAAGGGCGGCGTGGCCCAGCCCGCGCGGCGGAGGGGTCCGCAGGTCGTCGCCGCCGCCGCCGCCGTGTGTGTCGGTGTGAGAGACGGCGAGGGGAGGAGGGGCCCCAACAGCTGAGAGGATGTAAACAGAAGGTCACGTGACCCTCCCTCCGCAGGCGGCCGAACCCCCTCCGCGCCACGGGGCCGGCTTCAAAGGGGGAGGGGGGAAGGCGAGCCGCTCGGCTCCGCTCCGAGCTGTGATTGGCCGAGCTCTGCCAGCCTGAGAGCCAATGGGAGGCAGGCGTTCGCGACGTCGTCACCAGTCGCCTGGGGACAGGGGGTATCCTTGTCCTCGCGGTAGCGGCCGGCTTGCTGGCGCTGCCTGCCCCAGGGGGGCTGGGCGCCCCGTCGCCCCGTCCCCGTCGCCCCGTCCCCGTCCCCGTCGCCCCGTCCCCGTCGCCCCGTCCCCGTCGCCCCGTCCCCGTACCCGTCGCCCCGTCCCCGTTCCGCGGCAGGTGGTCTGCTTGTCTCCCGTAAGGCGCTGTGGAAGGGATACAGGCACGAGTTCTCGCAGTGGAGGGACAGGCGGGGGGCCGGGGCCGGCGGCGGGGGAGGAGGAGCAGCAGCAGCAGCACCGCAGGAGGCCGAAGGAGGACACGCAGCTTCTCGGGCCGGGTTTTTAAAAAGTCCGAAATTGCTCTGCTTTCACCGGGCCTCCTCCTTTTTAGGGCGTTTTCGCCTTTCTCCGACGAGGCAAGAGGGAGGCCGGCGCCTCCTCGGATCCCCTTTCGGTAGGGCCTCTCGCAAGGAGAGTCTGAAAGTGCCGCAGGCCCCTCCGAGACAGGGGGCTTCAGGCTTTGATGTTGCCAGTGCCCTGAAAGATAGTTTGAAAAAGTACAAGGAAAAAGAGGAAAGCTCAGAGGAATTTGGGAAGGGTGGAAGCACTGTGGAAGGGAATAGACGGCTGTAAGTGGTGATTGAGACAGCCTGGGGCCACGGTGCGGGCTGATGAAGCCTGAGGTGATAAAAAGCATTGGATCATTCTGAGCCTTGGTCTCGAGTGATGTCTCTAAGGCATCGATCGGTCTTGTGTTTGGTTTCCAAGGAGGCTGGAGGAATGACGTGAGATGTGGGGAGTCAGTGGAGAAAGTAAGCTGCTTCTGGTGTTTTGAAGACATAGAAGTATGCAGGTGTCAGGACTTGCAGCGACTTGGCTAATCGGTTTTCCTTTGCAGAAAGGAATGAGAAAAACCAGAGATCAGTATCAGAAAATAGATGGTAGTCACCTTTGTGGAACAGTAAATTCATCTTCAACAAATGGTCAGGTAGAAGGTGTAGTTTGATGGATTTCAGACTGCTGGATATGAAAACCTGAAGATCTAGAGTGAATGTTACAATAAAAAAAGTATATTGGGTAACTTGATGACATTAGAATGATAATTTAATCTGGATCAGTTTAAGCATTGAGAGTTTTGTGAAATGCAGCTGAAAGGCATAATGTTTTGAGTTTTAGCCAAAGTTTGAGTACTGGTGGAACAGGATTTATAAGTAAAGGCCCTGACAAATGAAGTAAACAAAAGTGTAGCTGGTAAGAGGCCAGGAGTGAGTGTTACTCTGTTGGGGGGCAGAATTAGTTAATACCTGCAACACACAGTGGTTGTAGATGTCAACAACTGATGTGGAAATAATTGCAAATGTAAGGGGGAAAGCTTCTGCTAGGTTATGACTGGGAAATAATTATTTTATTAGTTGTAGTGAGGGATTCAAATAGTCTTACAAATGTCCATGCTGTTACTGCTGTAACTGCTGAGTCTTGTGTGAGAAATGGAGGGGAGGAAAAACATAAATTCCATTTTTATATTGAAATATGTCTTGCCCTCAGATAGTAAGATTAATTTTTTTTTCTGGCTGTTAGTATTGAATACTTTTTCTGTTGAGAATTGTCAGGTAAATAGAGAAAGTGCGAATAATTCCATGCCTACTGTATGTAAGAGGATTTCCTGGTTTTCATCCCTCTCTTCCCACCACATCCTAGATTTTCTCATGCATGACCAGCACAAACACTCTATCTGTCAGGCAAGGTGAACTTCATCATTGTGCATTCAGGACAGAAGTCATGGCCATATTTTGCTCATTTAGTTTATTTTCTGGGGGTTTTTTTCTTGAAAATTAACCATGTTGTGCTTGGACTGATACTTTGATACTTTTTTTTTTTTTCCATTTACAGTGGAGTTGGACATCCAGTTAGGAAGGTCATTCTTCCCTCTTCTTTCAGAGCTGAAAAGAAGCTTCAGCATTCAGGTCTAGCAGAAATTTCTACTCAAGCATGTATGGTTCTCCAAATCTACTCTAACTCCGGTTATCCATTGTCAAATCACAAGTAAGGTACATGTTTTCTATTACAGAAAATATGCAGAAAAACTTGTGCATCTTGATGTGAAAGATATTCATTGTCACATTATTGTAAATTTGAAATGTACATAATTTGGGCAACCTCTCTGTACATTTGAGTGTAAATCAATAGTCTCAAAAACATACCTTAAGTATTACATGACCCATCTAGAGCGCTTAATTGAAGCACAGTGAACATTTTTTCACCCTCATAAAACAATGGATTGTGTATGCTAGTGTGCCCCCAAAACTTCATTATTCTGTAAAAGTGGTGGTGGTGGTGGTGGTGGTGTTACTGTCTCTGCAAATTGAAGCATTATTTATTCGTTCCCTACTTTGTTCTGACACTCCTGTTTTTTGTGGTCATGCAAGTAAAGAAAGTCTGAAGTAGGTGGAAGGCTCCAGTTTGTCTTTATTCTGTGCCCTCTGTAGAGCCAGGAGTTGGCCTTAATGATTCTTATGGGTCCCTTTCAACTCAGGGTGTGCTATGATTCAGATGCTTCAGTAGAAAAATATGTCTTGAAGACTGCCATTTTTTTTAGATAAATTTGAAGTTTGCTACCTGGGAAAATTAAGGTTAAGTATTGAAACTTAACTGTTACCAGGTTGAAAAGAAAATTGGATATGCACCATGATTTATAATGTAAAATATTCCAAATAAAGATGGTGTCATATATTGAGTAGTTAGGTATATTTAATTTCTTATCTGTGTAGAAAAAAAACATTTTGACCTCCCAAAAATGCATTGGCTTAAAAGTAGGCTGTTGGACACTGGAGTCCTTGAATGTAATCCTGTTAACATAGAACTAGCAAGTAATGTGTAATTGACACTGCTTATATATTTGCACATCTGTTTAGTTAATGAAAACCATTCTTGCATCATTGCGTTCAAGTTGTATTGATTTGGATCAGTTTCAAGTTTATGTTCTGTGTCATTGAATAACCCTTTTTTAATATTTCAAATGCTACAAGAAGTATATACAAAACAAATACTGAAAAAGTATTTTTGAAATGGATGCCATTTTTGGTGATCAAATAAAGTTTAAACGTGCAAATTTTTTGACACAGCTTTAGCTTACAGCGTTTTAAATTATTTTGATATTCTGCAATACAGTCTAATATTAATAAAGTGGTAACAGTATAATATTTTGATTTCTTAAGGTTTGCATTTCTTAAGTATTATCCATGCCAAGTAGAAACCTTTACTGTGAGGGTGACTGAGCACTGGGACAGGCTGCCCAGAGAGGTGGTAGAGTCTCCTTCTCTGGAGATATTCAAGACCTATCTGGATGCTGTTCTGTGCAACCTGCTCTAGGTGATCCTGCTCTGGCAGGAGGGTTGGACTAGATGAGCTCCAGAGGTCCCTTCCAATCCCTACGAATCTGTGATCTGTGTGAGTCTGTGAATGTTGACGCAACCTTTTAGAAAGTACTCATAACTTACTATCTCTTTGAAAGAGTGATTATTATCTGATTCTGCTCTTTTCTGTAGTTCAATGAAACCAGACTTTTCTGGTAGTTTTTCATTCCATCTTTCCCTTTTTGCCTTGGCTTTCATGTTAGATGGGTGAAAAAGTCATAGAAACAAATCCTAATGTAGCTGGTTCAGTTACAGATATTTACTGTTCTGTGGGTCACCTGCCAAACATCTGAAGAAGTGTCCTGAATGTCAGCATTTGACCTCCTCAACCACATTTGTTATAACTAGTATCTAGCTATACAGAGGTCCAGTCAGCTTGAGAAAAAATAGTTAAGAAGTAATTCGCAGTGTCCCTGAGATCTTAACAATCAGAATTCCTTCTTATTGGAAGTTAATTCTGTCTGAGTGCTTTTTGAAGGCCATTACAGTAAATTATAAAATAAAACAGGGCATAATGTCTTCTGTTGTCTTCTTTCTTTTCCTAAATTGTTGGTATATTTTCTTTCTTGACAAGCTTTGACTTTTACAAGTGTAGAACACAAAAAAGTATGGGCTGCATAAGTATCAGTTACAGTTTTCAAAAACTACTGCTCCCTACAGTAGACACCACTTCTGGCAATTGGATACAGTGAGCAGATACTTCAGACTGTATCATGTGTTGTCACTGGTGTAGCCTGTTTCAGGAAGAGTGCTCTGAAGTGGGGAAGTGCTGCCGTGGCTTTCTGCTGTCTTGCAGGTCTGGTCTTCCCATGTTAGCATCGTGCCTCACAGCAAAAAAACACAGTACTATTGAGAAAATTCTAAGTAGCATAAAGGGAAAAGTAATCTTACCTTTAATGTTTGACCTGCCTATCATACTTTCTAAATTTCTTATTTTTGAATTCTTTGCTCCCAGATGTGCAGTGTGGCTTCTGTGGCACTCCTCTGTACCCCAGCAGCCATCATGCCATTTCCAAAGGTGTACAGTAAATAGTGTTGAATTCCCAGAAACAGAACTGTAACACCCCTCCTGCAGAATGCCAAACCAAAGCTGAGTCCATTCAGTTGTACATACAGCACCAACCTGCTCCGAGTTAAGCTGTACTGAGCTAGTGTGACTACAGAGTCACACATCACATTGTAGCCCTCGCTTCTGATGAGGAGCAGAAGATCAAGCTGGCTCAGTAGGCTGTTAATGTGGACCTCTGAAGCTGGAATGCAGCTATGCTGCTTTCAGGCGTGGCCTGGCCCTGGAAGAATTTTAGTCACATTTGTATGGTGTTGCTTTGACACGTGAGACTTGAAATATTTCGCCTGTAAGGTTAGTAAGAGCTACATATGCCAGATCTAGTGTCTCTGCTGGCCGTGTTAGCCTACAATGTGGGTAAACAAACACAGCATGACTGCTTTAGTGAAAAGTTGTTGTATGCTGATTAAGCTTTAGATTAGAATAACTTCTCCAAAAGCTTCAGAGCTAGTTGATTGACAAAAGGCATCTTTAAAAGGAGTAATTCATCGTTTATTCCAGACCATGTGTATGTGCCAGATTACTTCATACGGTGTTCCTACTGGTCTTTAAGACTTACTTGCCACTTTAATTTTCTTTTAGAACTGCATGCTCAGCCCCTCTCCCACCCCCTTCAGAGAGGCAGTTGGTACTGTAATCTTGCTAAAGCATTTGTAATTTTTAGGAACAGAGATTCTCATTGCTGTAGATTTTGAAATAAACTTCTCACAGATTAATTGCATTAAGGAATTGAACGGTGTTGCACATGCTGTGGATGATGATTGTGCTCCTCTGAAGCACACAGAATCTGTTCCAAATAAAATGTGTTGGGGTTTGAGTCACAAACATTTACTTGGGACTCCTGTAATCTATCCATGCATCCGGGCTTTCATAACCAAATTAAGTGATCACAGTTCTTATCTGCTTTATCAGAGGAAGCAATGCAGTAGCAGAAGAATAATTAAAGTTATATACCTGCCTACATCTTGTTAGGAGGTACAGGAGGCTTTTTTTCCTTGCTAGGAAAGTCTCTGCAGTGTGGGCACTCTCAGGACCCCTGGAGCAGTCATGTCATGTTGGCAGTGCTCCTGGCTGCAGGCAAAGGGTGGTGCAGAGCCAGAAGTATTATTTTAGCTGTCAGAAAGTAAGTTATACTCAGTTCATATTTTAAAGCATTGAAACCACATGCTAGAAAAATAAACAAACAAATATATATATATATATAAAGGATGAAAATTACTGAAATGGAATGAAATGGAGTCTGTGGCCACAGACAGTGGATGTGTGTATCGCTACAGCTGCCTGGCCTTCTTCAGATTACTTTTCCAATTTACTGTTTGTGCCTTTGTGGGGTTTTTTTCTCCTGTGAAGAACAAGCCTGAGATCGTAGCAGTGGAAGGGTTTGAGCAGCCTGTAGTCACTGATAAGTATATAACCAAATTTTGTTCATAAATATAATAAGCTGATCACATCTTGGGAATGGTTGACATACTATAAAATGAAATCTAGCAATGCAATCAAATGTTAAAAAAATCTTTCGATAACAAGACAAGTAACCTATTCCTCTCTAATGACATTTTACAAGTAAGAGGGTATATTAAGCCATTCTTCTCTTTCAAAACGTTATAGATACCAACCTTCATTGCATTTTTTCCATGACCCATGATGGGCAAAGAAATGTCTTTCTTCAGTGTGTCTGCATTCAACCATTTGTAACTTCTCAGAGGTATATTAGGATACAAAATGAATGTGTCAGCAGAAAGTGTCATATATTATCACCTCTGTCCTACTCATTGATTGTAAACTGCAAGCACGAGACATTCTCCATGGAAATATGTTGATTTGTCTCTGGCTGTAACTGACAGTGAGTCAAAAACAGACTCTTTATGTCATCCTCTGCTTAAATCAATAGGGTGTTTTGCTAAATTTATAACACTATTTTTTTTAGAAGCAGCACAGTCCTTCAAACTGAGAAAAATTATATGCCACCATGATTAATAGTTTGAAACCAAACAGTCTATGAGCTTCTCTTCAATGAGTCATGTTAAAAGGAAGTTACTGCATTTTGTATCCTAAAAAATATCATTTTTTTAATTCTGAATTAATAAATGTTGGGAAATTTCCTGATTTTGTTAACCAAACATGGAACAACATGTAATTTAACTCATACAAATTAACATTTAACTTGTAGAGCCTCTTTCTGTATATAAACTGGTAGCATATTATCATGAGTCCTCTTACTGATAGTCATCTGGCCTATGTGCAATAATTTCAGAGGTTTTAAAAACCAACCACCTACTTAGAGTGACAATCTATTAGGTATGTCTTTCTTACATGATCCTTTTATCTTTCAGTAGGAAAGATGAGGAAAACTATCTGCATGTTGTAAATATGTCAAAAATCCAAATACTTCTAGCTTCATTTCTAAACACATTTAGTATTTTGGCAAAGTGAGAAAACGAACTTAATATTTTTTTTTTTCTTAGAGAATTAAAATTTCTCTAATAGGATTGAGTTGCTATTGACACTTGTCTTTTTTTTTTTTTTGGACTGTATAAAACATAGCTGGTAGTGTAATAATTGTAGAGAATTTCTGTTGGGGTGGGGATTTTAAAGACAATTCCCCTTTACCAGCAGGCTACCAGAAAAGACAAAGAAACAATAATAGAGATCATTAAAACTGACTTTTTTTTTCAAGTTTTAATTTTGTATATATATATATTTTAATATTATAAGTATATTTTATTAAAAACTGGGAAAGAATGCATTTGATCCAACAGGCTTACTAAAAGATTTGTGCTTAATATTCAACATGTAGATTGCTCTTTAAAGGTCTTCTAACAGAACATAATCTTTTCTTTTAGCCTCCTCCAAACTCTTGATGCTTTCAAAAAAAAAAAAGAAAAAAACAACAACCAGTTGATATTTTTCTCCAAATTTGGCAGAGGTTTTACACCTTTTTTTTCCCCCGCTTGCTTTTGCTTTTTGGATGATGCAGTTGTCTATTGTTAAGTCTTCGGAATATGTGCAGATGGCTGGGGCAGTAAAAATGAAACTTCATTACTGTGTCTGAGGAGCATGTTATTTAGTAAGTTATATGAAATGAGATTGTTTGGAGGGATGTAAAGGGTCCTGGAACAGATCTGTTCTCAGTCAGTTAATTAAAGTACTCTCCTAGAATTTCCCATCTGTGGTTGTACACCACACCTTTAAGTATATAGTAGGAGAAATTAGATGTCTTGAGGATTCTCCCTTGCTGTATTCCTTTGGCTCTTGGAACAATGAGAAAGGTAAAAATTAGGAGAGGCTAACTAGGTAAGATACTGCCACTGAAATGAACTAATTTATTATGGATAAAGGGAATAATATGCATATGAGTGAATTAAGGCAGGTGCAAGCATTGGGTTAGTTTCAAAACTTGATGGCATGTAAAGTTAATTAAAAGAAGATTAAGTGAAGAGTGAAGGAAAGGAGGTGGATAAAAGGACAAGGCAGGAAACAGGATGAGGGAAGAAAAAAGGTATGACACAGAAGTGGTCACAGCACCGAGTTTGACTGAGTTGAAGAAGCATCTGGGTGACGCACTTGGTCACATGCTCTGACTTGCCTGGCCCTGTGTGGAGCCAGGAGTTGGACTCGATCCTTTTGGGTCCCTTCCAACTCAGGATATTCTATGGTTCTATGAAACAGGGATCTGAGAAGTTACAGAAGATGGCAGAAAATCACTAATGATTTTCTAATAGTGCAAAACAAAGCTACAGATTTTAAGCTTCACCCCCCCCTTCTTTTTAACTATACAAATCTCTTTTTGACTGTTTCTGCAGCTGTTTCTGCTAGCACTAACTGCAAGATATTTTCTGCCGTCAGCTATTCTCGTATAAAGCCATATAGATTGAGGCACAGCTAGACCCTAGTGTCTGCATTACGGCACAAGCATCACTAGCACATTTTCCAGAGCTTCTAAAGAGCAAAAGCAGCAAAAGAAGGAAAAGAAAGGAAAAAGATACTGAAGGCAAAACGTGAGAGGGTGGTAGGCTTAGGCTCCTCCACGCATACTTATTGGCCTGATATGTTGAGTCTTTCCAGGTGCCTCACTTCTAGGAGAGATTCACTTTTGGCAGGTATGGTGGCCACTGAGTACCAGGGAGCAACAAAAGCAGGACTCCAAGGTTAAAGGCGAACCAGGAGCTGAGAGCAGGCACAGTGCAGGATGAGCGGTGGCCTCGTTGCCAGGGCACAGTCCAGTAGCATCTGAGCTGGATAAGCAAAGCAGTGTGGTAACAGCAACAGATCCTAGGAACAGTCCAGGGATCGTAGGGAAAAATCAAGGCAACAAGCCAGATCTGAGGTGATTCCAGGAAATCCAAAGAACAGAATACTGTTATTCGTTTTATATGCTAAGTTTGCCTCTGCATGGCTTACTGCCCTGCTACTGAAGCAGGCAAAAATGCAAGGATAATGCAAACCGGGTTTACCTCACCCAAGGAGTTAACTGTATTTAACTGAATTGCTGTGCTGTATTTGTATTTTCTGGGATACCACCAATCAGAATCTGTACACATGAAAATGTTTTACTGTGTATAGACAACAATATTAGAGAATGCCCACAAATTATTTCTACTAGCTTTCTTGGTTCTAGAGTCTGTATCTAGCTAACTTTAAGATGTATTAGTGCTTCACATAACCAAATAGACCTCAATGTATACTCTAGATTGCAGGTAAATCCATCTGTGGCAGGTAAACATGCATATTTAGATTATGCCAGCATCAACTTAGATCAATGAACAAAGTTTACACTTAAATCTCACTTTGGCTTCTAAGTAGTTGGTAATTGCAGAGCCCTGCTGATTGAACACTCCTGTTCTCTAGAAAGAAAGCTTATACTGCAAAATGGGCAATTAAGCTAAAACCTTTTTGTAAGTAAGTAACTGATAGGTTTTCTCAATGTATTTTATTTATCCTGAATAAAGCCACTTTTATTTTTGGCATATAGTAGCAAATGAGCAGAAAGGTAGTTATTAAGACCCAGGAATAGAATAACATCGAGATGGTTTCCAGTCTCTAGGGCAGTAGAAGACACTAGAAACTACCCAGCATGTAAATAAGCATACAGCTAAAACTTGTATGACACATGAAATTATCTGGGAGCTAACTGTGTTCATGGGCTTTCTTCGTATATCTCTGTGTTAAAGGTAAATTACACAGATATATAAAAAAATAGATACACAAACAAAAAAGACCCCACAGAATTGCAGAACTACTCCCACTCCACCTTGTACACATCTCTTAACATTAAAAAAAAAATATATATATATATATACACGAAGGCTACTGCATAAGTCTTCATATATTTTATGGTCATCTTGTAGCTTCCAAAATTTGCCAGAATCTTTAGAGGAATATTTAGGAATAGAAAAAGGAACTTCAGTAATTTTCTGAACCTCAGCTGTGAAGAGGAAAAGGTAAAAGCATCTTCTTTTCTGGAATCATTCACTAGAAACAGATTTTAGAAAGCCACAATGAAAGATGCATCGTAGACATGTAAGAGCTTTTCTGAATATTTTTACAAATGGCACACTCTCTTGGATTCTAGTTTAGGATTCTTTTCTGTTAGGACACAGAAGCAGCTTTAGACATTGTCCAATCCATCTTTATCCCAGATCCTTAAATTTTCTCTGAAATTTCTTGCATGGAACTCTTGGGGCCTTTAGACCTTCCCTGTCAGGGTAGTCTCAGTTCCTAGTATAGTGTGTGTGTGCCGCTACTGCAAGTTTGTCTCGTCAAGTGACCCTGAGGCTTTTTTCCTGGCCTTTCATTTGGTACTATTTTTACTATCGCTGACGTTAATAAAGTCACTGTATTACCTTTCTTTACTCTGATTTTCTACCCTGCAGCCAGGAGGGATCGTTTCAGAAGGTGACAGTGGCTCTTCTTTATTCTAGTGATTAAATGTAAGCAAAATTTACAGAATCTTCATTTACTTAATTCACCGACCCCCTTTGAATGTTACAATTAATTTGTCACAGACTAATCAGTTTTCTGCAGCAGAAGCAAACAAACTAACTGTATGGCTGCAGTGTCTGTGTGGCTTCTTTAAGCTAATTTAGCTGTTGCAGAAGAGCAACACCGTTTATTGCAATCAGAAATTGGGAATCAAAATACAATCAGATGCAAAGAGTCCAGACGGTAATAAGCACTTGATTTGTGACTCAGAGCTGCAGGGGACTGTAATGTCTGAAGACATTTATCATTAGAGGATGAAACATGCTTTTCATTTCGCAGAAAGGAAAGGACATGGAAACACCAAAATGTAAAGACCCACCATTCAAATAATGCCAGTGCCTTCGTTACATGATGTAAAACTTCCGGTTGTGCTAGGACGTGAATCTGACCTACTGTAACCAGTTTCCAGTTTCAAACCAATGTGCTCAATACCTACATTTTATCTGAAGCTATAAAAACATAGTAAATATATAAAATATATTAAAAAAAAATTGACACTGGGCAACTTCTTCTTGCCAATTATTATTTATTATTTTTCATTATGAGCAATCACGATGTTCCCTTTTAATAGATCAAATGTGGGAAATGAAGAGCAGCCCTGGGAAAGAGACACAGTTACGCTTGTTTTAAGGAAGCCATGGGAGCAAGAGATAAAGCAGTGAAGCATGAGATGGAATGTGCAGGGTCTTATAGGGATGTGAATTTGTGTGTTATCTAGCAGGGAGGTGACATGGTGTGCTTTGTAATATTAAGGAAGGTTTAAACAAAGAGACATCTGCATAGTAAGAGTCCACCAGAGTGAGACAACCTTTTGTATAAGGACATCGTGTAAACTGTTTCTGTGTAACAGTGTGAAAAGTACTGAAACATGCCTCCAAGCTGCTGCGTCAGCTGTATAAAGAGGGTATAAAAGCTTGCTTAGTTATTATTAAAGTTATCGTTGATCTACCACCATCGGAGTCCATGCCTTTCAGTATGTCACACGTGGCACCCAACATGGGGCCTGAACAAGATGACAAGACTAAACATCATACTGGCAGCGCAGCTCGGCTGAACGAGGGGCTGCAAGGGAGCCCAGGTGCACCATGAATTGCCCACTGGTGGACAGGAGTTAAGCAGCTGAGAATGCGATGGGAAATTCCATCACACTAGAGCAAAAGAATGTCACTACAGTACTGAGACATATTTTGGATAAGGAGAGATGGG
This sequence comes from Porphyrio hochstetteri, assembly GCA_020800305.1. Classification (NCBI taxonomy): domain Eukaryota; kingdom Metazoa; phylum Chordata; class Aves; order Gruiformes; family Rallidae; genus Porphyrio; species Porphyrio hochstetteri. The sequence goes on along the minus strand of CM036906.1, from coordinate 45,404,376 downwards.
CCCTGGATGAGGCTGATTTGAAAAGCCTGTTAATATGGGCTCAGGAGCACAAGCCCCGACTGAATGCCCACACTGTCTACGGCCCAGAACTCTGGGATGAAATAGGAGTCCTCCTATGGGACAAGGTCACCAGGGGTGATAAGGCTGCAGCCAGTCTTTTGGGGCTGTGGCGAACTCTTTACGAAGCCTTGAAAGTGTATGTTGGCTCCAAGGATCCTGCTCACAACCGAGCAGAGACGCCACTGACTCCGCCGCCCACAGCACCTCCCACCGAGGGAGCGACAGGTGGGAAACTTCCTGACAACCCACTTGACTCGGTGCCTCCCAGTGAGCCCTTTGATCCAGGAGTCTCGGACCCTGGGTGGACTTGTCTCCGCCTGACCTCCCAGATCGTTGGAGCAAAGTCCACCGGAGGGCCCAGGAGGAGGGGAATGTTGAGATGCTGAATGCCTTCCCAGTGTCGTTCAGCCATCAGGACAGGCAGCCTTTGAACTATGAAATTATTAAGGAGCTTCGGAATTCCGTGACAAGTCACGTATTGACCGCCCTGTTTACAATGAAACTGTTAGAAGACTTTGCTGACATGCATTTTCTTATGCTGCATGACTGGAAACTCATCACTTGTGTGTTGTTAACCCCAGTGCAATATACTCTTATTACCACTGAATAGCATGAGTTGGGCACCATGCAGTTTCTTGATAACCTGGGAGAGCTGCAAGGCACCCTGGTGAGGCGGGTTGACATGGAAGCACTGATGGGAGAGGGGAGGTATGCATCCCCTGTGAGTCAAGCAAGCATACCGGTAGAAGGACTCGCACAGCTCCAAAACATTGTGATAAAGGTGATCCACAAGCTCTCTGAAGCAGGGCAGCAGGCACGATTGTTGGTTAACATCCAGCAGGGCACCAGTGAACCCTTCATGACATTTCTTGATCAGTTGCAGGAAGGATTGGATAAGCAGGTCGATAATCCCACAGCCAGGGGCATTTTGTTTCACTGATGGTAGTGCCGGAGTGGATTTAGCCACCTCATCAGAAACAATTACAGACACCTCAGTTGTGCTCATTCCAACTGGCACTTACCGACCTCTGGGTCATGGAATGGTAGCATTATTAATTGGGAGGTCCTCCACAACATTAAGAGAGCTTTTTGTATTACCCGGAATTACTGATGTCGATTCCAAAGGCAAAATTAAAATGGTGGCATGGACTCCGGTGCCGCCATCTACTGTACCCACAGGAAGCAAAATTGCATTTAGTTTATTTTTTCACCCCAGATACCAAATGCAAGCCAAGCTGTGTGAGGTGCAGGCTGTTTTGGATCCACCGGGATGCCTCAAGTGTATTGGACTCAACAACTGACAATGAGTCGACCGCAATTGTTATGTACTTTACAAGCAGGAGGAACAAGGCTCAGCATAATGAGGGATTATAGATAGTGGCGCAGATGTTACAGTTATTCCTGCATCCCTGTGGCCTGATATTTGGCCTCTAATGAATGCTCATGACAGACAAATCAATGGGAAAGACCTTTCCCTCTGATAGCACAGGGCAGAGGGTATGCTTGTGTTTCCACGTGTTCTGGCCTAAGATGGGTGCCCAGAAAATGGATCAAGCCCTCTGTGTCGCAACCACCATTATCACCTGCATGATGATGACTGCATGAGGTCACGGTTGTCAAGATTTTGATGGACTCTGTTGTATGAACTTATCCGGTCGTTCAGAGTCTATTCACAAAAGTATTGACAAAGTGATGGATTTAATGTTTTTGAAGGTTTTTTGCAGGAATGTCAGGATGGCTGTGTGATCTGTTGCAGATGGGTTTAGGATGCTTCATTATTTTTGGTTGCATTCTAATTTATGTGCTGTGTTTGCTAAGATGTGTACAAGACTTAATAGATAGGGCTTTGAAACGAGGTTTTTTTGTTGTTATAAATACAGAAGGGGGAGATGTGGGAAATGAAGAGTGGCCTTGGGAAAGACACACAGTTAGGCTTGTTGCAAGGAAGCTGTGGGAGCAAGAGATAAAGCAGTAAAGCATGGGATGGAATGTGTGGGGTCTTGTAGCAATGTGAATTTGTGTGTTATCTAGCTCGGAGGTGTCATCGTGTGCTCAGTAATATTAAGGAAGGTTTAAACAAAGAGACACCTGCATAGCAAGAGTCCCCCAGCGTGAGACAACCTTTTGTGTACAAAAGTTCTAGTTCTTGTGTAAACTGTTTCTGTGTAACAGTGTGAAAAGTACTGAAACATGCCTCCAGGCTGCTGCATCAGCCATCGAGAGGGGATAAAAACTTGCTTAGTTATTATTAAAGTTGTCTTCCATCCACCACCATCAGAGTCCATTCCTTTGAGTATGCCACAATCAAATAGCTTCTGACCTGCTGCTGGTTTAGTACTCTTTCTGTGGACTACTCTTCTGATTTTGCAAGAGTTGTTTCTTCAGAAACAGAGTCGTTGGTTAGCACAAAGGAAGGAGAGAGTATGTTGCACTTCTAATCATTACTAATTTGCAGTTGGATCTGTCTTAAATAAGATCTATTATTTAACAAAAAAAAATAATATCTCTGAAACACCTTATTTATGTCAGCATTGTATTGAGGAAAGTTTATTGAAAAGCTGCAGAAAGATTAGTGTTTAGTCACCATCAGATTGTTGAACTCCTCCCATCTGGGATGTTAACACCAGAGCACTTGATTTCTTTAGCTTATTTTTAGATTATTTTTCTTTACAGTGTAATTAGTAGAGCAGCATTGTGATGCTAGCAAAACCCAAAAGCTCCCAAACCTGAAACACTGCAAAATGGCTGGGAAAATCATCAACTAAATGGGTGATATGAATTTAGTACAGATTCTTCTTCCTCCTTCAAAGAGAAGATATCTTCTGTTTCTCAAAAAGGACTTGGATCCGCCAATCAATTTTTGTAAGCAAACACCTTTACCCATAGAGAAAATAAAGGACTATGGCATTCATTACTTCTGCCCACTCTTGTTGTATTTAATACCGAAGACTTTAGTGGAAGTTGAAGGATAATTTTTAATACAATTAAATAACAGTGAAGTAATGATACTTTTCATTCCCATAGCTTTTCAATGTAAAGGTAATTATTTTCCCTGTAGAATAGTCATGTATCATTATCCTTATATTATAGAGAGTACAATGAAGCACAGCAAGGTTAAACAGATTTCTCAGAATTAGAAAAAAAAAAAAAGGAAAACCAAGAATAGTACTCTAATTTCTTGTCATTTTGTTCACAAGATCAGCCTTTATTAAGTTGTCATCTGAAGTGCCTTTTAACAGGTTATACCTATGAAGAATTTAAATGAAAAGCTTCTAAAGTTCATCCAGGAGGTGAACTATCAAGGCAGGGGATATAAAAAGCACTGCACTGAAGATGAGTTTTATCAGGTACACACAGTTTAATGTCCCTGTCATGCTGTTCTATTGGATGCAAATTGCTTGTGGACTTTGTTCTGCTGCTGTAGGGAGCCCAAAATACTGAAGGTGTCCTCTGGTAGCTTTTGTACCACGAGCCTTACATTTTTAACAAGGCGAAGGCGAGTGATCTGTAATTCATGACAGGCGGGGACTGAGCTCTGCTTTTCTTTGGAGCCTCTTTTACTTGCTTGTGTCTGATTATGGGGAGTTGGGCAAAACAGGGATACCGGCCATTTGTTTTCATTCTTTGATAGCTCTTACCAGATTTTGGAGAATTCAAGTTGAAGTCGCTAGAAGCAAAACAGTTTCCTGGCAAAATTATATAAGAGATATCAAATTGAGGCAGCTTTAAAAGAAAATTCAAAATCAACACTTAAAATCTGTGTGTTTTCTGTGAGGAAAAAAAAAAAAAAAAGCTTTAATATTAAACTATATAGGCAGTATACCAAATGAAGTTCCTGAAGTGAGTAAAAAATTACAGTCCTGACATTTCTATTTTGATTTGTCTTTAGGGGGATGATATTTGGATGAGTTCAAAAGCTGTTTTCATGAGTTTTTGCAAATTTTTTCTACAGCAAAATTTAGCTACTTTCACCAGGCATCACTGCCAGTTGCCAGGAAAGTGTCAGAATTCTTCTCAGTAAATCTGTTTCTACAAATTTTTTCCCAGGTAGAAAAAAAACATTTTTGAAAAGAAAATGAGTCTTCTGACTAAAGGGGGGGGAAAAAATCTAGTGATTTGGAAAGAGAACCTGAAAAACTGTCTCACTGAAGGCTATTGAGTTTTGTCTTTGTAAATTTATCAGAATATTGTTTGTATCCTTGTAGTAACTTCTACTGTTTACTGATCTAATCATTGGTAAGAAAAAATACCACCTCTCAAGCATTATTGTGATAAGGGAGGATGAAAAGTTTCCTACACTATACGAAAGAACTTCTCTGTAATTAAATGTGTACTCTAATATTTTCATTGTCTCTTTTGCATTAATAGGTTAGCAAGCTCTGCGGTCTGGGCTTAAATAATTCAGTACAGTTCCACCTCACATCATGACAAAATATTGCACGGAATCAGTTATTCCATCAGGCGCTGAATGCCACTAAAGAAGCAAACTGCTGATGGGTGGATGCCAGCCTAATGCCATGTGATAGACCAGAGCTGCCAGCTTGCTGAGCCTCGTACGCGGTGACGCTAAGGGGTATCCTCTTAAAATACTAGAGTAATTCTGGTGGAGCTTGAAAGCAAAATCTTACTGAACCTCTAAGAGCGGGTTGTTTGGGTTTGGGTTTGTTTGTTTTCTTTGGTTTGGTTTGGTTTGGTTTGGTTTGGTGGGGCTTTTTTTCCCTGAGAGTCTCTATCCTGGTACTTCAATTTTAGGCCTGTAAACAAGGAGTGCTTTGCCAACAGTGGCTCCAGATACATTACAGTTTGGTTATCAGACTGTATGCCTTACTTGCCAGAGGTCTTAGTCCTCTATTGCTAGAAGGTCTGGTCCTGTAAGGAAGGGAATGTCCAGTATTTCCTCAGCAAACATGAAGACCATGCTGGAAATGTCTCCAAGACCCAGTCTGAGGGTCAAAGCAAATACTACTGCATCCGGAATACATGAAAGAATTGTGATTCTGTGTTTACATCTCTTTCTTCGTTGAATAAAACACTCAGGTGGATTTTCACTTTGGGAAAGAGTTTTTTGAAGAGATTTAAGAGAAAGCTTGATAAGAAGAAGGAAAGAAATACAAGCTTAGACGTTTCCTGGAAAGCATGTAAAAATATGACTTTTTAATTTTTATTTGTCATGTCTAATGTAACAAACCTGAGTCCAGATTCTGTTGTAAAACTGCCACTGCTGGACTGACTTCTTCCAGAACCCATGTACTTTTTTTTCCTGCAAACTTACAAATTAATCTTTCCATTTCAAATAAGCCCTGAAACCCTGACTCAGAACTTGCAGTTGTAGGGCTACTCCACCTCTTAAGTCCACTGCTCCAGGGATCTAGTGAAGGTCATTCAGGACCCTTGCCTATAAGTCACGCTGGAATCTGTCACAGATGGGAAGGAGAAATGTGCAGACATTTCTGTTCGTTTTGAAAATGACCGTGTCTGCAAGCACAATGCCATTAGCTTTCCTTCTGAGAAATTTTCTAGGTAAAGAAATGTCAAAAGGCAAAACAATTTTGGTATGATTTCTTTTATATTTAAAGATAGTGTTCAGGAGAGGCAATACACTTGTTAAAAGGGTAGGTGTTTTAGTCTGAAGTGAAAAATGGAAGGCATTTTGTAAAAGACTTGAAAACAAATTCATCACTTCACACATTAGGCTATCTAGAGATGAGATTTTGGCACAGCGTTCGAGGATAAATGGCGTGTCTTTTTGATCAAAGAAGTTTTTGGAGATTAGATGAATATTAAATATGTAAATATACTCGCCTCTAACAGGTATGTAATTGGCAAGAATGATCAAAGTACTCTTTCAAATCTCTAGACAGATACTAAGTATGCATTTTCCAGTGCTAAGGATTGTACTGTTTTTTCCTTTTTACAAGAGCTGCCTCATCTGCTCTTGGTGAAAAAAAAAAGAACAAACCACCACACTGATAAAGAAGACTTCTTTTGAAAGGCTGAAAGAAGAACATTTGTTGTGATACATTGATCCTTTGGAAGCAGCTGATAGTGGCAAAGCGCACTCCATCACTCAGCAGTTTGACATCCCTGGCAACAGGCTGGCCAAACGGCATGAATCTGGTTTTTGCATTGCTTACATCTCCTTGCTAGCAGCTGTTACCATGCTATTAGCCTTCTGCAGTCCTCATGTAACCTCTTGAAACTTAGACAGGCTCCATGCCCTCAGAGTACCTGTCAAATATTTTCAAAAAGAAACATGATTACCTCTCTCTTTCTTTTCATTTTCCACCTGTTGGGGAGAAATAGTCTGGTTAGTTTGGGTGATGATAGGAAGCTGGAGAAAATCCAATCGTGATTTTTCAGTCTGGATTTATTTCCTCTAATTTCATTCATTTCTGTTCAGCTGAAGGTAATGAGGTTATGCAGGTCTGATTTCAAAGGGCACAATTTGAAATCACGGGTTTTGCTTAGGTACACTATACCTTTAAACTGGTGATTTTGATGAAGTTGCATAAACTGGAATATAATGCAGGTTTTTTTTTTTTTTCCTGCAGAGATATGGTGGCTCAGCAGGGAAGACATGCAGTGATTTCTTTTTTTCCCCCTTTCCCCACTAAAGCACACAAGAACAGATCTGCTGAGTAGGAAGTGCTATTTTTACATAATCACTTTTCAAAACAGAGCCTCACTGTAGACATTTTGAAGAGACCAAACTAAGCATCCTAGCAGTCACTTCTCCTCCAGCTGCAGTGAGGGTCATGTATCAATTTAATAGTCTCCTCTTTATCCATTCTGCTTTCACTAGCTGAAGGATTTCTAATAAGTGCTCTGGGGTTAACCATGCAGAAATTCCTTGCTTACATACAAACAGCATATGATTGCAAAAAAAGAGATTTTTGAATTGTAGGTATCTAAAAATAATGTAAATGTGATTATTTTGGTTTTAACATTCTTTTTAACTTACTGGGATGCTTAACTAGAACATCTGAGCATCTAATTTATCCTCACAAACAGCCCTTTGAGATAGAGAAATGTTATTATTCTTATCCTCATTATTCAGATGAGAAACCTTTAAAGCCTTCCAGGACCTGCATAAAGGAGAAAGGAGCTAAAACCATCTTTCATATCTCAAGCCAGCACCTTAAGAATTGTTCAAATGCTAATGAAGGAGCAAACATGATTAAAGTGCTTGCATTCAAGCGATGCAGAAGCATCTCTCCCTTGATCATACCAGTGACTCCTGTCCTCTCACCTCTCTCTCTTAAACTCCCTCCAGCTGCTGCCATTGGCCTGCAGTTCCTGATCTTGGCACCAGCAGTAGTGGCAGCATTTTTAATTTTTTTTTTTTTTTCCCCATGTGGGTTGGGCTGAACTTCTCTTTTGTCCAGGCTTTGCTATCATCTGGGATGATTCTTAGCAACTCCCTTCTACATTTTGTCTCTGAGAAAGAAAAAATGGTGTTAAAAGGAAACACCCCTCCCCCACACATTCATGAATCATAGATTTGATAATCATGTGTGGTAACAATATTCAAAACATTTGTTGAAAGCCAACCTTTTGGCTAGAGAGTGTAACTTTTCCCTAAGTTTATTCCTGGTTAAGATCTGGGGGAAAATATACAACGTTTATACTGAACCTTTCTTTATCCATTCTTCAGAATTTTTTAGTTAAGAAGCACTGACTGACATGAGGCAAATTAACCTCTTTGCATGTCGATGGGGTTACTCAGTGTTAGTGATACACAGTTGACATTTAAAAAAAGAAAAAAGAGGTGTCGAAAACAGTAGGCAAGGTATTTATAAGGCTTCTTGCCACCTCTTCCTTCCAGCATGGAACACAAGTTTGTTTTTTTGAGTTTGTTGGGGTTTTTTTAATAATTCCCAGAGCAGTCTCCTTGAGTCGTGCAGCTCAGATTTCAGAGCACCTGCAGAAGCTGCCACAGCAGCGTAGCGTGGGACTGCAGGGCCCATAGCCAGAAATGGTGTTGGGTTCAGTTCTAGTTCACTGACTTGCAGGTTTTATGGGTATAAGTCACTAAATGTCTGCCCGCTTAAACTCGAAGCACTCTTTCATTTGCAGTAGAGAGCTTTACATCTCAAATACTGACTGCCCATATTAACCTTAGAGTTTGAACTAGTGTTGCCCCATAGTTTCTTATGAATCTATATTCTGTGTGTCAGGACAGCTGCTTTCAAGGCAAATTAGCCTTCACTTCCTAGCACAGTCCTTCCTTCCTGTTTGTAGATGATGCAGATGATCACCGATGATGCTGAAAGTTAAGATCTTTTTAGACTCAGCTGTAAAAGGACTCTTCTCATCTATGACCAACAAAGTGTTTTCTCGAGTCCTGAGACAAGCAGAAGGAAAACATAGACAAAGCGTCAGCGTGTTATTTATATACCTGTCGCTGGGCATTTATCCGTTTCTTGGAAAGGCGTTTGTCCTCTGGTCACTGAAGCAGAAGGAAATAGTATTTTAATTTTAGGACTGGACTTAAATGCAGATATTGTCCTTCCAAATGTTAGAATTCTGATATAGACATTATCATAAGCTATTAATATGTCATGCCAGTTTTCAAGCAAGGAAGCTAAACCGCACTGGATGAATAGCCAAGTGAGTGGGTCCTACCCAGCATGATGATCTGTAAATCACCTTGAAAACTACCCGCTGGGCTTGTGGTATCCAAGCAATAGATTAAAGTCACTGCACATCCTTGCCTTGTAAACAAGCAAATAATGATTATGTTACATTTATGTTCTAAGGTATAAAGTAGGTATTCATCTACAAATTTGAAGAGCTGAAATACTTCATATAATGAAAACATCAGTGGCCACTATATTCTTTTTGTATAAACATTCTGCATCCTTCTATAAGAAAAAGAAGTGTTCCACTGAAGAAATTACTTATAATTTCTACTATTTGATGACCTGTCTACATGTTTTTTTCTTTTCTTTCATAGCTAAATTTCATCAACAAATTTACATCAACAAAAGGTGGCTCCTCAGCTGATGGGATTCAGTATTCCTCGATGCTAGTAAAGCAAAATCCACATAAACACATGCCTCACTAAGTAGAAAAAGGCTGCAGTGTGTTAGCCAAGCAGTAGGAGAAATGAAAACAAAAACTATGCAATGAATAGATTAAAAATAAGCATACACCTCTCAGTTTTTCCTTAAATTCATCTGTTTGGAAGGAAAAATATGTTTTCAACAGTTTAGTTTCATGTTTTGTTTACAAGTGAGATAGATTTCCTGTTTTCCCCTGTAAAGGAGCTACTGGAATGAACGAGCACCTGAGAAATTTCAGATGGACCCTGTGCTTGGGATGTTCCAGTCTGTATTAAGCTCTAATAAGTTATATAAAACGCCCAAGAAGAATTTCCCCTTCCTTTCAAACTGCTTATCAACCTGTATTTTATTGAGGCGAGTAATGCCCTCTGCTGGTACTCGCGCCTTATGTCAGGAACGGAAAAAGTGGGATTTAACAGCTGGCGGTGCATCCTTTCTTCCCCTCTGAATTATAGCTCAGTAGCAGAACTGTTCAGGCTGTGTGCAGTTTTGATATCTCTTTCGGCAAGCGGCTGATGTTAGCGGTGAGGTTTTCTTCAGGGCTGCTTCAAAGAGGTAGAAAAGGTCTTGCAGCCCTGCCATGGGCGAGCTGTACTGCCCTCAGGACAGGCAAAACTCCTGACAGTGCTGAACCAGAATCGAAGTTGGATTTTAGTCCTAATTGCACTATCATTAGGAGTAGAAAGGAATCAGAAATTCAGAATTTAGGGCTACGTATCATGACTGTGCAAAGAGGGCTGGATAACAAGGAAAGGGTTTATCCTGGTCGTCTGCATCAGGGTCCTCCTCCCTCTAGCATTTTTCCAAAGCTCAATCCAACCTGGAGCCTGGCAGCTGAACAGTTCTTTTGCTGCAAGAAATAAGATTGATTTGTTGGGTTTTTTTAAACCTTATGAATGTTTTGTACACCTATTACATTTTCTTAGGAAAAAACTGCTGTGAATCTGTATCTTTTTTTTTAGCACAGTTATCAGAACCAGAAGATGGAAATATTTTATTTTACCCCAGCAGATACTCATATGGAAAGAAGAGTTACATGGCTTGTGTTTTATGAAGGTTTTCATTTTTGTAGGGGAAGGGATGTGAAGATAATTGAAAAGATGATGAGTAAAGAATGGGCACAGGCAACTTCTCCCTCCTCTAGTCCTATCTACCTGACACTTTCATTGGAAACCAGTAAGTGGAGGTGGTTGTGGAAAAATCAAGGAAAATATTTATGAAGGGGTAACTGGAAATGGACTTCAAGCTGCAAGTAAAGATACTGTCTATGGCCATTTTATTTCTGTGATTTCCAAAAGACAAGAGTTTGTACACTCTATCCACATCAAAAGGACAACACAGATATACCTGATAGATACATTGATAAATTTTCTTGACCCAAGGTTTTAAACATATAATTCATATATAGCTTTATAAATCTACTGGCTTTCTAACAAGCCACTTTCCTGTGTCAAAGACCATCAGCCTTAAAACTTGCTAACCTTTACACCCATGACAAGGCCCAAAGTATTAACAAGACATAGAAAGAAAAGTGGAAAAAAAATGAAAATAAAAGCTCAAAGCAGTTATTACTCACAAGATTCTGGTGGGAGAGAAAGAAGAGCTGATACATACAGCTTTTTGAAAATTCAGACATTCCACTGCAGCTGTATTTAAATGCTGTTGCTGCTGAAAGGTGTCAAGATTATCCGACATAAACTGATCTAGACATTAAAGACAATTTTGCCTTTGGTTAGATTGTTAGTGACAGTGTTGTGGGTGGCAAAGCCCTGATTGTGAAATCAGACGAGCAACGGTAATTCAGAAAGTTCATTTTAACATGGCAGAGCTGACTGGAGGCTCATTATAAATACCAGCTCCCTATAAAGAAAGGCAGAAGGGAATTGACTTCAGTATCCCCAGCTGGTTTTTATTCCTGAGGGCCACAGACAAAATGAAAATAAGAGAAAAAAAGAATAAAAGTTATCTCTTGCTTATAAAGGGTCAAACTTGTTTCACCTGTGCACAGGTTTTATTGAAAACAGTTTAAAAAAAGCAGACATTCCAGCTACTTCAACTTTTACATCCCTTTGACTCAAAACAATTCTATACATTCATAAAACAACCTTACTTTACATCACAGCTGCCCTGTTACTGTAAGTACGTTGCTTGTGTCTTTAAGGACTGTCAAAGAAACTCCTGTGAAAGCCCCGTTTTGGCAGTTAACCTGAGATGTGCAAATTGGCCAGGAAAGCTGTGGTCCATTTGCAAGTTTCTGACTGAATGCAAGTAAGTTCTCACCACCTTCAAGCTGCCACATACTCTCTACACGTGGCAACTGAATAGTTATTTCTCTTATTTAAGGGTAGCACAGTAAGAGTGGACTATGCTTTCTTCCTATGGGAAGCATTTGGTGCTTTTGTAGCTGTATGCATAAACACCAAGTAAAAAATGTAATGAATGATCCATCTAACGTTCTCAAGCCATGAAATCTGGCTACCTGTGGGGGATAAAGACAGGAGAATGTAGGGCTTTCTACATTCAAATAGCAGCAGATGTTGTCAAGAGACAGGTTTGAAAGTATTCGATATTATCTGCTGTAGGCATGAGGCCCCAGAAATGGGAAGCATGTCTTCCAGAGTTATGTGGATGCCATTTGGCATGGCAATCTGAACAGGATCTGAAAAATCAGGAGCCTGCTGGGATAGCAGAACACTGACACATTGACTCTAAGGTAAATCCCTTAGTCAAAGCCAGTCCTGACAAACCCTGGAGGAACCAGCTCAGGAAAGACTAGGGCAAGCAGAAACTCATGACACACATTTTAGTTCAAATGAGTAATTGCCACCTTGGTGCTATTTTCTGGCTTACCAACTTCTGGGGTTTGGAACAGGTAATTTATTTGCTGTAAAAAAATGGTTGCATTTATAGGGCAGTCTGTCCCTGGACAATTTTGTTGTCAACAGGTACGTGGTTAAACCTGTTGCCATTTCTCAGACGGCATTGTATTGATTACCTTTCACATTTTATTGTATACTCCATGAAGATCAAATCACCCAGAGTACATTAAGGAGTAATCTGACTTTCAATTGCATGTCTTTTTATTTACTAGATACTTTGGATTAGTGGCATGTCAGTCTGTGGAGTGTGTTTATAGCTTCCTCTGTTACTGTAGCTAAAAAATAGAGGAAGGCTGTGGTCTTACCAAAAGAAAAAAAAAAAGGCAAATCAGTTTAGAGATAGCTATTCACTCTACAGAGAACTTCATTGAAGTATGATTAACTTAATGGTATGAGGTCAGACACTAGTGAAACAAGAAATACACAAAACAGCATGTAAATCAAGTACATAAACCAAAGAGAAACAAGGTGCAAATTTAGCTGAATCAATCCTGCACAAGAAGAAAGTACAGTGTGAAAAAAATTAAGAGAGTTATAGGGATATGTGCAAAACAAGAAAGGGGGAAAATACCCACATATTAAAATCATTCTGTCTCTTTAGACAGATTAATGTCAACCAGGCCGAATGCAATGTGAAAGGAAAAAAGCAGAACCATTTGTGGTACTATATATAGTGAATTGTACTTTAGTCACAAGACCCAAGTTGTAGGAAGACAATATTCCTGTCACCAATTAAAATATTAAATTACTACCCAGGCCCTATCCCTTTCCCTAGCCCTGTCTGTTTCTTCTTCCTTGGCTAGTTTTCCTGATCTTTCTCACTTCACCTTCTGTGGGAATTGATGGGCCTCACTTGCAGGGCTTTCAGTTTGTCCTGAGACGACAGGAGACATGAGAAGTGCCAGCACCTTAATAGAGGACTCTGTGGCATGCAAGGGGATGTGCTTTGGCAGGAATTAAGCTTTTGGGTTTATGCAGCACCCTTAGAGCAATGCCAGACTCGTGGGACACCTTAAACCACCCAGGACCTCAGTGAAGGTGCAGTGTTGGCTTTCAGTCTGTCTCCCTGGGCTGTTGTTTCTTCTTCAGCCACTAACTGCACAGAGTGGAGGAGGAGGATGAATCATTTGAATTCTGTTGCTGTGGACTGACTTATCTCTGACTTATCTCTGAAACAAGTGATGTGTCCTCCCAGTGATGTAGCCTGCAGCCCCCGCTCCAGGACTGCTTCCCAACACGAGGCTTCTATTGCCTCCACCTCATGTGAGTATCAGCTTGGTCACCGCACAGTCAACACATCACAATCTGATTATTGGAAAGATTATTGAGGATGCATTAATCCCTAAAGACTTTGCTTATGCAGCTCCTCATATTGAAAATTATTTTTAACCTCTTGTAGCAGCTTCTGGGCAGACCTATGTGAGTAAGCACAGAAGCAGAACTGCAAAACTTATTGTTCAACTTGTGCTCCTTCACTGCTTCCCATCTGCTTGGCTCTCTGTAAACAACACATGCTGATGAATATACAGCTCAGGCGGGGAGAGGCTAGAAGGTGGGAGAATACCCCAGCAGGACAAAGTGCATCCTATGCTGGAGCTGGTTGAGCCTTGGGAGGACAAGAATCCAAACATTTTACTCATTTACCAACTGTCAGAAAACCTCTTATTTCCTTTTATATCAAAATACTTTCCTTTTTTATTAAATAGAAAAAATAAGTAGTAGAGATTTTGGAGTTTGCATGGCAAGGTTTTGGTAGTGGCAGCAGGGATGGCTTCTGGAGAAGCTGTTAGGAGTTTTCCCTAGGCCTGACAGAGCCAGTGTTAGCTGGATCCAAGATGGATCCACTGTTGGCCAAGGCCAAGCTCATCAGTGATGGTGGTAGTGCCTCTGGGATAACAGAGTTAAGAAGGTGGAAAAAAAAAATAATCCCAAGAGGCAGGGGGTTTTTTTGCAGTCAGAGAAAGGAGTGAGCAGATGGGAGAAACTTTGCTGACACCAAGGTCAGTGGAGAAAGGCAGGGTGGGGGCAGGAGGTGCTCCAACCACTGGAGAGAGAGATTCCCCTGCAGCCTGTGGAGAAGAGCATGGTGAAGCAGGTTGTCCCCCTGCAACCCATGGAGGACCTCATGGTGGAACAGGTAGAGACAGCTGAAGGACTCTGTAACCCAGTGGGAAGCCCACACTTAAGCAAGCTCCTGGTAGAACCTGAAGCATGTGGAGAGAGGAGTCCATGCTGGAGCAGGTTTCTGGGGGGACTTGTGACCCCATGTGGAACAGTTCTGGAGCATTCTGGTCCTGAAGGTCTGCACCCTGTGGAAGCCATGCTGGGGCAGTTCATGAAGAACTGAAGCACCTGTGGGAAGGGCTCATGCTGGAGAAGATGGTTGAGGACTGCCCCCCATGGGAGGAACCCCATGCTGGATCAAGGGAAGAGTGTGACGACTCCTCCCCCTGAGGAGGAAGGAGCAGCAGAGACAACTCGTGATGAACTGACCACAAGCCCCATTACCCATCCCTCTGTGCCGCTTGGGGGGAGGAGGTAGGGAAACCAGGAATAAAGTTGAGCCTGGAAAGAAGGGAGGGATGGGAAGAGGTGTTTTGAGATTCGTTTTTATTTCTCAATATCCTACTCTGTTTTGACTGGGTAATAAACTAGATGAAATTTATTCCTAGTTGTGTCTGTTTTGCCTGCAAGGGTTGTTGCTGAGTGATCTCTCCCTGACATATCTCAACTTGTGAGCTTTGCATTGCATCTTTTCTCTACTGTCCATCTGAGGAGGGGAGTGATAAGGTGGCTTTGGTGGGCATCTGGCCTCCAGCCAGGGTCAACCCACCACACAGAGATAACAGACTAAGGCCCCTACCTGGCAGCATTTTCCACCCTGTACACAGGCTGGCTGATTGGCCTAGAAATTCGCTTTTGGTGTCGTTAAGTCCTGCACAAGCCACCCCTGGCACTCCAGCAGTACCATCAGCCCAGTCTTGCATTGGCTTGGAAATTGTGGCCTGCCATCCCTCCATTCTGACCATGCTACGGGTGAGGGGTCGGCGAGCACTTGATACCGAGGCCCTGACAAAAATACAAAAAGGATCTTGTCACCCGTACCAGCTTGCCAGAGACACTAACTTCGTTAGGAGACCACTAGGTGGCAATTTAGCAGCCCTGTTCTACGTGTTTAATGTATTCGATCTCTTTATTGCATTAGGCACAAGCTTGATGAATGGAAAACTGAACAAAGTTCTGGAAAATCTGTACCTGGTGGTTCCTGTTACATATATTGAAGTCTTTCTGCTTGCTGCACCACAGCCAGATGTTCATTAAATTCAGTGAGTGGCTCTGAATGCCTCAGAGAACACCTCTGGCCAGGTGGCAGGGCAGGGAATTATTGATTATCTTGGAAAAATAAAGAGTCCTTTCAACTCTTCAAGGTGTACTTGGTGTTGCAGGCTATTTAAAAGTTGCAGCTGGATATGTTATGAGACTGACCCTGTCCACAGCCACAACCATATGATCATGAGAGACCTATATGCATACATGGAAGGTGAATTTACGTGGTAGTACAGCAGAGACAGCAGGCAGCTCCCCCAGCCTTTTTCTGCGTCTGCCAAGTGTGTCTGCAAGTCCCTCCACACCCCTCTCTTCCTGATAACCAGAGATAAGAAAAACAGTATGAACCCATTTTCCTAGAGTTTAAAAGCTGTTTTTGTTGCAAACAACTTATCTGAGAGGACTGGATTGCTGCAGAAAGCATTGCAGGTCTGGAAGATTTAAGACTGGCATCTAAACAGAGAGGGAGAGGAGGTGAGCAACTCCAGTAGATGTGGATGTGAGCATGTAGAGTTATTTTCATTACAAATACTGTATAATTTATAGGGAAAAATGCATAAGTTATATAACAAAATACTTACAAAAGCTACATACAAGAGCAATGTTTAGATTGCATACCCCTTCACCTTTGGGATAATGTTCATCTTTTGTCCTCCTCTTCAGTCTTGAGGTTTTTTATGTTTTTTTCTTATCAGCGAAGTGATGCTCAAAATGACTGATGCCAGAACTTTTGTGGAAAGTATTAATAGTAGCGCCCACGGTTTATGATTCAATAAGGAGACTTAGAAAGTAAATTTTTTTCAGTGATCTCAAGTGACACACGCTAAAAGCAGTAAGCTTTTGATGTGCTGACATTTGTTCCTGGGGAAAAAAAAAGCAAAAAGAAAAAAAAAGCAATAGCATATTGTAAAATTTCAGCCTTCAGATGCTAAAAATAGGAGGAAATGGAAGAAAAGAATTGCTTGAAGTCAGAAATCAACAAGACAATATGTAGCTTCAAAGCAGGCTGACTCAGAAGCTAATGTTTTGGTAGAAAAGGTCAAGAAGAAAATGGTTTATGATTCTCAGTGATCTTTATATTAAGTGACTCTTAGGTCTCCAATTACAGAGCTGCTTCTTGATGCAAAAATTTCAACCAGTCTGTTAATGGCAGAAAATATTGCAAGTGAGCACAGCCTACAATTGCAGGGTGTGGGGAGGGAGGACAGAAGAAACAAAATAGATGAAAAGTAACAAAGGGTTTTGTGAAGCGTGCCTCAATCCAGACAAAAAATAAAGCAAAGGATGCTGTCAGATAACACAGTAAGAGGAGCAAAATTAGTCAATAAATATCTGTATGAATAATAGACTGATACAAACATAGCATTTCTGTTTTCTGGGTTCCCTTTCAATTGGGTCTTTCATCTTTAATGGTGCAGAGAAGGGGATTCTCACCTAAGGTAAGGACAGTTTAGCATTAAAGAGAGTTAGCTGAACTGGGGGCAGGGTGAGGCAGCTGTTTCCAAACCAGCTAGGAGAAAGGAAAACTGTTTTCTTCTTTCATCTGTAGCTTGGGAACTGCACCCCTTTTTAATCGTTAATGAACATGAAGGAATCAACAGGAAAAAAACAGGGTTTATTGGGATCTGAGGGCTTGAATAGATCTGAAACTGAACAAGATAAGCTTCCCAAGTCATAGGAAGATCTTAAGCTTCCTCAAGACCTTGAAGGTAAGAAGAGTTGTGCAGTTGCTTTTTATGCTGTGACTGATAAGTATGTCTGCTCACAGCACTTTGACACTGTTACCTGGTACCATCAACTGAAGATGTGTTTACTGAAAGGAAATACTGAAATATATTACATCATGTTTAGTCTTTTACTATTGATGTTGTTCTACAAGGATTCTTGTCATATTCTGCAATAACTAAAAGGCTCAGCCAGTACCGCCCAGTAACAACCAGTTGGAGCAGCCACTGCGGCCCATGTCGTTCCTCCAAGGGAGCCAAGAGCTCTTGTGTAAAGCTGCTGCCCGAGCTCTGTTGAAAAACAGACTGTCGTTCTTTGTGCTTTGAAGTGTAGAGAACCTCTGGAAATATTTAATGTTATTAAAGTCCCCCCGACCCACAATGCTTTTTCTTTCAGCTTCAAAGGAAAATATTCTACAAACTATCTCCCATGGCTTTGTTAAGCAACAGGTAGAGGGAATCTGAACAGGAGCTGAATAGGATCTGCGAAGCGCTCTGGCAAAGGTTTTTCTTATTTGACGCCGCTTCTTCCCATTAAGTAGTTGTTAATTATACTTGAAAAGGCTCGTATTTGAAAATTTTCGTAGAAAAACACAATTACGAGCATGAAAAGTATTTTTGCTTGTTTATTTCCCATGTGCAAACTGAGAAGCTTCATATTAAGTCAATAACCAGTAGCAGTAGGAGCCTACTTTCCATAAAAAAGTCTTAAAAATTTCTTTCATCCCAGGGAGTGTTCTGAAAATAAACATTTTCTTTACTCTCAGGAAACACTGTGGGGATTTTGATTTTGTTTTTTATCAAATAAGTGGATTTTGATTCCTGACAGCTGCTTTTTCCTTTAACAAAAATTCTGACTGTTTCATAACAGTACCATTTGACAACGTAATAATTTTCCACTCTTTTTTTTCCCCCTTTAAGCCAAAACAAGTTAGCATATACAGACATTTCAACACATCAAGATTTAAAACAACAATTTTTAATTCTTTTTTACAGGAATTGCTGTTATTTGTTACCTATATTATTTCTTCTCTTTAAGTCAATAAAAGAAATATCCAACCAATAACCTCTTCCATTCTGTATCTGAAACTCATTAAAAAAAAAAAATCCCTCAAATGCACAGTTATCTAAATAACATACTTAAAACCTGAACTATGAATAGAAATTAAAGGCTATAGAGTAATTTTTTCCTAATTTTTGAGAATTATACCAGTTGTCTTCCTACTTTATAGCTGTCTTTTATCTTCCAGCAGTGACACCCACCATCTGACTTAGGATCTCTCCACAGGAAGTCATTGAGTGACACAATGGAGTTAATGAATTGGTCTTTCACCTCCAAAAACCTGATGTAAATGCTAGCCTGAGATAATGAGCATGATGGAGTTCAGTAATGTCAGCAGAGTATTAACTTCTGTTTAAAGGAAGAATGAGCACTGGCAGGAAAATGGATTTTAAGAGAGATTTGGAGCAATTGCACCTGCATGCATTATGGCAACTCTAGCCTTCCTTCATTAGAGTCATATTCACATTATCTCTTTGCCATTTGAATAGAATTTGGCAGAGGTTTATTTGCAGAGCATGTCATTTATCAGGGATCTTTCTAGATATTTAAGTTCCTCACCACTGTAATATCTAAGCACCACACCTTCAGTACCTGGCGGTCCAGTGTCAGGATAGATCTATATAGGGAATCAGAGAGGAGCACTTAACCAGTCAACAGTAATATTTCTTATCACAGATATACATAATTGCAGTATATTTCAAGAAAAAAACCCTCTATCAACCAGTCAGCACTGGGTTAGCTGCAGAAGTCAGCGGCACTGACAGAGCGCTACTCTTCCCAGCACAGAAAGGCCACATACAGCTCATTTCCCTGAGCATCTGTAGCCCTGCTAGAAGGTGGGTTATCAGCATGCATGGGAGGCCTTTAGCACCTCTAGGGCTAACTTCTTTTTTGAAGGGACTAGTAAGAGGTCAGCAACACCTTCCCAAGCACCTCATCACTTGCAGACACACAGCAAACTGTCAAACCATCTGGCCAAAGACAAAAAGATATCTTCACGTTTGTTGGCATATTAACACCATCTTTCCAGCTCTCCCTCTTAGTTGTTTCAGACAGATCCCACCTGCACTCTCGTGGGTCACTTTTCTCAGTCTAAAATGGGAAGCTTCTCCCATACGTTCCACAAATTTGTGGCAGGTCTGTAGCTGTGCTGGTCCAGTGATGTTGTTACTTATCTTAAGGCTACTTCAAAACATACAGTATCTGACATAAAGAGGTCCACTGCATGTACCAATCAATTGTCCCCTCCCACTTCCAGGTTTTCACAGGCTTCCCAAAACAATGAGGATGGTGTAGTTGTCAGTTCAGACAGTATTCCCTCTGAAAAGCAGCAACCCAGTGATAGATTGTACTATCAGTCAGTTGTTCTGGCTGCACTTTCCATTTCACTTCCAGACACAGCACTGGAAATAGCAGCGGGCTGCCACTGAGCCATGGGGTAGGTTGCTGCTCACTAGCTGGTGCTGCATCAGCTAATCAGTGTTCAGCATGGAGAAGAGAAGGCTCTGGGGAGATCTTATGGTGGCCTTCTGGTACCTGAAGGGGCCTACAGGAAAGCTGGGAAAGGACATCTTAGGAGGGCATGGAGTGATAAGATGAGGCAGAATGGTTTTAAATTAGAAGGGGGTAGATTTAGATTGGATTTTAGGAAAAAATTCTTTACTATGAGGGTGGTGAGGCACTGGCACAGGCTGCCTAGGAAAGTGGTGGATGCCCCCTCTTTGGAAGTGCCCAAGGTCAGGTTGGATGGGGCCTTGACCAGCCTGGTCTAGTGAGAGGTGTCCCTGCCCATGGCAGGGGGGTTGGAACTTGATGATCTTTAAGGTCCCTTCCAACCCAAACCAGTCTATTATTCTGTGATTCTATGTCAAGAAGCCAAATGAAGAAAACCCCAAGCAGTAAGCCCCAGAATTCTTCACCAGCAAAAATAAGTCTGAAACAAATGAAAACCTGAAACACAAATAAAGCCCTAAAAATCCCTTGGTTTTTTTTTCCTCACTGGATTTCTTTCCCTGTGAGCATCATGCGTCTTGGGGGAGAGACAGTGATCTTCCTAACTGCTCCACAAAGCTATACAGGAGAACCAGGCTGTCAAAGCTAAAGGATAGCTGTGCTGTTGCACTCACTCCAATTTCTTTCCCTTGCATAAGAAAATTCAAGATTTTACCTCAAAAAAAGCCCCAATCCAAACAAACAAACAATAAAAACCCAACCCAAAACCCACCACAAATCAGGTACTTATAAACAAACCTCTGAATTTTTTCAAGGCAATGAAACCCCGAATAACCAAAGGAAATCAGGATTTTAGAATGCTGAAATAGTTGGTACACAGAAAACACCATCTTCACCTCTTAGCCAAATAACCTTTATTATTTTCTGAGCGGCAGCAGTATCTGAGTAACTTATTCCCTGAACAGCCATTGGCACTTCACACTCTTACACAGACTGATGTTATTTATACATTGACCAGTTTAGCGTCTCTCTGACTTTAGCCTTCCAATCCCAGCAAAGTATATCTATCAGTTGCAGCAAGCAGACTTTAAAGTTTACAGGTTTGTATTCTGTTGCCTTAATCATTACCATCTTTTTACTTTCTTCTTGTTTTTTTTGTTGGTTGGGGTTGAGATTTTTCCTCACAGCTCTTCATTCACTCCTGACTACAGTTCATAAACTTTCATAACAGCTTTAATACAGCTTTGTCCTCCTCTTGCCCTTTCCTAACTTCCCCTTTTCAGCTGCCTGCAATTCCCACCAGAAGGCTGGTTGAGACCCTCTGAGTCACATGTCTGTATCCAAGTTTATCTGAATCCAGTCTATGCCTGTCTCTGATCAAAAGTTAATTTTAAACTTAAACAGATGTTTATATAGTTGATGTACTGAGAAGACAAATGTTCTCTTGGCCTTTGTTCTAGATTAAACAAGCCAAATTGTCTTTGGGTGTGACCTACAGGGAGCAAGCAATGGTGATTGTGGTGTTTGTGTTAGGTCAGTGCCAGGGGCCAGCTGAAGCTGCAGCAGAGCTGGACCCAAAGCTGGGCAGATCTCTCTGTGTGTGGGTACCCGCTCAGTGCTGTGCTTGTGGTGTTTAGTCCTGTCCCTCAGGGACTGCTTACATCAGCCAGGATCGGTCCAAGTCCACTTCTGCACTGATACAGGCATATGATCTTTAGTCCTGGATGGCTTTGCTTTGTTCAGAAGAGGGTGGAGAAAAGGCACATGGATGTGTGAAGCAGGACCTCAATCTCTCCTCAGAGTCTCCAATCCTATAGTTTAGCAAGAAGTTTTTCCTTAACACAGCTGTTAAACAGATGGGCTCTCTTCTGTTCATGAAAGACTGTTATTAGCTCTTAAGACCATGTCCTCACACTTGGTAAAAGCTGAGCTGGTTTCCCATAGGGTTGTAGGTTTTATTTGCTTGTTTGCATTGCGTTGAGGCTCAGAGCTGTAGCATTCGCTGTAGGTTACTTTTCCCAGTGGTATGACCCAGGACTTGCTCATGGACTGCATGAGCAAAACACTCAGTGGGGTACCAAGGTACCAAAATGCTGAGCAGGCCCCATCAAAATACTGAATGTAGCAAATATCTCAAAACCCTCTGCATCAGAGGCTTGGCGTCTTGCTTGGGATCCACTGACACGCAAGCCTGAAGGTCCTGCAGTGCCTGAAATGAGCACCCCCAGGAAATACTGCTCTAGACTGCATGTGTGCGGGAAAGGACGAATATCACAGTCCTTGGGAAGGAGTTTCCTTTAGCTTTTGCTGTCTGCTTATTCACTTCATCTGTTCTGTGCTCCGGCTGGGAAGGAAACTCTCAGCTGTACCAGCGCGTGCTGTAATGGCACGTTTGCTCAGCTACATTAAGCTTTGGTGTATGTCTATATCTCAGATGTCAGTATTAGTTTTTAATTTACTTTTTAATTTTAGTTTTAAAGGTACGTGATGTATATTAAGATTTGGAAGAATTTTTATGGGATATTGTGAGTGTGAAGTTTGTCTATTTCTTTCAAAAGTGTATGCTTTGTCAGCAGAAAGGAAGTCTTGCCTCGTCCTAGCATGTTGAGTTCTTCTCTTCCTTCTGGAGATGCCACCTTCCCCAGAAACTCCTGGACATAGCCAGAGGAGGGAGGATTCCCAAGTGAAGGACAGGACAGATAGAAGGAAAAGCTCTTCAGCCAGGACCAGCAACGAAACAGCATGACAAACATGTGTGGGTGAGTCCTGATGAGAGCAGCATTAAAACCACAGCCAAACAGGAGGTGAGAAAAAAAAATAAAAATCCACCTTTCCTAAGGCTTGGGAGAGGGAACTGTGGTGACTCAGAAAGTCACCAAGTCATTAGTTTGAAACCAAGGTTGGATGTGGAGATCGGCTCTGCTATGACACTTGAGGAAGCTTATAAATTTTAAAAAGCCCTTTTAATCTGCTGGGAGTGATTACTTCCAATAGTTTTATGTGGATCTACCTCAATGTTGTAGCTTTCTCAGGATGGACATCTAAACAGCTCCAAAATACATCTTCAGTCCAGCTTGGTGGTAGTCGTTGTGGCATTTGAGTGTGCTCCAGGAGAAGAGAGCATGTTAGGGCTCTGCAGCTTCATTCTGCTCCTTGTTCACTGAAGTCGGTTGACTGTACAAACTGAGCAGACAGCTTAAATTGTAGTTTACTAGTTTATGCCTTCCTCCCAGCTGAGCATTTTGTGTTCACAACTGTTCTTTCTAAATGCAGCTACCCAGAGTGTCTCATGTCTGGATATGCTCAGAGCAAAATAAGAAATGGCAGAGCCACATTTTATATGGTGCTGTGGTTAGGTTAATAAACCTTGCAAGCTTTCCAAATAGTATGTTGTTGTGCTTGAGCAGGGCTTGCCACCTCAAGCACAATGTCATCTTAAATATTGTTATGTAGCTTCTGTATCTTTGAAGATTTGTGTCCACTCAGCTGAAAACACAGAGAGGCCAAGCTTATTTTCATCTCCAGATTACCAAGTCACATAAAAAACCCTGGACTTATGCCAAAAACATGTACACAGAAATGGTAGCTATATTTATGAGCTTTAGGGAATATATTTCTATGTAGCTATATTTCTGAGCTTCAGGTTTGGTTTTAAGCAAGCTAAGAAAAATAGCTTTATTTTAAAATTAGCAATCATGTCTCTAGAAAGGTACAATACACCAAAAAATAGCCTTATGTGAATGGACAGTATGCGTCCAGTGATAATAATAACAATGTGTCTTATGTACATAATCATATTTGCATGAAGGACTAACAGGGCTCTGCTTTTTGTTACCGTGTACATAGTGGAAAATCGACTAGATTAATGTTCACTTGATGACCTGAGATCTCAGGTATGTTGATAGGTGTTTTAATGACCAGTGTAAGCAATGCCTATGCTTTTAGCTGGCACTGAGATGGCTCTGAACCTGCAAAACAGGAATAAAATATACGTTGTGTTTGAGGATACAAGTAAGGGAAAGGCAAACAGTTCTTACAAAGATTTTCTAGAAACTCTGGGTTTCTATACCCGGAGTCAATCATG
Source organism: Porphyrio hochstetteri (assembly GCA_020800305.1). Classification (NCBI taxonomy): domain Eukaryota; kingdom Metazoa; phylum Chordata; class Aves; order Gruiformes; family Rallidae; genus Porphyrio; species Porphyrio hochstetteri. The sequence goes on along the minus strand of CM036906.1, from coordinate 45,380,722 downwards.
AAACCCAGGAAAAATGTATTTTTAAACTTTCTTAAGTTTAAAAGAAACTTTTAAATCAGTGCAGCATGCCCTGATTCTTGAGGGAAGAGATCTCAGCAGCTTTGTGCAGTGCTAATTAGGCTGCTACCAGCCAGCAGCTCTCCTGAACCACCCAACAGTCACAGCAGAGGTGCAATGCAGGTATAGACTGGCGACGCTTCCTGCAGTAAGGGAGCTGCCTTTTGATGCTTGAAAGCACTTTCCACATTTTTCATGTGTTCCGGCAAAAATCCACCCAGATTTTTTCTTCCCCTGGAGAAACCCCCTTTTTTTTGAGAACTTTAAATAATAATTCACGTGGAGAAACAGAAAATAGTTGCAAGTGGTTCATAGATTTCAATTTAACCTCACTCGTCTGGAAACATGGTTTAAATTCTTGGGAAATGTGAAACAGGTGGTTGGTCAGCTTTCTGACCAAACCAGACCGAAGAGAACTCAAGGAGCTCACCCCAACCCTGGAATGCAGGATTTGACTAATAGTGTCAGTGAGCAGCCTCTGCTAGCTCAGCGTAAACATCACCGTGTTTTCAGGATCTGAGAGACAGGTCACAGTCATGACTGGGGAAGAACAAGAATGTTTTCCTGTAATGAACAGGAAAATCTGCACTGACCTCCAGAATGAAATATTTATTAGAGAAGACTCACCTGAGCTGCTGGCCAGAGCAAGCAAAGCTTCTGCCTCTTTTGTTTACTGTATCTGAGATGTTGAGATATGTTGTTTTTTATGGTTACCTGATACTGGTATTGTCATACTGCAACATGCATGTACTTTGGGATGTCCAGAAGACATTTAGCATCCAGACTTCAAAATGTCCCTGGACGCTATTTAATGAATATTTTTAAAAGGAAGGAAGAAAACCCATCAGCCTGGTCAATGTTAAATCTCTTTCTGTTGCACACAGAAATGGAAAATCAGAGAACTTATGTTTTATGCAGTGTGATTCTTTTTCCTGAACAGAAATCTATTTTCAGATTATAAAGACCTTGAGAAAGGTGAATGAAAAAAATTAATGTGTTGCACTTTCTAGATGTTCTACCAGCAGCACTGATTTTGGTGGAGGTTTTCAATTCTTTCTAAATCTGGGAAGACAATAGATCTGAAAGCAACACTAATAGTAATTCTGTAGCCTAGAGTTTGACCTTTACAGTCATAGACTTTGCTATTTTTAATTTACAGTTGAGTCATTTGGATTCAATTTTTTTGGGTAAGAAACAGATCAGAAATACACAGTGTGGTTTCAAAAACTTCTTTGAAGTAAAATTTGACTCATGCAGTAACTGCTACTGGGTTTGTTGCTTGAACTGCCAGAAGAGTTCCTAGCTAGATTAATTGAAATTAACTTCTTAAAACCCAATTCTTCCTAAACACAAATCTGAGGAAATAAATATTAAGAGGGAAAAATACAACTAAAGAACATTATCATACTTACTAAGATAGAAAATTATGGAAACCACCTTAATGGATTTTTTTCCAGTTATTTAAAAGGAGAGATCATTGTAACCCATGGAAAAACTTAGCTTACTACATCAGGGTTTATGGCTAAAAATGGAAAAAAAATGGATGTTTTAAGAATTTGGAGAAAAAAAAGTGGCATATTCTGGAAGGTAAACCACAGCTACTGTATGCATTGTAGACAGTAGAACAATAGAAAGCTGTGGGACATTTAGTGAAAGAGAACAACATTAAAATGATGCTTGTGCATCATGTTGATACTGCTCCCTTTTCTGACAGCTCACGGCCCAGTTGTATCTTGGCCCAGGGAAGGACAGTACCATTCACTGCAAAATAAATGGTGCTGGTAAAATTCCATTTGATGTGCCTGTTAACTTTTGACTATGCTACATAAAAGGGACACACATTTATATGCATTTTAACTCGAGTATTCAACTTCCTCCTCACTTGCTTCACATGGAAAAAACGTATTAACCAACTGTCCCATGAATGAATTCTGTCACTACATTTTTTTTTTCATTTCTGGAGAAAGGAAATCAAAGTCCCTCTCTAAATTGAAAACTTCCTTGTCCTCACAGCAGGCGTCTCAATATAAAGAAAATTGTAACCTCGATGGACATTTCCCAGAAGAAGTACAAATCCACAAAGATGTTTTTTATTTAAGGTTAGGAACCATGTTCAGAGGTTTTCTTCCTGTTTTGCAACAGTCATTAAACCTAAGAGCTAAGCCAAACTTAAAGAACTTACGTGGCTTTTGCAAACTACAAAGCCAGCTTGCTTCTCCACATTACACAGAGAGGAAGCCAAACCGTTTATGTGGCAAGGGGAAGAAAATAGGCAGGAAACTGCACACAAACACAAAGAACAGAAATAAGGGCACTAGAAAGCCAAGTAGGCTTCAGGGAGCACATTATCCTGTGTGCGTGATCTAAACTGACTCTTCCTCAGGGACCTGGCACAGCCTACTCTGTCCCTGCTGCCTGCTGTTGGTGCTCCAGAGTCCCAGGAGGTGAGGAGCAGCTCCAGCCAAAGCCAGAGTACCCAGAAACACTGCTCCAGTGCTGGAGTGTAGCAGTGTTGAGTTTGTCCCCTGACTTTTTCCACCAGAAACTGCAGTCCTCACCTGCAGTCCTCACCTCCTTCTCTTCTGGCTGGAGGATGAACATGCTGCATCTCCCCTTGGTGAAGTCTGTGGAAGGCCCATTTAAAGCTTTGCATTATTATGATTAGGAATGATTTTTTGCATTGAGAACTTAGAAACAAGAATTTCAGGAACGAGGAAGACTTTCTGCATGGAAGTGAATCATATGTTTGTTTCTCTGCATATCTTCGGCCATTGAACTGTCACAAAGTACTTGCCAAGTACCTGTGTTGAGGAATAAAAGGAGACGGCCAAGACAGCAACCCCAAATGTCTGCCACACATCAGATGAGGTATGTGTGTGCAGGGAATTAAGAGCATGCTCAGGAAAAGTGCTTTTTTCCAACAGTTTTATAAGTGTGGCAAAATGCTTGATTATATAGTGCAGAGGCAAGAAAGGCAAATACCCCAGCTGGCAGGGACTGTTCCTTTATAGGCAGAACTAACAACTAGCAGAATTTTTGTGATGAAATACCTAGGAAAATCCCTAAAAATGGAGATGAATATCTGTATAGATCCATACACACTTTCCATTTACTTTATTTATATATTTATTTTTCAGTGTATGCCATATGGACATTTGAGTGCTTCCTGCTAACGGTATATATGTGCTGCCTGTGATCATTACTCTGGAACAGGAAAATTGGAACTTAGAAAGGATTTTGTTAATAAGCTTTTTCTAAATGACACTTTTACAGTCCACCTCTCAAAGGAGTACAGTGCCAACTTTGTTGTGAGGCAGATGGTAGTGAAAAAGGTGGATGTGACTCTGATCATTTAGCAGGGAAATTAATTTATGTGATACTAACCAGCCTCCAAATTGGGTTTATTGGCTCATTACAGTTTCTCCAAAATGCCAAAGCTTTATGTTTTAAAGAAGCTGAAGGTTATTTTCAGGATATTTTTAAGAGAGGGAAAAATTGACCGAATGACTGAGGCTCTGTATTAAAGGTAAGATGACAACTTTTATGCAACTTTAGAGGAAGGACTTTGCAGAACAGTCAAGGACTGTTGAGGAAATTTCCTGGTGGTAAAAATCCATCCTTGGCTGCTCTAAAATGAATGTTCTTAGCTTACTAGCATTGTACTTCTGACGTAGCTACACCTTTTGTTGAACAAAGTAAACTAAATGTACCATAGCTTAGTGTTACAGAATACAGGTATTTCACAACTTCTTTATATAAACAATTTTTTAAAGTCCCCTTATAGCAGAGTCACTTGGTGTCTATTTAGTTTACTAGAGAGAGAAAATGCAGGATGAAACTTGGACAACAAAATTAAGATTGGTCTTTACATTTCAGTGTTTATGTCAGATGGGTAATCCTTATACATCACTTAAAAAGTTCATTCCTGGCTATCGAAAACATTACAAAGGACACAGAAGCCAATGAATGGGCAAAATTTATAGCTTTAATTTTACTAATTTCTGTTTGTGAGTAATAAATCAATGTCTACTGTATTTCTCATTCCAGATTTGCACGTTAACTTTTTTTCCCCAAGTACCATATTAAAGCTCACCAACACAACATTGCAAATTTTATCCCTACTACTTGCTATCTATGGTGCAGTATTGTCCTAAGGATAATTAGAAGCCTTTAGTACCAGCTTGCCTGAGGAAACAATTAATAGCGTTCCTCGATCTGGTGCTTTAAACTTCATTGCTCCACTTCCTTCAAATTAGTCATTTGTGCTTGTAGATGATCTGAGGTACTTTATGTAATACATTGTGAGATTTGTAAAGATTCCTTAAAATTTAGTCCTGAAGTTTTACTAGGCTGCTGTAGTCAACTGTTCTCTTTTTGGACATTTCATGTACTATGCACACAACTACCAGACCAATAAAACTCTAGTCAGTAATTTGGTTTTAGATCTCTTTACTTAGTTAGTGTTTACCTTAGTATAAATCAATTTAGTGACATGAAATTAATTTTCAATAGTTTTTTTCAAGAACAAGTAGTATTTCAGGCTTTCTATTTTTATCACAATCACTTTTTCTAACTTAGTGGAGTGGAGACTTCAAAAATATTGGCAGTTTGGACCCAGGAACACCTGCACAGAAGCACCAGTCATGATGTGGGTAATACTCCCAGATTAGGCAAACTCCTTCACATCCGTTGGATGGGTTTTTTATAGATCCTACACTGCAACCTGAAATTTGCAGGATGAGCATGATTGCTCCAGCCACTTGAAACAGGGGCACTCTCATGGTTGCCTTGTTTTCATTTGGTGAGCTGATATTTATCAGCAAAAAAAGAATCACATAAAATTCTCAAAAAAGACAAGATGCTGAGAGCCAGAAACCAGCTGATTGTGGTTTTAGCAGGTTTGGGTAAGGGCTACTTACATTATCAGGTGCCTTCAGGTTCCTTTTTAGATAATAAGCAAACATTTCTGGTGTGTAGGTTTTTTTGTTTGTTTTTTTTTTTTTTTAATGGGAATGTTTCACAGATACTCAGATGTGTCTTCTATTACATTTCAGTCCTGTACTAATAGTAATTTTCTCCAGAACAGATTGTCTGTAATTAGTTGAAATAAATACCTGCTATGGAGTTAGGAAATCCTCCAGAAGGACTTGGCTAGACTGAAGGATTCCCAAATCCCAAATTGAGACCTAAACTAGTTCTCTCTAATCCTGGAGATATTTATGTTTGATAGCTGCAACCCTGTTTGACTTGGAAGTTTTCAAAGGAACTAGAGTTTTGCTTCTATTCGCCAGAAATACTTTTAATTGTGCAATGCAGTATGCCTTCTGCCCAGAGTAATTTTGGGTTCCAAAAATTAAGTTTGACTCCACTTCACTCTGATTCTGCCAACCAGATTGTTTTTTTTTTTTTTTCTTAATGTCTTGTAGGCAGGATGTCCCCACAAAACCAGCTGTGATCACTTTATGGAGTGAATGGAGTGAATGGGAGGAAGTTGTAAAAACTCTGCCAAAGCTTAAAGGTCAGAGCATCTCTGTAGGTGACAGACACATGCCTTCTTTACAGGGAACCATCCCCTCCCCTGGCATTACAAAAATAAAGGCTTTTAACTCCAGTCCTGGTACAGGTGGCAGGTGTAGATCAAAGTGGCTGAGGTGGTCAAGACACATTGGACTAGAATTTCCTGCCCATTCGTTAGGCTTTCATATCAATTGCAGCCTAATTATTCCATAATTCTCATTGGAGACTGTCTACTTGTTACAGTTGCCTGAATTCTTCCAAAAATCAATATGGTTGTAAACTTTTAAAGGGCAATTAGAGACAAAAGAATTACATTACATACAAAGCCTGGTGAAATTAAATGGAGCAAGAGAAGACAAGGGCTGCTTATCAAACACTTTCTGATAGTGCTGTTGGTTTGTGGAGTATCTCCCTGTGAAAAGGTGCAGTAGTCCGGTGACCTGGATGAACAGTTGTGGTGAACAAGGGCTGCCTGACCACACCTTGCAGCACTAGTCAACCCTGGCAATGAGAAGCATGTGACCTACTAGGACTTGAAAAAAACTAATGCCCTCCTGCACTCCCCACGACACACCATGGGTGGGAAGTGGAAACGAGCTTGGCTTATGGCTTCCCACACAGCATCGAGTCAAAGTTTTATAAATATAACTTAGTCGTAAATCTTCTCCCTTACAGTAGGCAGTTAACACACCAGAGGCTCGGTTTGAAATTTATCTGAAAACTTTTGTTAGGGAAAAATGAAGGTAAGTGGACACAAAATGCTTTCCTTTTGCAATCCTACTTTTGATTGCTGGTTCTGGTTTCTATCAAACTAGTGTAGGTGGCTGAGAAGAAAGTGCTGCAACTTTCTTTAAGGTCACAACCTCTAGCCTTCTAGCCTGAGAAGAACACACTGCTATCCATAGCACAGTCTTCTCTGGCAATAACTCTAATGAAGATTTATCTAATTGTTCAACAACACATCCTAGTACTATTTTAAAGGAGAGTGGAGAGTGAGGAGAACACTTGTTTTTTTCAAGACTGAGAACTTGTGGGTCAACTGTCCAGACGAAATTGTGTGATACAATTTCTGTCTACACCAGCACACTGCATAGAAACTTCATTGCTCTCTCCCCAGGTCAGAATGTTTTCATTATTGTCTTCATCAAAAAAATGTATCTGGGAGAGTGAACATCCAAGGAAGATGTGCAGAATGAGGTGAGTTCCTTGCTAGTGTATGACACGTCAGAACAACTGTCTGCAGAGCCAGCCGGTGTCTGACATCACTGGTGATATGCTACAGTTTATAGGATGAGGTGCATCTACTTAATTCCCACTGGATCAAGCTTGGCTCCCGAAAAACCTTTGATATGCCTTACCACTACAGTCCATCACAAGACATAGTCTGGGAGGATTATTCACTTCAGGGCGGTGCATGAACTTGCTTCTGGTGCAGGTGCTGTGCTTCCACAGTGCCCATCAGCCTAACTCGGAAGAGAAAGTGTTAGCTGCCAGGGGAACCACAGACCAAAGAGGCTCTGCAGGACCCCACTGGTGTCCCAAAGCACTGGCAGTGAGCCAGCATGAAAGACCAGCATGAAATACCTCAGCTGGCACCATGCTATGCTTTTTTTTCCCAAAAAAAATTCTTGGGTATCTCTACTCTTCCTGGTATTCTGCTGTTCTGCTATTACAATACTGTACTAGTAGTATGTGTTCCCTTGAGCTTTTTGCAATATCCATATTTGCTCTTTCCCCATCCCATTATCGCTTGTGCTGGCAGTAGCAGCTCTGAAGTTAATTTTGTTTCCTTAACCCCAAGAAAGAATAACCATGTTTTTTCATTGTCAGGGACATATACTATCAAAGTTCTTAAACCTGAATATTTATTTACCTTGGTTTATGAGGTTGACTGCTGATGTTAGAAAAGACATGGGAGTCTATTCGTTAGTGAGGCTTTTTCATATGTATCCTGGTTTTGTTAAATGGGCTAAAGCCAAATAAATTATTGACTGTCAATCCCCCATTGTCTTGGTTCATTACACAACCGATTTCTTAAGACTCACCACAGCAGGAATTGTTTTCATTTCTTTTCTGCTAATGGAACCTGATTTGGAAAAACTCAATGGAAGGCATTTAAGGAGCCTTAGCTTCAAATAAAAATATGAAACAATTTACTTCCCAGTGAGGAAAAATGTGGGTTGGAGAAAAAAAGGCAGCAAAAGAGAGAAATGCAGATAGATATGGAATCACAACTCAGTCCAGAGTGTGGGAGCCCAAAACACTGCAGGAGTAATCTATGTAATGAACCAACCATCTGAGAAACCCACAGGGAGTTTCCAAAATGTTTTCTCTTTGGAGAAGATAAAAATAATTTCCATAAGAGTTATAGTCAATATCTCATAACCAACACAAAGATAGCATAGTATTTTTTAGCCAACTGTTTCTCCACTGTCTGTATAAAAGTTGGTAAAGCCCTGCTCCTGCTCTCAAAAAATGAACTTTGCTCTGCAGTTCACACAGCACAAATATTCTTGTTCCAAGCCCTGTTGTCACCTCTCTAAAAAAGGGTTGCTATCTAGATAATTTGACACACATCCATATATCCAGAAATAATAACTCTACAATGTTGGGTTTTGTTTGGAGATGAGCTTGACAAGTCATTCATGGAATTTTTAAAAAGTTTTAACTCACCCTCTTATCACTTAATAAATTTTTTACAAAAAAATTCTGTGGGGTTTTTTTTCATATTCATCCGTTAAAAAATTATTCCTTAGCATATGTACTGCAGAAGAAGCAGGGCATTCACTATTTGCATTTCACTTTGTCTAAGTATCTAGCTTTTGGTCTTAAGTTCATGAATACTCAGCACTGCAGTACCAAAATACCTTGTGTCAACAAATTTTTGCTTTCAAGGATTAATTCCCAGAAAAAAAGTCAGGAAAAAAATCACAGTTCTAAGAATTGTAACTTTATGGTTAAACTGCTGTGTTATTGCCAGTGAAAACAAAGTGCATCATTCAGTGTAACTAGGTTGTCAAGAGTTTTATCCATGTTTCGTGTGAATTCTACAAATTACTATGGCTTACTTTTTAAAACAATGGAAGCACTGGAAATAGCATGTAACATAGCTAGAACTTAAAAAACTAAATGGGGCAGGGGGCAGCCAAAGCAGGTGTTAAAAGAAAAGCAGTGAGCACGCAAGTATTTGAATCCTTCTCTTAAGGTTTTAGTTGGAAAACATGAGAAAAAGAGTTTCAAAACCCCAAAACCAAACCTTCCACACTGCTTTCTGATGAGGAAATTCTTCCACACTCAAAAAATTGTGAGTCTCTCCATGTCCTACTCCATCACTGAACTGACAAATCTGATGCTGAATGTCTATTCCCTTGGTGAGAGCCCTCTTGAAGCTACTTATATTAGTCAAGGTCCTTCAGCACATCTTTGGACCATGACACCACCACCAAACCCCCAACAGCCATGTTTCTGCATTCAGCAAAATCCAGATGGATTCTCGAGTTGAGGACATGAGATAATTAACCTTGAAATCTGTTTCCATCCTCTTACTTTGACGTTCCGTATTCCCAACTGATAGAAAATACAGGTAGAAATACTGCTAAAAACGTGAGCAAATACTTTCTGTACTTAATGCAACCAAGGTCATTCACTCTAGAGTACCTTCTGTAACTGTGAAAGGATACATTGCCTAAGGGTTTGAACTGAAGGAGAAAGAGTTTGCAAAACTCAGTTATATTGGTATTAATAGAATACAGCCAGATGGTGCAGTCATCAATAATCTAAAAATATCCCTGGTGCATAGTCAAAAGCAAAGTAGCATGAAAATTAAAGTAAAAAAATTGCACTTGCCAATAATGTCCTAAAAAACCTTTAATGGCAACTCACCCTATGTTTGCTGAAAGGTCAGTGCATAGAGACAGTGAAAGCCTTTTGCACGGGGATTTATTCAGAAATGCAGCTTTTTGATACAAGACCTTATTGAAAGAGAATCTTACCATTACCTGACTGATTTTAATATTGTGCATGTATGCAATTGAGTTAGAATAAATATTTTATATGGTGGCTTTGAATGACACCAAATTTTTATTAGAAAAAGGTACTCATCCTTCTGTATACCTGGCCCACTAATGAGTCAAAATTCCTCTCACAAGCCTGATTCATCATTCTTGTGTGGGTTTTGATACTTTTTATACACCCTTGTGCATAACAGACAAGAATTCACCCTTCCCATCTGGTCCTATTTGTGCAACTATTGACAACTGTCTAAGGTACAATGGTAACCAAAATAAGTTTTATCAAAACCAAAATATATTTATTTATATTTTTATTTAAAGCTATGAAACTACCATAGCTAATATATATGATAGGTGATCAACCAATATATACTTATAGACACACACACAAACATATATTTGTGAGCAGTGATTCACCCTGCCACCTGCATAGAAATAGTTCTAGTCCTCAGTTGCTACATCTTTGCATTACCAGGAACCTCTCCATCTAAGACTGTGGTTGATTGCTGAATAAAAGAGTGTAAAATAAGCACCACTGCAAACATTTCTTTCAATATTTAAATTCTAATAAGATTTTTAATATTTTATAGACATTTATGAGCAAATAGTTCACATGTAGGGCTTAGCAATTAGTTAATACAAGCTTTGAATTTGATGATATTAATTAGAAAAAAATATTTGCACTTTAAAAAGTTTTTTTAAAACCCATACCTGGGCATAATCTGGGGTTTTGGTTTTCTCTGGGAACAGGGAAGGAAACACCACCAAAAACAAATTGATTTTTTCCTTTGCAAAGAAAAAAGCTGATACAGCACATTTTTATTTTGTGCACATAAACTGTTTCTCACTGACTCAGTCCTTTTATCACACATGTCAAACGGCAAGTAGGACGTGTTTTGTTGTTCCCCCCTCACCCCCAGTTATTCCACAACAATGAATCTGGGAGTCTTTGTTCTATGCAAAGTCAAACATCTACTGTATGCCTTCAGAGATCTACATGTACAGGCTCTGTAAAAGAAAGAGTACACAGAGTTTCTCAGGGCATGTCAGCTTTTAAGAGTTCAAGCTTCTCTTCAGTAACAAGAAAAGCAAATGGAAGAAGACATGGCAGGAGATAATACTTGTCAATTGGAGGAAATAGCACAGCTGCCTGCCACAAATCCACCTCAGCCCCATGACTGCTTGTATGGCTTGAAAAGACAACAGCCTAAACTGGTAGTGCTTAAAGGGGTTATTTATAAGAAAGACTCTACAAATCTTCATAGCAGGAGAAGATCTTAGAAAAAATTTGAGGTTTTTGCCTTGGCTCCCTTTTCTCCCCTGCCCTGTACTACCAACCTTCCCACAGAGGCAGCTCTGGTTTGGGTTGCTGAGAGTCACGTGGGCTGCAAGAGAGAACAGAGCACATCCCTTTGGCAGTGGTGCCTTTCCTAAAGTGTCAAAAATTATCTTTTTCAGGGGAATAAATGCCATGAAAGTTTATTCCAAGATGTGAGGTAGAGATTGGGATGTAGACTTTGGAGCATGCTAGAGTTGACAGTACATGTAGGATATTCACATACGTGACTATAAGGGGGTCCCAAAGTATTTAAGAAGAAAGCCCAGTTGTAAAATATTTGAGATCTGCTAAGAATAAAAGCAACCAAAGGAATTGGATAGATATGCAAATGCTGCTTTTGTTCAAGAGAGCAGGCAACTAAGCAATACTAAGACAAGGTGTTCTGCTCAGCCCCATATCCCACCCTAGGTGCATCTTATGGAAATGCAGCAACATCAGAAGCATCTATAAAATGAGAATTGTGCCGATTTTTTCAATGCCGTAACTGACCCCTGAATTTAGCCCAAATTTATCCAGTACTGTGAGTGATCTTCAACAGCTGCTTCTGGGAACAATGTACACTTCTTTTTCCTCAAAACTATTCACTCCTTGAACCATTTCAAAGTAGGAAGGACACCCCTAAATCACATCACAAAAGACCCAAAATGGAGGTGAAACGTACCATTTTTATAAACCTTTTTTTCCCTTTTTCATACAGAAATAAAACTTGAGGTGTTGGGAGCATTCTTACAGTTAAATACAGCACTTACAAGCCAACCTGAGACTTGTTTTTGTCATCACCCAAGAAAACCATTGAAAGGGTCAAGATATCTTTGTTACCAGGATTCTTTAATCAAGTGCCCAGTCCACCCATCAGAGATACTTAGAAAATACTTTGGGTTTATATGCTAAAAAGTAGAAGGAACACAGTATATTTTTTTTTTATAAAACCAAGGAAAACCTATTCATTTAAAAATGATTCATCAGAAAAGCCCAAACACCAATATGGTTTTGGGCCTGTTTTGTGCTTCTTTTTTATTCAGACAGATGGTGATTCCCTTATTTCTATGAATAAATTTTATTTCTGCACACTTCAGGAATAATTTCACAAAGTTAACAGTGGTACTTGGGAAGCAAATAATTTTCCAGCATCCCCCTTTTAAGGGTAAATTTTTCAAAGGCACATTAGGTTCCTACATAATTTTCAAAAGTGAGTTAAGCCCCCCTAGCCTAGATTCTTCACAGCCAGCAAGATTTAGGATTTGAAAGGATTTATTTAAATGTTTTTCAGTGTTGTTTGGCAGAGGAGCACAACACAACTCCTCAGCCGCTCGCAGCTTGGAATTTCAGCACCAGCTTGAGTGCCTGTTCACAGCTTGGGATCCCTATATGGGAATTGTTAAGCTTGTAAGAAAGGGATTTTCAGCTTTTTAAGGCAAACAGCTGAGCAGGGAGCTGCCTAAATTAGCCAATAGTGCAAGGCTGAAGAATGGGGCTTATGTGTCTAAGCAACTGATGTGATGCCAGTTTAGAGGTGGCTTCCCTCGCTCAGGATCCTTGGCTGCGAGCTCTCTGCTGGACGCTGGCTCTGCAGCCAAGTCAACTACTTAAACAGCCCGTGCCCTAGTTGTCAAAACCTCTGCCTGTCTTGAAGGCCATCTCTGCTGAGCTTATTCTATTATTCTCATTATCTGTCAGCCGTCACATAGGCTGGAGTTGGGCTTTCCTTCAATCTAGAGGTGGCCTGTGTTTATTTTTCTGCTGTGATCCTGGGAGACAGCTGCCTCAGGCATACTGAGGACACTGCTGGATGGGTAAGGCACTAATGAAAGAACTGGTTTTGTATCCAGGCTAAAACCCTGGTGTCAGGGCTTGCAGGACCTCTGTTTGTGGCAGGGCTCAGAGCAGCTCCTTACTGTGGTGCTGAAGGTGTGATTAGTCTGATTTAAATGTGCTGGATAGCAGCAGGTGGGAAGGTATTACTCATTTGTACTGATGGTTTCACTGTGATGTGGTTTTAAAACTCTCAGTGAAGCCTCTTTAGGTACATAACTTGGTCTTATGATCTGGCTCCAGGGAAGTAAATTATTTTTGGAAAGTGGGATTAATTATCGTAGTGTATTTATGTGGAGATCCCTAAATGTGGTCAGTATCAGGTCAGAAGCAGTAATGAAATATGTCTATGAATCTGAATCTTACAAGCTATAAACCCATGGGTGCCTACCAGTATCCTTTAGTACCTAAATGCCCTTAAAAAAATAGTCCACAACTCTCCTGAAACTGTTTTATTTAATTGAAAGGAAGTTTTTGTGAGTATCTGAACTGCAGTTCACAGTTTGAACATTGAATAATTATAAACATATTAAAAAAACTAAGAAGAACTTCTGAGTTAGCCGTTAAGCTATTAACCATCGAGGCAGCTGCATTTTCTGTTTTAAGCTTTGTTAGGATGGAACATGGCTTTATTATTTCCCAGTTTGCTTTGAAGTCCTGCCACCTATTGGCTTATCAGAGCAATGATCAGACTGGCTGGTTTTCTCCGTACGAAACCACAAAGCAAAGTGGATGTTACAACATCAAACCCCTAAACAATAAGAAATCTAATAAGTGGTCAGAAGTAATTTAGCCCCTTTGCAGTTGCCAGATAATTTTCTAGTGCTATATTAGCACCTCATCTGGACAAGGCAATTGCTAAATTTAGTTTCTTTGAATTTTGGGGAAAAAGATCATTTTCAAAGATTGAAACACTGAAGCCCCAGAATCTTATTCAAAGGATTTGCAGACTTCCCTAGGAAAATGTACATATGTTTATTGATGCAAAATAGATTTAAATATAGAGATATGCGTGCACTACATTTGCTTGTTTCGAGCCAAATTGCACATAAATAACTCATTTCATAGCTGCAAACAGATCAATCACTCTGCCTTTATTTGCAAATGCATTCTTCTACACCACCAACATGCTGTACTGTGAGAATGTTTTAGAATTCCCCTTTAGCTTACTTTTTCCTGGTACGATATTACTTTCAGTGTCTTTTCTATAGGCTCAAAAACTGTTTATAATCTCAAGAGATTTTGGGAAACAACAGAAGAGTATGGGCAGAAGCTAAGAGGTACATGAGCAGCGCAGAACAAAAGCCTAAGGAGTAAGCAACAATTGCATAGAAGCAGATGTAAAGACCAGGGGAAAGTCTGTTCATTTCTAGACCTTCTGGTACTGAGATTTTTGAAAGCTCGTTAGGAAAGTGAGGATTTTTCAAGACATAGATGAACATGTTTTAAACTTAACTTTCCTTAAGGCTTTGTTGAGGATATGCTTCACTCTTGAATAGCTACTTCTGTTGCCTCCAATACACATTTTCTGACTGGTGTCCTCCAGGGCAGAATAAAACAAATAACCACCTGAGGAGAAGAGTTTTGCATCTGATGAGGGACAGCCAGCCCTCTGCTTTCCCTGCTAATACAAAGCAGCGTAGGCAAGGAGGATTCTGCAGAGGAAGCAACGATCAACTTGTCACAGCTGCAGCATAGACTGTATAAAATAAGGCATCATTGTCAACATAGCTTGCCCTGACAACTCAAGCAAGTTGTGTTGTGATTATTCATGCAAAAGGGTCTGCACAGAGAAGACAAAATATTTTAAGAAAAGGGCTTGAAAAATATATCACCAACAAGAAACTTCCAATCTGTTAACAGTTCTTTAAATATTGGGGACATGAAACTGCTTAATTTACAAGCCTTGCTGTCTTCTGTTCATTATTTTGTGTACCCAAAAGAATTCACTAAAGTGCACTCCACACGATGACAGTGTGACAAGGGCCAATTTGTGAATAACTTGTCAACAGCTTGAATGAAACTCTAGAAATCCATAACAGGTGCTCGATAGCTATAATCGAGTGACAGATGGATTAGATACATGAAACCACAACAAACTGACTGAATGGGAGAGGGAGAGAGAATGAGGGTGAGAGTGGGGGAGGTTCATTAACTATAGAAGAGAGCAAAAATACATGAATTATTAAAGAAGTGGCATGAGCCAATTTGTGTGGATGCTTCCTGCTCATCTTCAGCAGGCCTGGGAAGAGGAGCTGCAATGCCAGCTACTACACACAGCAGCAATGGTCTAATATCTTGACTCTAGGCAGGGATGTACCAGAGCTTGGCACTGGCCTTGATTGCAAAAATCACTGTTGTATTTTAGTACACGCATAAGAGCTGATTCAGCTACATACTTCAGCACGCGCCTTGCTGTAAGCGTGTGAATAGCGCCATTAAGGTCAGCACAACAACTGTGTTCAACTCCCGCTGACACGTTTAAGCATCTTGCTGAATTTTTGTTCTCTGTTGTGGGATTTAAAACACAAGGGGATGAATCCCAGCTAGTATAAATTGTTACACCCCTCCCTGGAGCCGTGGGGAGTGTTGGTGTAAAAGTCACGAGTGTCACTCAGGGACACATCCCTGTGCATGAGCAATAATGGATGCAAGGCGCTCTGCAGACTGCAAGCAAGGGGGCTGCCCTCTGCACTGCAGTTCTGTTCCAGAGCCAGCACACCCAACCTATCTCTCCCTGGAGCTAGAGGCTGCCTGCACCCACCTCGTAGGCTTTTCCAGGTGGAGGGCTAACACCAACATGGATGCCTGACATCCTGTGCTTTAAGCACTCAGCATCATCAGTAGGTGCCTGCCAGGTATGTCGGAAAACCATATTTAGGCTCAGCAAGGACCGATTGTCCTTAGTGTATGACCAGCCTGTGTCTTCCACCCAGCCCTAACCGCAGGCAGAAGTGGGGGTCCCATTACCATTCT
This sequence comes from Porphyrio hochstetteri, assembly GCA_020800305.1. Classification (NCBI taxonomy): domain Eukaryota; kingdom Metazoa; phylum Chordata; class Aves; order Gruiformes; family Rallidae; genus Porphyrio; species Porphyrio hochstetteri. Next base: position 45,365,011 of record CM036906.1, on the reverse strand, counting down.
TCACCTCACTCTCTCTCTCTCTCCCCCCAATGAGTTTTCCTTTAAATTAAACCTTTCCTACCCTTATTTTCCTCCTGTGCATATCGCATAATACCACAATCCCAGATTTGCAATCATTCTAACCAAACAATGCTTTTCCACAGCTACCTATTAAGGGAATGAGCAAAACCTTGACAGCTGGTTTGCTTTTATAGAGTGACCTGTCAGGTTTTTTCCTCACAAATCTTGTTGTGCCTAGTATCTTTCCTCAGAGAAATATTTGTGAAATTTTGGAACCTGTTTAGAAAATGAATAAAATACAATTACTGAATATTTCAGGTGTAAAAAACAAGACTTGTTGTTTGGAAAAAACCTGCCAGTAATTCGATTTCTGTTCTCTTCACCACATACTTCATGTAAACACGTGAACCAAACTACTGGTTAGAAAAAAGAACTTGCTGTGCAGTCATTACTGGGCCAGAAACCCATGTGATAATAAAATACAGCCATTTTACAATAAAGTGTGGGATTTGAAACTATGTTTTATGATATATTAACTCCTGCCATAGTCCATGGTGCTCTGTTTGCATGGGGTGAGATTGTGTTCTCTGGCTGCATGGACAGTGGTCTCCAAAATATCACACCAGCACACTCATATTCCAATGTTAACCTTGAAGCACGAAATTCAAAGTGTCAGAGTTAACCCAAGGAAGGCACTGTTTCATACTTGAATGACTTTCTGCTCTTAGCACTGAAGAAGAACGTTGAGCTCATAGATCCTGAATGTAGGAAAAAGGCAGTCCGTCCCGTGCAAGCACACAAGGCTTAAGCAACAATTAAATCCCACTTTATCTGATTTAAGCTCTACTTCATATGCTTTCTGTGGTGCATAGCTGCTTGCCTTGGGTGAGAGAAAAATTTCATAGGAACCTTTTGTTGTTTTTTTTTTTCCTGGCTGCAATAGTCTTCATATAAAGATGTGACCAGGAGGCTGAAAGAGTGTAAGATAAGAGATGAAATATCATGATCTCTGATAAGGATGCTCAGTTGTCATTGCTAACCCAGTGGTAAGAAATGATAATATAATGGCTAATGCCACTGCCCAAGACAGAGCAGGCAGACGTGTAGTGAGCAATAAAAGCATATTAAATCAAATCCACAGAGAATCATTCGTATTTCAGTCTGGAAGAGTTTGAGTGTCTCGGGTAGTTCTTAACCTGATGCATCTAGAGGAGAAAAATGGAGACTGGAAAAAATTGAGAAAAAGTTTCCTGCTCAGTAAGTGAATTTCCTAATCTTGCTCAGATCTAACTGAATATTACTCTATTTTGGCTGAGAAACCTATTTTATATACATTGGCTTTGGATCTAGCAGGGTTGCCCTGTTCCAAAGTTTAAAAAGACAAACCGATTGCATGCTTTTATGACTATGCCTCCTTTGTAATGCACTCTGTAATTATCACCATGTAGAGAATTTTGCCTGTCTACTCTACAGCTGCTTGTGGGTGAAACAGCAACTCTACGTGAGTGAGTACACAGATGTTCAGCTATTGAATCACTTCTTTGCAATCCAGGCCTGACAATAATTTGGATGTCAGTGATCTTCAAGCATCTGACCCAGTGTTGGCTTATTTCAAGAAATCAAATCACACTTTGGCCTTGAGGATTTTAAAGAACTTAAGCAAAAATGTGAACTTCCATGGCAATTGTATTGACTGGGAGAGACTGGAAGTGGCATGTTGGAGCTTCAAGGAGTTGTTTAGTTTGAATCTCTCTACATTGCCTAACCTTCTTGAGGAACATCAAGTAGGCAATGGGCTACTTTCACTAGAATGAACATTTAGTGAACAAACTCTGGACAATGCTGTGTTTCAGGTTTTTTTGTAGCCAGTAAGCCAGGTACAAAGGCTCAGTCTGAACTCCCCAAAACTTTGTGAATAGCTGTATCACTGGTTTATACTTACTGTCTCACTGAGAGCATCCTGAAGACCACTGCAGACCTTGCTCAAGTTTAGTGCTAGCAGCAAGATGAAAGGAACATTATTAGTCCCCTCATTTCACAGATGGAAGGTGAGACAGAAGAAGCACCAGCTTCTTCATGGTTGCAGATTCAATTCACACACTTGTGTAAACAAATGGCAGACAAATGCTGACACAAATCTTTCACTTCCCCATAAACAGGAGTGAGAATTTGCACATGTACCATTTGCACATAGTAAACCGCTTGAAGTGTAAATTGTGTTTAAACCATGCAGATTTGGTTTTCAGGGTCATCCGGTTAAGAGACTTCCCCAAGATCTGCAGGTTATACGTGTTAGAACCAGGAACAGCTGCAAGGAGAGCACCTTTTCCCTGGCATCATGAGAGCAGCTGACAAAAGACAAAGTGTTCTCTTGATTGAATACTATAAGCAGAAACTAAAGTCACTCAGAATCACAGAACTGTAGGGGTTGGAAGGGACCTCGAGAGATCATCGGGTCCAACCCCCCTGCCAAAGCAGCTCCCTAGCTCATATTGCACAGATAGGCGTCCAGACGAGTCTTGAATATCTCCAGAGAAGGAGACTCCACCACCTCCCTGAGCAGCCTATTCCAGTGCTCTGTCACCCTCACGGTGTAATCACTCGGGAATGCTTCACATTCCAACTTTTGCAAAATCCACTCACAAAGATGATTAACCTCCTAGTAGCCCATATGAACAACTGAAAGACTTTATCAAGCCATTACTTTAGCTTAAATAACTTTTTACTTTAGCTGATCTGACCCAAGGACATCCATTTCTCCACAGTTTGATTGCGTTAGTGCTTTCAGCTTGACCCAGAAGGGAAGAGGAATAGAAATGTCACACAAAAAGTTTCCCATATAGTTCACCATCTTCCCAGCCAACTTGTGTATACAATTTCTGTGTCAAAATAAAGGAAGCATGAGAGCACAATTTTCACCCAAAAACTTTTCCTATGGAGGCTGTGTCTTCTGGGCAGAAAAAACCCAAAGCATTATAAAACCTACTATTAAACCACTCATCCTTTATTATCAGCATGTGTCATTGATTTAGGGATTCACCCTAAGTAAGGACTGGGTCTAGGTTCTGAATTTACAAAGGTCACCTTTAAAAGATGATGAAGCCAAACCTAGTAAGTGTGACCAGACCTCCTTATTTTGAAACCTGAATTTGAAAGTTATCCTTACCAAAATTCCAAGTGTAATTTCTAGGTGTCGTGGTTTTGCCCCGGCCGAGGGCCGCACCCCACACAGTCGCTTGTACTTTTAAAAGGAAGGGGGAGGGAAAGTTGGGGGAGGGGGAAAAGGGAAGGAAGAAAGGAGGAAAAGAAACCACAACCTAGAAACCAGAACCACGCAGGTTGGGATAAGGATAGTTTACTAAACAATAACAGAAAACTAGATATAACAATAACAGAAGTTTAAAGCACAAAATAGATGAAACTGGTGATACACAATGCAATTTCTCACCAAACCACACAACTCAGGCCGCACAGCTTAGAGCCGAACCCCACCGTCCCCAGAAACTGCACGTCCTGGCGTTGTCTCCTCCTCTTCCCCCCAGTCCCCCCTTATACTGAGTATGACGTAACTGGCATGGAATATCCTCTTTGGCCAATTCGGGTCACCTGTCCTGGCTGCGTCCCCTCCTTTCTCATTAGTAAGGAAGTATGAAGAACTGAGAAAGGTCCTTGATTGCTTGGCAACAACTAGAAACATCAGGGTGCTATCAGCACTGTTCTCATCCTAACACCCAAACATGGCATTCCATCCACTGCTAAAAATAATTAACTCCATCATAGCTGAAACCAGGACACTAGGTCAGTTGGAGACCTGTAATAGCAATACTTTGCTGGATCTTAGATTTCAGTGTTAGAGTTGTTCCTGTGTTACTGGGGTGCATACACAAGTGCTTAAGGGTGTATTAGGAGAGGTGACCCACAAACTTCATACTAATTTTCACCTCTTCTGTATCTTTCTGGGATACCTTAGCTTGCTGCCTTGATACTAAATCTCATTCTGAGGTGGACAAGAAATTTAAAGGAGGAAAGACCTGAATCAGATTTCAAAGATAAGCATTCATTCCATAGGGGAAGAAGAGATAGTATTAATATTTTGGAGGCTGAACGCTTGTGCCCCGAGGGCAACACTGTACGTTCAGCAGCAGGCTGTCACACCCTAATTGCTAGTACCCCTTTGTGAATCAACATCTCCGAGAAGCCAATTCTCCGTGATGCTTCTTTAATATACATCTTCTCATTTGCCCCACGTATATTTCAGTTTGCCATCTGATAATTGGAATTGTGTGGGTAGCAGCCGGTACCATCTGGCTTGTTAATAAGTAGAGGATAAAAATGTCTAATGCCTTGCTCTACATAAATACAAGAATTACCCTACAAATAAACAGCTCCCTAAAACCTCAACCGATGAGAACAAAAGAAAATAGTGTGGTCTTAGCTCATTAAAAAACACTGAAGAGAGAATGAGAGAGCAGTGGGAAAGCCTCATCACTTCCCATCTGAAGTTTTAGTGTAACTAAAACATATGGGAAAAATAATGCAAAATTAAACGTGATAATGCACTTTTCACACCAAAACATATTGGGCCACTATACAAATGATGCAATTAAAACTGCTGCCTTCAGGAGCCAAAACCTAAGCTGAATAAGTACAGTACAATTAAAGTTTTTGATTTAAAACCAGTGAATGATTTATCATAATGAACCTCAGAATTGGGATAATATGACTTGGGGGCATCAAAGCTAAGCTATAGAAAGCCACATGTTCTACAACGTGGAGTTAGAATTGGAAGACTGACATCAGCAGATTTTAGGGCACAGAAAGGCTTACAAGTTCATTTGCATGTGAATGGCCAAGACCATGCAAAATCTTGCATGTAAACAGTGCGGTATTGTAATCAATACTTTAATTAACAGGAAGGCAGTGCAAAGCTGTCTGCATTGGGGAAATAAACTCTGATCCCGTAGGCTGGATGCGAAAGCCGCGCTGTCGTATTTGGAACCTACTGGAACTTGTACAGCTCCTTATCTGAAAGGCCTCATACGAATCACGACAATGTCCTCTAATCTGGTAATAAAAAGGGCAGCCAGGCCCAGCCAGCAATGGCTGCAGCCACGCTATGCTTCCAAGATGGTGAAAGCAGATTTAAGCCTCTTGCAGGAAAAAAAAATAAATAAAGAAAAAGATGTTTGCTTGGATGGGGAATAAGGGTGGAAGTGGAGCTGGGAGGCCACTACCTGGCTGGGGACTGCAGTACCGGGTACCATCCTAACATGCAGAGGAGAAAAGGCTCTCTGCAAGCACCTTGATTCCTCCACCCCTGCCACCAGCTACCTCCACAAAACCTCAGCAGACACGCTGGTGGTTGGGGTTTTACAGCCCTGGGAGTTTCTGTAGCCAGGCTTTGCCTGCCCAGCAGGTCCTGTGAGAAATACCTGCGTTTCTCCAGATATAAACCCATGTCGGGGTGAGTCAGAGCTCAGCAGTAGTGTGTGTTTCCCCAAGAAAACACACTGGAGATGTGTGCAAGCTGGAGATGGTATTTCATTTGGCAAAATGGGACAAGACCCACATTTGGAAAACAGAGCGGTTCTGCACAGGGTGGAGCTGATGTCTCCTGGTACCCGATGGAGTCTGGTGGATATCTGCCTTGTGCCCCTGACCCTGTCACTGTCACTATAGACACAGGAGCTATAGTTGCTGCTTGGTGAGCTATAGTTGCTGCCTGGCTACCTACTTTCTTGCTCAAATACTTGTACCGTTTACATCCCTTGACACGGCACCAGGCACCAGAGTGCAGTTCTCTGGCCAACCTTGCACTAACTCTTGCTGTGAGTCTGAGTTGTACATCATGCTGATAAGGAGTCATCCCTTGCCAAACAGAATCTTTAACAGCTGAGCCTCCCTCCTCTTCCCTCTTACGGTGAATCATAATTTTGCTCTCATAACAATCAGCTGATTTTTCACAAAATCTGTGGGAGCTCCATTATCTCAATTAAAATGCTTCTGTTTTTATAGCTTTTGCTTCTTTTGTCTTGAAATCTAGTGTCTGCATTTTGAAAATTTGGTTTCAGACTGACCAGCAGCGCTAACTGGAAGATATCTTCCAGGGAAACAATATAAGATGCAGAGGAATAAAATGGTAAATGTAATAATGCCTGAAGAGGGGGGAAGAAAAAAGAAAAAAGATCTAAACCTACATGATGGACTGTGCATAAGAGCCAATAGTGTTTGATATAGGAAATGTGGGGATTTCTAGTGAACTTGTGGTGTACAGAGCGCAACAATTTCTGACAGGCAGAGGAGCTAAAACCAGAGGCATCAGACCTTACTGCCTTAGCTGGTACCATGCAGCAACTCTAAAACACAGGGATGAAGTGATTGTGTCAGGCTGCCACCAAGGCATTTAATGCATAGTGTGGTATTGCAGATACCTCTTGTCAGACACAGCAATTACTACAGTGAAATTGACAGTATACTGCCAGTTGTATAATAGCTACCAGATGCTCTTGCACCCGCACTCTAGCTCTTTCTCCCTCACTGAATACACACGCATGCCTTTCATGCTCCTACGTAAGGGCATTGCTCATTCCTAACACACTTCAGAGTCTTCTTGTTTCAGAGATGTGCAAACAGAGCTGGAATCAAGTGTCTTGCCCAGAGTTACCCAAAAGGCTGAGTAGGGCCTAGAGCTGGGTTTCCTGAGGTGCCATTTTGTCTCCTGCCATCTGGGAAACACAAGACATCCCCTCGCAGCCTTCAGCAGCAATGCTCTACGCACAGTGCCCGCACTTGGCTTTTCGTCCTGTGGAGATGGCACTGCATTTTTCCCTGAAGGAATTTGATTTACACGTGTTTTCCCAGTTGGTTTTTATGAGCTTTTTAAAACCTTCATTCCTTCCCTAAAATCTTTTTGACCAGACGTCAGGATTAAAGAAGCTGACTCTCTCCCAGTTCTAGGCAATTCCCTCCCAAGGGAACTAAGCTCATCCTGCTTCTAAAGGATCAAATGAATTTCATCCCAATAAATTTGAAATCAGCATAGAACCTGACTCCTAATCCAGATTTTGCTTATTGTGGCAGAAATAAGCAGGGGTGCATATGAGATTGTGCATATGACTGTAATTAAAGAAGATTGCAGATCAGATACTTTAAGCTCCAGTTTCAGCAGCAATGACAGAGAACTATTTGGACAGACAATATCTTCACTTAAATAAAAAATTAGGTTTGGTATTTTGGTTTGTTTGGGTTGGGGGGGTGTTGTTTGTTTGTTTGTTTTTAATTTTCCATCAGAAGTGTAACAAAGCTGTGCACAGACAGTAAAAGAGGCATTTGGTAAGGATCAGAATTAGGCTTAGGAGTACCATCAATGATGTTCTACTCTTCCCTACCTGGGATGGGTAAAAGTACCTGCCTGGAATTTTATGATGTTCTGTACATGCAAATATGTTTTAACTATATATATATTTTTTTTTTCTATGAAATAATAATATCAGAGGTTAATAGCTAGTTATTGTCCTGAGAAGGGAAATTTTGAAAAAGCTCTGCTTGGCAAAAAACAGCTGTGCAGTTAGCTTCTAAAAATGAGGCCCTGTTCAGGGGTGTGAAGCTGGACACCAGAATCTGGTGTTGAGCAACAAAAGTTGATTTGGAAAAGTCTTGTGGACTAACAGTTTTAGGGGCAGACAGCAGCAACCTAAATAGTAATTGTTATCACATAACTGAAAAGTCCTGAGATTCACTTGGACAATGTCCCTGAGAACATTCGTTGAAGCAATTTGTACCATGAAGTCAGACAGGAAACCAGACTAATCCTTGATGAAATTATGTGTAAGCTTGGCTGGCTAAGACTTACTAGAGCAAAAGATACAGGAGAAAACCAAGCCAGAATGAGATACTGAAAGGTACTGAAACTAGGTCACTGTCCTACATTACACAAAAGCTAAATGGAGCTCTATCATCCACAGTATCCCGAGTGACATGAACAAAGGACTTTGTCTGGTGCAAATCTCCTGGCAGCATCCAAGTTTTACAGCTGCATAGATGATAAAGAAACTTTAAGTATAGTAGAAATGCCAAGAGATATTGAATATACATACAGCACTGAAAAAACACAGGAGAAAATTATGACTTCTGTCACAACTCTCATCATTGTGTGACAACAAATTCCCATCAAGAAATCCTGTGAGTTATTAAAAAAAAAAAAAAGACAAAAAAAAGAGTAAAATATGAATAGAATGAAGGGTCTACAAGTGGCAAAAGCGTGATATGTTTAGATGCACTAAGTCAGAGGGAAAGAAGAGGTGCTTAATTAGTAAATAGAATTAATATTGCAATAGAAAACAGAGACTGTAGATTCAAAATGATTCATTTTGATCAGTTAAGAGACAGGACAGACAGAATAGACTTCCTGAGCTGATAGGACAGTTGTTCTTGCTTCCCTTCCTTCTCTTTAATCTTTAAAGCTTTGATTCCATTGAAGTTTGTTCAATCAATGGGATTCACATATTTTTACTGAATTAAGCACTTATGCCCCTTTTACAGGCACTGACATAGAACAATTATTAAAAATGGAAACTTCAGAAGATGGAAATAGTTTGAAAGGCTATTTCAAGCACAAGTATTTTTGGTTTGTGTTATTTTGGGGTTTTGTCCCCCTGATGGCTTATGTTATCTTAGTAATAAATCTAGCTGAACTGTTGAATTATTCCTTTTTAATGGATAAAGACCATAATTTCAACACCAAAATAAACAGCATCATGGCAAGCTGTTTAAAGATGAATGCAGAAACAATAATAATTTTAGGTAGTACTAATTTAATCTCTTAACTGTGGTTATCATATTTCCTATCCAAAACCAGAAGGAAAAGTGTTTCTTTGCTCTCATTTCCTGTCTCAGGTTACTGGAAACATTTGAGAACATGACATTGTTTTCTTAGGTGTATGTAGAGCCTGACATGTTCATATCACTGCCCTGCCCCAACCTTATAAACAGCAGATAACCAGAATTAGTACAGAACTTTTAAAAAACAAATGAGCTGCCTATCTGACAAGAAGGCCTTCTAAATTTGTAATTTGAATTTAGGCAGTCAGACAAAATGAAAATGTTGGCCTCTGTCTTTATCTGTTCAGCATCAAGGCACATTGCTAAGGGAGAGCTGCTTCATCTCTGGTGTGTGAGAAGAAGCCACCCCACTAGCACCTGCTAACCTGATGATCTACAGCTAAACAACAATTTTAAAGGACTCTGGAAAAAAAAAATCATTTTATATTCATTAAGAAATATTAAGAAACCTTACTTAAGTGACTGTTAATTACTTGAGAACCAGTTCATGCTGTCCTTGGATAAGTGCCCTAGAGCAAAGGAAACTGAACTGCAGCAGAGCAGAGCTTCCCAGACAGGACAGGTCTGTCTCCATCCCAGCCCTCTGCTGACTCCACAGCTCCAAACTCAGCAAGACTTGCAAGTATCCAGGATTTGTGTCATGGTCCAAATTGTGAAACTATGCTCTACTTAAATGCAGGACATGACAGTTTTTCTAAAGTCAGAGTCTATTTTCTTTTATCTATCTATGTCTATTCAAATAAATAATTACCAGCTACTTCATGGGATTTAAATTCACCTTATTTTCTAAATGAAAATTATTCTTGATCTATCTATGGGAAGTTGGAATCTGAGATGAGAAATGCTTCTGAAGCCACTAGCATTCATCCTAAATAAAACTGGCCTGTCTTTGCTACAACAAACAGTGGAAAAAACAAAGTCCATTAGATACTGGAAATATTGTCTTCCTAAAACCAGCAAATTTTTATTTGTGCAATGCCTAAGCACTGCAAATCTCAGCAGAAAATTGCACTGGAACAGTGGGCGGTTCCAAATCGCTGGAAACTTTACAATGGCTTTTATGTTTAAACATAATTTAGCAGCTGTTAAAGGTCAGCACAAATCCTGTACTTTATCAGTATAAATGGAGTCTACAACTGCCAAGAAAAGAATGCATTAAATAATGCAGTGATTATTATCTTGATTTTTTCTTCCCTTCAGATGTGAAAAGGACCTCTTAAGCAGTTCCATTTTTCTCCTCCTTATTTCAAATTGACAAAGTAAAATACTAATTAAATTATTTATACTAGAAATTTACTTACAGGGATGACACATTTTGTACACAAAGCAAGTAAAACATATGACACATTGTATAGTGCCAGGTGCAGCTAAGAAAGTGTAATACAAGTCGGCATCTTGAGGCTAAAAAAACCCAACAAACTTCCTGCAATGTTTCATTATCAATTTTATTTCCTACCATACACCAAATGTACAGCACAGAACACAATTTTGTTGTTTTGATGTAAGAAATATTAATTGTATGAAGAAACAGTATACAAACTACTCCAAATTAAAAAATGCATACATCATTGCTCTTTACAAAAGGTCTAATTTACAGTATAGCTCATCAATGCATTTAAACACAAAAAAAAAGAAAAACTTAAAGAAAAAAAAAATCAGTGCACATTACAAAACACATCAAGTACAAGGGAGGCAAATAAATACAAACATACTTCACGGAACATCCTGAGCAAACAACCAAACACAGATAAATTAACCTGAAGCCATAGTAAATCATAATAATAAATACATAGGTCAGTAAGAGATTATTTTTTTTTTACTTAAATAAAATATATAACAAATTTGTTAAAATATTTAGTAAATTAAATTTTAGTCTTTGTAACGAGTGAACTCATCTTGTATGCATTTAACAAGTATAACAAATGCTTGCTTTTTGTTTTTTTAGCAAGAACAATAACTTTAATAGCAAATTTTTGTTTGGTGTCCTCCTATTTATATTAGACAGCACATATGGTAGCTTTTGAAAAATCGATTTAAAAATAATCACAGCTCCTAAGAACATACATTTTTTCCCCCATCTAAACTAAGATCGGAGAGTTGAGTCAACCCTCGAACAAAAAGCAAGCCCCACCTAATGCAGAACAGTGACCACAGTGCATGAGAGTTGAATCACTTTTGAATAGTACTTTTGTGCAGGAACAGTAATAATATAATTGTATATGTCAAGCCTGTGAATGCCATCATATTCAATCTAAATATAAATGAGGCTAATAAAAATAAACACTTTCATTATAGCACGGAAAAATTAAACACACGCTAGATCCATGTATACATTTACACTGAGGCACATATGCACATGAGGTGTGTGTGCATACAAAAAAGGCAGTTTAGCTGGTTGTTTATACCTTTTTTCTTAAAAAAAATAAATATAAAAAAAAACTTTTGAAACAATGCTTAATTACTTACAATCCCTGAAATAGACATTGCCTCTTTTATAGCAACCACTGCTACTTTCTGACGGATTCAGAAGTTCCACACCCAGGCTAACCAGATACCGAGGCACACCCCAGCACCTCCATGCAAGTGCTCATCTGTCCGCACCTCCGTCTGTCTGTACGCTCTGTAGCACTTGGTATCTTGCCCAAAGACTGGTAACAAATTCAGTGTCAGCCTAGTCTTAGTGAAGAAGGATGGGAGACACCAGCCACGGCGTTGCTACCTCTTCGTTCGAAAAGCAAAGCAACCACCGTCGTGCTGGAGTGGTATTATTGCTCCCCAGACCGCTGCCTTCTCAGCTGCCGTTAAGTTCAAACCAGTATTAAATGCCATTTCAGGGGAGATGTGTTCGATTCGTTATGTACAAAGCCTTCAGCTTGGGATGCGTTTGCGTTTCTCAAATCCAAACCCATAGCAATACTGGTCACTTGGTTATAACCTCAACGTCTCGCACTAAAAAAGTACCAGTCCTATCAAATTATCCTTCTTGTTTAGAGATAATTGTCATTTCCCTCCATGAGCTACCTCTGGAAAAAATAATAATAATTAAAAAAAAGACAAAAAAGACAACCTTCCCCCCTGAAACACACAAAAAAATACCCCCCCCCCAAAAAAAAAACCAACCCTGCAGTGATAAAATAAATCTGAAGTTCTCTTGAAACAATTTAAATAATCATTCGCATAGGCTAAATCACACAGCCAAGTCAAGTGCTCTGCTGATTGCTATATTTCATTATTGCTAACATATTCCCTAACACACCGTTCTCCAGCGTACTGTGCTTTTAGGAGCCCGGGTTACCCACTAGTGGGCACCGTTTATCTTCTCATTCCAAGCATCTTCGCATCTCATGTTACCGCAAACCCATCTCTGATACAAAGCCATTATAAAAAAGCAGGATGTGAGGAAAATAAAACTAGAACCACGGTTCAGTCATTTGTTACTTTCATAGTTTCTTTTTTTGCATGTATGCGTGGTTTTTTTGTGTGTGTGTGTGTGTGTGTGGTTTTTTTTTCTTCCTGTACAAACCCAGCAAGTTATTTAATTTACAGTATAACTTTCAGACTATTTAAAATCCCGTTGGAAAATAAATTAATAAACACATTTGTAAAAATATGGCAGGCCGCAAAAATGCTGTTAAAAGATAAAAAAAACAACTCTTTGATTAGAAATAAATAAAAAATATAAAAAATAGTCGCACACACTTTTTACATTCACTTTACAAAAACTGAGTGCAAAGAAGAAAAAAAAAAATTGTACTGAAATAAATACAATATACTAACAGAGTGCATTGCTGTTAATACAAATAGTCTGTTGTGGTTTATTCTTTTTTTTTATTATTATTTTTATGTCAGCTGGGAAAAAATTAGTGCAATGTTGCAATTGTAAATGCAGCATGGCAACCTACACCCCTTAGCAGTACATGAACTCCTAACAGATCCATCTGGAGTTTACTGCTGTTAAGTAATTTCTGTTGCCCAGCAGCTTTCACATCCTACACATGGATGCCCTTCACTGCCTGTTTGATACTTTCCAGCAGAGCTTTGCATTCGGGGGAATAGTCCCGTTCCAGATTGCTGTACATGTCTGTGAGTGTATTTACATATGCTTCGAAATTCTGCTCACTGATTGGCCCCTAAATAAAGACAAAACAGATTATAATTGTAGGAGAGAAAATTAAGGCCAAAAAACCCCAAACACCCGACCCCAAAGCATGGAAAAGCAGCGATATGGCAACTGGGGAGAAGTCATAAGCAGGGCAGCCATCCAAATTAATGGAGGGGTTGTAGCAATGGAGTTGCGTCTGCTGGGGGAACCACACACTCTCCAAGCAAGAAAAGGGAATATTATATGCTATTGCCAGTGTAACTTGCTTTTTTATTGTGGCCTGTTTGGCTCTGGGTTTGTGGCTGACGTCCCCGAAGCTACCCAGCAGCAAACGCTTGAGATTGGGAAAGGGAACTGTAACCCTGGGCACCCAGGTACCTTCGTGGATTTGGCCTGTGTTTGCAAATATGACATTGAGGACGTGGAGTATTTGAGAAGGTAGAGCTGGGTGGACTCCAGACAAATCACCATATGAAACAGGTTAAGGGTCTGATCTAGGAGCAGCGTCAGTGAGGATTCTGGGTGTGAAGTTTTCACTCTTTGTGCAGGGTGGATGTTCAGATCGGGAGGGATGAGGGAAAAGACTGCCCTGCACAGTGTGGTACAAGGCAGAGGTACCAGGGCTAGCTGCTATCACACGGATTTCACAAATCAGCATCTTGGTAAAGTAAATTAGGCTAAAAGAACCCTCTGCTAATGCAGCCCCAGTGTTCCTGCTGGCCCCTAAACTTGCTCATCTGCTTGAAATGCTGGCAAAACAGCCTCCAAGAAGGTGTGAAGATGCTGGCTGTGGTCTTACCATCTGTGGAAGCTGAATGTCAGCGAGGCTGGAGATGAGGGCTTGGCTTAAGCCAGCTAACTCCTTCAACAGGCTCTCGTTGTTCTGCTCTATGAGTTTGTTCTCTTCTTCTATTGTTTTCAAATTGCTCTCCATAGATGTGATCTAAAAGACACAGGCAGGCACAAACACACAGACAGACCGACCCTTGGCAGCATTGTAACTGAAGTTTGAAGCCAAAATGGAAGCCATGCGATTTTGAGTGGGGCCACAATAAATTTGAAACTCGGGTATGGGTTGGTTTGGTTTTTTTATGATAGACATAACTTCTCCATAGAGTATTTGGAGCAAGGAAGGGGTTGTATTTCCTCTGAACCAATGGACTTTGCTGCTGGTTCACAGAGAAACCTTGTGACAGCGAGGCACTGGAGGGTGCCCCATGATGGGAGGAGGGAATTGAGCTCAAGGGGAAAGTCAGTGTGGAGCTGGGATGAAGAGTGTGGCCACAGGGCTGGCGTAGGGAAGGAGAAAGGAGGCTGATGTTTACATTGCTGTCCTGCTCTTACAGCATCCCTGCTGATTGACCACAATAGCAGTGGCATGGGCTGTGCTACTTTTCTGCCCCACTCCTGGGTGGAAGACGGAACTGTGGGCAGGTTAGTGACAGCACTGGAAAAAATAAGAGAAAAATGGAGTGGAAAGGAAGCTGAAGGGTTGAGCTCATAATGATCATCACAAAAATGATCTCCAACCAACATAAAGGAAATGAGGGGTTTGGAAAGAGCAGCAAAAAGTGTCCAATGAGAGCACTGGGAATATATTCAGCTCCGGAGGCCTGTATGTCAAAAGCAGTGCTGAGAAACCGAAGGCAGCAATGTCAGGGCCTGGTTCCTCACTGCCCATCTCCTCCCCCTGCAATGGGGGAGAACCAAGGGCTGCCACCGCTGTGCCTGGCATGTCTCCGCAAGACACATAGTGATGAGAATCACATCCACGGCTGTGATGTCCCCCTGCTCCTCATTAGGATGCACATCTCTGCACTACTTAAACGTCTCTTGCTGTGGCCCCTTTGCTTCCCTCCTTACACGCTGTCACACATCAAAACACTCCACAGGGTGAGGAACCTCTTTTTGCCTGCCTGTGATTCACTGCGAACTCTCCTCTGGCGGGTGCTTGCAGCAGCCTAATTCCTGGCTAGGGTAGATTAAGAGGAGATAGAGCAAGCTGTGGAAGGAACATGTTGCTTCAGCTGTGATTCAGTTCAGGTTTTGCTGGTCAGATTTCCCTCACCAGGGAGCAAGTCTGAGAGGAAGAAATCTGACTGTGTAAATTGGGTGACCTCTGTGCCCAAACATCACAGTGTTCATAAGGGAGAACTGAAATAAGTATCCTGAGACACAGACCACCCCTCGCAGTTTGGGATGGATAAACCCACAGCTTTTGCAGTGTGAAGCCAAATCATTTATATCCAGTGCAGGTGGCATAAACATCACCCTTATTTACACCATACATGCTGTGGTTATTACATAAACAGCACGAATCAACACCGTGCATTCCAGCGTGGTACAAATATGGAGGGGTACAGTTACAGTCAGTTTTCTTTTAGACCAGTTTAGACTTATATTCAGTTCCCAGATCTCATTTAGAAACTTTTTTTCTTAAAGTCTTGTTCCTAAAATACTGAGAAAGTTTCTTCTGCTTTTACCCTGTCTGCCCAGGTGAACTCCCGGGTGCATATAGGAGTCTCTGTAGGGATGAACATAGCCAGGTTACTTCATAGAACCACTATCAGCATCTTAAAGCTGATTTAATTTCTCAGCTATAGAAAAGAATGAAAGAGAATTACTCTTTTCCATAGCCCCTGTCAAACTCATCTGTCTCACAGCCTAGAAAAAGGCCCCCATTCTTTACCAGGTGTTGCCTGGAGGCAAAATCCAAACTATTTGAATAACTGACAGTGGGTGAACTGAACAATGGGCAATTTCTTAGGTACACATAAGAATAAAGCCGACTCAAATTAAGAGTTAGAGCCTGCTTGTAGGAGGTAAGGTCCTCCCTAAAAACACAGTCGTGGGATTCTACACAGTTTGGGCAACAGAGGTTTGGTCAACAGAGGAAAATGAATGTTCTGTTTGGTAAACAGTTTTGGGTTTTTTTTCTGCTTGACAAGATTAGCTCCAAACTGCCCTGAATTTGTCATTCACCAGATCTTTAAGACAATACCCAGGAATGTGATGCTTATTTACAGAAAACAAAGACACAAAAATTTTACAAAAGAGCATGCAAGATTATTGTACTTTTAAATGCCAGGAAGTGATGGGAAAACAAATGCAGGGGAGAGTAACTGTTTAACCATTGCCTTTACACAGCATTTCATTTATTTGTTGTGCTTAAACATAACATAGGAGAAGGTAAGACTTTCACATTGATGTCATACCTGGGTTTGAAGTTTCATCATGTCAGCTTCAATTTTAAGATTGGATTCATTCAGTTCTTTTATTTCCTCATCCAAGTGTCTGATTTCTTCATCACTTTCAATACCTACAGAGTCGAAAATTCTGATATCAGATTTAAAGTGTCCACATGTAAATGGATGTATGAGTAACAAGCTGCATTACCTGCTACAGAACAAGAGGAAGATAATAAGCTTTTGATCAAATGATTGATCCTTAAATTGCCACTTACTTTGCTTTTACTGTCAAAACTGTTTCCTAGCTATAAATCATCTATATAAGCTGAAACATAGAAAGGGCTTTCCGAGTCCTTTTGTTTCACAGTATTTTTTTTTCCCAGTGCAATATGCTACTGTGAGCTAGAGAGTATAGAAATAAAAAATTGTCCAGAAAGACATAAGTTTATCATAAAATATAAGGGTGTGTTTGCAATACTTTGTTTTGTTTTAAAAGAAAGGTAATTTCAACTCTTCTTTTGCAGGGAACATCTCCATTACTATAATTGCTGACCTCAGTAAGCTCATCTGTATCTGCCTTTGATCTTGCAAGAAATTCTGTAGGGGCAAATCTCTGTGCAGAGTAACTTCAAGAAGCACAGCCTTAGTTACATGTGATAAATAGTGAAAGTTAAATAACAGCAAAAGGGAAGTTGTCAGGAAGCTAACAAACGTAACAGGGGAAAAAGAAAAAGTGTAAGGCTTTTACATCCCCACGTTAGATAGCAAAGAAAAAAAAGGCCTTTAACAAAAGCCTTGTCATAAAAAAATGCTGAGCAGCTACAGCTGCTGGCGATATATGTCCCTCTTTCTGCTTAGGATCACTGTGAGACCAACTCTGCCTAGAGATTTGTGCCACTGTGGTTCCTGCTTTAACACCTAGAGCCCTGAACTGAGTCTGATGGGGAGCCAGCTTGGGAAACCTGTAAGCAGCAGTCCCTGCCCCAGTGAAAACATGGACACATGGAAGCAAAATTGTTTGCCCAGCGTAACACAGCCGTTTCACTCAGCAGTTGGAGGCATAAAGACTAAGTTCCCCAAATCCTGGCTCAATGCCCAACTTCCTAAAGCATGCTGTGTAAAAAAGGAATACTTCTATATATGTTCCTCTAATTATTTGATAATTGTTCCTTTACCAAAGGAACCTTACAAAACTGTAAGGCAAAATTTTCTAAGTACTAAGAACTAAACCATGTAGTATTCAAGTTAGGGGGAGGAGTCAATTTGTGCACATAATATTTATCCTTTCTTACCTTACTCATCAGAGAGCCAAGTCCTCCTGATCTGTAGCTAAAAATTCATTAGTAATAATGATATTGAGAGCATCTCCAAATAAAAAAAGGATGCTCTGACACGAGATGAGTACATACCCTTAAAGTTGAGTTATCATGATGTAAATGAGAATAATTTTATAATCTCTCATGCAAAGATTTTTGTTATTCAAGTTTTGTTATTGCTGGAGACAACTGAAAGGAGTGAGAATTAATGCCAGAATGGCATAAAGGGCCATAAGTATAAATGGGAGTCAGGGCCCTTCTATCTAAATAAATGTCATCGTCTTTTACAAATCTCCTTACCACCACTTGCTTTAAGCTTGATAGTCATTAATTCTTCCGAAATTTTGCCCTTTTTTATGGCTTGTGCATTCAGAGGACAACCAGACAGGCTGAAACAGATAGGAAAAAAAACATTAGCACCCACTTGAAAATGGCAACAATCCTTTCAGGCAATATTATCATGCACTTGGACAGACCTCTGTACCTAAGGTCACATCAGTATCTCCATTATAGCATAGCTTCGGGGAATGACATAACTCATAAAGAGCCATTTAACTGTATATTCCAGCTTGAAAATTGGCACAGAAATCTCAACCTATAAGTAAACAACTCTTAAGCGGATTTCAGAGAAATCGAAATAACAGTGGCAGCTATTGTTAAGTAATGTGAAGATGCATTTACAGAATTCTTGAGGTTCTAATCCTTATAAATAAAATCACTCTGTTGTTTTTATTGAGGGCTCATGCTCCAGAGTCAAGGGGCGGTGTGGTCCTTTAAAATAGCAAGTTTACTAACTAAAAAACAAATAATAATTTCTTTAGGGGATAATTTCCACAGAACACAACTATTGTATCATTTTGTTGATACATAATAATGATCAATGCAATAATAACTCTGGATATACCCTATAGACTGTAATAGCTTTTTTGAATGGTTCTATTATATAGTCAGTTTGCTTTTTAACCACTGTTCACATTAAATTACATTTTGCTATTTCAAAGCTTACAATTTCATCAGCTGGTAATTATCTGAGGCAATTTTTATAGCCCACTAAAGGGCTGAGATGAATTGCACTGTCTTAATACTATCTTTATAAATAACAAAGAAATTCCCATATGCTGAAGAACTGGCAGAAGGATTTGTATTCAGACGTGGCCAAGTAAGGAATGATGGAAAATTTCGTTACACAGGAAAATGGTTGATTTTGGTGCAAAAAACATGTTTCAAAAATCTTAACAGACATGGTGTTTCCACGTGGGAAAAAGAAATAAAAAAAAGGAAAGAAAAAAAGGAAAAAGCTTTGGGGATAAATTCTTATCTTCACAATGGCTAAGCTAAAAGCTATACAGGAAAAAATTGCTACTGCTCCAGTTCTGAAGTGCTGTTTAGTATCTCTGCCCAGAGTAGACAACTAACTGGGAGAAGGTCTCAAAGCCATGGGTTACTTGTTTGACTTCAGATGTCCTAGGAAATGATGTCATATCACAAAGCTATATTTACTACCTCATTTTAACTAACATGACCTTGACTGTTATACAGCCTTATGTTGGACAGAAAGCATCTGTAGTATGAGTTGCAAGCAGCTAACATACTATTTATATTATTTGCTTAATTAGCCCCAATTTAGTATCCTAACATAAAGATTTTAACCTGGGATGTAGATCATAAACTTAGGATAACACTAGACTCTGACTGAATTTGTTCAAGTCACCTTGGACATTCTTGAATTGAAGAAGTTGGTCCAGAGCATTAAAAAGAAAGCAAAGTACAAAATATAGACTTAATTCCTATTGCAGACAGAAGACCAAAATTTGCCAAGTATTAGTTCAGATTGTATGGCCAAATTCTTTGAGTAATACTGATTGAACGCGGTCAAATTGTACTAGTGTTTTCACAGTGATATATAAAATGATAGTGTTTATTTTTACTGGTTATGCATGTGATTCCTGCTTTGTAAGGATAGTTCTCTTTGTAGGATTTATAGAACTTCAAATAAGCAATCCATATGAGTTCTTCGTGTTTACTTTTTTTTTTTTTTACTTTTCTAGCAATTTAAATACAAATTTTACGGATACGGCTTTTTCACTGGTAGAAAGATGAAATGAATGCAGCCATTACTCTTGCTAAATCTTTTCTGGTGACATTTCAATGGTATTTGCCTTGTCTGTAAAAGATACACTGATGCAACTACGTATTTGCCTAGGAAAGAACTCTACTAAATTTTAAATCATGTAGAAACTGTGCTAATCTGAAGCAAATACCTTGGAAAGTCAGACTGCAATGGGAACATTGAAAAACAAAATAAAAAGTTGCTCCCAACTCTCTGAAAGTTATTCTGATCTGTATTACTTGAGCTGCAATGTAAACTATGTTGTTACTTAAAAGACTTCAGCACAATTTAATCAGACTGTAACCTCACATGTTGCCAATTCAACAGTGGAATGTTAAGGAAAAATAAAAAGAGAAAACACAAAGTTATACCTTCTGTGGGTGACAAAAACATTATTAACATGACCCAGCCCGTTGCAGCCTGGCAAAGGACAGTGTGGCAGCTCTTGTTTGTTCAGTTTCCAGGATAGTGAAGACCCATTGACGGGACTCTCCTTCTGTCTCTTGGCAGCCAAAGGACAACCAGAAGCAGTGCGATGAGAAGTGTATTTACCTGATATGTGACCTTGGCCATCACAGCCTATCACTGGACATCTACAGAAACACAGCAAAAGAACCCCCATTTTCACTGGAGAGAGCAGGTGAAGACAGTCTCAAGAAAGTCTGAGAAAATTATTCCAGCTGCCTGTGCCACTTTGCATTAATGGATTAAGACTCAGTCCCCGGAGGCACACTGCACCTGAGCATCCAATTCATGTCAAGCTGAGTTACGGGGGTTCAGCTGATCTTAAGATTTAAGGCAATTTAAAATGCAGTCATACATCCTAAGAAACTAAAACATTCATTCAGATAGTATTTTACCAAAAAGGAAAACTGAAATTCTATCACAGGCAATAAATCACACTTTTACAAGTAACTGTATGCAAAGTCAACGTGCTCTCATCTCTGTCTAGGTTTCTGGCATGCAGCAGAGGGTGGGTTCCTGTACCTGAAAAGCCTGTATCATCTCATGCAAATACTTGCAAAGAGACGTTTAGGAGGTTTTTGCACTCCTCTGTCAGTGTTATGCAGCCTCTCATATATCATAAGCAAGTATTAAGAACAGCATTGTATGCAGCTAAACCTTCAGATTGATAATCTGGCAATTATCACTTACTGATTTTTAATGGAATGTGTGTTAGAATCACGAACATAGCGAATCTCTACTGAGTTCCCAGCTTTCACTTTAAGTGAAATTTTCATTTATTTTTAGGGGAAAGACATGAGATGTATATTTAAGTTCTCCAGGACATATTTTTAAGGTGTCACTCTGATTTAATTAGCTGACATGTTAAGATTTCACTACAGGCAGAAATAATTTGTTTTCCTTTGCCAAATTTTCCAACCAAGTGGCACTTTCATAGCACTGTTTACAGTAATTGGACCGATGCAAGCAGATACAGAAATCTTTCCCCACTGTTCAAGCTCCAAGGTGATGAACTCCACCAGCTTTGCTAGAAGCAGAAACACTTGGTTGAGCTCAAGCTCTAGGCCATATCCTTGTGTTGCTCAGATTAACTGGGGCATCTCTTATGATGCCTCAAGTCCTGAGGTCTTAAGGGCTTTTTTCCCCCTTCACTGGTTGTCACCTTCTGCTTTTGTACTCACTTAAGTTCAGGGTCTTCTTTTTCTTCCTTGGTAGGAGTCACTTTGATACCTCCTTTTCTGGCACGAGGACAACCAGATAAGCTGAAAGAAGCACACAGAATAAAAGCCACCTCTTTCAGCTGCTCTTTGCTGAGAACCCAGAGTGTTGCAGCACCGTGTGACAAAATGGTTTTTACCTTCTGTGGGATGCATAGTTCCCTGTCACATGGCCAGAGCCATCGCAGCCAGGTGTCGGGCACCTGTGGAATAATAGAGGGAGCTTACAAAACACGGCTTCAAAGGTGCACAGTGAATAACCTGTACCCTCTGCATTTTGTCTAGGGTGGAAAAAAGAACAGCAGAGCTTTTGTTGGGTAATTAAACTGGTTCTTGCTGATTTTTTTTTTTTTAAAATAAGCATACTTTTTCATTTAGAACAGAGTTTTACTAAGGAATGTGAAATGTATTGCAGATGACGCTCAGATTTAATTCGTTTATAACACTGTTTGCACCAATTTTCCTAGTACAGGATCAACATTACAAAAAAAAACCCCAACAAAACCCACCTCCAAAACCAATTTGATATAGATCTATTTGTAAATTTACTATTATATGTTTGTTTGTTATTCTTCTGATGTTTTCAGCTACAGATATAAATAAGCACTTTGCCAGTATTTGCTCAAGGGGAAATGGAAGCAGAGAAGCAGTTTTACTTTTGAGCATCAGTAGATGATACCCAGAATTTTAATTTAATAATTTTTATATTCTAGCACTGTAAACATACAACAGGACCATATCTTTTTAGCACTTAGCAATTGGATTATGTTTATGTCTCATAGTTAAGGGGTTTCCATATGTTTGCACAACAAACAAGCTTCTTTAAATATGAATGTTTAATACTAAAACCTCCATACAATGGAAAGAAAAAAATCTAACTGTAACTGTGGTTTTTGCTATGATCTGGAAGGGTGGGCTTCTTGCTGCTGGTTGTACATGAAGATTATGGTCTAAAGCATATCAGCATCAGTAAGTCTTTCCACTGACTTCTATGCGGTTTGGAGCAGGACATTGCTGGTAGCACCTTTTATCTCAGAAGTTAAGGGTTGGTTTTGTTTTGGGGTTTTTTTTAGTTTTTTTTCTTTTTTTTTAACTTTATTTGAGGGTATTGTATTTCTTGAATGGGCTTTTGTTTTGGTTTTGTTTCTTGGTTTGTTGGGTTTTTTTAAAGAGTAAAACACCTCAGCACACAAAGCAGCACAAGCATAATATTTACCTTTAGAAGTCTTGCCAGGCATTTCTGTGGTTTTGTATTATATAGCACAAAGTTCTTATGCTAAGCATCCCTAAGGGCCTTTTGAATGCTATGATTTTTACAGAGTATCAGAATTGGAGAAAGAGTTGTGCCAAATAATCTCATACTAAACAATTAAGGAAACTCGCTTTGTTCAATACTCTCTTAAGGTTCTCAGTGAATCTTTCGTGAGGTGAAAACATGGGTGATTTAGTCTAGTCATGGTAGGCTGCCATGGGAAACACCTACAAATATAATTGTAATATCACATCTGAGCATGCAGGTGTATCTCTTCACAAATTATTTAAAACTATTTTTCTGTGAACAATTAATTTGTCAAAAATGTGATTTCCTTTGGACATGACCAAATTTATTCACCAATTCAAGTAGAATTCAGCAAATAATTTCAACTGAAGAAAGGGGAGACTTTTTTTTAAGATATTGTCAAAACATTTCACGATGACATTTGCTGAACAAAATATTTTGGCAGAACGACATGCCTCACACTGACAGCAAAGGTAGAGTTGTGGGTTGCAGACTGCCAGATATGCTCAACTGTGTAGAGCTAAATGTTGACCTGAGTGTGGGACAAGGATTGGGCACAATGTCATGTGGAGCAGGCAGCAAGGGCAGATGTCTGGAGAGTGTGAAAGCTCACAAGTAAATCCAGAACACCTGCCAAATATTATGGGTATTAATTTTGGCTACTTGTTTTATCAGATGATCACAGATGGAAGAGCTGTCCGCATAGACCGGACGTGGATTTTAATTCAGTAAGAGCTCTTTGTGGGAGACATTCAAGTAGAGTAATGGACTTAAAAGAGACACTGAACTAAATTTGAATCTCCCCGTCTGTATCTGCAACTTCCAGCAGCAGCTAGATTTCACAGTCAGACTAGAGTCCAAGGTATTCTTGAGGTCATTAAAGATTTGAGGCTGAGATATCAATACTAATGAAATTCTAAGATGATATTTCAGGTGGAAAACTGAAAAAATATTAAGAAGCATCACTGGAAAGACTCCTAAGCTCGACTACTGCATTGGATTTTCTAAATATTGGTTATACCTTTGTGTGGATTGTGAAATTCCACAGTATAAAATACATCAACAATGTATTGCCTTACAGTCAGCAACACTGTGGATCTCCATCAGCTTTTAACTGGCTGAGGAATTTGGACTGGTGCCCCAGGTTAGGGAGTCATCCTCTGTTTTGGATTCCAGTGCAGAGCCAAGAAAATCAGATTTACATGGGATGGCCAGAGGCCTCAGAAGCTTAAGCTAAAAGATGTCAACTCTCAAGTGGGTGTAGGTTACAGATTATTTTACAGTTCATCAAGATTTTTTTTCCAAGAACAAATCTGTCAGTGATTAAACACAGAAATTCATATAACTGTGCACTGATTCTGTGATATTTTGTTCCCTTTTCCAAGAGAGTTGATTTATCTTTAGGTAAATGAACTGCAGCTTGACATAAAATCGATACGCTGAGCTGCAGATCAAGGAGCATTTTTGGCACTGTTACTCCCTGGGAAACTCACAGAGATGGTAGGATAAGAACCTTAGTTGAGATAAACCCACAGAGGTCAGCAGAGGAAATTAGTGACTGAAATATGTCATGCTGCCTATGTAATATGGATCAGTATCAACGTGTTGTGTGAAACCTATTTAAAACAACTGCTAGAATTTCTCTTAAATTTGACATATTACCACTGAAACAAGTTGTCTAAGGATAGGACTGACTACCTATTCCTTCAAGTTTCCGAACTATAAGTAAACATCTTTCTAAATTACATTTCTAAAATTCCTTAGGGCTTGATAAACACATCTTCGGTGAAATAGGATAATCAGTCATAATTTACCCTTATAGCTTTAATATCTGTGAGCCATCATCAACTTTTAAAACAAGGTTTTAATTTGACCACCTTAGATTGCTCTGTGCAAGCAAATATCCTCAGATAAAAGAATTCTTGAATCTAACTCAAAGGCTCACTTTCTGAACAGATCTTCCTTATTTCCAAACTGTAGATCACATGGAAGCCTTGTATCTTTGCTGGCTTAGAGTTTCATAATTAAAGCCAAGATCGTATCTTGATTCTGGCAAATTAAATGTGAAAAACATTTGGAAAAAATACACAGCTTTTTCATATTCATGCTCTCATACATGAGAGTACTTTCATGGCCTGATTCTCTGAGCATTTATGCCCTCTGATTATGTATCGATAATAAAATTAACTATTGATATCACTGCACTATCCCAGTGCAGGAATGATTGCAGGTTTTGGCGCATCATTTCTTTTAGCCAACACTTATCAAAAGCAAAGATTTGTTTAACATTTCACCTGAACAATGTTTTGCAGGAAGCTAAAAGAAGGTGGTACATTTGTGGAAAAGAATTTTATCTAGCCCTTTTTCCTTTTGCAAATTGTCTGTGAACAGATTTTGATTTTTGCTCTTTTTCTAGTTATTTGAAATTAAATGCTAAGTGCGTTATGCAACATATTTCTGTCTGTGAAATGTTCATGAACTTTGACTTTGTCTTTCACAACTCACTTATTATACATGGCGTACAGTGTGCAGTTTGTCATTTAAGTCATATGCTGTTGCTCCTCTTTCCTTATGGCATGACCAAAACTCTAAAAGCTTTAGTGGAAAAATAACCATATTGGTATGCAAATTTCCTTATTCACACATGAATATGGGGAGGGGGGGGTGCTGCATGAGGAGCAACTATTCAAAATATTTGTGTGAGTGTCTATGTATGGCAGAAAGCCAACAAAAGCAGGGACAAATATATATGACTCAGCAAATGATTTCAAATTTGTCAGCATTTTCACAAGTCAGTTCCTTGTTTCTTGTGCTGCTCTTTTTAAAACAAATTGAGTCTAAATTTTATACCTTTAAGACTCTGAGATGGAAAAACTGAAGCATCGTGCCAGTGTGTCAGTTTGCCTACTGGATTTGGGAATTGCTTTGAATAGTTGTCCATATAAACGGCCTTTCTTTTGCTATTTTGCTGCATCTCCATCAGGTTCAACTCCATAGTTATCATCAGTTCAGTGCTTTGTTTATAATTCAAGTTGTTGGACTCGAAGATGAGACCACTAACATTTGATCTGAAGAAGCTAACTTGTGACTAAGCACTGAGTCAAACCTAAATGCACTCACACCTACTATTAGGACCATTAGAACAGCATCACTGTGCCATGATCGGACTTTATTTTCTTCTATCTGGACTAGGGATGAACCTAAAAGACAGAAAGGACTTTACAGGATTTTCCCCTTTTTACATGCATTCATGAGTTTTTCCAAGCCATCTATTATGGGATCCAATTTACAAGTTGCAGAGGGAAAGCTATGAAAGAACTCTAATTATCCTTTCCTCTTCCCCACATCCTTATTGACAAAGCCAATTCAATAACTAGATGACTGGTTGCCAGTGCCTCTCTTGACTACAGATTTTTGAAATATTCATATGTCCCTATACATCTGTCTATATAGCGGAGCCTGCACAGTCCTTTTGTAAGTGACATTTCATGGTGAGAATTATGCCAACACAAAATCATATGACTTGATGTCTGCTTCAGTGACATTAAACTCATAGTATATGGTAGTGAATTATAAAAAAAATTATTTGCAGGAGTTCTGGTCTCATTTTTAAATTTATTCTAACTAGATTAATTTCTAACTAAATAATTCTAATTTATTCTAGCTGGATCAGACTGAGTTATTTGCCAGATCAGTCTTACATGCTAGATGTTTTCTATTTCTCTCTGATTATGAAATTCTGTCAGACCACCTTCTTTCCTAGTGTTCACAACTTTTTCCCCCAGGTACCGGTAAATTCATGAAAAAGAAGGGGTGTAAAAATAAAGACAGACAAATAGGGAAAAGTAAGCTCTGTTTCACTCAAAAGCTTTCTAACCAATTCACTTCAAGTGTTGGACAAGGGTTTGATGTAGGTCAGAGCAATTCAAATGAACAGCTGCATTAACGTAGGGAACATGTTAATCGAAGACAAATAACAATAACATTTGTGCTATTGTCAATACTTACTTAAGCTCCTGAGAGTTAGCAGCCATAAGGGACTTTAATGTCTTGTCAGCTAATGGGCACCCAGAAACACTGAAAAAAATCCAATGTGAAATATTTTATTAAAACAGAACGTTTTTTCCTTGAAAGAGCAACCTTCAAATAACCTATGACTTTTAATAGGAAAAAAGATATCCTCTAATCTTTGCTCCTGGCAAAGGAGGAGCCGCCAATATCAGGTTGTAGTTCTTAAATTGCTGAAAAGATATACAGTTAGGGCCAAAGGTTACTAAATCTCTTTAAAGCCTTGCATGGGGATACAGGGGTACACCAAGTCCTTCCTTTATGTTGCCTGCATGAAGGGCAGGTAAAGCATCTGGTCCATGTGGCTGGTAAAAGGCAGAAACTACTTCCATCCTGCTCCCAGAAGGAGCAGGAAATTATTTTTTCCACCCCACAGTTGACAGTAGACTACTCTGGTGAAAATATTTGGCATCCTGAGGTTATGTTAGCAGATCTAGAAGTTCAAAGCTATTCTGAGAGCTATCTGCAGAAACCTAATTTAAAAACTCATGCACCAGCATGTGTAAGAGCGTGCTTGTACACTCAGGGAAACATAAACTTTACTAGACAACTTATCTAGAGGTCTCAGCTAAGACATGCAGCTACAATAATAAACATATGCTGCTTGACACCATCAGGCCTTCACAAAATATAAGAAAAAAAGGAAAAATGTTTTCATATGGCTTATTTTCTGCAAATTATTCTTGAATGCTTACCCATGTTTAGCATAAAAGTGTTCAAAGATGACAATAGTTAAAAGTAGCTCAATTTCCTGTTCTGGGCTTCCTGTTGTTTCTTACCTGCGGTGTGAGGCATAGTTTCCTGTTACATGACCGCTACCATCACATCCGGGAGTCGGACAGCTATGCAAAGGAGATGCAGTGAGAAATTAGAGTAAGTATAATACACCCCATAGCTCACCCTACCCTGTAATGAATTATGCAATGGTCCTTAGGACAATCACCTTCATCATTACACATCTCAACACTATCATGGCTTTGCAGAAAACTAGCAAATTTACACAACATTGACAGTTTTCAATTATTACTTGATGCATAGGTGGGAAAACGTTTTCATATTTACACCATGCCAATTAGTCAAACCATTTCTTTTTTAATCTATGTAATGTGAAACCACCATGCTTTGTGTAGCTTTTTGATTACTATTTGGATTTCTTAAAAGGACTGTTTTGGTACTGGTATCAAATTTTGTCAGAAATTCATAAAAATAAGGGCTAAGTTACTGATCTGACCTCATGTACAACACAGGCCAAAAAAAAGTAATATCCAAAATAATTCCCTCAAATTCTGACTAACTTAAAGCACCTTCTTTAGAAACACATTCAATTTTTCTAAGTGAGAAAATAGATGTGGTTTCTTGCAGAACAGAGACCACGTCATGCTCATGCAGCTTGAGTTCAGAATGAGCACAAAAGTTTCCCAAGCTATTTCTCAGCTGAACTGAGGACAGGTACAAAGTTGGTGTACGTTTAGTGGAACAGATTCATTTATGCCAAGAGATGGAGGTATGTTTGACCCGGAGAAGATGCAACAGCTTCTGTTTTTCCTCAGCCCTTCTTCAGTCATAGCACTGAGCTCATTTATCAGATTGGGATGGAGTCCTCTGCAAGAAGGCAAAGATATCGCCAAATGCAATTTGTGCATGGAGGGGGAGGTGAATTAAGTACGCCTTTCAACAGCATTTTAAAACACTCTAACACCAACCCTGCAGGCCACCTTATAACATTCTGTATTTCTTTCACTGGGCACATGGATAAGAAGGGCAAGCAGAAGCTGTAAAAAAAAAAAAAAATTAACTAGTGCTCTGTCTTAATGAATAAGGGGGAACTGAGATCCTCACCTGGCTATTTTCTCTGAGGTGTCAGAGTGCTAGGAAGTTTTTCAAATCTGTGAAAAACCCTTAGGAAGACAGCAGCCTCGTTTTCACAGCCTATTTCAACCTGACCAATACAGTTATGGGCAAGAGAATTAACATGGAAAAATAGAAAGCACGTGCACAATAATTCACTGTAACTGAGCTAACCGTGTCAGAAAATTTTTCTCTGCAAGTGCTTATGTCATTTTAAAAACTTCCTCATGATGGAGCCACCTGTATTGAATTGTTCTGTACAAGTTCTGAGCTCAACAGGGTGATAGATAGGCAGATCCCTATAGTACCTATAGATTCTTCTGAGAAATTAAAACTATATTATTTTCTGGACAGCTACAATTTAGATACCAATTTCTACTCACTGTTTGAAAGTAATACAGTAAAACCACTGCAAGCTGACCATTGCCCTAGCATGTATG
The DNA here is from genome assembly GCA_020800305.1 of Porphyrio hochstetteri. Lineage (NCBI taxonomy): Eukaryota > Metazoa > Chordata > Aves > Gruiformes > Rallidae > Porphyrio > Porphyrio hochstetteri. The sequence goes on along the minus strand of CM036906.1, from coordinate 45,336,137 downwards.
CTGGGTGTTACTATTTAGGAGAGTAGAAAAGTATTTTACAGACATCTCAAAACAGGTCAATATCACAAAGGAATAAATATTACAAAAGAAAAGCCATTAGTCTTCAGCAAATAAACTCTCTGTGATTTTTCTATGCATTTGTTTTAGAAGAGGCAATTTAGGTCATGAACTCCAATGGCAGATATAATGTGGTGAGTAGACAGCATTCAGACTGCACAGCATGAGGGGAAAGAATCGCTCTGCACGGCAGCTTGCCCCAGGGAAATGTAAATTCTACAGACAGAGGTGAATCTAGCTGCTTCACGGCCATTGAGTCTGTGGAGCAGGACACAAGGTGACAAGGTGCAACTCATTTATTTATGAGTGCGCCTGCAGTGATATGGTTTGGACATACTTTTGGACAGAGTGCACTTGTCTAGAGAGACCTACTCTGGTTTGGGACAAAAAGAAAAGTGATATAGTCTTAGTTGACTGTTACAGTGTATTGATATCCAAACGATGTTGACGTGAATCCAAAGCCGTTTTGTGAGGAGGCTCGATGAGATTTCAAAAAGTGACTGGTGTTATGAGATCGTGGGGACAATTTTACTGAGTGGTTCTGAACTGAAAGAAACTGTTCCATGTGGAAAGATTTAATGAGATTTCTTTGCAACTTCAGATAGTAAAGTTCTGGAACTTAATACAGGGCAAGTAAGTCTCTGTACCTGAGAAGAGACAGTATTAGCCAATCCTCCCAGTGTGAATTTGTGCATCCACTGGATTTTCAGCAGGATGGAATAACTAATTCTGCTTTGAAAGAAGCACATGAAGGACATAAATATAGATTTCCTACAGGTTTGGAAACACTGGGGTTGGTCCTGCCCTGTGTTTCATCTTTTTATTAATTTTTCATGTTTCCTATCTGAGAAATCCTGAGCACTTCTACATAAGCTCTCAACAGTGGATCTATAGTGACAGTTGTCCAAATGAAGTTTATTTAATTATGCAAGCATTCGCACAGCCAGTCTGTAGCACACTACAAAACTGTGTGTTTAGTAGAAGGAGCTGTGGCCCATTTGCTCCCCATCTATCTGAAGAATAAGGAGTGATACCCAGCGTCACATTAGTCACAGATCTATCTGGACTTGCAGGATCAACACTGCGAAGTGTAAGGTGTTGCACTTGGGCTGGAAGAATCCCAGACATAGATACAGACTGGGAGAAGAGCTTCTTGAGAGTAGCCCTGCTGAGAAGGACTTGGGGATTCTGGTGGATGAGAAACTTAACATGAGCCAGCAGTGTGCTCTTGCAGCTCGCAAGGCTAATGGTATCCTGGGCTCCATTAGAAGAAGGGTGGCCAGCAGGGACAGGGAGGTGATTGTCCCTCTCTACTCTGCCCTCGTGAGGCCCCATCTGGAGTACTGTGTCCAGATCTGGGGCCCCCAATACAAGAAGGATGTGGAACTGTTGGAGAGGGTTCAGAGGAGGGCCACGAAGATGATTAGAGGGCTGGAGCACCTGCCCTACGAAGAGAGGCTGAGGGAGCTGGGCTTGTTCAGTCTGGAGAAGAGAAGGCTGCCGGGGGACCTCACTGCAGCCTTCCAGTACCTGAAGGGAGCATACAAACAGGAGGGGATTCAACTTTTTAAAAGGGTAGACAATGGCAGGACAAGGGAGAATGGATTAAAACTAAAGGAAGGAAGGTTTAGATCAGATATTAGGGGGAAGTCTTTTACAGAGAGAGTGGTGAGGTGTTGGAAAAAGCTGCCTAGAGAGGTGGTGGATGCCCCATCCCTGGAGGTGTTCAAGGCCAGATTGGATGGGGCCCTGGGCAGCCTTGTGTAGATCCAGGCCTGAGGTTGGTGGCCCTGCCTGTGGCAGGGGGGTTGGAGCTCTGTGATCCTTGGGGTCCCTTCCAACCCATGCCATTCTATGATTCTATGATTCTATGACTCCCCAGAGGCCTACCCTGGCTTGTCTCAACTCCAAACCTCATGTCTACCCAGCTGCACACCCACAACAGGACACAACTAGTCATACAAGTCAGCTTCTATGTCAACAGTCAACAGTCATACGAGTAAGCTTGCTCAACTCCTGTGAATCTACTCCAAACCAGCACTCAGAACAAAGGTGTAGTGAGTCTTTACAAGAGCAGAGGAAAACATGGCATTTTTTGTGACTCACGTGATAAGTTCCTTTTTGAGATCTCTTGAATGGAGCTTGGGTTTAGGACTTGGTATGGAGACATCACCTGGATACTTCTTTTCCTCCACATTTTCTGGAGAGCTTATTGGATCTTTCTGAAATATTAAATGAGAATGTGACAGAAGGTTTCTCTTGTCAAGGCCTCTCTTTCAAACTTGCTGTGGCAAGAACAAAACCTTTTGGAAAGCATTAAAATAAAAAAGTCTTAAGATGGGGAAAGATGAAGAAAGTTTCATACATTGTAGTTTCATGTTCTAATTTATGTTGTGAAAGCATTTTTGAAGGCAGATGCTGGTTTAAGCTGTACATGGGGAAAATTTAGTTTCAACTTATAGAATGGTGATAATGGTCAAAGAAAAATTCAGGGAGAAAATAAAAGTAGCTGTTGAATATACAGAGCCCTGAATATATAAAGCCAAACAAGGCTTTGGAACGTATGTTCTTTTTTTCTGCATAAGTTTATCACTGAGTTTTGTATACAGTTGAAGGGAGCACCATTGTACTGTGAATTACAAAATTGCAATAATAAATTACAAAAAGCTATTTTACATAAACATATGTAAATGCAAAGCTTTTTAGTTCTGTAGAATAGAATGATTTGTTATCTTATTCAAAGAGCAGATTCATGTTAAAATAAAAATCATGAAACAAAAGCCACTTTGAAATTTTCTTCATCGCAGGCTGCTAAGGGTAGTTCTTGACTTCTACTATTTGTAGATTAAAATCCTCACTGCTGCAGTGCTGTTTGATGGATGGTATAGACTAGAAGCATTCACTCCCTTGGGAAAGCATTTTGGAAATTTGGAGTCCTGAAAGGAAATTACATTTTTCTTTTCTGAAAAATCTTCTTTGATCACTTCCAAACAGCTTGATTTATACCATTTTGAAAACTAATGCTACCAATTATTATTATTTTATGAGAGATAAGTATTTCCTTTCTGAAGGGATGCTCTGTGGTTATTGCATCCCTTAAGAGTTCTCCAAAGCCCCCAGCATCAATTATCAAATCTCCACTAATCCCTTTAAGTTTTGTGACTCTGTTCCAACACTCAGGTAGGTATTGCCCAGAGATTACCATCTGTAGGAGCAGAAACTGCTGCCTGTGGCTGAGAGGAGAAGCTACCAGCTCCTGCTAGACTCACGGGGTTGGTGCCATAGATGATCTGGGCTTGTGCAGCTGACAAACGTGCCAGGACAGAGGGGCAGGGATGTCTGCAGAGCTGTTAATGCAGAGCAGAGGGCTGAGGAGAATCTGGACTGAAAATGGAGATTCTGCCTAACGGGACTTGTAAGCTCTGCGGGGGTGTTTCTTCTGATAAAGCTTCCATATGGTCCTCAATTCTGGCAGCTCCTCTTTGCCTGTTTGGAGACTAGATCCTCAATATGACTTCCTTCTGCTTTCTGGTACTGGCTACCTACTGCCTACTGAATCTCACGCTACACATACATATAGAAACCATGCCATATTATTGCTATATCAATTACTACAGATTTTTGCAACCACATTTGTGGGGTTAGTTTCTCTCAGAATAATCTCATCTGCTACAAATATAGAAAGCAAAAATACATATATTCAGCTTTTCTAAACACTCTTTGGTAGTAATTATCAGGTGATTATTTTAACTAAAAAGAACCCCCAAGCCCTGGTATATTTCAGGCTTTTAAAATTTTATTCCAAAAGAAAACTGAGATAAGGAGTAGTAGAGAAAATTTGAAACAATGATAGATACTGTTAAAATGTTAATACAGGAAAAATAAATAGCTGAGTCCTCCAAACACGGAAACGAAAATGCTAAAAAACAAAAGTGGAAAAATGAATGCCAGCTTTGTTCAAGATTCAAGAAACCTCAAAGACTATTTTCAATCATTGAGTAAAATCCTGTATTTAGTGGCACATGGGGTTGTTTTTGCCACTGCAATCTGCAGAATAGGGATTCTAGTTCCTGACACTCTCTGTCCACAAGTTCTCACCTGCTTTTCTTACATAAACATAAATGCCAGGTCCTACAACGATCATTACCAGTGTTAGTCTCTGCAAAATCACAAGCTCCCAAAAGAAGCAACAAAATGATTGACCCTTTGTTGCCAGCTGGAAGGGGCCAGATGTCAAAATAACTTCAAAAAAACACAGTCAAGGTCGTTTCCATTGAATGTAATGGAGATTGAAGAAAGTTGGCTTATCAGTTTTCTCTATCAGTTAGATCTGATAGACTGTATCTTTATCACTGAACTGCAGACCAATACTGTTTCTAAAAATGTAGTGAATGCCATGGATGAAACCTAACTGTAACAGAACCAGGCACACACTGGCCTCCTCCACTTCCTGTCATAGTTCCAACTGCGAGAAGCCTGGAGTAGAGGGTGGTGGAAAGACCACTCTGGCACTCCCCTGGGATTCTGGGCTGTGGGATGGACCTCAGAATGCACCTGCAGCAAACAAGAGTAGCTGCAACTGTTTATACTGCAAAGTTTATGAATATTTTCATATATACAGCTTGTGTTTTTTATCTCAAATGAAAGATATCTCTCAATCTTCTGCTGGTGATGGACCAGAAACTTACATATGTGAGTTATTCATCATGTCACTGTTTGATACCTGATGCACAGAGAGGACTGGCTGAGAATTATGTATATCAAGGCTTGAGAGAGTACTGCAGCATTGCAGTTCACAGCTTCATTTAATGATGTTTCACTGAATCATTTAACAAAAATAAGATGGCAAGATGAAGGTTGACGTGAGTACATCTGCAGCCACCAGCCTAACATGCCAGAGGGTTTAGAATGGCATTATTTTAATTTTCTACCTTTGAATTAATTAATTTTTTCAAATTTTAACTGTGAATTTTCTGAATTGACACATTCAGATTTCTAATTTTTCAAACCAATAGCTACATACAGAGTGACATAAACACCTACAATTTCATAGTAAGTGCATCTTTTAAGGAAGAAAAATAATCTAGTAAGGGCCAATGTGGAAATACAGCTTGTTTCCTAGTTAATATCTGTTAGTATATTTCTTGGTCATATAGGCATTTAAGCAGATGATTTCTCCAGCACTGTCTTAGCACCTTGTGGAACACTCAGTATAATTCACACAGCACGAACATTTCCGTTGTGTAGAAGCTGCAAAAGGAAGACAGTGCAAAGGGAATGCAGGCAGAAGAATACTGAAACTCTGCCTTTCTAGGACCTTACATCAGTACTGTGGCCCAAAAGGGGCTGCACCTGTCTGAAATGAGTAGGTCAGACCTAAAGACCAAATATTTTTTTGGTCCTCTGCATTTAGGACCAACCATAGAGAGTCATGTTGTGGCTCGTGTGCTTCTGCAGTGATTTAGTGTTTGAGGGAGAGATAATCCCGTGGGGAAAACACCTTTCACACTTCCCACTTTTTGGTCTGTTAGCCAACAGACCAAAACCAGATAATCTGTGATGATCATCACAGATAGTCAAGTCCAACCGTATGTATGATTTTTCCTTTCCCATTTGAATGGATTTATAACTAGATGCTATTAAAATTCTTAAGAATTCCAGACTAAAAGGAAAATCAGAACCAGCCCAATCAGTCCAAACACTACTATTTTCTGCAAAAAGCATGTGTGTACTCACGCATGCACACTACAAAAAGCAAGCAAGCAATGAAACTCCATTAATGTACAGATGGAAGTTTATATTGATTTCAGCAAAGACCAGAACATAATGGTAACATGAATAACAGATAATAGCATCTGGCACTTTTAACATTTTTAAGCCCTGAAATCTTTGGAGAACTGACAGTTGAACTAACTGACAGCTCTAGTTATTTCTCGGTGCTTTCCTTTTGGAGAGATTTTGAGCTTTTTCCAAATTCTGAAATTTTTTTTTAAGGGGGCATCTGGACAGGCTATTTCACTGAGAGAGAGAGAGACAATATTTTCTGGAAATTACCACAAAAATTAAGCAACTGTTGTGCATATGAACCAGATAACAATGAATTAGAAATAGATACAATCAGTCATTTTCTTTGCATGAGGATAACTGTCAGTCTTCAATGTGCAAAACAGAGCCCCTGGCCCTGAGATCATTGGACATGTCAACGTTCCCTGGGATGGCACAGGCTCACAGCAGCGGTCTGGGGCCAGATCTTTGATTAGGGACAAACTGCACAGTGTCAAAACACCGGGTGCAGGAGGATGACTGCCTGAACACAGGTCTCTATGTCCTATCAGGTAGTCTGCTGATGCCTCCAGCTCCCTGTATGGGAGAGGGAAGCAGCCAGCCACCCCCTGAGGCCTTCAAAAAGTCAAGCAGACACTGGGGGAGCAACGACGTGGAGGTGGTCCTGCCATGGCTCTTTCACTGTGCTGCAGTGGCAGCAGGGAGGAGGAGCAGCAGGACAAGACCGTTGCCAAGTCTGCAACACCAATTGATTCCCTACAGCAAGGCGGTTCTCTCAAATCTAAATGTGCTAGCACGATATGCAACATGAATGGGGAAAAGCCTGAGACCTCAGCGACATGGATCTTGCTGTCACTGTTGAGGTAAGTAGCATCATCAGCCCCACAGAGGTGACCACAAACTGCTCTTCAAACAACCCAGCCTCCAAGAAACAATCCATGTTGCAAACTGTCTCAGAGGTATCATTATGACATGTCTCTACCCAGTGCTGAGAGATTTTATCTAATTAGCCTTTAAAGGTGCTGATGGTTCATTCCTGATTTGAAAAAACATGCAAGCAATCCATATACTGACAGGCAGGCTTAAGAGAAAAAAAAAAAAAACAACAAAGAACAAACTTAACAGCAAAATAGAAGACTAAGAAAGACAGACAAAGAAAGTAGACTATGATGTCTTGTTTGCAATGTAGGGTAAATAAACATGAAAGAGCAAAATAGAAAAAAACCAATATCAAGACAATTATCAACATGGAATTGGCAGTCTAAAAGGTTAGCCATAGAAGTTGGAAAGTTGCTAAATAAAAATATTTTCTGAAATTTTAGGTACTCATCTTTGTTGCTGCAACTTCAGTTTCAATCTGGGGCTTTTCCATTTCATAGTATGTGTTGAAAAGGAAAGATACCTGCATATACTCATCTATTTTTCTAAGCTGTTTCATTGTGGTATAAAAACTACCAATTCATGGAAATTATGTACTACTCGTGCTACTTGTAATGAAAAACTTCAGGAATTCATAAAAATTTCTTATTTCGGAATTTGTGCTCTCAGACTGACTTCTGGACCACTGGATTTAGTTAGTTGTGACATCTAAGACTTGTTGACAGAGGTTTCTTGATGTATGTTAAATGTAAAATAAAACGTTTTCCACTGAAAAACTATTCTAGGCAATTGTCTAAGTGTATGTTCAAATACTTAGATAATGAGTTATCTAGAGTTACAAAAATTTGGTGTGGAAAAAAATACCATATGAAAAAAATCTTTTTTTATTTTTGACTGATCCCTAGGTCATTTGAGTGTATATGTTATAGAACTGAGCCATTCAGGAAAAAAAAAACCCAAAGAAAGTTCTCCAATTGTGAATAGCTTTGATTTCCTTACCTTAGAGACTTATAGGCACCTTAGAGACTTATAGGCATTCATAACCCATACTCAAGTCAACAGTTGCTGTTTCCTACCTCTGAAAGTAGGGTCTGGTAACAAGAATTTTACAAGTGAATACTGGTTTTTTTATGTCACCTCTGAAAGGGCATTAAAGCCAACTCAGTGTTCAGAAAACTGTCTGTGCAAATAGATTCCCTTTAAACTGTACTCGATTGGTCATCCCAAAGACCATCCTATGGCCACTCATCCAAGCGAAAAAGTCACTCAGAAACCGAAAAAATACCTCTTTTTCTTCTTCTTTCCTGACATGGGTCTTGCTGTAGTTGATTGGTGTATCCCAGCCTTCCTGTTCACAAAGAGCCTGGTAGAAGGCTGCATTTACGAGGATGCTGCTTGTTTTGAAAGGAGAAGAGGAAGGAGTGGGAAGTGCTGTGCTGGAAGAAGTGAGAGGCATAACTTTGTCTTGGCTTCGGTTCTTTTTCATGCTCAAATCCAGAGTGCCATTTTCATCCACTTCTATCTCAGCTCCCTGACATGCAACAGGAAACAGAGACATGTTTAGCTATGGACGTGGCGAGGCTGCAACATAACCATGTGGTGCTTTTAAAGGATAAATATAAATGCACGCTTTTATTTAAATTTATCTGAATCTAAAACCAGATTTTCGGTTTACATCAGTTAATGTCCAACTCTTAGGCAGACTTAAGAGTGGCTTCAGTAATGGTATCCCTGCATCTCAGCTTAAACATAGTAAGTAGAATTTAAATAAGATGTCTGTAAACCATAACCTATACACCCTAAATCTAGTTTTATTTAAAAAAAGTTTAGCTTTAAATCTTCTTGATCTTTTCATTCTTACAGAGAACTATGACCCCAATTCACAGTTAAAAGCATTAATGCATTGTTTAGGTCAATGGCAGCATTACTATTACACATCGTCCCTTCCCCCCATGCCCCGGAAATATGACAACATCTGCATTATGGGGGAAGAGAAGGAAATATGCCTAAAAGTAGCACAGCAGGAGAAATTTTTGCTAGGGTTTTGTATATAACTCAAAATAACCTATTGCCTTAATCACAGCTTGGCTAGGTCACTAAGGCACAGGTCTGCTCTGAGGCCACTAGACTGAGAGCCACAGGAGGATTTTTAGGAGGTTCTCCCCGATGAAGACATTAAGCATGAGTTAAGAAAGCCTTTGCTACCTGGGAAGCACAGTAAAAAGCAGCCTCTGCAGGGGTGTGTGTAGTTTGGGGAGAGACCCAACTTCCCTTTCCAGGTTGGGAGAAGCTTTCAGAACACCTGCTGCTCACAAGAAGGGACAAGTGCTGCTCAGCTGTACAAGAAGAACAAGGGAAGGAAAGCTCTTTGTTGTGCCTTACCCGATCTGACCACAGAAAAAGAGTACACACCCTTTTTTTCTGTATGATGAAAAGCTCCTGGAAATGTACCTTACTAATGGAAGCGACAAAAAATTTCTCATCATGCTCGATATGCAACATTAAGTATTGACACATTGTGTATATAGGGATGAGTATGAGACTAGTCCTTGATATTGCCAACAATTACTAAAGTGAAGTAGGTGAAGAGCTGAAAGAGGTGGCCTCTAGAGGAGCACTAGTTCTGTGTGTTGCCCTGAACCCTGAATAAGGTGGAAAACATTCAAAGACTATAGAGATAAATAACAACATTATGAATCTACACATGTAGAATGCTGTAATTAACACTGCCCTGTGTCTTCCTGTTATTGTCATCACTACTATTTTTTATTTGCATCGTTGGAAAGCTCAGATACAAATTGGGAATTGAGGCTAGATATGTTAGGTGCTGTGTAACTATAGGAGACCATTGTATAAATCCAGTTTGACTCTTACCACCCTAATTTCTGTTACCACAGTAATAGAAAACCCATAGGGTAAGTGAATAACCTAGACCCACTGTTGCAAATGGAAAAGAGACAGGTATGTCCAGGGGGAAAGGTTTTCCGTATTAGACTTCTTCCTTAGGAAGAGATGACACACTGTCACAAAGACTCCCTTTCTCTTTCTTATTATTAATTATACCTGGAGCTTAATGATTAGCCAACCATTTAATTATTAAAGATAGGACAGTGAAACCTATCTTTGCTTGAGGATCTTAAAAACAGTTGTGGTGAAGCAGAGAGTTCTTCCCCTGTGCTGAAAGTGTGGCATGGCCAACCTGGTTGGACTGAAGGCATAAGCTTCCTTCATGCAGCCTTGTCTTCCTACCACTGCCAGCGGTAACTCATTTAAAGTTAAATGCATCTGCTGAAATATGTGTAAGGACCTTTAAAGAAATCTTCAGAAGGGAAATGTTGGTAGAAGTTGAAAATTTAGGGCCCAGCAGTCTTTCCTCACTCTGGCACCCTGACTCCATTTTGCATCCATGGGCCTAAGACAGATGCCCACCTAGACTGAAGCACTACCAAGCCATCTGCTTGTCCCTGGTTCAGAAACTCGGGTACCTCTTATGTCTGCTTCTCCTGCATAGCAAAATTCACGTTTTCAATCACACAGCTTAAAGAGAGAGATGTTTTATTATATTTATGGGAAGTAAATACACTTCTAATATGTTCATACTAAGACGCTTTGGTTATATCTTTCTGCCCCTTTTTAGTAAATAGTTTAATCTCCTGTGATAGTTTTAAGCCCTGAATTTGACAGTGCAGCTTATCCTGGATAATAACTTAGTAACCACAACATCTTATGCCATCTGTATAATATCAAATACATTTTTATACCAGCATTAATAAACCTTAGTTACAAAAATCCAAGATATTAACTATATCAGTGCCAAGCACACACTCCAGGATCTGACAATATAGCTCTGCCATGACCGCCCCAGTGTTTTTTGGCTTCACAGTTGATATGTAACTATAGCAATGAAACAGAGCTACAGTAATCAAGTTTAATGACCAATGTAAAGTAAAATGCTAAATATTGTAGTTGCTGACATTTTTCATAATAAAAAAACTTGGGTTAAGTCTGCACAACCAACATTCACATAAAATTCCAGACCTCTGTGACAGATGGCTTAGGAAAGGAAGCCATGTGACTGGGCTGCAGTAGTTTTATAGTGCAAAAACCATAAATAGTGCAGATTCTCTGTCACTGACAAAATATCAACTACTCAGAAGGCAACAGTGACAACAAAAAGGACCAAAACCAATTAAGGTTTCCTCCTCAATGAAGGCAGACATAGAAAAATATCAGGCAATATATTGTCTCTGAGAAACAGACACCAGTAGCCGCAACAAGATGCTCTAGCTGATAAGCAGAATATTTACTAACATGGATATTTAAAGCTTCCTCAGCACTTTCCTGAAATTCACGTAGAAGTTGGGTTGTCCAACATGCACCTAATTCTGATGAGGGAAGGCTGGGTTGTGTGTTTGTGAAGTAGCGTACAGATGGGGTTTAAGAGAGCTCACAGATGCACACAACAATTAAATATAGTCAGGGAAAAAAAATATCCCTTTTGCCCATCGCAGGAGGGATCACACGTTTACAACATGGCTTTTTATTCAGAATGGTATAAAAGAGCCATTACTTTGCTGCCTTCACAGCAAACTCCAAATGGCAGAGCAAAAAGAGAGGAGTCAGAGATATTGCTCCAGTTTTCATTCCTACTTTCATCCCACCCTCCTCTCAATATGTCTCCTTTGCTTGTTTTACCACATTTATTTTTACATTAATTTTAAAATGGAACTAAAGAGACAAAAATGGCAAATGGCAAAAAATGCTAGAGCAGTGCTATGACACACTGACAGAAAATGGCACTTACTATGCTTAGCTCAGACTTGCAAAGGCTGTGTTATCCTCAGTGGAGGCAAGATCTTATTACTGTCAACTCTAGTGCAAGTGTGAACAGGCCTATATTTATCCTTTTATCATGACATATTTAAAATATAGCTACCAAAACAATGTAAACTGTTCTGATGCTTCCTTTAAAATGTAAGCAAAATTAAGATGCAAACGTATCTTATTATTTCCTAACTTATGTTAGTCTGCAGCTGTCTAAATCTTTGGAGCCTGGTTTTTATCTCATTTACATTTACACTCGTGTAAACCAGAATAAAAGCCTCCTTGAAGCAATGAAGAAAAATCAATGAGGGTGAGAGGATACACGCAGTAATTAAATTCAGGTAACTCCTAATCTACTCCCACATCAGTGACAAGGTAATCACCCTCACAGCTTTTACAAGCAGGTGGAAAAAGGATCCCATAAGAAAAAAATGAGAGAAAAATGACTGAAGCATATTTTCTTATTCCAGAGTCTGTTCAGAGAAAAGGTACAAGTAGTACTCTTCTACGAATATCTATCTAAAATGAAGACTAATACAAATATGTAAAAAAAAAGAAAGCCTCTTCAAGTGCTTTATACTCTAAAGTCAAGCTTTTTCAGACTCCTTTATTTCATGACATGTTACAGAATATTTTATAGTACATTATTAAGTGTCAGTCTCAGAACAGAACTACATCAGCTAGGACAATAAAGAATGTTGTTTTTCATGAAAAATTATTCCTACATTTTTTCATATGGTTTTGGTCCATCTGATCAGTCTCAACATTTAATACTCTGCAGCATGTCTCCACTGACGATTACAAGTTAAGCTTTATCTCCTAGTTGGATCAGAAAGAGTGAATTATTGTGTCTGCATGAATCTTATTTCAAACCTGTGACCTTCAGGAGATTGTATTGTTACATATAAGTGTTTTTGTGTATTCTTTGGTTGGCATCAGCAGTACAACTTAATACTAGGTAAGCCCAAAGAAACAACATTATCAATGATTTTGCATTCCCACGAGCAGTTCTGTTTAGTTTGGAAAGCTTAAAAGAGCTCTTTAGCTCTGCTATTGGGAGTAACTCTGAAACTAGTACTTTTCAATGTCTATGAATACTAGTCTTAATGCAATCCATCCAAAAGGGTAAAATCACTTCTATCCCCAGCCAATAAAAATACATGCACCTGGTCCTCAGTTCTTCAGACATAAATTTAAGCAGTTGACTTCTTCTGCAGGAAATTAAAATACTAATTTGGGTCAAAATAAGAAAACTTGTACATGATCAGCAATATCTGAGACAAAAATGAAATTATAATTTCAGCCCAGAACAATTAACAAATTAAAAAAAAAAATCTAGCCAGGAATGTACTCGAGGACAAATATGCACAGCAGAGTAACAGGATGGTAATGATATTCTAGTGATATTCTTGGCTGATTTTTTGTCCTGTATTTAGGCTCTAAGGTATTTGGAGTAAAGAACTGCTTGAAAAGCATGCTGAGTATTAACTACATCATTGAAATAATTGATGCAATTATCACCATCGTGAATACCCAAGAATGGAGAGATGACATAATTTTGTTCAAACCCAGAATTTGAACTTAAAACATTTTTAGCAAGTGTCATTCTTTGTTTTCTTTCAAGGCATAGTGTGCATATGCCATTTTGCCTAAACAGGTGGGAAAAACACCAAAACAGTCAACAAAATGTTTGGCAAGCAGTAGTGACGAGGCTACAGATAAACTGTATTGCTGCAGATACCTCTGTGAGACATGAATGCGATGATGGCTGGAAACAGGGGAGATCCCTGGATGTTACAGTGACGTAGACTCTTGCACTGTGCTAGAAGCTGCAGGTGAAGACTTCTAGGGAAGCCCTTCTGTCAACTTCAATTGGAGTTGAATGAAAGCACATAAACTGCAAATCAGATGCATCCAGGAGATTGGTTTGAGGTGCTGACTGTGTGAGAATTGGCTGATAGGGATTATAGTCAGGGGAACATCTTACTGCAGTCCCAAGTGGAGGTTGAATAGCTCAGAAAATGTAACATTAATGTTGTATTAATTATTTTTGAAACCAGTATGAACAAGGTATCTGATGGTATTAGTACTTCATATGAAGCTGAATAGATAATTCATAAAGAAAGCTTAGGATCCATTTTATTGCTCATTTCAAAATACATTTATTCTTTAAATTGCTTAACATATGAATTAATAATTTTAATCTGGAGATATTTGGCAGATCACCTTTGTACATTAAATGTCTTTGGAAGTTTTCCTTACCAATGGTACTGTTAATATGTAATCTGCTTTCTCTACCCTTGCTACCCTTCTCTTTGATTTCTTGCCCTAGACTTTCTCTTTTGAACGGATATGTAGAGAGTGTGGAATATATATTAGAAAATCTATTAAGTTTATGAAATTTGGAACTGTGATGTAAAAGCACTTTCTTTTAAGTCTTTTCTATATTTACACAAAAGTGGTGACTATTCAAGGTAAAACATCCAACTCTTACAAAAAAATGGACAACACTCTGGAGGTCAAGAAATAAAATTTGAATGCCAGAAAAAAACCCCAACTTTCGGAATACACTTGTGGTAAAAAATATTTTGGTGTTTTCCTCACATGTTCAGACAAGATGACATATGCATTCCTTGGGTGAATACAAGAAAATGACACTTGCTTGAAATGTTTGAAGCACAAATTCTGCTTTCAAAACTTAGAAGCACAATGTTTTTACAGCTCTGACATTTGTGCAACTTGCAAAGGATTTTCTGAAAGTCCAGGAAATCCTCTGCAGTCCCACATGTCCTTGCTCTCCCACCACACTGCCTCACGCCCGCTTTGTCATGGCTTGTGTTGCTGGGAGCCTGCCTGATGCTCTATAAGAGCAAACACCTTCACAAGTCAGGAGTTTTGATCTGCTAAAGTATAGATGGTGCTAATCAGGTTTTCTTGGGCAAAGGAACAAAGGAATGTGGCAAGGGGCAGGGCTGAGAGGTCTGCTACTGTGAGGATCTGAGCATAGCCACCCCACACAGGCATTTTCAGGCCTGGTGAATGTGGGTGCTATTAAGAATAAAAAGAATAAAATCATTATTAACTCCAGTCATCTGTTGATGCTGTATTATTTGAATCTAATCACTAATATTCTTTGTATGATCTAAAAATACTTAAATATATTCTAGCAGTTAAACATTTCCCTTTGCAGCTAATACAAGCTATAAAACAGTTCAGAAACATAGATAGATAGATAGATAGATAGATAGATAGATAGAAGTCTCTTTTTAAAATAGCTTATTTTTTGCTTTGTATTTTAAAATAAAAAAGAATCTTAATTGAAGAGAGTCTACAGATTTATTTCCACATTTATTGTTTGAGTCTTGTGTGACAAATGTAATAAATAGCCAAAACCAAATAAAAATGGGTTTTTTGTGGTTTTGGTGACCAAATCTGTTTGGGGCTTACTTGCCTGTGTTCTGGCCAGAAGCTAATTCTGATTCTTGTGTCAGATGTTTTGTAGCAGTATGCCCTCCAGAAAGTCTGGCAAAAGTGGAGGCAGGCAGATAGCAAGGTATGCAGGTGATTTTCTTTTAGGCTGGATTCCTGGCTGTGAAAAAAGAGTAAGCTATGTGCCCCAAGTGTCCCTCCATATCGTTACTATTATGTTCACTTTCCATTCAAACGTTCCCCATGATTTGGCAACTGTGAAGCAGGTACGGAGGAGAAAATCTTTGGATTATGCCTGGTCCCTTTACTGCTCTTCTCTGGCAAGAAGGTCTATTGCTGAGGTCAGCCAAAGGCTGCGGCAGCAATTTAATCCAGCCATTGGCATCAGTTTCCATATCCCTGCTAGAAGTCTCTATTCAAGACCAGTGGAAGGAGCTTTCTGCAGCATATATGAAGGATGGATCTGTCATCTGAAAAGTTTCCATGAACAGATAATGTCTGTTATGGAAGATGCATATGGGTACACCTTAAAAAAGTCTACTCTGGGGCATCTTGCAATATCTGTTTCAAGACCCAAAACTTCACAAGTGGAAGTCAAAGGCAGCAAAGTAAGGGGTACTGCTCTGCAAAGGAGAAAGGCTTGGAATACCTAACAAGGTGTTATGCTGGTGGTGAAATAAGCGGTTCCCCATAAAGCATCATAGCTAATTTCTTAGCAATCGTGAATGAAGGCCCAACCAAATTGTAAAGAAACAGCTGCAGAAGCCACCTCTGGTCAGACTGACCCTGGTGCTACAATAGACAAGGTACAGTGATACTGACTTGCAGAGGAATATGTCATATGTCTTTTGGAGCTCACATCATGATTCAACGTCTCTCAGCAGAAACACATCTGCTACTTTTTGTTTTGATAAATATACCTCTTTTCACTCCCCAGTGTTTTCTTCTCAAGTTCTTGTAATGGCACTCTCTCATCTACACAGAGCTTTCAAAAGTTTCACTGCAGCGGAGCAGGTCTGACTTTAATACAAATAATAAACAACAGTGCTCCCACAACCACGATCATCAGAAGAAAACCTTGTCTATTTTCATCAGCAGCATAGTACTATGTAATGGCACAGCAAATAAGGCTCGCAGCTCGCACAGCACCATTTGTAAATCATAAAGATCTGCGAGGAAACGCAGAGCAGGAACCAAAACATGAAAGCCACACGAACATCTATGATATTAGGCAGCTTTCCATTATGACAGACTTGCCCAAATTATCTATCTCCAAACGCTGTGGGCCTGATTCTCCTCTCTTGCCAGCAGAAGGGAGAATTTTACCAAAGTCAGTTGTTATTTCCCTCCCTGCACCTTGTCAAACTGTCATGAGCTCCAAACACAACAGACTCAATAGCTGTAGGTCTGTTCCATTGCTACCAAAATATCGCCTTGATTAACAGTATGATTTTTCTTTTCTTTTTTTTTTTTAAAATCAGACTCCAAAATGATCACTTACGGCAGCTTTCAGAGGGAGGAAAATTCCCCCTTTAAACAGATCGTGCTCGTTATCCACCACAGATTGTTACTGGATTTCAAATATCCTTCTTTTTCCTCCTACAAAATTCCCCCCTTTTATTCAGGGCTCAATTATGAAAAGAGTAACAACATAATTCCTGCTATTTATTTATTTTTATCAGAACTGGTCACTACATTAATGATTTTTCTCTCTATCTCTCTTCAAAAGAGCATGCAAACAGAAGCCTCCTTTTTGGGGATTTAATGCAGTCACTAACATGAAAGACAGTTTATTCGCACAGTTCAGTAGCTAGCACACCCTCCAGGTTCTTGGACTACCCTACCTTGGCAGACAGACTCTGTGGTTTGTTGGAGAGGATCTCTGCTGCTTCCCTGCAGCGGGTGGAAAGGTTCAGGATAGCAGCAGCTGCTGCTATGTGGGTGTCTTCACTACATTGACCGTAGCTATAAGAGTTGGCATGGCAAGGGCTCTGTGTGTGGGCGCTAGCACTAGGCAGTCGATTAGAAAATTTCACTGGATTTGAAAAATGCTTTGCTGTTGAAGAGAGATTTGATTAGCAATTTCACGTATGAGATTTTTTCCCCCATTAATAGTTTTGTTTCTCAGACTACAATTTCATACATTACAATATTCAAATAGCACATTTAAAACAATCCATTTCCTATTGGTAGTAAGGTTTTGCTGTAAAAATGGCTTCAGAAACACAACAACTTAATTTTTACCCGACAAATACACATCTATCAACAAAGCATCCGAGAATTGTACTCAGATTCTGCACATTCTTTACTCAGGCATTAAAAGCAATGATGTCCAAGGAAAGACTAAAACAGGCATTACTGTGTTACCCATCGTGACCTGACAACACCGGTGGGCAAATGCAATTGCAAATGCATCCTTATAAAGGCTTCCTCTTGGAGCTCTGTTGCGTAAAAAACCCAACAGTCACTTGTCCAGTCTTGGCTAAAACAACACTGCTTACCCTACTTAAATGAATGCCTGTTGTTTTAAAAGCTTTACTTATGTGAGTAAGGTGAACAAGACCAGCTCCGGAATGAACCAGAGCAACCAGATAAGAACATTACCTATTAGGTATATTAGGTCCTGATTTTATGGAAATTTTTAGAAATTTAAGTCTGCCATTTAATAAATATTAAAAAACCCCAAAAAAGAGTCATGACAATGAACATTCAGAATAAAATTCATCTTGGCTCACTGTCTTATGTTGGCTGTCATTTGGAATAATACACAGATTTATTAAACACAAGATGCCAGCTGAGAATGAAAAACAGGTGAACAGAAAAGCACTTTCACAGACAAAAGTGGTGTGTGTGGTTTCTGTTTTCTGCTCAATCAGCAACGCTGACTCTAAAACAGGTAGAAATAACTCTGTTCTGGATTTTGGAGCCACAATATCATTAACTCTTGCAAGGAAAAATCCCATAACCATGATTTCAGCTCTTAGCAAGCACAAATCACTTCTTTTGTCTGTAGCTCTCACAGTGTCCTACAAAGATAAACTAAGCAAAATCCAATTTCTCAGCCTACACCCAGATACTGCAAGAACATTTCTGCGTATGGCCATCTGCTCACTCCGTAAAGATCTGAGCCCCAAGGCTCCAGATCCCTTTGGATGTAGAACTTTGGCTGAGTGCACTGTAATGCCTACCTACACAAGACATCAGGGAACTCATCTTTCCTCAAACTTGGGATGCTCTAAGACAAATGCTTTTTTCTGTGCCCTGACTGTAGCTGAGTGCAATATTGAGTTTTTCTATGTACTGGAATCATCTCAGTAGAGCCACACAGTAAAGTCTTTCTCCAGAGCAAATGAAAAAGGGTTTATCTACCCTGCTGTAAAGTTGTAACACAAGCAAGAGGGTCTACATTTTTATCAGTTGCTATAGCCAACTTCAAATTATATTTAAAGAGCAAAATAGTGCATTTTCCATTACCTGCCCTAAAAGCTAAAAAAAAACCCCAAACCAACAACAAGAACAAAAAAAGCAGGCCATGAAGGGCGCATGTTTTGTTAACAAATTAAGTTTACAAATGCAGAATCCACAGAGGGCTAATGATGGTCTTTTGGCTAGCTAGGTGTTTACATAGGATGCTGAACCAATCACTGTATCACCAGCTTCTTACTGCCAACTTCTGTATATCTGCATAGTTAAAGCACTCGCCTGCTCTTTCACTTTCACCTTTCCATTAAAATAATAGCCACACGCTGCAATCTTTGCGAGAACAACAGGCTGCAAACTTCAGCCCTGATATACATTATACATAAATTGCATATGTATGGATTTGCATTTGTATAAAAACATTTCAATCATTTTTTCCCTGAAATGAACCTATGAAATAGACATACATCTGTGCAGAGAGACAGCTAATAGAGAATATTCAATTTTACAAACAAAATTGGAAAATCTGCCACCCAAGAAGCTGGCAATGCCCATATTTGCTTTCATTTGAACAAGCGCACTTTGCAGGCCAGACAAATATCTACTTTTCATTTGCAATTTTAAATGGGGTATTTATATATATACACACACACACAAACACATCAATACCTACAAACATATATGCATATATATATGTATGTATGTCTATATATATATATGTATATATGTATGTATGTATATATGTGCGTGCGTGTGTGTGTACTCAGACACATGCACAGATAAATATATTTATTTTAAAAATATAAAACATATAGTATAGTATTAGGAGTATATAGTGTTATGTCATGCTATGTTTTAAGTATGTGTATATATATATATGAATATAATTTTGTGCTTTTCTGTTCACCATACTATGAATGTTCAACTTTGTTGGGATAAGTGGGGTCAATTTGCCTTCTTTTTTGTTTTCCTTTACTAACTTATTTTATCATGAACAAAAGAAAAAACAACTAAAGGGTCTTTTGTCACAATGTTTTAATCTATTTTCTTCTGAACCCAAATATGGTGCAATTAAACCCTTTTATTTTTTCCATTTGAATCATGGTAACAGAATAATTTGTTTCTTTTAAACTAAAGAGCATTTTATAATGGTCAATATAATGGCAGAGTAGTGCTGAAATTTCTGATGTAGATTGTGAAGATCATCTGCAATAAATAATCAGTGTTCACACTGTGGTATCTCATTTGTACAGAGTAGTACCTCAGCAAATCTCTAAGTGATGCATGCAGGGGGATCTCGATAGCAATTTGATGCACTGGATTTGTCTGCACTATAAATATGGTGCAGTACAGAAATATGTGATATCAAAATGAATTCAATCCAGGCCTGGAAGTAAAGCAGCTGAGAGAGATGGTCATCTAGGAGAAATAATACCTGTACAGATGAATCTACAAGTTATCTGAAGAGCCTTTTTAAAACCTAGCTTGAATTTCTCCTTACTACAATTCGTAAGGTCTTGCACAGACACATTCCATGGGAATTCTCATGGTAGTATCCTATCACATAAGGATACTGCAATTTAGCCAAGGAGAAAGGTCACAGATAAGACATAAACCATTTCTTTTTATGACTCTTTCCCCCAATAATTTATTTTAAGAGAAGCATATAAATATTGCATTTTATAGTGACAGTATTTAACATTCTAGCATTCTGTATTCAGAAAATTTGGGCCACAGGTGGTTAAAGATGCTTCCTACATATACCTTTTACTTCTAGAAATTTGAAAGCAGAACAAATAAAAAGAAAAATAGAAAGCAATTGACATTTTGCCTGTTTCCCAAGATATAATGGACTTTCAAGCTTACATTCAAGGAACGGGGGTGTTTTTCGTCCTTGTGCCATGGGTGCTATTGTGCGTTTGCCAAAGACTTGTGCATCAAAGCTGGCATAATCAAATGGTACTTTCCCAAACTTCTCCTGTTCTTTCATCAGGGTGGTTCTGGAGGAAGTGACTGGCTGTGAAGTTCTGTAATTGTATTGAGCTACCTCGGGCTGCTTCGCTAAATTTGTCCTGCAGAGATGAGGGGAAGAATCAATGAGAAAGAGAAGAATATCTTTAAACAAACTTTTCTTGGAAAATGAGGTACGGTTGCATCTCAATATCAGAAATTTTGCTGTTGCCACATATAAATCTTACTGGTAGGTATATCCAAGAAATAAATAATGTAAATAAGGTACCTAACCTAGTAGTCAAAATGTACCTTGACTTCATTCAACTTTAAAGCTACAGACACAAAAAAATCTAGTATTCTCTAGTGACGGTGTGGGCTACTTACAAAAAAAGAAAAAAAGGATACTGATTTACTTCTCAGTTACCACTGTACCATTGTGCTTCCTTTATTTCTAAAAATTATCTGGATTTTTGCTAGTCAAAGGACTTATAGTTTTATGGTTCGCTATTATACTCACTTTACTGTGAATGAGTATGGTATAAATATAATATAAGATGATCCAAAGTAATTGCTTCTGTTATTTGGGAGGAAAGAATGATTTATGGTGTGTTATTCCATTTAGTTACTGTTCAGTAACTACTTGTCTTTAGCAATTTCCTAAGGACTTTTCATATGTAGAGTTAAGGCACGTGCAGTTGGCAGACACATGGACATAATATTCCGTAATGGCTCTGAAGGAACCATTAGAGCTGATCATGTCAATAATCCACAAATTAAAGTGTCCCCAAATAGACCTGAATATAATAGGTTGTAATGGTCCTGGTGCCAATGATGTGCAAATTATGCATGTCTGTAGGGTCCATATAACTCTCAAACAAAATACAATTGCAATAAAAATGTTTCCCCTTTTTGACACCATTGAGTAAAAAATAAATTAAACTAATTAAACCAATAAACTTAAAATAAAGAAACTCAAAGTATGAATTATTCAATGGTGGGGAAACAGAGTGAGCAGAATTCTGAACCCTTCCATATAACTGCAGGGACACCACCACCCACTACTTGGGTTAACCAGAAGATTCCTCCGAAAAGAATCACAAAATAAGTGAGGACTGTGATGCTAAAAGTGCAATAAGGTCAAAGAGATATTTAGCCAAGTTTCAATGGCCAAAATACTGTTACAAAGGAAGAGTTCTCGAAAATTGTTTAAACCCTTTCAACAAGAGAGGAGATCTGGTTTACAGGAGGACATTTGAGATCCCCTGATTAGGCTGTTTGTGTTGAAGTTGAATCTAGTAGAATATATTTGATTGCTTTTCAAAAGATGCCTCTGTTGTCTTTAATGTCAGTCACACACACAAGAACCTGCAGAATGCTGCTTGCTAATGTTGAGATATGCTCAAGTCATTTAGCTTTGCAGAAGTTCATCCACTTACCTCTGCACCTAAATCTGAACTCCATTAAAGACGTGAGGAGTGATTGACAGGGTTTTTGCAGAAACACTTTGGAGACAGTTTGAGAGGGCTCCTACCTGTGAGTCTGATCATGGCACTGCCCAGCTTTTGGGGACTCAAGCTGGTTCTTTTCCTGGGACATTGCCAACTTTTCAGCTGCAGCAATTGGACAACCAGAAAGGCTGTTTAAGAACAAAGTGAAGAAAAGAAAGAAGAAGAAGAAGAAGAAAAAAAGTAAAATTAAATCTTAAGTAAAGGGAACCCAGTCACTCAGAATCTCCCTAGTTCCCTGTGCATTTCTGGGAGCTGCTGCTATTATAGCCCAGATTATTCAGGGTTTTTTTCAATCCTTAATGCAATACTGTGAAATCTGTTTATTTGAGGTGATATATCTGGAAACTGAATCATGTAGGAGTTTTCCACAGTTCAGCTTTGATGTTTTGTGGCTGGCAAGTCACTAGCAAATTTTTTGACAAATGACATTTACTTTATCAGCTAAACCATGCATATAAGCCTCCTGCTGATTAAAAGGAAAGTGAATTTGGGAAAAAAAATGGTTATGTGAGCGACTGTTACCAAAGAACACATTTTATCATTTCAAGTTATGCTTTCTTTTGTTTTTGTTTGCTTTATTAGATTAGAACATGTTTTCTTACCATATTCATGGGTCGCTTATGCAGTTGATATGCTGTAAAGATGACTGAGGATTTAAAATGAAAAAATATTTACCAGTTCCTTTATATTCTTGTAGATGACTTGTGAACTCTCTGGTAAAGATTACAGGTAGCACAGTATGATGATTGATTTTGGTGACCTCGTACAATAATCAATCACCAACAAAAAAAGAGAAAATCCCACTTAAATGTAATTCAACAAAAAAAGTTGGTTTTGAAAATTTTCTGTCCCAAGTTTGATTGTAAGATTGACATTATATTTTCCCAGAAGGATTATAATGGAATATTTTGGCTTGCTGGCTTCCAGCAGAAAGCAGTGCTGACAAGAGCTGTGCCGACAGCAGTGACTTGCTGGAGATGAGCGAGTCGGCTCTCTGCCTCACCTGCAGCCCAGCTGTGATGCCACAGCTGCCTATCTGGAAGGCTTTTCTCAGTTTTACTTTCTTCCTGCAGGCAGCAAGTTAAACAGACAGGAGTGTTCCAAGCAGGAAGAGGACATTTCTGAGCATAATAAATGGCGTTAGTTTTTACAGGGATTCTAAATTATTCCACTTAAAATTTCCTGTTTTGCTAAAAGGGAATGTGCCTTAATGGGAAATTCCTGCCAAGGACTACCATGCATGTGGTGCAAAACAAAGAGTCTTTGGTTTCTGCTGGGTTTTCCAGTGGTAGCAATATTAATGTATTTGTTCATTCCTACCCATTTTACATGATGGTGTTTCACAGTGAAGACTGTAATGAAACTGCAGTTTGAAATCTCATCTGTGAAAAAGACTAGTGGAATTTGCCATCATCAGTGCTGTAGCCATTTTTTATATAATGAAATTAAAAGCAAGTATTTGGTTATAAATAATACAGGCTACCCTTGAAGTTCATGGGCATTCTGTGGTGTAGTACATAAAATCTGACTCCAAGGTGTGCCCATCAATTTACTGCTGAGTACATGTTAGATTTTAAATGGACAGGAACTTTTCTGACCTACCTTCTGTGTGTGTTGCGATTGCTGTTGACATGTCCTCTTCCAGTGCAGCCAGGAGTGGGGCACTTCAAAACATTTTCGTGCATGGCAAGAACTAAAGAGGAATAAGAAAAAAAAAAAGAAAAGAAATTGTGATAATAACATATATCAATTAAAAATACATATATTAAAAAATATGAACATTTTCCTTCAAACTTGGATTCTCAATTCTGTCATATTGTGATCACACAAGAAAAGGAAAACCAAAGGACCTACAACACAGCAAGGCAAGTTTATACCTATGTGTTTGTAGTGTGGCTTCCCACATGGACATCACCGTTTCTAGGGACTCCGAAAGAACAACGGCAGAGGTTAGTAAGGATATTACATCATGAAGCCATTTGCTCTGTGGTTCATACACCACTAACACAGTCAACTAGAAAAGGGGGCTGATATAGGAGCCTTGGGCCACATAGTCACGCTACATATAGCTGCAGTCCCTCTCTGTCTCAGGGAGGGCAAGCTCTCAGGCACAGGAAGCCTTTTTGCCTTGCACCTGAATTAGATGATCTGATCTGAGCATGTCTCCTTTGAACCCTGATAACCTCCTGAAAATCTGAGCTATACTGAAACTACATTGGACAAATAGGTCATGCTCCCAAGCAACGGTTATGCGCTCAGCAGTGGTCACAGCATCTTGCGTGTATGTTTCTCATGCCCTTTAATTTTGTTCATCTTTACTGAGATGTATACCTGTGTAAAACAGAATACGTCAGCCTACGTCTGCCCTCATGACTTCAGTGCTGCATTACCCCTTTGTGTGCACAGTGCTTCAGAAAAGCTGACTGTTCAGTCAACTGGTTTGTTCTGTCATGTACGAAATTATGATTTTTTTGGGGTTTTGTTTGGCAGAAAGTATCTGATTGGAAGTGTGATAATTAAAAAGGACTTGTTAATTTTAACTTTTTAGAAAGTTAATGTTGCTAAGGCCTTCCAAATGCAGCTGCCTGCATAACTCAGCAGATGTTTCCATACAGTTTAGTACCAAATTTTAAAAAAGAGAGAGTTACAGTGAGGAACAGGATGTTGGTAAAGTGCAAGTAGCCTTTGAATTTGTTGGTTTGCATACCACCACAAAAAACAATCTGACTAACTAGCTTATTTAAACAAGCAGTTTCACATCAGGTTTTGGCTTATTATGCAGCATTTAATTGCACCACATTGCAGGATTGCACACAAACACACACACACACACACACACACACACACACACACAATGAGAACAGCACGGTTCGAAATGAGCAGGGAAACTCAGGCTAGACCAGGCATAAAAAGGTTATCACGATGCAGTCATGCGAGAGGGATATGCTGTGGACCAACACTGGGATGTACCAATGGAAGAGACCTCTTGGAGCTGTGGCAAGGGGGAGACTGGAAACATCTCTGAGTAAGCGTGCCCAGGCCTCTTGGTTATTGGCAATGAAAACTAGCAGCCTCGGTGTCTGATTACTGCAAATCAGGTTGCAGCTCTGAAACAGGCTGGTGATTCCTGTGCAGCATGCCTTTAGCAAAGGCACCAGCAATGAAAACCTTGAAGACACATGAGACTAAAGCATGCAGGTCTGCTGGCAGTTTGGGGATAGTTTGGCTCTCATCTTACTCTTCCCAGGCCACCTGTGGAGCCTACTACTAAGGAGTACTTGAGCTTCACAAAGTGAAGGACTATTAGTAAAGTCTGGAGGAGGAAGGGGGGGCAGGGCAAAGAAGGTGCAATGGTTCCTCTCAGCCTCATTCTGCAATCTCACCCAGACAAACTGGGCTTCTTGTCCAGCTCGAGCACGCACTACCCACAACACTGGGCCAGATCAGCTGTTATTCTGGACTGCAGGGTGGTGATACTCACTTTCTAGTGGCACTCTAACTTTATGTGGACAGCCTGAGAGACTGCGGTGGTGAGGGTACAGCCCAGTCACGTGCCCTGTGCCATCACATCCTGGGATGGGACATTTGGTTTCTCTCTTTTCAGGCCTGGGTGAATCTGCAGAGAAATCAGATAAGGGTTTTTTTCTTGATTTTAGCCCCTGTATGTGCTTGGCTGAGTTATCCTAGGAGTTTGATACTCTTTATTTTGTACTTCAGATGTAATTCCCACACAAAGTTTTAAGAGACGTATGCGATTTAAGCATCACTTTAGGTTTTCACATTGTGTCCTTTAAACAATGTCTTCCTTCTAACCACCCCCCCCCAATATGTCATTTGTGTGCTAAACTATGTAGCTTTAGGACTGCAGTGTCATTTATTCCATTCAGAGCTTCAAACAGGACAGAAGCCACAATCCAATAAGCCAGAAAACTGGCAGCATCAGCCAATGGGAAGATCTATAAAGGAATAAATAAAAAAGCAGAAACAATCTTTTACTCCGTTAATGTCAGACTCCGGGAAGCTGGGACGACCAAATAAAAGCTGAGGTGTGAAACAAACAAACAAACAAACAAAAAGCGTTTCAACCAGAAGCCATTCCTTAAATATCGCAGATCTCTAGGCTGTAGGTTCTTTGTTAGGAAACTGAATACATGCCACTTTACATTTGAGAGGCAAGGCAAGCAGCTCCCTCTGGTACACATGGCAATGCCGCTTTGTGGAGCAGCCCACAATGACAGTGAAAACATGGAGCAGCCGATACCCTTTCAAAGGCGAGGTCTCAGCCCAGCCCCACAGCTACCACTCTGTAATGGCTGCAGTGCGTTCCCAATTTTTGTTTCAAGCACCTAGAATTGTGCAAGAAGCACTGGTCAGAAAGCCTTTATTCAATTTCCAATGCAGGATCAAAAGTCTGGGCGAGAAAGGAATGAATTTTGGTCCAGAAATTCTCTTGTGAGAAATCTGGAGGAAGTGGCCACATAAATTGCTGAGGATGGTTTTAGCTCCATCTGTGATTGGCTGCCAACAGCATTCGGCGCTGGGGGAGAAAACAGCTGCAGCCAGCACAGGGAGCAGCCTCCTTCAAGCTTGTTTTGTTGGACCGTGAGGTAGGGCATGCTTAGGGACAGGATCGCCAGAGACAGCTGAGGGTTAAACTTCCCAGCAAGGAGGTTTTAGGTAATAATAAGAAGAAGAAAAAAAAAAAAAAGAAAAGAAAATAGACTGAGCATCAACAGGAGACCACATGCTTTTCAGAATCACTGCAAATGGAAAGTGCTGCAATAGTGGAGAGAAAATAAAGAGGGACCCTGAAATATGATTTCATTTTTTCCCAACTAATTGGAAACGTTTATCATTAAAAAGATGGAAAAATATAAATTGAAGCGATGTTTTTCTGATGTAGTATCCAAGACAGGAAATTAAGTGCTGATGGATTTGATGGTGGATTTTTCTGAAATAAAACCCAGTTAATTACATAAAGTGAAAAAATTATGTGCCTGATACTACACTGGCAAAAATCATAAGGTTTTTGTATAACCTGAACAAAGCTTGACTCTCCACGAGTGTTACCACTGAACACACCTACAAACTGCAGCTAATAATAATATCAGGCAAATCAGGAAGGGCCAAAAAGTGCCATGCTTACTTACCAGTGCTCCTTCCTGTGTGTGCTATGAGAAAGTCACATTGACTCCAATGTGAACCTGGTGAACACAGCTGGTCTCAGGATAAGAAAAGGTATCTGTAAAATTCCTGCATATACCGCAGTCATCTCAGCAAATAAAGATTCATGTAGTTTAGCAAGGAAGTAGAGTACTACTTTGCTTGCATAGCTTAAGGCTTGCTAATGAAAGTACTCCTTGAGTACTTGAGAAAAGTGAGATGCATGCATATTCCTACCAAATGCTACAGGAAGTATAAGTCAGTTATCTTATGAACTAAATGTTTTAAATAACTAAACTACTACATTTGCGATGTCCACAGGGACTACTCTAATGTAACACTAGATACACCATAAATCATTTATTCAAAGCAGAAGTTGCAGCGATATTGGGGTGACCTCAGTACACTTGGAAGCCCAAAAGGAAAAGTCAAAGGACAGATGAATGTTTCATTACTTAGTGGAGCAGAGAGTGTGTTTACAAAATGACATCTCTTGATGTTCTGTAATTATCCTCAATTGAGGAGTTTCATACGAGACAGCCCAGTTTTCAAATCAAACCCAAACCTTTAAAATATCCACTTCTGGAAGCCTGATTAACAACTGAAAATGGAGCAATGTTCCTACAGCTCCGTGGGATGCAACAAACCATCAGAAACAATAAAGATTTTGGAACTTACTGGCAATTCTGCTGATGGTGAATGAGGCAGAAGAGCACGGCTTGTGCTTTCCTGGCTCAGAAGTGCTGGCTGTAGCAAAACGTAATGTTGACACGTGAAGTAGCCTTAACTTGGAAAACACGTGGCTTAGGAATTAGGTGGTATGTTTGGAAGAGGCCAATTTTTCACCCTAACCTTTCCTTAAGCACCGTTTTAGTGCTCTCTCTTTTGGCTGCTGAAATTCAGGAGGTATGTATTAACGCCCTATGGAAGAGGAGGCAGAGGAGGAGGAAAAGGAGGAGAAGGAGTGTCAGTGCCAGCTACACAGCCCTTTTAGTAGCCATTACTAATCATTTCGCATAGTGGTTTGGCAGGAAGCCAATTACCTAGCGTTTAACCTGGTTAGATGTAAGGCACTACTGTGAAGGTACATAATTAACAAAATTACCAGCTAAATTCCAGATTCTTTACTGTTGCTATAAAACCCAGCTCGGAATCCTCTATCAGTCAGAGGATAAATGCTTAAGCCAATAAGAACAGCCAAAAAATGCTTCCTTACGTTTGTTGCTAAATATCTGTCTCCCACCAATGTCAATAACTTTGGTTTGTCTCCTCTCCCCTGCTAGATGCTCCAGGAGAAACCTATCCAGTTCCTTGTAGGTGCTGTGAAACACATGCCCTTGCTCTGCCTGCAGAGCGATTGCTTGTTCTAGCAAACTCAAGTTCCCTTTTGTTTTGTCCAGCTCATCTGACACTTCTGTGGTTTCTGACAGGCACTCGTTGTCATCTTCTTCACTTTCAGGGAAGGGATTCTGAATTCGCTTCTCAAAAGGATCTGGGTGAGAGTCCTGGGGGGCTCTTAGCTCTGTTTCCGAGTCACAAAGTGTTTCACAGGTGCCAAATTCTACCTCTTCCTTCTTAATTTCTGGGATTTCCAGGATGCCAGGTTGACTACACTCTACAATATACTTCTGAGTTACGTGGGGCTTTACACTGGTTTCTTCTGAGAAATTTGAGGAGCTGTCCCACTCATTCTCCATAATTTCAGAGTTACTTTCATTTTCCTCAGAGGAACAGTATTTTGGGTCAGAAATAACAGTCTTTTCCTTTCCTTCAGCCGAGTTAATCATGTAACATTCATCAGTGTCATCACTTTCTGTTTTTAAGGATTGAATGCCACTGTCATTTAGATTTTCTGCCACTGTCTGACTGGGTGCATCTTTTGATAATTTTCCCATGTTCAGCAAAGACTTGGCCATGGCATCTTGATAGCTGGAGTAGTTATCCTTTCTTTGACTGGAGTTTTCTTGCCCACCTGAATGAGATGTTTCCTCGGATGATTTTGGAGTACTTTCCTCTGCATGAAAAAGCAATCAACAAAACAAGATAAAAATATGTAAGAATAACTACTCTTTGTATCCTGTAGTAGTGATACAAAGACATTTACTTACCAATCTCCATTTCTTTACTCAAAGGTACTCTGAAATGATTGAATTCACCAAGGCTGTGTTTGAAATGACTGCCTGTAGCATCAGGAAAAGCCCTTCTAAGATTATGTCTACTTTTTATTATAGCTCCAAAGCTATAGGAGAAATAAATATGTTGCCATCTTTCACTGATGGGGAAGACATTATCTTAGAACACATGCACATTCATATTATGTCCATATAATGTGCCATATGCAGATAGATACCTTGCATATACACACAATCTGTATAATATATACACATACACACGAGCACACACACACACATTTTGCAATTCTTCTAATCTGTTTTCACTTTTCTTTCATCTAAGATTCCCAAATATTTTCCAAATATACACTTTAATTACTTTTCCAGTCACCCCAGATCCCATGAAAGACCTTGGTGGAAAAAACCCTCAATACTTCACAAAGGGCAAGCTCCCGGTCACCACTGCAATTGCCACATTAAGTGATAGATCAGGTCATGCACAGGCAAACAGAAATGGTTGTTATGTACAGACTCATAAAGGACTTGTTAAAGACACCACTGAAGTGCATCCTGTCTTTATAAACATCTTTCTTCAGAAGAAAAGCAGCAGCCAGCAGGTAATAGAGGCTGCATGTAGGAGAGGTTGTCGGTGTGGAAGACAATATGCCTTTTGTATCTCATTTAATTTTTTATAAACATTTCCTCTGACAAGGACACTCAAAAATACATCTCCATCATCTTCCTTTCTGGTAATTATCTCTCTAAAATCAACACTGGTTTGCCAGGATCAAGTAAATATTGCCATAGTAACTAAAAGCATTTTTGGATGAAGGGAAGAATTTAGTCACAACACTAGCCCCTTCAATAATGCTGATTATAGGGTACATTCTTTTGTTGGGATCTATTCAACATAAACTGAAAAATTTAACATTTTACTTCCTAGAAAGGAGGATGAATAAACAAGCACAGACTATTTCATAAGATGTGTCTGTCCCCTCCTGAATCAGAAGAACTCCAGGTTTAAATAATAAATTAAGCATAGTCTAAAATGCAAATGAAGTTTCTCTCAATAACACAGCGAGCTATTAAGAGAAAGTGTAAAGGGTTATGATAATTTTAAAGTATTATGAACTACAGAAAACAAATAAAAAGCATTTTCAGTGAATATGTCCAATTCATTGAACTATTCTCTCAATCCACTTAACTACCCACATGTGTACAATAATGATTTATAGACATTATACCTAATTATGCATATTTGGGCTGTGTTAGAGTGCCTAACAAAAGCTCTAGAAAGCAACAATTACCTCTGTTGCTTAGCTACATAGTTTAAAATATTCCTATTAAGTGCAGATTATTGTGGAGGGGAAAAGGGGGACAAAAATGCACATGTGCACCACAATGCATTTCACTTTACTGCTGCCAAACTGTTAGCATTTTGGGTCATTTCCAGTTTACATAATTGTTTGGTTCAACTGTTTGTTATATGCTAAAAGAAAATATTGATTAATTCTTATTCTTCTTCAGAAAATTGGACTCATGCAGGGAGAGGTGGCCTTGTGCACTATGTGCATAAAGTTGTGTTTAAAAAAAATGTCTGTAAACCTTAATGTAACATTTTTAGCAGCTGGTCTAGTACCACACACATAGCAGTGTTCTGAATAAAGAAGTCTGCTGTCTTTTCACATCTCAGCAAGTAAGAACGACGATTTGACTCTGTAACCAACTTCAGTCAAATGGGGTTTTTTTATTCGCTCTTCTGGCACTTGAAAAATAACAGAATCCCATCAGTGGGTCACTTCAAAAGGCAAGAAGTTCTAGTTTTAAAAGAAATCTGCCCTTCAAACCAAACGAACAAAACCTGATAACAGTAACAGGTCTTTTCACTTATTTTCTGTGTGAAAGTTAAAACATAATGTAAATACATGATAGCAGAGTTTTGCTCCTTAAATAATCAGCAATTTAAAAACCAACAATGTTTACAAATTTGTTGTTGAATCAGTCTTAATGGTTCAGCTGTCCCAGCTTTGCTTTTCACTTCTACAGGCTGCAAATTTACTTTAAAAATAATCAAAACAGCTTAGTTTACAGTTGCATCAATCCATGAACTGAGGCATTAACTGATCAAACAAGAATCATGAGTTCATAATAAAACGAGCAATATTGCACTAAGAAATTTCAAATAAATCTACATACCAAGATCAGCTGTATGCTTTAGCTGAAATCTGTTTTATAGCTGGCAAATTTAATGCAAAAGGGACATGTCATATTATCACTGACACAAGCAGGTAGGGGTGTGTGTGGGTATGTGTGCCTGCATAGAAATCTCACTGGTATGAGACATATCTTTTTGAAATCAGGTGACTTTTTTCTTTTGACTGAAAGGCTAGGTATAAGTAGGGTTCCCTATATTTATATCAATAGACCTGGCCCAACATTTGCCCTTTCTTAAAAAAAAGAATATTTTGTTTTAAGGAAACTCTATTTGGAATTGATGAAGGTGTAAATTCCTAATTTCAGTTCATCACAGAACCATAAAGCAGCCCATGTTGGGAGACACTTTGAAAGATCATCTGGAGAGGGAGCCTAGATGAGACTATGTAGCATGCTGTCCTTCCAAAATATTTGAGAAGTTGGTACAAGAAAGTGTAAAATAAATTACTTTTAGACTGCTGTAGCAACTAGAAACTGTATGGAATATAAATTCATTCTCTGTTCATAATATCGATGATTACTAATTTCAGGTTGCTTTTATCTTGGCCTTTGATATCTAATGATGACTCTTCCTTTTAAAGCAGATACAGAATTTATTCCACTGATCTCTTCTCACTTGCCTGATAAACAACTTGTGCAGGACTTCCTTAACAAATACGTGACAGCAAATTTAGTTTGGTATTTTTTGTTCATCTTGACTATATATAAATCTATACTAGAAAGAAAGAGCAGTTAAGACATCCTGTACCTATATCTTTCTGTCCACCCATCCTCCATATTTTGCAGCATGCACGTTGTAGAATTTTCTATAATTTGTTGGACATGTTTGGCTTAGCAGAGTTGGAATAACAAGTAGAAAAGTGCTGAGTCTAATAATCGTGTTAAACAGAACACACGTAGCGGTCACATGCATGAAATTGCTAAATGTTAAAGTCAACAATGTTTTGCTAAGCGTTTTGAGGGTTGTTTTTTTTTTTTTTCCTAAGAGCTCTATATATTTCAGTGAAAATCAGCTCTTCATAAATGTGTTTTTCTCAGTGGTGGGCTTAACCTTGTTCTTTGAGAGAGCTAGTGGAGAAGCAGATGCTGCTCCGTATCTGACCTGCTGCAGTAGTTGTGTCTCTGTGTGACCCGCAAAACATTTACTAGACCCCAGGAGGAGTTATTGTGCAAAATAATTGGAAGTATGATGGTTAAACCTAAACATTATTTCAACTCTGTTAGAAGTCAAACAGATTCTGCATCCTCATTGAAATACTGCTTCATATCTCTCTTCCTGTAGAATTCAGGTACAGGCAGAACCCCACTGCATGACTACCTGGAGTTGAGCTGCTCTCGAGGACACTGAACTCTTCCTGTAAATCTGTCCTGTCTTCATTTTCTTCTTTGCATTCCAAGCTGGGGCTGTAGTGGCGGGGTTTCATTAGCAGGGACTTCCTTTTGTTGACAGGAACGCCTGAGAGCTGTTCTTCAGCTTTTCTTTTCTTAGCCATGGAGCATTTGTAGGCACTGCAATGATCCACAGGCAATGACAGAGAAAAAAGTGGGAAAAGTTAGAGGTAAATTGTTCAAAAAATAACACCATCTTCTAGTTTAATTCTAAATATAAAAATGAGGACTGATAAAATATGTATTCACTTGCAGTTTCAGGAAGTTTTGTTTTGTGGATATTTAATTTTAACTCATCTACTTGAAGTGCAGGGCATGGGCAAGTCCTATTTCATTTCCCTACTGCCAAGATCTGTTTAGGGCAAGGGGACTGAGG
Organism: Porphyrio hochstetteri; assembly: GCA_020800305.1. Classification (NCBI taxonomy): domain Eukaryota; kingdom Metazoa; phylum Chordata; class Aves; order Gruiformes; family Rallidae; genus Porphyrio; species Porphyrio hochstetteri. Next base: position 45,303,030 of record CM036906.1, on the reverse strand, counting down.
AGAAAGAAAAATCCAAACAACCCATAACCCAACGTCCTTATTCCTGAGTATGTCCTATTGTACCATAAAATAAGTACACCTGTCAAACAATGAACAAAATTGTATTCTGGGTTGATAATTCAGAGAAACAGCTAAGTTACCACTGGTAACTCGGCAACACCCTGAGCCTCTGGCTCCGTTACCTTTACATCCAGTCATGCACCTTGAGTTCAACAGCACAAAACTTGTGTGAAGCACACTGTACCTTTAGAACATTTTTCATTACTCTAAATATCAGTCCCAAGCATTGGGACTCCAGACAAAATGTCTAGTTTAAGCTCTTCTCAGGTCTCTATGTAGACTCTGGGAAAAGGCTCCTCCAGAGGGCAATTCATCCCATTAAAAGCTAGATCTATCTGTTAAACAAGGTGAGCCATCCCCTGCGACATGCCTTACCCAGTCCACAGGGAGATTTTTCACAGATATAGGAGTTGAAAGAAGTATATCATAAGATCCACGTATTGATCTGCATATTAATTTACTTCTACAGACATTTAGCAAAGCCTTTGCCACCATGCAGCTGATCTGTATGGCATACAGATGTTACAACATGCGACATCTCTCTGCAGGCCTGAACCTTCAACTCCATTTTGTTAATAACTTTAAAAAAAATAACTTTTTGGCATGATTTCATTGTTCTATCACACAAAGTATTCTAAGAAGTCTATGTAGTATGCATAATACTGCTCACATTATATCTGTCAGAGTTGAAAAAACTACATATATGAATCTGTGTAATCCACTCAATGGTTTCTCGACCTTAGGCACCCCTAGGGTGCATTACAAATCTACACGATGCCCCTAGGTGTTGGATTTTGTATTTGGCTCACTGACTTAGCTGTAAGATTTGCAAAAAATCCATGTATGCAGGGAACTCTTATTGGTTACACATATTAGAAGCTAAACAGCATAAATTAATCCTTCCAAGGTATCTTATGTGCACTAAATTGGCTCAGGTTCTGATTATTTTGGATGAAAGCATATGACTAACTTGAGCTTTTTGTTGAAAAAAATACCCATTTTTGGCTAAGCACCTTTTTGGCAATCTATCATTGCAAACATGAAGGACATGGAAATATGAAGATCTGCATTTTAGGGAGAATGTTAAAATTCTACCATATGCATCTTAAATACAGTGGATATTCTTGATCTTCTGAAAGCTAAAATGCTATGGGGATCAGGAATGCTGGACGCTAAGCACCTGCTATAGTTGAATATATTATGGCTTCTCTGGTATTTCTCTGTTTATAATAGAAGATAAGAGAAATATCATATTAAAAGGTCAGAGTCACAAGGGTGGAAGCATCCCCTTGGAAATGGTGCCCATGTAACGGACATCAGGGATGTATGCAGTGTGATGTATCTCTGAGAAAGTAAAATCAACAGTTTCTTAATTCATATTTGTGAACAGCAGCTATCATGGTTTAACCCATCAGGCAGCGAAGGCAACCACACAGCTTTTCATTCACTCCCCCACCACAGTGGGACAGGGGGGAGAAAAGAAGCTAAAGCTCGTGGGTTAAGAACAGAACATAAAGATATAATAACAGTAGATATAAATAATTATTATAATAATACAGTAAACAAGAGATGCACAATGCAATTGCTCACCACCTGGAGCCAGTGCTCAGCTAGTTCCTGAACCACACTACCTCCCAGCCCACTCCTGAGTTATATACAGAACATGACATCATATATATGGAATATCCCTTTGGTCAGTTTGGGGCAGCTGTCCTGGCTGTGTCCCCTCCCAGCTCCTTGGCACCCCCTGTCTTTTCATTGGCAGGCCAGGACGAGAAGCTGAAAAGTCCTTGACTACTTGGCAACAACTAAAAACATCAGTGTGTTATCAACATTGCTCTCATCCTAAATCCAAAACACTGCTCTATACCAGCTGCTAGGAAGAAAATTAACTCCATCTCAGCTGAAAACAGGACATGATGATTTTAAAATAAGTGAATAGATGAGATTCAAGTTTAAGTAAAATCATTCCAGCTGCCTTCCACTCTGATTACAGGAAGATGACAAAACACAGTTGTTGCTTCTTTGCTTGGAAGTGCAAATTGCTTTCCATAAGCCAGGAAAAGATAATCTTGATTTTTCTGGTGACTTTTAAACTGCTAGCTTTTCTGAGTTTAGCTGGAATCTATTATTTTGCAAGAGACAGTTTAAAGATCTGCCATGTACCATACAGGGCTTAAAAATAGAAATGAAAATAAAACCAGAAAAATAATTTCAGAAGTGGTAGCTTTTCCAAGTACTTACATGTTATTTGTTAAGTATTTGATAATGGACATTGGGAATTTAACTATTATGAAAAGAATATATTGATGTCTTCGTACCATTCATGGCATGTCGATTTCACTGTTGTTTTAAAAAGTTTCTATTTCTTTTGATTATGTACATTCACACATTACACACATACGTTAGCACAGATTTGTCAAGCTGTAGTTTGTCAAATGGTAAACCTATAATTTAGCTTCTCTATTACTCATCTCATAAATTCAAAGTCTAATAGTTTTGTTGCTATTTATCAATGGCCTGCTTGTTGTCATGGAACACTGATTCAGCTGTCAAGGTTATTTGGTAATCTGAGGCTCATAAAACAGAAGAAGCTCTTTTTGTTATGACCCCAACGTGAATACATGTTTTTTTTTCCCTAATTTAACTGTACTTAAATTTTATGAATTAAAAATCATTTTAGTACTGTCCACAATGAGCAGATTTTTAATATTATTTTTTTAGTCAATGACTCAGTTACCAAAACCAGTGTTGTATCTGTTGTCATAGTGTGAACCAGGAGGCTAAAGTCTAAGGCTTGTCAGAGCTGGTTGCATGAGTTAGGAAAAAAAAAATCAACGTGATAAATGCTTAATATGCATTTCACACAAATTTACTAGGTTCTTCTCTTTCCTTTATTTCTGCTTCAAATACATCTCAGATGCTGTGGGGAGATACTGGTAGCATTGAAGCAGAACAGTGCTTAGAGCCCACCACAAAGCAATGCCACAGAAGAGAGCGGTTTTAAGCAGTCCTAACCACGTAAAGCTTTTCGTACTGCTGAAAACTGTCATGCTTTTCTTTTTTTTGTAATTGGTTCATCTAAGTGATGTGTTTGTCAAGCCTTTAACCTGACCTTTAACCATTTTGTAGCCAGCAAGTTTTTTTTGGGTTTTTTTAATTAATCTGTTGGCAAGACTTCCAGATCTCTGGGGATTTATTTTTTTTCTTATTCACAACAGCCTGGTGGTTGGTAAAGCATGATAACAGAGCTAAGAATTGCCATAGTGTGTAAAACCAGGGGTACATTCAGCCTGACAACTGGTGTTTGCTAATGCCTGTAATGGATGCCATGAAAAATAATAAGAACAGAACACATTGCATCTCATGTACACTCCTTAGCTCTGAGAGAGAAAATAAATGTCTTTGAATATCAAGGCATGTACATTTATTATCTAAAGCTATTTAAGGACCCCACTTCTCATGTGAGTGAGTTTCTGCAAGAATAATTAGTGGAACATTTTAGTTTGTGGAGAAAATAATTTTAAATTGTTAGCCTGAATTGCCTTTTGACTATACTGCAAAAGCAAGTGTTAGGTGATTAAATTACAATTAAAATATCATCTTCCAATCTACAGAACCATTTAATTTCAGACCAGTAGTTAAAAGAAGGTTAGCCGCACTACGCCTTAATCAAACTGTGAGTAAGACTGCCTGCTGCTTTACGCCTTGATCAGGTTTTGTTCACAAACTTGGAAACACCACAGGCTACTGTGTAAGGCAAATGCCACATTTTCTTTACAGGAGGAAAAAACTGGTCTTTGAAGAGTCAGGGACATTTGCTGCTCACAGATGAACCAGTAGCGTACTGGTCAATGTCTGTCACGGTCAGGTTTTCTTCTAGGAATTTTAAGACTGTATTGAATCAGAGGTACTTAAAAGGAACAAATATTCTGATTGTCTCTCCACCTAAGTCCTCTTTTATGTCTGCTTCTTCTCCAAGAAGCAGATGAGCTGGATTTTGTCTAACACTCTCACACAATGGCCTCCAACAGTTTAGGCTACAGCTGGAAGCATCTGATCCACAAAAATCACATAAAATCCTGAGGTCCTCATGAGATGATGATGAACAGGAGAAATTACTAGCACTGGATACAGAAAGCGGATGATCTTCTCCTAGTATGGATCAAATGTCTGTAGAAATGATGCTGGAATGTCAGAGTCCAAAGAAAGAGAATGTTGGTTAGTTGATCACTGCAATTGAAAGCCCAAATGAATGATATTAATTATTAGAGCTACTTCAGATGAGCAACAGTAGTTGGGGAGGAAGGTGGAGAATAACCATGACTCAGGCGTTTACTTTGTCTTCAGGTTAAGACAGATTTATGTTGTTTCCTTAAGTAACCCTCACTGTTCACAGGGAGTGCATGTAAATTTTATCGCTCAGTGGAAGCTAGAGTGATTGTGTTCTCACCTCAGGTTGCTCTAAAAGTGAGGTCAGGAAGATGATATTAACCCATTGTCTCATCAGAGCCAGAATTTGGAGTCTTCACAGAAAGACTGAAAATCCACAGCATCAGTCTGGTCTGCAAGAACTGTTCAGCAACCAAGGTAGCTAGGGTGTTGTTTCCAATGCCTGGAATTACTTACTGAATATGATAGAATTCACATTCTCTGACTATATCAGAGACTCAGAAAGCTAGATAGAAACTACTTTTAAAAGACATTGATTAATAAGATTTTCTAAACACAGAAAAAAATTATTTTCTAAAAGGAAGTAAATTGCATCTCTTTGGATCATGGATATTCGAATACAAAATCTATAAGGTTTATGACTTTGGAAAATTGACAACTAAACAGTACTTAAATTTCCTTCATTCTGTTCTAAAATCCATGCAAATGTTAGATGCAAAACTAATCCAAGTCTTTTAACAGACATGAAGAAAATTACTTTTGTATCAAATAAGGACTTCTTGATCAATCCCTTCTTTTCTTTTTTTTTTTTTTTTTAAAGATGAGATTATTTTCATCAATTAGTTGGGAAGGTAACTCAAGGGAAGGTTCTTATAACTTCATCCCATCTCTGTACCTTCAAATCTCATTCTTAGAAAGATCTGAAATATTTACAATCCTGTGTAGCTTGTCTGCTGTATGGGCTAAATACATTCTCTGAATTTCTATAACATTGTATTCTGATGCTTCATCCTGCAACATACTTCCCATTTCCAGATATTGTTCTACACAGTGGGATATGAAAATATGCTTACAGATGTTTTGTATGTCCAATAATTTCTCCCTGAATAGTGAAACATGTTGGAACACGGGTTAGATGAAATGACCATTCTACCTACCTAAAAAAGTAAAAGTGAGAAAGATTTGTAAATTAACCACACATGGGGAAATCACGTATGTCCAGGAGCACCTGCTTGCTTTACAAGTTATAAGTAGCAATACACTGACTAGCTGAAGAACTTCAAGGTGTAAGACTGCAAACAAGAAAATTGTAATCTAGGAGTAAACTACATTTCATTGACAATATAAGACTGAGTTAAACCAGAAAAAAACATTATTTGCTTTCTAATTCTTATAAATAATTTTTATGTAGAGAGAGCTGAGTTCAGCTGTATGAAGTTCAACAAGGCTTAGTTCCTAGTCTAGTACTTGGGTCACAGCAGCCCTACAGGTTGCAATGTTACAGGCTTTGAGAAGAGTGGCTGGAAAGCTGCTCAGAGGAAAAGGACCTGGGGCTATTAGTCAACAGTGGGCTGAATAGGAGCCAGGAGTGTGGCCAGGTGGCCCTGAAGGCCAACAATTTCCTGGCTTGTGTCAGAAAAAAGTGTGTCCAGCAGGACTAGGGAAGGGATGGTCCCCCTGGTTTCGGCACTGGTGAGGCCGCATCTTGAGTGTTATGTTCAGTTTTAGGCCCTTCACTACACGAAGGACATTGAGGTACTGAAGCCTGTCCAAAGAAGGGCAACAAAGCTGGTGAAGAGTCTAGAGCAAAAGTCTTATGAGAAGCATCTGAGGGAACTGGGATGGTTTAGCCTGAAGAATAGGAGATTGAAGGGAGACCTTCTCACTCCCTGAAAGGAGGTTCTAGCCAAGGGGTGTTGGTCTCTTCTCCCAAGTAACAAGCAATAGGACAAGAAGAAATATCCTCAAGTTGCAGCAGAGGAGGCTTCGATTAGATATTAGAAAATTTCTTCATCAAAAGGGTTGTTAATCACTGGAACGGGCTGCCAAGGGAAGTGATTGGGTCACCATCCCTGGAGATGTTTACAGACATGTAGATGCTGTGCTCAGGGACATGCTTCAGTTGTGAATTTAGCAGTACTACATTATCGGCTGGACATGATGATCTAGAAAATCTTTTCCAACTAAACATTATGCTGATGAAAAATTGTGGCTTTATGTGAAAATGTTACAAAAGATCATGTTTTAACACATCTCTTTACAGGTGAAATTTTGCAGGCTAAACATGGAAAGGACCACTGAGTTCTTATCACTGACAAGAAGTTAAACATGCATTTGCCTTGATTGCTAATCCAGAATGAGATTTATTGACATTAATGTATGCTTGTATTTACAAAGTAAGCCAACCCACAGTAGCTTTTAGACAATCTGTAACAGACTATGTGTATTTCAGTGATTTCAGCCTAGATGATGAAATATAATCTGGAAAAGACTTTAAGTTGGGAATTCCTTATAAAAAAAAAAAGACATTTTGGAAATAATTCAGCAGGTAAAATTTATTTCCTTCCAGCAACATTGTCATACATTAAAATGGTAAGAACTTAAATCAACAAAATGTGTCAAAAAAAGCACTTGGCATTTAGACCACGTGAATTGGCTGTACTAGAAGTTCAGAACCAGTGCAACTTACTTCAATGATACTTAAAGACAGTCTGGGTGTTTAGCATTTTTTAACCTTGTACACAACACAGAACAATACATTTTACCCCTTTCTAATAAAACTGTACACTTGGTTTAAAAGTTGTATCTGTGAAATAGACAGGGGATTTTCTTGTCGAGGGTTTAAGGGCCTTCTACAAGTAGAAAAGTTTACTGCCATACACGGCCCATGTGTTTGTTTTTTTTTTTTTTTAAAGTCGGAGTTACTACAAGTTCAGACCAGGGCTGAACCAAGATGAAAGGAATACACATGGGGTATAGATGGGAACAAAGATAAAAGGGAAATTCATATTTATGAACACTAATATAGAGCAAAATAAGCTCAGTAACTTGAGGGTATTAAAGTGTCTGTCTATATACACAAATGAAAGGTTTATTTAGGAAAAAAAAAGAACAGAACTGGACAGATAATGATGTTTAGAAAATATGGTATCATAACTGAAAGCTGGCTGGAGCATGACATTAAAAGATATATTTTATTTAAAAAAGACATACAAAAAAAGTAAAGGAGCTGCCATAGCCTTGTTGGTGAAAAAGGATTTATTAACCCCCATAAGAAGAGGCTGGGGAGAAATGCGTAATGGTGTTGAGTCATTATGTACTGAGCTTGGAGATGTTTCAGACAGTAAACTAAATGTTATAGGCCACCTGACCAAAAAGAACAACTGGACTGTGAAATGATTGAGCAAATAAAAAGGAGCACGTAAAAAGAGTGAAGCATGGTAAGTCAGCAATAACATAGGGAAAGGCATGGTGAAATGTACCTGTGCCTCAAGCTCACTGTAATGCCCAAGGCTAAAGAACCAAGATTTCAGGCTGCAATGGGCTCATGAATTTTTTTTTTGGTTGGTTTATTTTTTTTACTCTAGTTTCCTATTTTAGCAGGGTTTTCCCCACAGGAAAGGCAAATCAGAGAAGGAGAGCACAGGTTTAAATTATTTTCTCTGTTTTTCTTGTTTATCAGTTTACAAGCTTGTAAGATAATAAGGATACTTAGATAATATAAAATATAGTGCATACCCTCTAATTCAACTACTATATTAATAAAATGGATGACTTCATGGTGTCATTCTATAGCTTATGGATCAAGAATGCTATGTTGCTAGAGTTATATATTTGGACCCTTTTCTAACAGGAAAATTATTTTTAGTAAAAGCCAGTTTGGGGAAAACAATTTTTATTGCATGGAGCTCAAGAAGTTCTTAAACTCAGTAATATGAATGAATGCCCAAGATCTGGGCCGAATCCAGCCTCCCTAACCTCTTTTTCATTTACTCATTCAATCTGTCCAGGTTCAGTAGGTCAATAAATTCCAATGGGACCCAAGCCAAGAGTTTGGCTTAGAATGGATTAAGTTTCTAGGCAAATCTACAGATCATCCACACAACCTTTGCATTCAGAAAGCTTTGCACGTGAGTGGTCAGTCTGCTAATGCCAGTAAATATTTAAATAAAAAGCATACGGGTAACTACAGTCTGGTTGAAGGAGGCATAAAGAAGATAAGCCTTATTTTTTTGTTGGATTTTTTTTGACAACAGACAATGGGACTGTTAGCAATTCACAGGAGTCAGTACCTCCCTTTAACATAGCAGGGGATCCCATGGCTTCATTCTCTGCCTTTCCTTGCTATGTCCCGGCTGCCCACAGTCTGTTTCAGCTTGGTTTTGCCTAGCTAAACCCACCCTTGACATCAGTCAAACAGACCAATTCAGCCAGAGATAATATTTAACTCATGATTGATATATATGAGGCAGAAGTTGCCGGCTGGCATTTCAATCTCTATATGGCTCATGGTCATCTACAGAGAAAAGATCTGCCATAAGAGGGAACAACCATTTGGGAATATGCATTCTGCCACCCAGCAGAAGGCATTAAAGCATATACAACTCTCAATTCCTGTGTAGGCTTGGGACAATAACGTCTACCGTGGTGATGAACACAGAAGTTGTGATGGGGAAGACAACAACTCCTGTAATATATTAATAATGTACAAGCAGTAGTTCAAGGCAAGGGATGTTCTAAGATGCAACAAGCTCTCAGTTAGGAAAAAAAAATGGAAATTACTATCTATTATAACTATCTAGCAGCCACAATTAAAGTGATATGGCTCTGACATAGATTATAAAATTATTACAGAAATGCATACATTGGAACGAAATAATAATTGTGTTTTGGTTTGTTTTGATTTTTTTAAATATCAAATGGAGATATTAAATACAAAAATTGTAAAACCACAGTCATATAAAACAGCAGAGAAAAGAGACCCTGAGGCTGCAGTTAGCTAGAAATGAACATAGTAGACAGTAAAAGAGGCCTATAATATGTTAGAAAGTTATTTATGCATTTGTTATTGAAGAAAGCTAAAAAAGTCACCTATAGAGCAACTGCACATAAAGTACCAACTAAAGTTGAAATCTGAACATGAAATATGGGTTTTAAATGTTCTAAATAAATCCAGGTAGAGGTCACAGTGCATAGATCTAAAGGTCTTTATATCTGCAGCAGTTAGGCAAATGATTCATCATAATTAACAACTCCGACCACAGGTGCATCAAAAAGAGTATGAGATACAGTTCCTATTTCAACCATCTTACTGGTCATTCTGAACAGTCCACTAGCTAGGTCAAATAACTGTCCACCTCAGAGCTACCTGCAAAATGTTGAAGGTCACCCAGAAGCATTATTTTGGGGTTGGACTCGATGATCTCTTGAGGTTCTTTGCAACCCCAACAATTCTGTGCTTTTGTGATTCTCTTCACAGAAACAATAAAGATGTTTTTAATAGATAAGTTTCTTATTACCTTTCATAATCTCATTCATAGAATATTTTAATGAAAAAGGAGCTCTTATTTAATGTTCTTTATACACCAGTTCCAAACAATTTATGCAAGCCTTAGCCCACTCACATGGATGTGAAAACAGGGCGGAAAGTGTTTTAATTTGGAATTTCTTTCCAAGTTTGTTTCTTGTTTACTGTTTCTTGTTTACTGGTTTAACTGTACTGAAGGAACAACCTGTTTCTGAAGTATGAAAGCACATGGGATTACAAAAAGGCTAAAAGCCTGAGGTACATCAACTCATCAGAATTCTAGGAAAGGGAGAGGAGGAGAGACGAGGGAGAGGCAAAGTGATGGGAGAGGAGGAATGACAGCACTGTAGATTTCACGAGTTAATGGCTAATTAGAGAGAGACTGGAAGATGAAGGAGGAAACAAGGGAGGGACTTAAACAAGACAGACCTATAAATTTGATTGCCGTTACAATTTACACTAATGCTTGTTTTATTAGTTATGACGAGACTCGTTGACATACAGTATATAATAATAAAGACAGGTGAATTCCAGCACTATTGTATTAGTTCTGTGACCAGCATATACTTACCTTTGCCTCGTGGTAAACTGTACCATGTACTGACTGTCCAGTGTTTATTTATGCTTGACTGTTCAATGCTTTCTGTCAAATGTCAATTATAAAATTCTTTTTCCTTCACATAAAAGATAGATTTCTACAGATTCTTGGAGGAGAGTGCTGACTAACATGCCAGTCTAAACTCCTTAAGAACCTAACAATGTTATCAGAAAAAAATAAGAAATTGATAAGATCTATTGGAAATTTAAGAAAGTGGGATTGATGACAACATGACAGACTTGATTGTACCAGAAATCACGGAGTAAGAAGCAGAGGTTAATATTTTCAAAGCCCCTTTCAGTTTCTACAGTGGCTAGGGCAGGGAGGAATTTACTTTTCCAAGCTAGAGAGTAAGCAGCAGATACTCTTTACTCATCACTCTGTTACCAGAATAGGTACTCTTAAAGTTAATCCCCATTGTTTAACTGAAGATAAGTTAACAAAAGAAACACCATGGCACAGATCTTTGTCTCAGGTGAAATGCCTAATCTAGACATATCATGGAGAAATATTTAAATGACAAGGCAGCACTGGAAACATGTTGTCAACACCCAATCTTCAACTGAAAAAAAAAGACTTTCTGTCAAGCTCAGACATGTCTGCACAAAATCAGGATAAATATCCTGGCAGTAGATGTAACTATTGACCATCTTCATTTAGCATTTACTGCTAAGTATATTTGGACTCAGGGACACCATTTGTTTCAGCAACGCACTGTCAGGACTGCCAGGGTCCCACACTCTGCCTGTGGGAGATAGATGAGTCACCAGGAAATGCAAGAGTCCACCTCAGTTCTATACCAAAGGTGTTGATTCTGGATCATGCTGAATGTGGTTTTTCCCAGCAGTTTCCAGAAAATCAGTCTATGACCAACTCCTGTGGAAACAGAAGCCAAGCCCAAAGGACAAGCCCGACAGTTTTTCCAGATGCAGCTAGGAGCAGATATCTCAGTCTGTGTCTCACTTTTAGGCAGTCCTATGGGATATGACTACTGTGACGTGACAGTTACACAAATCAATTGTAATCTCAGTTCTTACTGAGCAACATCTTTGAGCCTTTTTTGTGTGATTTTGTTTCATGTGCCTACTTATTCCGTCATCTTTCACCTCTTTCTCAGGTCATCTGCCAGACTGCTCCTTTCTTTTCATACAAATACTTCTTAAAAACCTGTTTATTTTATGACCCTCAGAAAAACTTACCAATGAATCATTCCTTTCTAAATGCAGCTGGGCATGCACAGTTATTTTTTTTCATGCCATGAATTTTCTACCTACCAAACTCTCTACCTTCATTCCATTACTGTCCAAAACTTGAGTTCAGATATAATTGGATACATATCATCTGCCAATACTTAGAGGAAAACAGCAAAATATTCAGTATTGTAGAATAGGTAATAACTACTTCAGTTAGCAAAATGCTTTTTAGCATGTTGTCAATACTGTTACTTTTATTGACAAATCTCTCAAACATTCTAGATAAATTTAAGGAATACATTTTAGTAACATAAACTTTCTGAAATACTTAAATACAACTGGTTGCAGAGTTGCGTCTCTGGTTTCTTACCAGAAATCTCCTAATCAAGAGACAACAGCAAAGGGTGAAGGGTCCAGTTACTCCTTCTATCAAAGAGACCTTCAGACAGTTCCACTTTGTTACTTCTCTCTCTGCTAAAACATTCAAGATAGTCACATCTCTACACATTCACACTGAATGGTTCAACTTCTCTGAATATCTAAAATGCCTCACAACATCTGGAACAAGAGTTCCAAACAAGAAATAACTTCCCTTACTTTTGAAGATAGCATTCTTTTGAAGAAGTGATCTGACACTACAGAAAGGGGAACTATTCCCACCAAAGAGCAGAACTGCTCTCCATGACTTGAAGCACCAGATCCTTGTGGTGTCTCTATTAATCATTACAGAAGCCAGAAAGACTTGGTTTTACCTGTCTCTAACTTAGAAAAGTACCCTTTCTATTCAGTTAGCCAAACTCATCTATGCTTTTGTAATCCCATACTTTGATCAATCCAATTTGCTCTTCCTTGGTCTGACCCAGATGCCACTCCATAACCTACAGATGGTTCATCGTACTGTATCCCATCTGTTAAATAGAACACAGTAATGAGAATACATCACACCAATATTCCTCACTTCCCTTTGGTTTTCATTCTAATCCTGAACACAGCTGAAGGTCCTGGTTCTTTCAGTGGTTCATGACTAAATCATTTAAGAGAAGACCTCTTCTTTCTGCTTCTTGCAGAAGGTACAGAAGAGTTGTTATGCCCAAAAAGTGTCAAATTCAAACTTGAACGTATGAGACAGAGATGTCCTGGATTCAAGACACACTTCTACCTCATCTTTTGCTATGTTTATGTTTTGATAAAATATTATTCTCTTCCTGTGGGTAGTTTAGCTACTGATGAAATCTCCACAGCACTACATTCCTAGAGAAAAAATTTATACCATGCTGTTCATAAGTAAATAATTAAGACTGGAAGGAGAAACAGTTCAGTTTTGAAGGAGTTTGGAAGGGGAAACAGTTCAGTTTTGAAGGAGTTATTAAGGCTAGCATATTGCTCTTCAACACTACAGAATATACTGTAGATATAATTTAAAAAAAGGTCTTAGAAATCCGAAGTAATAGCACTGCACTATTAATATATTTATGTATAAAGAAAATTTGGGATTCCTTAAGGTATATAAGTACATTAAAACAGTGCAAGTTTGACATTTAAATAGTTGTGCATAGGTGTTCAGTATCTCAAAGAAAAGTACTGTCCTCTAAAAACTCGGTATATTGCAAGAGAATTTTTAGTTATTTTACTAAAAAGAACCCCCAAAAACACCCAACTTGTCCATTAAGGTGTTGTTTTCCTGAAAATACAACTTCTTATGCAGAAAGGTGGTCCTATTTCTGAGAAAAGATAGATGATAGCAAAACTATTAGACAGATTCCTCTGTGAAATCTTGGCTTTCTTAAAAGCAATAGATATTTTGACATTGAATTCCATTAAGGAAGAACACCTGATATTTGGAAGATAGAAAATTTGATGCATTATTGACTCTAACTGGTGATTGCAGCTCTTTGTTTTTCTTTTCATTTATTTCATTCTCTACTTTTGTGAAACACAACTTGCAGAATAAGAAAAGGCTAACAAATACTCTAGAACCAATCAATGTTATGAAACTAATAATAATACAATCTCAGCATGTAAGCTTATGTAGTGCCTTTCATGTGGAAGTATCCCAAGGCACTTTGTAACAGAAACTCAATAAGGAGTGCAAAAGTGCTTTGTCAGATAGGATAAGCCAGGGGAGAAGGGGAAATTAATTAAGCATGGATTTAAATTCGTCAGCCACACAGCATTTAGAACCTTGGTCAAAAAAGACAGTGGTTCCAATATCTGTGTCCAGGGAACAAAACAGACTATTTCAGTCTTTAATTCTTCAGGGATGTTCAATAGTTTTTCCACAATAATATGGGTATGAGAAATCAGAATGCAGTTTGTAGGCTGCATCTCCAAAAGGAAGCCCCCACTTCTCTTCCTCTAGTTTTTCATATACAAATAAATTTGATCACTTGACTTATCGGCCAGGAAAGACACTTGACTGTGGAGATACCCAATATGAAATTTGGTAAACTGTTAAGATTACAAATAACAAGTTAAGAATGGGCAATAACTTTGTTGACTGTTTAGCTCACTGTTTTAAACCAAAATGTATTTCTTCGTGAAGGTAGAGTCCACACCTGACAAGAGAGACTAATCCATTACACAGTAGTTCCTAAGGCAGTACGGATTTCACAGGGAAAAACAAAATTGCTAGAGAAAAGCTATAGTAATTGATAATGCATAAATAACAGCTTCCCTGATGTTGCAGAAACTTGCACATCCTCTATTTTTCAAACATTTTTCTCTTAGGAACACATGGACCATCCTCATTTTTGGATGACTGCCTCTTTGGATTAATGCATCCTTCTGGTGCATAAATTAGGGATGCACAGAGGAAAAAGGAGAAGCACTAAATCTCAGGAAACTGAAGCCATACAGAAATATGAGGTTCGTAGTAGAGCTGAATGAGTGACTCACCGTGAATAATTTATCCAAAAGTTAGCCTCTATTTCTCTTTATGGAATATCTAGAAGAAGCTTATAATTCCCTTAGCTTTATTATAAAACAAAAACTTAAAATACTGTTTGTTTTCAATGCAAATAACTTCTTGTAAATATGTTATTTCCAGTCTTAAGAATGGCATTTTTATTGATCCAATAAATCACATGGAGATGTTTCTGTTTCCTAGCTGGATGAACACCCAAGTGTGTATTTCGGATTCCTGCTGTGGTTAAGAAAACAGCTCAGTAGCATGTGGTGAAAAGTGAGGATAGGCAAAATAAATTAATGTAACAAAAATTACTTGGAGGTTTTGCAAAAACAATTTTAGTATTTATATTACAGGTCTAGTGCATTCTAATTCTCATTAATAACTCTAAGAATTGCAGCAACCTGTAAATATTTTCCTTGAGGGACATGAAGAATTAACTGGTTCCAGGAAAACTTGAATTTGATGGTACATGTTCTTCTTTGAAGATTTGGAACTGAATAATATACTGGTCTTTCCGGGATTTGTTCTAAGCCACTTTTTAGGAACCACTTTTTTTTCAACCACTTTTTAGGAGTTGATGTACACATTAGTAGGATTACTATAGTAATGTTAAAATTTTGCTAGATTATTGGTGATTTGAAAAATCCCTGCAGAATATATGAGTTTGAATGGACTGCCATGCTATATGCAAATATGGAAAGTACTGTCTGCTACTTCCATAAAATGTGGAACCTCAGCAAGTACTAGAGGAAGAATGAACCATTAGTGCACTTAGAATCCACAGGAGTATACAGAGACTGTAAGTTTTATAAATGCAATCTAACAAAATCTTATAAAGGTTAATAACTCTCAGGTTATTCAGACATTAAACCAGAATAATATCTATTACAGGAAAAAGATGACTGAAGACTGATCAGAAACTACATCTGGTTGTGTGTCCTAACACAGGCTGAAGAAAAAGCCAGCATACCAGGATTCTGCCCACTTTGCATTACTTTTGACTATGCTTGCATAATTAAAGTTAATATTTTCTTTTCTTTTTGATGTATTTGTGAAGTGAATCAGCATCAAGTATCCTTTGTCAGATCTATGCTAAATCTCTACATAATGCATCCTTTGCTAGATATTTTATGTTACGCAGTTCTAGTGGTCTGAATTTATCAATATAAAAAGAAAATAAAGCTGAAAAAATAAACAACGTGAGTTCTTACCTGAGCTCTTGAGCTATAGAGTCCACTTGAACTGTTAATAAAAGCAGGAAAGAATGAATTAGTTTATACTTCCAGACTTGTGCTTTCTGCAACCTTGCACCTGCCTATCTGTGATGACAGAGGAGCAGCTATCAAAGCACAGGTGATTATTTCACACTAGCCGCAAGATTGCAGCTACTAGTAGCAAACATTAACTGAACATATAATTCTCACTGTTATTTTAGGATGCATCAATCCTGAAGTATGACTTTCAGTGGAACATTAAGAAAAATAATAAGAAAAAATGCTAAGAAAAAAGAGAAGGGACTTGTTTTTATTGAAAATAGAATGAAGAATCTCTGCTTTTTCTGAATTTTAACTCAATTTGGGAAGGACAAAGGCTTGTGTTTACAAATACCTGCCCACACAAGGATATACAGCATATTGACAAAGCCAACAGGTGGTTCTTGTATTACTCATAGTGCACAAGCAACTTTTGTTGTTTCCGCTTCTGGGAAAATGTTCCTGATCTATTAATTCCTATAGATGTGTGTGCATGTGTATAAAAAATATAGAGAAAGAAAAGCTATAAATTTAAAAATTTATTAGCTTTTTGGGTGAAAAGGGTATGAATCCCATATTAAATGCACTTAAATACTGCTGAACCAATCAGACCGTTTTAACTCACAGTCCAGTCCAACAGAGAAGACATGCTCCAGTGCCAAGGTGTCAATAACTTCCCTATTCAATAACATTGTTCATGTCCCTTGTTCTGGTACTTTTGAAGCAGATATGAATTTTTCATTAGTGCCATAGATCATTACTGAGGGGCGCATCAGAGATTTGATACGGCAATATTTATGTTTTTTAGAAAGGCTTGTCTGCATATTCCCCCTTGTCAGCAGGCATTTTGTGGCACTCCCACCCCCTTCCTCTGTCTTTTCAAGTGAAGTCTAGCAATTTTCACCTCTTTGGCCATTTGAAACTAGAGAACTAAGCCAAACAACTCTTTAGTTTTTCATTCTGAACACAACTTGCAGCCGAAGGCATAATATTAACAATCCGGAACTACTGAGTTGTGACAATGAATCAAACCAGTCTGGTTTTGCACAATCCTGAGAGTGCACAATTCACATTAAAATGAGAGTGAAGGATGGGTGTTTTGCACCTTTGAAAGTAGTCATCAGCGAAAATGCTCACAGTGCAGGCAGGCAAAACTTTGACATTTATTTTTATGTATCTCAATTTTTCACTTGTTATCAAGAGTCACAAAAAGTGTTATGAATTAAAATAAAAAGTTATTTTCCTGGAAGGGTTGTATTGCTAGTCAATCATGTTTTCCAGATGTTGAGATCATTCAGGGCCTGTTTATCTCTCAGCACTGCATTTCCATCCATTCCTTACAAAAAGAGAGGAATAGCTGGGACATACAACTATGTCATAACTTTGCAAAATGAAACACGAGCACCAACCTGTGCTTCAAAAAAGCACAGGCTTCTTCTCTGCTTCATACACCTGCACCTTTTGATTAAAGTAAATTTACGCACTAATTTACAGATAATTAATGGCAATAGACAGAAAAAAACCATTCAGTTGGCTGAGACAAAGTTTTGTACCTTATTTTGAAAGCATCCATTCAATACGGTCCAGCTCTAGTCACTATGGAAAATCGTTATTTGCATAATGAAAAGCATAACCTTTACTTTCTTTGAGAAATAGCTCAAAGAAAGTAGCATACAGTAGATTTTTTTCTGCTTTTCTTTAAACCATAGCTAATGACAGCATGCCTCTTAATGCCAGCAGTCTGTGTCCTGCCTTGATTAAAAAAGCAGCCCTAAGGAAGCTACACACTCTCTTAGTGCACATTAGGGACTGTGCACAGGAACTATCATATTTCATGGTGTGCAGGGCACAGGGTCATGGAACGTGCTTGCTAACTCACCCTTGGTTCCTTTTGAGCGTGTGCGCAGCTTTTTATTTTCCCCATCTGCATCCATCTGTAATATTAACACAAAGTCTTTAATTCATTCCTTTTGCCATTGAGAAAAAAAGTCTCCAATGCTTTTCCCACACACACACACACATTTCCAAAGGCTAGACAGTAATAGAAAGAAGAATAATCATGCCTTATTAATCTTGTCAAAGAGATAAAAAGCCATCTGTGAATATCTAGCAAATACCTAGGAGATACCTTTAATGATACAGATTTGTTTAATAAAGTGATGGTTATGAGAAACTCCGTAAGGTTTAGTGGCAAGCTCTACAGGTGTTAGCTGAAGGCATAAGGTTAGAATCAGCAATGCTGTATGAGTGCATCCATCTCCTGGAAGAAAAGGTCCCAGAAAGCCACAGTGCTTACAGGCACTCTGCATTGTTGTTGTAACTGAAGTATAACTTAACAGATGTGTTTGGAACCTGCATTACTGACAACTTCCTCCTTGAAACGTGAAACTTTCTTGCTTGAATGTACATAATTGCACACGTACAGTTTTTAAATACCTCACCATTTAACCAGTTACTTTTTACAGAACTTCTGGTCAAAGAGACAGTCACAGATTTGTATGAGTTGGGGGAGGGGGAGGAGAGGCAGGAATTTAGTGTCTGGGTTTGCATTTCACACTGAAAAAACACACACCACCAAAAAACCCCCCACAATCCAAGATCCAACCCTCCAAAAAAAGTCAGCTACTCCTGTAAGAAAACTAAACTAAGAGAGACCTTTCAAGATCAGCTGTTCTCATGACACTTTTGGCTACATCTAAACCAGCTCTGAAAATACGCACCTTCTGATCTTGGATCTGGCCCAGACCCATAATTGTAGGGGCAGGTTTTCAATCCATGGATTTTATTACAAACCTCTGAAATTCAAAGGGATTAAGATTTCATGTTCTGGTGTGGAGAGCTGCAGTGACATACTGCAGATTGTACAACAGCGTAATTATGGCTGTGTCCAGGGAGGCAAGCTCCTCTTCTTTCTAAAAGTAACTCTTAATTTTTATGTAAGTAAGACTCTTCCGTAAGTAATTTTTTTTTGCCTAGGCAAATACGAGGGTACACTCTGTGGCAGTATCTCACTATCTATCTTTTCTTTGTACCTCAGGTTCCCCCTTTGCAAATTGGTGATGATATGTAGACAAAGTAACTCCCACATGCTTCTCAGATCAATATGCATGAATAAATGCAGACACCAGCATCTGATTTATATAATTGCATTGAGTAATAGGTAAATACATTCTGTGGATACCAGAAGTTGCCTGTGCCTGACATCTTTCCCTGCAGAAGGTCGCAAGATAAAAACCAATGTCATCAGAAGAATCTATCTATTATTTCATTCTTCCTTTCTGAGGATCAGCAGAACTGATTTGCCCCACCAAAGCAAAGGCACTGTTTGTGCCTTTTTCCATTTATAGAGTTTGAAGATCTGAGGATGCTTTATTTTTAGCTTTTGTATGACTCAGATAATTGAGATGTTTTGAAGGTCTTATCAGAAAGAACATGCAGAATATGACAAAATTCACCTAAGAAAGAGAAAGAGTAAACCCAGCCTTTCTAGGGGAGAAAAATAATTTCTCTAATTTCCTGGGTTTGGCTTTTTTTCCCTGTTTGTTGTTTATATTCAATATACAGCTACTGGAATCAAAATACTTATTTGCAAGAGAGAACATAAGCATTTTCAAATGGTATTTGTGTACCTGAAGAAGCCTAATTCTAGAACACAGGTTAGCGATATCTGAAATGAAAGTATAAATTGATTCGAATGCATCTCAAAGCCAGACAATGATATCTTTTCTCTGTTTAAATTTACATCTGATGTAGATTATTAGCAGGGAAGGAACATAAGTGGCTTGTGTTTACGTAGTGGGGATGATGGCAGCCTTTACTTGTTACTATCCTTAAAACCTGGAGAACGAGTTTTTGCAATGTGACTGCAATGGTAATGGGAAACATGGCTCTGTTCTCTGATGCTGAGTTGTGATTGAAGGCACTGACCTGCCATAGACTTATAATAGGGGAGCAGGTGTGGCAATGATGGACTTTAATTTCCTTTAATAAACCTTTTATGTGCCACACTTTTACTGCCATTCTATGCTCTCCAAGGTCCTGCACATAATAGGTTCATTACTTTTGATTACTATAGTCTATTGAGACAAACAACTCCAGAACACACTATATATTATGTTCAGTTAAACCAATATAGACTATTTATCCACTGTGCATTATTTCACCTGCAACTCTACAGACAAAATTAACAACAGCTCCTGTAAGCTAAAACTATTAAAACCACTGGTACTCCTTTGTCATCATTTCATAATAAATACCACACCAATCACAGTGCTGCTCTTTTAATTATGAAACAAAAAGTGTCCACTGCTTCAAGTGAACAGCAGTTACTTTGGTCTAAATTGCATGCTGCATTGTGATGAATATTTAAAAACTGGACAATGAGAGAAAACCAACAATAAAATCAATGCAGGTGATTTTTCTATTGATTTTCTTTCCTTGAAATAATTTGAAACAATGAGAGACATTTAATCGGCTCAAAACTAAAATTTATAGGACTATTTATCCTGGCGCATATCACGTATTAAAATAATCATCATTGTGTTACACAAGGAAGACCTTAACTTACAGAAAGTCACATGTATTAACTTGAAAATTCAAAAGTAACTGAGTAAAACTGGGAAACCTTTTAAGTGTGCCTCAGGCCCAAAATTTAAATGTAATATCTTTGGTGTTCGATAGTTCTTTCAGAGACTGATACTGAAAAAAGTGAACAAAGTTTGTCACTTTTTATCTACATGGTGAATGTTTTACATGAAATGACAGCCACAGATGGTCAGCAAGAAGTATTCAAACTTTTAAATCATCCATGGAATTGGTGAAATTCTATCCAAAGTTGTTAGAGGTAATAGTTATCAAGGTGTTACTTTGAGAGACATATCTTATTACTGCTGTGGACTGTAAAGATTGGATGGATTCCAGAAGGTGTTTCAAGCTGGGGATGGTCAGACCTCCAATCCGGTACATACTTCGTCTTGAGGTGATAAGCCATAAGAGATAAATAGAATGGTCATGTCTGCAAAAAATCCTCACATGATGTCTCACTACTGATTTTTTTATCCATCAGAACGATCAAGATAATAGATAAGGATTTCCCAGGAAAATTTTATTGGCTGTTCAGGCCCATATATTTTTAAACGCAAGCTTCACAGAACTAATGACAAGTAAATAGTGGAATTAATTCTACTTTATTTTTGTGTTTTATAACTAGAGTCTCCGACTTTATGTTTTTTTAACCCATGTAAACATTTTCTTTTCCAAATTAGTTGAAACTTGCTAAATTATTCAAAAAGAGTGAGTGGGAGATACACGGTCTGTAACACCGTGACAGAAAGGTGGCAACTGTGCAATCCCAAATGATTAGGCAATCAGGCTAAGAAATAAATACTTGCCTTAGGATTTCTTCAGTTATGCCACATTTCTGTGATTTGAAATTTTACTAAGGATGTCAGTGTTGAATTATTTTCTGACAGCATTTTCCAACAAATCTCACTAAGTTTATGAATGTTTTCTGTCTGACTTCAGGAATATTACCTTCCCTCCATGTTTCCTTCGATATTGGTTGCAACTTAAGAGTAAGTCAGTTAGTAGACCCCCAGAAAACTGACTGGAGTCACTTCCAGTACAAATTCTGCTTAGCTGAAGCTGGAATTACTTGCTATGTGGTTATTCATGTTTCTCCAGATAAATTTACTGTTGGAATAAAAGTAATCTAACTTTCTGAGCAAAATTCAGTATTCCAGGCTGGAGAAACCAAATGTTAGTTCTTCTGTTTGCAATATCCCAGTGAGGTCAGCGGACTCAAGAGCAGCACCTGGAAATACTTCCCTGAGTAAGAGAATCAGGATTTGGCTCTGCGTTTGGTTTTTTGTATGCCTGGAGTCTATCTGTGCACATGTGCATGTACTGATATTATAATGGGATCCAAGAATATGACTAAAGGCTGAAAATAGGGCATGTGCAGTAAATTATAATAACAGTAATAATAATAATGATAGCAAAAAGTATTTCAGTGTGCTTGCACATTATTAATTCTGAATTTCAGAATCTAAATTGATGTTTCTATCTTGGTAAGATATTTTTAAAGCACATAACTTTGATATGACTTGGGGAAGCCGTTGCTGCTGATAGGTAAAAATGAAATGCACCTCCTGAAAAGAGCTAAAGTAAGATCCGTGCACTTCCTAATCTCTACTGTAGTCTTAGTGCAAGTGTGACTTTCCTGGAGTTGGTTTCACACTCCTGGAGAAGCGGTCTGGGTTTTTTTCATGTAACTAGCTAGAGGAAAAGAAAGCACCAGTTTATCTACAGGTAACGGGTATAAAAGATAACATTTCCATGTAATTTTCCAACTAAAAGTTACATCTGATTTTCAAAATGAAACTTGGCACACAACTTCTTTATGACAAACCTTAGCTGATTTTGAAAGGTCTGAAAAATAATGGCTTTGTCGTACGATTTTTAATTTGTAAATTACTTTGGCTTGTATAGACGCAACACACACATCTGTGGCTAATAAAATTAGCCAAGAAAAAAAACCTTAATGATTTTTAAGGCACACATCCTCAAAACTCAAAGCTACAAACTTCAGTTGAAATCAGACTACAAATACTTGTAGTGCTACTAAGCACTACAGATATGTCTGTGTCACACTGTATCTCAGGGTGACATGAAATTGAGTGTGCCCCTTCCTACACTAAGTAGTACCCTCAGAGCAAGGTATTCAGTGCTTTTGGTACTCATATTTTAAGGGGTTTTTTGGTAACTTATTTAAGAATCTAACACATAAAAAGGGAATATTGTAATAAAGAAAAATATTTTAAAATATAAATCTGTGAACAATAGGATTATCCATAGCCTGTCCAGAATTACGGAGCACTGTTTGCTTATCTGTCTATGTATTTGTGCTGACTGCATCTTTCTGAAACCTGACAACAGCTTTTTTTAATATGAAGTATTAATGGGAGACTGATGGTGAGAATTACAGGGTGAAAAGAAAATGCAAAGTACACACATAGCAACTTCTAGATAAAGTTTCTATATTCTGATTACTGGCAGTAAAAAAGTCAAAAATACTATGACAACATTTTCAGGAATGTTGTATGTGTTCTTAATGACTATTAGTGACAGTATGCTTTGGTTTGTGATTTTGATCATTCTTAACCAAGGAGTCATCTCTTTCATTTTTTAATTTCTTCTTTGGTTATGCCATATTATTATTGACTTCTCTAGGAGAAAGTTTGTGGAAATAATTAGTTCAGATGTATTAGATTCTCAGAAATTAAAACAAGTAAGTATATCTACTGATTTCAAACTTTAAAGTATGTTTACGACACATACAAATCATCAATTTGGCATTTCATTTTATGGTTGAATGGTATACATATTTTTGAGAAGTCGATGTTTTTATATTTAAGTCACCGCTTGAAAATATGCAGTGACAAAATAAACCTTAAATCAGAGGCAAGCTTGAATAGCTTTGTAATGAGGATGATTTATTTTGATTCTCACTTCTGATTTCTGAGTTGTCACTGCTGTTGTATACTTCATCCATGCAACTTTGCACAACTGGCAGTGCTGAATATAAACCAAAGCCATATGTTTATGTCCTTTTGCCAAACGACTACAGCAAATAGTTCTATTATTCCCTTAGGTAACCAATGTGTGCCAAGTATTTCTATTAGTCTGCTTTACCAAGGCTTTAGAGGGCAGAGTCACAGCTTTATGAAATTAAGGGGCAACTGCTAGCTTTTTAAATGTAGAGAAAAATGATATAGTCTACCACGCTGAAATGTAGCTCAACACAAGCTGATGTGTGATCCTACTTTCTGGAGGCTTTTTGTCCTGGACTTTCATTTTTGACATAAATCAATGACTTGACATTATTTCCTGGGCTATTATATATTAAATATAATATATATTAGGAGGAAGAAAGAAAGTGTCAATATTCAAAAAGGAAAAATTGCCTGTACAGCCTGATATCTTTTAGAAATACACCAGTTTTTATCTCACCTGATATAGAGTTAGAAATCTCAATACAATTGATAAACCAAAAAGGGATTCACAAATAAGATGGCACTCACAGATTAAATTTAAGCAGTGCATTACACATTCTCACCCCAGGAGTCAGATATATTCAAAGACAGTTGTGTTTATGTCTGTACATTAAGTAGTTCTAAAACTTTCAATCTAGAACCTTGATGTATTTACAAAGATTTATATCCCTTTCAGTTGTTCAATATAGTTATACCTGACTTGTGAAGACTGCCACTTTTAAAAAAGTAGATGCTATAGAGAAAAAGATAGTCCTAATGCATGAGACATGGCATATGAAACCACAGAGCATTCTAGCACTAATATAGAGAAATATATCAACTCAGATTCATTTTTGTAAATAAATTATCCCACCTTTTTTGTGTTTCCACGTGTAAATATGTGCAGATTCCAAAGGACCAAATTTGTCACTCAGCCCAAAATGCCTTGACTAATTTAACAGATAATCTTGAAATTCATTCTGTGAAAAAAACCCTACCAAAACAACCCCCAACACCTACCACCTTAAACAATCAAAGAAAACCCCAAACCCACTACACTAAATAAAATATAGATGAAAGAGGATGCTTTGAATCAAATGTGCAAATAATCCAGGTGCATTTCTTTCTTGCAAGCATTTTTTTCAAAGATGTGGTATAGAGGTATCATGTGTGCTTCTAAAAGATAGAAATAATCACAATTTTTCTTTTGTTACAGTATTTTCTTGATATTTTTAATACTCTTTCTGATACCTTATGAAGTAGACCTGCTCTGAGAAAAGTTTTTCTTCTTGCACAGACAAAAATCCTCAGTTTCTATAGGTAGAAATCCTTAGTCAAATGTTTTTACAGTATCAGAACCCCTTTGTACTGAGTTCAGTACATCATCTGAAATAAATGAGAAGCATTCTAAAATATTTTAATAATAGCAGAAAACCCTGCAGTTTTATTTATTTTCTTATTTTGAATATCAGAGTTTAAACTCACTATAAGCAAACTGAAGGGAATACTTGACATTTCTCTCTGTTCAATTTTTATTCCTTTCTGTGAGGAAACTGCGGATAAATCAACAGTAACAGTGAAGGAAAAAGAGCTGCAGAAGTTCAGATATGAGTGTACAATACTGAGGGCCCTGTATTCAGAAACGATGAATTCCCAAACTGTTTGAACACTTGAAGTTGTAAGCACTTTCAACCTGGGAAAATCTGTCTCTGAGCAGTTGTTTTGGGCAGGCTTTATTTTACGATCACACCTGCCACTAGTGACCAAAATATGAAAATTTCACTATCACGTGCAACTTCCGAGGTCCTTTTCAAATAATATGTGGTATAATAAGTAAAATATGTCTATTCATTCAACATAAGCCACTTATAACTAAGTTGGCAGATAAACTTTTAGAACTTGAAGGTGAAAATTTAACTATTCATTTAAAGATATCTAATGTAGGTTTGCCAGTAAAATTTGTAATATTACATTTCTGAAGTTGGAAAGGCACATTCTAACCCCATTCTCGGGTAAGCTAGAGTTTACCAAGTGACTAATTTCTGCTTGAGTCCCAATAGATAGAATATTAGTTGCATCCCATCAATAACTTCTAACTAAAATAAAGAAGTTTTTATTAAATAGAAAACAGACAACAGATGCAGCATGATAAAGATGGGATGAAACCCAGAACAGAACAGCCCAATAAAGAAAAGATTTTTTAAAGCAGTTTTCTAGCCAATATGTTGCTGGAAAAAGATGTTGTTTATCCGCAAAGGCCTCTTTCTCCATTATCCTATTTCAACATTCCTGAAAAAAAACCCCCACCCAAAACCACAACAACAAAACAACAGGAGTCTTAAAGCTTTCTACCTGCCTCTTCCTCTTTGTTCAAAACATACTAACATAAAACAAAAGATCTCTGAGAACAACTACAATGGTGAGCCTTTCTAAAGCCTAAAACTTTGAAGCATTTTGTCTAAAATCCTATCATGTTATGTATTTATTAGCAATATATTTTTCATTTATTTTCTCAAAGATTGCCAATAAAGAACGAAATCACATAAGGGAGTAGCTGTAAACCCTTTGAGTTCCCTAATGTCAAACTCATTAGCATCTGAATAACCACACAGCAGCACATCATCTGCACAATTGCAATTTTTTACTACTTTTAATAGCGTTTCTCAAAGGGCTCATTTTCAACTTTCTTCAGTGGTTAGTTGGTTCTCTGGGGAAAAGGAGCTTCCTGACGCTCACAGCTTCCACTCAACAACCAGGCCGTTTGCTGTCAGAAGCATCAGCCCTCTGCCCTAACCCCATCTGCTGTCTCTCTCCTCCTAAGGGACCGGGAGTTAAGACAGCACAGCTGAGATCCACTTGGAAAAGTGCACAAAGGACAGGAAAATATACAAAACTTTTCACATTTGACTTTACATAATAAGGCAATGCATTGAAAATCCTCCTTTTAAGACAAGGAATCTGGGCTGAGCTGGGGCTGAGTTGGGGTGGGTTTGATATTGTACTGGAATACTAGATGCAACAGTGCCATTTACTATTTTACTCCCATCTGTCTTGCACGCAACATCATCAGCTATCTTTGTAAAGCAGAGGATGCTGTAGCAGGACAAAAGCAAGACTTTATATAAAGCACAACCCCTAAACCCCTCTTCTGCGCTTAATCACAACAGAAGTTATCGGTTAATAAGTTTAACTTTGCCATTTTCTCTTTCTTTCACATAACAGGGTGCTGGCTGCCATACAGCTGATTCGTGGGTGAGTACCCACGTTTGAAGATATGGCGTTTCATAAAAAGTCTAATACAATGTCATGCATCTGTCATGTTATAAACAGGGTGTGTAGGATTATGCTGTGTCATGGGATGTGACATACCCCTAATGGAATATAAACTATGCGTCAGCCCTGTCCACACTCCAAGAAGCAATATAAGTGCTGGGATTTGATACTTCAGGTAGCAAACAAGAGTTAGTGCTGATTTTACAACAACATCAAGATCCTCTATAGTAAGATATTGAGAAAGACTTTAGTATATTTTATGAATTATAAAATTAATCATGGGCCAAATTTTGAGGTATTGCAGGAGGTGCGGGTAAAAGCCTGCAATGCCAACTAGAAAAATTAAGTTCTCAGCCTCAAGAGCCCATAAAGAATATCTATCCTGGTTACAGGCAGCTTTGATGCTAAGATTGATGTTGATAGAAATCAGATAGGACTCACTTCTTTGTCAACCAAGGCTTTTTGGTAGCATCGTTCCCCTCAGTCCACATGTATCTTCATTTGGCCCAACATATTCATAGCATGCATTAGCTCATTTATCTGCAAAAGGTTTTACAGACAGCAAATTGTGCCTACACTTAAACTCCCTATATGTCTCAACAGAATTTTTTAACCCTGAAGGTGAAGTTTGCCTGCCTACAAAGAAAACCTCCATCCTTTCCATCCAACACCTCAAATAAAATAGAATAATAAACTTTATAAACCCACAAAGATGGAATAAACGAGTTGCTTGATTTGTCAGTGTAATGGTTCAGTGAAGTCACCTGGAACCTTTGCAATTCATTCTTTGGTTTATAGCCATTTCCAGTGCAACATGATTTTGTACCGACTCTGAAGCGCCATCCTACTGAGATCCGTGAGTCACACCAGGGTACTGATGTGAATCACTGTTTGGGCCCTGATCCGTAATGTCAGATGCATGTGATAAATCCCTTCAAGAAATCATTGCTGTTGACCCATTGTCTATGGGTAAAAGTCCACTTGTTCAGGTCAGATTACTAAAGAGTTCCTTGGGATTTAATAATGAGAAAAGACATATTCTGCAGTTAAAAATTACATCACCAGAAGTCTGAGGTTGTTTTCTCTGTCAGAAATACACCTCACAAGGTTGTACTACATCTGTAAAAGACCCCTAAGAACTCTTTTTTGAGCATAATAGATATCATTTCCAACAGATGAATTTGATTTTCCCTCATTTACCACATCACTAGTTGATATATTGCAAATATGAAAATGAATTATCACAACAGTTTGTGATTCGTTAATTCAGAATGGAAGTAACAGCTAAGGAAACAAAATCTGATGTGCTCACCATTGTGATCTTTGAACATTTTTTGTGTTTCTGCAATGACAGTGATTTATTGTGCTCAAGATAAAATACTGCAACATAATTTTGCATTTGAGAAAAAAATATGTGAAAGCAAAGTACATCATTACAAATGAAGTAGGACATACTGAGCTCTTGACTGCAGTCAGATCTTTGCAGGTTGAAGTATGAAACTTTTCACATTAAGTTCTTCACAAATTTTGGGTCACCTCAGTGAGACTCTTAAGCACATATTTGATTTTCAGGACATGAGTAAACGAATTACTTTCATTTGGCTTTTTGATGCGTCACTTTAACGCCCTCACTGTGGTACACATGGGCAGCCTTGGAAATTTAAAGGAGTCTAATTGGAAACATTTTTATATAGTGGGCTTCAGAAAGGAATTTCCTTCAGGCAGAGTACCCCTCTTCCTTCACACTTGACTTATTAAGCGCTGAGTACATGGGAAACAGAATTATTGTTGCTTAGACTATTGCATTTTATTTCCCAGCTATAAGGCTAAACTTTATTTTACTTCGTTCTACCCTGAGATGATCAGGAGGTCACATTACTAGTATGAGACAGCCTTGTAACACAGGCAGTTGTCCTTCCAGTACCTGTAAATACAGATCCCTTGCACTCATCATCTCTTTTAAACACATCAGTAATTCGAATGCCATGTGCAAGATCACATTTCGCCTAGCAGAAGGGTTTAACTTTCACCTAATTTAAGCAACAAACTACCCCTCAAAGATGCCTGAGGCTTTGCTGTAATTAACATAACTGCATTTAGATGCTATTCATGACCAATAATTCCAACACCTTGTGAAAAAAAAAAAAAAAAAATAAAGGTTGCATGCTGTAAACATTATAAACATATTCAAATAAGCTTAACACAATCTGCCATGCTTATTTCTGCCTAGATCATGGACCAGCGAAATGGTTAATGCAAATGGATTTATAATTTGCTTTGGGGGGCCAGTTTCTTCTCCTTATTTATTAGCCCAGCTGATGGGGCAGATTTGATGAGGCACTTCTGGAATAATTGAGTCATCACACAAAGAAGGCTGCTAGCATTCAGAGTGGTTTTATCAGCAGCAAGCAGGCCTGATTACTGACAATTACACTCTGATCCGGTGATGGAGGAGAAAGAGCCAACGAGTGGGAAATGTCCGTGTTTCTATCCAGGAATAATTTCTACATTCATTTTACATGCTAAGTGTTTCCTATCTCTGCATAATAAACTGTAAACAGGAATAGATGGCACAATGTCCCTTAATATTTCCTGGTAATGAAGACACAAATGTACAGTGAGTGCTGATAAATATAGATGAAACATAAGCTATTCTCTGAGTCTGTATTGTTACCTTTAAAATAAATGCATTTTGGTGGTAAAAGCATAATCATAGCTAATGCAAAAAAATGACAGAAGATTGAAGCTGTCCTTGTAACTACATAGAAACTTTGTAAAAGTCCTGTTAATCACTGCTGCTCTAGAGGCTCATAAGCTGAAGGTGATATACTGGAAAGAACATCATTTTGTTTCTCAATAGTCCACTACGTAGGAACTCCTTTGCTTTGACACAGTAAAGGAGAGCAACAGCCGTGACCTCCATTAACACTTCAGGGATAGAGAACATCTCAATGCTAAACTGAAAAACAATGAAGCTGGTCCTAGAAGACATCTTCACTGTGATAAATTCTCATTTCCCTCTCATCAGCCTTAAGATAGTGTTTATAATGAATAATGGAGCTAGACCATAGATTTCATGAGTTGTGTTTAGCAATCAATGTAATATTGCCTTTAGGACATTATTATTTTTTTTTTTTTTTAGCAACCATGATGCTGTAAAATGTCAATTATTAACAAAATGCTGAAAGCAGAACTTAGGAAAAAACTGTTTCTTCTCTGACTGAGGGAAAAAACCCATGGAAACAGACATACTGAAGAGCTGAAATGTGATTTTGTGTTTTTTGATGGGCAATTATAGATTTCAGCTGGAAAATGTTAATGCCCTAGTCTGGGGAGAGTTTTTCTTTTTTAGAGTTGATCAGGCATGAAACACTGAATAATAAACTTCTGCATGCTTGTTTATTCCTTTTCCTCTTTTTAAACTAATTCATAGCTTCAAAAGAACTAAAAGTTATTCTCTGTGCTCCTGCTGTAACTATGGTAACTATGTTTCATTAAAGTAGCCACTTAACTTCAAGGCTTGTGTTACAATGATATGCATTATTTTGAGTAAAACCACACCATAACAACCTTATGATTTCAGAGCAATTTTAAAAGAAAGTTCAAAGAGCATGTGTCATTGACTCTGGAACACAGGGTTTGTTTTCTTTTAAAACATGTTTACTCTTTTTCAGCCTGGATGAGTTTTCCTGCATGGACTCATCTCTGTTGTGAGGTGCTGTGTGGGGGGATGGGTACTGACTTCAGCAAAAGATGACTGTGCCATGCTCATCGAAGGGGTGCTTAAGCTGTCGAAGGCTTGAGGCCAGCAGGAGATGCCTGAGCACACAGATCAGTATAACTAAGAGCAGTGAAACCGTGTGGTTTTAATTATTCTGTTATAGCTTCCTTCAACATCAGGAAGATTCTGGTCTGGCTCTTGTTACATGCCTGGTGTTTAGCCATCACTGTTACAGTCCCTACACCTTACACAGTTTCCAGCAAGCTAGCTAGGAATGAATGAGTTTGAAGGGTAATTTTATGGGGGTACTATTATGGTTTCATTGAACTTCTACAGAAGTGCAGGAGCTGATTAGGTTCAGTAAAAGTGGTCACTTCTCAAATACTTACAGGCTTAATCTAGGTTACTATATTCCTTCCCTATTATTTCTGACCGTTCCAACCAAAATTTTGGGAACTGATTTAATAGCCAGAATTAGGACATCAAAATTCTTATGCTGGCCAAAACCCATGGCTAATTAGCTCATTGAATGTTCTCTGACATGGAGTCAAAAGGAACAATGAACCTAAAAATACAAACTATTTTTATGAAAAAGAAATATAACCAGCATTCTGCTGTCCTATGCATTCATCCTCCCCTTTCTGAACAACAAGCTCTCTTCATTAAGCATGACAGACATGTCCTAAGAAAGGGAAAGTCACACAAAGGAAGAAGTGTGCCTTCCCTCAACATGCAAATCACATATGTTCATTAACTTCAAGAGTGCTAAGTGAAGTACAGTCTGCCACCATCTAAAAGACTTGTAATGACCCTAACTGCTAAAGACAATGGGGCTTGCTTGCACTGATGAACTGCCCTGAAGATCCTGGGCACAGTCTGAAGAGAACAGGAAAAAAAAGAACTGAGAACAAAAATACCACCTTGAAAAATCAGACTCATAAATAACAGGAGGAAAAAAATAGCTAATATTTGTCAGATAGCAATATGAGCATGTCAAATGAGCACTGGGACAGACTTCCTATCTGAAAAGATTTTGCTCAGCAAAAGTTTGCATCAGGTACGTGGAGCAAGGGAAAGGGTGTTCAGTCAGTACAAAGTTATATTAAGAGGTCAGTGGCACGAAAGGTGGCGGTTTTAATTCTCAAAAAAATGGAGTCTTTTATGATTTTAGAGTGGACTGATAAAATGACAGCAGTCTTCTGTCATAGACTCAAACTCAAGGCACCATGACTGAGCAAATAATATGGAAAAACTGGATTCTGGAACTCTGTTCCTGTCTCTGCCACTGATCTATTCTGTGGCCCCCAGGAAGTCTCTTAACCTTTCAGCTAAATGAGGGTAACGATGTAGAGTGCTGTGAAGTGCTTTTGTGCATTTCTAACCATGCTTTAAGGTAGTGAATATTACTTTCATGCTTATGCGTTCATCAATTTAATAGCCTGCTCATGGTTTCACTTCCTCTGAAACTCAACCTGATACTTCAAGAGTATGTTATTACTTGGGATTTCCAAGAAAAAAACTGTTTCCTCTTTCTCTTCAAGCCTTTTTACTAAAAAAAAAAACCCAAACAAATAAAAAAGGACAGTTCTGAGAAGAATGGGTACTAAGTAATGCATGATGAATGGCAAAATAATTTTAAAAGTATTTCTGTTTTCTCTTAACATATTAGGCAATCTGGAGCTAACTGTACTCTTGGCGTGTCAGGACTTTACCTTAAAAATCTGTTTGTCTTGTTTTCCTATAAAGAGAAACTTTCTCCTAGAAAATATCTTCAATCATTTTGTTTGACTATTTTTGCTCTATTTTTGCTCTCAATGTTGAAATGTCAAGAAGGTGTATATATCTATATCTATCTAATATATTTCTATTTCTATAAAAATGGATGTGTGTACAGCAAGCACTGTATTTCACTGAAAAAAAAATTTAAAAAAACCTGAAAGAGTTTCTTTCAATGTAAGCACATTAGATGTGCACTAAGAAAATGGCCCACTGTACCACTAAACAATACTGAGTTAAAAATAACACTACAGAAAGATATCTTTGTAATATTACTTTATATTTTTAAAATAATCCTATTCATCCTAATGCAGCAAATTTGACTTGAGAAAGATGAAAAATATCAGCCTAAGTAGACATGTCTTACAAACTTTATCACTTTAAGCACAGTTACACATCAGACTCCCTAGTGTAAGCCTGGCTCCACTGAAAACAACCACAACACTCTGGTGGGCCTCAATAATACATGCTATTTGCATGTGAAAGGACTCCCATACACTTGGTATTAATCAGACAGGTATACAAAGATACAGTGCTGGCCAGAAGATTTTTCTAAGTACGATGATTAAAAACTATTTTGGATATGACAGCTGTAAATAATAAACAGCAGTTTAGAAATCCCAATAGCAAATTAATGAAATTTTCCTATTTTAGTTGACAGTTATGTCATTCTTGATAAGTACGCCTGTATCAGGTGTCTGAATATATATATAATAGGCTGGCTTGTTGTTTGGATGTCACATTAAATCATGGGTTCTGCCTCTTCTGCTGGCACTTCAAATGCCAAGATATGCAGGAAAAGGGGTGGGCTGGAGGGTGGCTTTCATGCTCAGGGCATAAGCCTTTTTTCATAGTCTGTGCTTACCTACCCAGGAGACAGATTTTTGTTTTCTTTTGAAGAGGTCTGCATCATTTTGCATCAGAAGTATGTCCTGATACAAGAAGTAGTAGGTGTGACTTGTAAATAATCAGCCTCACTGAAGGTGCTATTACGGCAAACAACAATGTTCTACCTTAAATCATTCTGACAATGCATTCTCTGCACTGCCCACAGACTTGGAGAGTGTCCTCAAAACAATCAAAGCTGAGACAATATTCATGGTTAAGTAAAGTCCAGAAGTAGCCAAACAGGTGTGCACTTCTCTCAGAAAAGGCCTTTTTAGATAGAAGATCTTTTGTGCACTAGTTTCATCCTAGGCCCCTTTTAGGGGCCACACCTGAGAGAGAAAGTGAATTATCAATGACATTTTTTTAAAGAATCAGTGGTTTAACACTAATTTCTAATCAGATCCTACAGAAAGGAACAGCTCGCATGGCAGCTGTACTTTTCCCAGGGTTAATTACCTTTCACTGCTCTCTACTAATGAGTCAGCTGTTCCTGTCATCACACAACTACACTGTGTTCATCTGTAGTTCTAGCTGTGGACAAACACAGTGGCTAGAGCCCTGTTTACATATTGGTGAGGTCTGTTGTGCAAAGAATTTGCAAAGCATTTTTATAAAAATAAAACCCACCAACTTAAAACTCCTTCCATTCCCATGTCTCTTGTCACGGAAACAACTGTATTTTTCAGGCCAACATTGTGTTCTCAAAGTTACTGAATTAATCAACAAGACTAGTAATCTAAGGACATGAACTAATCTAAAATTTTTATTTTAATTTATTGCATAATATTTTATATAGTTACAATTAGATCCATGTACCTATCCAGCTGATTGTTGAGTGAGAATGTTTACTTATTCATAGCTTACTGGTCTATGAACTAGAAAACCTCTTCATAAAATACTGTTTGAAGCAGCGGAATAGATAATAGTGCAAAAATTAATACATTTAAGGGAAGAGTTTTTATTATTTTTATGTCAAACTCTAATGAGACAATGATTTAAGGCTTTCAGTAACCTGCTAATGTTTTAACGTAATTCTAGAAGGTAATTCAATAGCAAGTAAATAGAATACATTATTTTCTAGCTGGGGTGAACAGGATGTGTTCTTTATAGCTGTGTAAGATCATGCAAGAGTGACAGTCATACATCACTTCTAAAGATCCTCTTAAGGACTATATAAAACTTGGGGGTTGTTTAGAAAGGCTAACTTTAACAACAGAAAGAAGACTCACATCTAGATTCCTTTTCTTGTTAAGAAAGTAAGGGCATAGGCTCCTCCTCCACAGCAGCATCAAACACCTACTGTTACTCACTAGATGTTATTCCAGCTTTCTCATGGGAAGCTATCAACATTATGGCTACAGATGGGCATTGTGACAGAGTTTCCAAAACCCAAGTCCTGTTTGGGTCAACAATCAGAAAATATAACTGACAGCAGGACTCTACACTGGCACTGCCTTTAAAACATGATTCTATGCTAAAATTGTCTATATGAAGACTACCCTGATCAGAGCAGATTTCCTCTGGCTAAGATCTGTAGGTGTCAACAGAGAAAGTAAATGTTCACCATACACCAAAGGGACACCGCAGAGTACATGTTCTGTAAGAACAAGCTGAACTACTTGATCTGCAACAGACCTGTTCATGAAGGTATTAGTTGAGGCTGAGTTACTTGCTCATTACTTGCATTACTTGCTCTCTTACTTGCATGTAGTTACATGAATTACATGAGATGACGTGTGACAAGCCTAAGGCATGAATATGGTCTACTGAATATGATGATGGAGAAAGAAACATAAGCTTTCCAGGTTAACCTTGCAGAACTGGCCACTCAAATGATGATAAATTTGCTTTTGAAAATATCAAGCCAAAAGCACAACGGAATTTCATGGGATCATTTGAATAGTCATCTGGGACATTAACATTTCCTTTGAACATTACTGTAATGAACCACCTCTTTCTCTCAGGCACCTTAAGTTGTGCAAGCTGTATTGACAACCTCAAACACTGAGCAATGAGAAAATGTGAGCTGTGTGGTTATCAGCTTTTAAAAGACAGACATTTATTTATTGCTTTATTAGAACAAATTCTCCTGCTTAGTTTTGGAATTTTGTGTGAAAGCAAATTTCCTGAAGGTGCATTAACTGGCCTTAATGATTCACAGAATCCTCTGATCACTCAGGTCAGGCAGGCAAGGCCATGGAAAACTCATATAATGTAATGTCTAAGGTTCTCTTCTCTGCTCAAAAGATTATTCTTTCTTCCCACACAACGTATCTCACTCCTAATGTTAAAAAAAAGAAAATTCTCAGGGATAACATGGGGATTGTCCTTCTACTCAGAGGTCTTCATATTTTACTGGCTCGTCTTTTATTTTCTCAAGTTGCTTTCTTCATCCACAGACAGGAAAACTGGGAACATATCCTGTCCACAGGAAAGCTTAACCTTTGGACTGAGTTTCACCCTTTCCTGGGATGCTGTCTGCTTGAACTCTGTGAGTAACAGGACTTGCTAGCTCTCTGTTAGAAGTAGACTTCATGCTGTACACTGAAGCAGCTGGGATGCTTGAAGACAGCTTGTCTCAATAGTCTATTGGGTTGATGATTGTCCTACTGTGGGGATTCCTCAAGGCTCGGGAGGGAGGAGACATACAAAACACTGTCTCTGAAAATTTTAGGGCCAAAATCATGATATCTTCTGTACTGTGCCCACTTAAAACTTGACTTCTTTACTTTTAAAATATCCTCAAAATAGCCATGCAACTTCTAAAATTAAAAGATAGGATCATCATGCAACTACAAATAAATCTGAAAAGACAACAAATAAATTGAGAAGCAAGCTGTGTGACCTGAAGGGTATCCACAATGCTGAACTTGCGTTTTGAAGGCTGGCACTCATTGATTGAAAGCAACTTGCACTTCTGCAATTTTGCAGTATTATTCCCTGTGATCACAAAATAGTAGCACATTATTCACATTAATAACAATAAAAATAAGTGGTATTATTAATGGTGTTGCTATAAATACCATTGAGCCCAAAGCACCCAGGGCTAAAACTATTTATTCTCTCATGCTACTCAAAGTTAGGGATATTTAAGAAGATACTTTTTAGTGACTAAAATGTTGATTGTGGAGAAGAAAACTGAGAATATTACAAGTGAGAAGGTCAAGATATCCAGGATAAATGTTAAATCAGCCTAAAGGGCTATCTTTATTGAATTAGTATCAATTTATACCACAATGAATTTGGCACGAGCACAAACTTGGTCATGATTTTCATTGACTTTGAGCCTCATCTGTGGAAGTACTACTGGAGACACGTAGTTACTAACCCTTTGTAAAACTCATTGTTACTAAATTAGATCAAACTGAGCATAACCTTACAGCCGAGTATACTACTCCAGCTCTCGTCCCCTCAGGGAAAGGGTGAGAAAAGGCAAAGGACTGACAGAGACCTTGACAGATTACAAGGCCAACCTGTGCCTCCCATGATATAGATTAGGGTAGTGTATAGCCACGTGCTGTTCCATAGGGACCATCAAGTATATAAGGGTCAGCACAGTTTAGTGGAGATCTATCTAGCTCTGAACCCCAACAGAATTAGGAATTGCCCACTAAGAAATAAAATTTAAGAACTTTGCCTTGATCTGAAGAAACACCGAGAACCTGTCCATAGAGCTTTAAAAGATGAAAGTTTATTTTAAAAAGTCCCATATCTATGACCTAAAGCAATGAGTATGGTAAATAATCCTGTAAATAATACTTGAAATCTGTGCAAAATACACAGTAACTGAAATTCTGAACTGAAAGCTTGCTTGTAGTTTTTATGATAGCATGAAATCAATCAAACCACACATAGAAATAGTGCAAACCCATAATTTAATCTATTCTTCTGCTACCTTAAACCTTGAGAAACAATCTTGAAAGCCTTAGGAGAGAGAAAGAAATTACAGATGCATCCCTAAAAGTGTCTACAGAGTCTGAGTAGTGACCAATGGGAGAAAGAAAATGTGGAGCTGAGCCTGGACATGCCTCTACCATCAGTCTAAAAAAATTCACCTGGTTTAATGTAGACATCTCTACTACATTTTGAATTGAATGGATATTGTTAAATCTTTACAGATCAAATCTTATCTTTTAAGAATTACTTTTGAGAAAAGAAACACTTTTCTGAAAATGAATATAAGAACAAAGCAGGGAATTCCCCCTTCCCTTTTGTAACTATCATATTTCAGGGGCAAAATTTGGTCCTCTGAGCTTCACAGCAATATTCAGTTTTGCTATTCTGCTCTCCTTTGATACCTGGGTTCACAATGGATTTCATCAATGCCATACATATGCAAGACAAAACTTTTGGTCTAAGCTATGACATATTATTTTTATCATTATCTTGTATGAAATTATGAGAAACAGTGAGTTTCTGTAGCGACAAAACATAGGAGGGAATCAAGTTCAGTCTGTATGCTGGATGGGAAAGACAGGGTTCCACCTTCATAACTTTACATGCCTGAGATGCAGATACATATTTCAGAGGTAGTAACCGCTGGTTTTCCATAGAGTCTGGGAAGCCTGTAGGCAACCCACAGGCATTTCTGCCTCTATTTAGATGTGTGATACATCTTAACTTGTTTCATACATCTACTTCAAGGCGTGATGAATTGCATCCAAGAAACGTCTCTCTCTTTCCACTGACTCTAAAGGGAATCTGGATGACTGACTCAGGTCTAGACACTACCACTGTGCACAAGAACATTTCACCAGAGGATTCCTAACCCAGAAACCTATGGCAATCACTGAGAAGCATTTTACAGCTTAGATAACATGTACCCTATGTGACTTCCAAGCTGTATTTTAAAATAGGGATAAAAAAGCAAAAGAAATAAAGTAGGGAAACATCCTCCAGGAATGAAGGCTGTGCCAGTCCTTGTAGGAAAGAACTGGCAAAGAAAACAAAGCTGACGAGCAAATAAAAGAGAGCACTAGTGGATGGTGTAAATTGAAGAAGAGGAGAGTTAGCCACAGCTCTGATATGAGCAGTGTGGCTTCACAGCGGCAGGAGAATACAGAGTCAAGAGGCAGAGGAAGAAAAGAGTCAGCATGATGTGCCAAATATTTCTCTATCTAGATAAAGGCAAAAGAAGATAATCAAGTTTTAAGCACAACAGCAGGAAACTGAACTCTTAACAGTTGGTACAGACTGAAGTACCATCTTTTTAATATTTGGATTGGACAATATTCTATGAAGGAATAAAAGTCTTCCTGATAAGTAAAGCGCATCACATGGATTGATGTCTGATAAATGGACAGTGTCTCTCAGGTTGAAGTGTTATTATCTGATACTGAATACAGTGGTTTTCTTAAGTCAAATTTTGCTATGTAAGCTTATCTCTGTTTCTTCCTTGGTTTATTATGTTAACTATTGTATACTTGAGAAACCTGATGTCACCAGTGAGAGTAGCTATGCATTTAATTCTTTTTTTAGTATGTTTTAACCATACATAATGCCTCATGCCCTGTTCTATTTGGTGTCTTCTGTTCTGTGCCATGTTTTAAACCATAAAATTAAAGTAATTAAAATCAAAATTCCTTCTAGCAACTTTTGCTAGCCTTAGGGAGCCAACAAGAAGAGCCAGATTTTTAAAAATGATAAAGTTATTGTGCCTATGTTGCCTGCTACAAACGTGCTTCTTTTTCAGCATGTAAGGTGCATGCTTAGGCAAAGAATTATTGACATAATCATTTGTTTGATTTGTGAGTGCCAAGCACAGCTTTTTCACATGCACTCTGTGAAAACTAGTTTTAAAAAAATAATAGTTTAAAAAATAATAATAGTTTGGTTTCCCTCTTTTGTTTACTCCAAAGAAAAAAAAAAAGTCTTATGAGTAAAATTCGCCATATCCAAACAAAAGACTGGCAGCTTAAGTAAGTATAGGAACAGGGGGAAGGGAGACTTATTTCCTGAGTTTCAACAGATGTCATACTTAATTGGTTGTGAAATAAACCAGAGCTACTCTCGGCCTGTTTCCCTAGTTTCAGCTGTGAAGACACTTTCAAACATGTGCATTTCCCTCCTGCTTGTCATAATGAGGGTGTGGGGTGAGAATCAAACCTCCAAAAGGAGTAAAGCAGCATGCATGCTGTATGCAGGCCTTCAGATACACTAATTAAACAGAAGTGAGAGTTGCATCTTTTGTTCCTGCGGGATACACGTCAGTATAGCATTAAGCAAGACAGTTGTGCTGAGAGATGATTGTCTTAACCTTCTGCTAATATCAGGAAGTCCCTGGGCTGTCCCATTCTGCACCAAGCTTTTCCACCTTCATGTATTTTGTCTCTGAAAAGTCTTTTTTCCTAACTCGGAGCAACTTAGTGAAACATGTTCAGTTTTGTATTATGACAGAGAGACTATCATCTAGATTGTTTTTCCCTTGCAGATGTTCTCTACTACCAGGAGCAGACTAACACCACATGTAACACAACAGCAGCAACATGAAGGAAGAATCATTAAGTAAAATAATATCTTGGATAAACATGAAGAACAAAAGACATGGAGAACAAGACTTCTCATAGACACAAAGCCCAAACATTTGTTAACTGTGTCTAACTGCCAGTTGGTGGTAGGATAATCTAAATACAGATGGGCATTTCTAGAGGGCTAGGGCAAAGAATGTTAGCCACTCGTTTTATGCCTTATTGTATGCAGTCCTCAAAATTTAAATGCTCTTCCGAGCTTCTTAGGTAAAAGCTAAATATGTGATAGGTGTCTCACTGTGAAATTCAGTACAACCAAGTTTTTTAAAAAAATAAATGTTAGTTAAAACATTTCAAATAGAAATGTAATGGAAATTGCATAAAACAAAAAATTAAGGCCAAGGTCAAATATGTTTAATTCACCTGTGACAATCAAACTGAACAATATTTGTTCTTTTAGTTTAGACTTGGAACCCACATCCCAGGAGCGCTAGGAGAGAGCTTTAATCCCTAGAAAAAATTCAAATTCCCAAAGTGCGTGATGGAAACCAGCATAATCCTTCCTGAAGTCAGAAATAAAATAGAAAATACTTTGTTTTCTATTAAAACAAGAGCAGTCATCACAATCTTTATTCTTTTAATGTTTTACAGGTCTGACTTTCGGCAGATGACCTCTCTTGTTTGTCCCTACATGTTTTCCAAAATATAAAAGTGAAATAGAGTCCCAAGGGCACTGTACTTGAAAGGTTATGAGAGTTAGAGAATTTTAACCATGCCTGCCAAATCAGC
Organism: Porphyrio hochstetteri; assembly: GCA_020800305.1. Lineage (NCBI taxonomy): Eukaryota > Metazoa > Chordata > Aves > Gruiformes > Rallidae > Porphyrio > Porphyrio hochstetteri. The sequence continues at coordinate 45,262,872 of CM036906.1, read as the reverse complement.
AGATGGCTTGTGATTATAATTATATGCATCAATAAAACGAATAATCTTTACAAAATTTGAATTTCTACTAAAGAAAGGGATTTACTAAGCAGATGCAACAGAATGCATTTTCTTTAACCCTTTTTGTAGACAGTACTGTTTCTCACAGAAATAATGGGAAAGCTAGCTCTCCATAAAGTAGCTTGACCATACACTTGAGCCTTAAATATATGTTTCTTTTGACCAAGTGTCAATGTTATTTAGAGTGATTTATGTGTTCAGTGGCACTTTGTTCACTAAATGTCTAATGCTTATATATAGGATGATTCCCATCAGACCCATACTTCAAAATGGTGTTTAATTTTATAAAATGTTAGAGGTACAATGAAAATGTCATGTGTACTCAGTCTCTTCATTTGTACAGCTATGGTAGTTCTTTCTGTTTAGGATTTGGTGACATTCCGTATCTTATATGGAGGCTGAGTTAACCACATTATTAGTGAAGGAATTCTCTTTTCCCAAAATGTGGAAAATCTGTTAAATATTCTGTGAGGTTTTTTTTTAATTGCAAGAAATTGAAATATCTAGAGATAAAAATAACGATTACAAAAATCACAGCCTTGGTTTTCTCTGACCTATGACCACTTCCTTAACTTTCAAACTATCGTAACAAGATCTAGATACTTCATGTTAGACTGTGTTAAACTTCTGCCCAAAGTAGGATAAAATCACACAGTAGAAAAATTAAACAAAACAAACAAAAGGCCCCCTAAGCCAAATCTATTTCTGGGCTGCATCACAAAAATGCTATTTGAAGACATGATGGAAATGCTGCATAGTTTTCTGACATAGCAAGGGAGAAGATATTTGAGAACACTAATAAGTACATTTTTAAAAAAAATTCTCCTGGGATACTCTAGATGCTTACCAGCAGTATTTTAACATTTATTTTATTCAAACATTTAAATGTGAACTTTTATTTGAAGAAGGTATGTGTGTTGTTTTTCTTTAACTACCATAGTACCTCTGATGCGAAGCATGCAAAACAATATTTTGACGCTCATTGAAAAGTGGATTTTTACTTCAGAAATGACAGAGCCATTACTCTGTATCATGTAAATCCTTCTTAGCATAAGGATTATTGACCTGATAGCTCATAACGGTGCCTTTGGAGCCATTACTACTTTGTTGTATGATCCAGATGCTGTACATGTGCTCTAAATTGGATGGGGGAGCTATAAGGGTGGTGTCAATTTTTCCACTGAGATTTAAGGAACTGAATTAGTGACTCTTACTATCACCTGAAGAAACACCTTAAAGAACTTAGAAAGTCTGATGCTTACATGAAATGATATTTTGAAAAAGTTCTAAAGATTAGGGTTTTTAAATCTAACACGTGGATGGAGCAGAGTTGAATTACATGTCTTTAAATGAAAAAAAAAAAGATCCTTTTAACCAATTTTCTTAATGGAGAGAAAAGTTTACATATGAAGCCAAATCTGAAAAACAAGCTAGAAACTGTTACCTGAATCTATTAAGCAAATCAACAAACCACTTGCTTTCAAAACACTTACACACCTCCTTTACTCTAGTGAAGTGAGCCATCATCTCCACCTCAGTGGAATCATTCATTTGTACAAATGTTTAAGTGTTCACCTAGCCAAGAAGGTAAGCCCCCCCACCCCTCCTCCCCACTCCCACCCCTATCTTCACTACAAAGTAACTTTTACTGTTAGATCATCACTTATTTTGAACCATCTAATCTATCATTTAGAAAGACAAAAGTTGCTAGTATTATTTGAAGTCTTCCACGAACAAAAATGAGAGTCATTCTCCTCCAAAGAAATTTTATGTAAGTACTAAAAGAAGTTAAGAGGGAGACAATCTTTTTTATCACTAATTAAACGGTATCTTTAATCTGAAGTGATTCAAGGTAATTAAAATTCAGAAGCACCAACTCTGCTTATGCAGTTTTAATAATCCACAACTACCGGGACAAGTGTCCCACTCTCAGTTATATATGTTTACTTCCAAAATGAATCGGTTAAGTAACAGATAAATTTTGGTCTAGATGCTACAGATAGATATGGACGTAGTAGAATATAAAGTTTTCTTTTCATGGTATTTGCTATATTTTATTTTGGAGTAGCAGATCCGGGCCTTCGGTAGGATTGTCTGTGACTGACCTTGGAGATAGATACTTCCTTATCAAGAATATCAGATATTTTGGGATTACTGGCTTGAAAAATCTAAAACCATGCAAAAAAACCCCTGGAATTATAATTATTCAAATCAACTGTATAATGCCATAAAGTTTTTTAGATCCACATGCACAACCTAGATTGGTGTTCCCCAGAACTGAGCAGAGAGATATGTACCTCATATCAGACTGTAAGGTCCAAAAAGTGTATTGAAAGTGGTTTCTAAAAATCTGTTGTGTTACATATTTTTCAGGGAAATCAGATGAACAACATTAATTAGCAGAAATTGAGTTTTCTTTGCCTTTTCTTTAGGTGTATCAGAGAAATTATAGACTAGAGGAAAAATAATGAATCTATGAAAAACTATTGACACTTAACTGTGGCTCAACCTGTCGGATTACAGTAGCAGTATGATTTTTCTAGCACTGCTGCATGTGCAGTGAAATCACTCTCTACTTTTAAAAGGATAAAGGACAGCTGAACTTCTTCATTAATGCAGTGAATGCTGAAATACAAAATACCGTTTAGTCTCATTCACATAGGTATGTGAAAAGCACGAAGCCTGTGTGTAGGGGTGTGCTCATTTTATAAAGCTGTGGTGATGCACCTGAGCACAAAATATCCTCAAATCTTACCTGTTAAAATGAACTGAAAACTTAATATCAATTAGCAAAGTTCAAAGAAGAAATGTGTTGTAGCGCTGTAGTTTACTAAATCTCTGCTGATCTAGCAATTAGGTATGAATTATAGGACTTAGCTGAGAAAGCAAGCTTGTTTTCTGATGCCTGCGTATCTCCTATTTTCTGAGATAACATGAGGAAAACATGTTGCTAAGATGCAAACACCTTAAAAATATGAAAAGAAAAGAATTCAAAAATTTACAAGAGTTTGTTCACTTGCTCTTCCCATTAAATTTCCTAAGTTGGAAATATTGGGAAATGCAAAAGCAGACATAACTGACACTTAATATATACAGAGTTTCAATAAACTGAGATGCTATATAGGTGAAGATGTTTTTTTGCATATGTACACTTCTGCATAAATATGCACATGCAGATTTGTATATATGCATGCAGAGACACACACCTTTACAAGGCATCACCAAAGGTGTATGGTAAAATACCACATTTTATCTTAGTTTCTATAAGTTGTGATGATACTTTTATTGTCTATGCAGTAAAAAAAATGTCCCTGGGTAAGTGACATATCACAGTGAACTGACTTTTATGAAGAGTTTTATGTGAACAGGTTATTCTGATACATTTAAATACATGTAAATTGACAAATGTTATCCCAAATTAAATAACTCTTCCAAAAGAAAAGAAAAAAACCCAAACAAAACAAGAAAAAAACCCAACAAACAACTGTAATGCATGCTGATAGCTAAAAGCCATTTCTTTAACTGTTTGCATTTGAGGAAGCATTCTTAAAACATCATGATCATATGTTTTTCGGGGGAGGGGGGGAGTAGGGAGAAGAACTACTTAATTCACACAGGCATCTTGCAATAATATTATGTTATTTTGAACCTTGCATCCCCTGAGCCTCCAAAGTGCAAAGCAGACAAACATTTTAGCAATGCAAACAGGACTTTCTGGCAACTTCCTGTTGCCATTTTTCAGCAAAATAAAGGGTCCTGAGATACTAAATTGAAACAGTGCTGGAAAAGATTTTAATATTGGATACACAGGCACTGCTGTACTAAGATACCAGCTGAATATTTTTTTCTGCTGTGCAAAGAAAATAGGTAATGACTGTGCAACTGTTTAACAGCAAATCTTCAACTCCTTAATTTCAGCTCATGTAAAAAGATAACACTAAGAGAGACATCATGTAAAAATCTGGGTTTTTTAAAAAACAACAAAATTATAGTAACAACTTAATTTATATCCGCAGTTGTAAAAACTATATTGGGTATTAGGGTGAAAGTAGCTGGCTAGTGGATTAAAATGTGTATTCATACACATAACACGTTTCCAGCAGATTTTTACAGAGAAGCAAAAAGAAAACTTTCTGTCTGTAAAGTTCATCAAATGTCAATGTACACATCTGAGGCGGTGCTTATTGTGTGTCAGTTCTTACAAAGAATATTTCTTTCATTACACTATAATTGCAATATCCAGTTCACAAAACATACTGTTTCACGTTACTTTCAGAATTTCAGAAACTTTTGTAAGCTGGCACATCAGACAGAGAAAGAAAACAAACAAACAAGAAACAAACACAACCTTGATTCCAGAGACATTTTTCTCCCCTTCCAGAAGTGACAGGAGGGGGGGGGTAAAAAAAAAAATCCCTTCATTATGACCTACTTGTCTAGAAACGGACTTTCAACCCCATGGTTAGGCTAAGATTTGCTCTACTTTCTCCCTAGGGCATAATTGTCAGACTGACTTACCGTGTGCCTTTTAGCCTTTGTTCTGCCTCTCACGCTGACATCAGGGAAGCAGTGATGTAGAATAAAGCAGGGGTGGGCTAGGTTAGTCCACTGTTTGTGTCGTTGTGTGGTGTGCAGGGACACTCTGTGATACTCTAGTGAGCTGCTAAGCTTTTTTTGTAGGCTTTGTGTCATTTACTTAACGACCAATCTCATTAGCTGCCAGGGTACAATGGGCTGATGCATTTTCTATGTACATACTCTACACAGTGACCCTCAAGGTTGCCGAAGGTCTATTTAATCAGTCAAAATGCTGAATATATTTGCAGTAAATCACTAAAAAAATTACGGGACCACAGAGGTATCTCGTGAGGGTTTACTCTTTCCTGGGAGTTATTTGCAGGTAATAAAGTGATAGGAGATGTAGGCAAAAGCAAGGGCAAAGAAGGGAAAAGGGCACTCACTGGGTTTGCACTGGTCACCTTTAATTTAGGGAACCTTGGGGGCCCTGCAGATCGCTGTGTCTCTGCTTGTTAATTTCTCCATGCAGTTCATGCTTCAGTGTAATCACGTTATCACAATTAAACCCCTTTAAATAAGAGGAGCAACACTAACAAAATACACAGCCTTTCAGACATTGGGGAGGGGATATGTGTGTGTTGGGGTGTGTGTGTGTCTGTGTAATATTTATTTATTAACTTCCTTACTACAGGCAACCTTAGGGCTGGTGTCTTTGCATTTCTAACCTCTCGTCAGTTACAAGGTAAAACCCTTTTAACTCTTATGAAAAATGAAATGCTGAAAAGCCCTATGAATCACGACAGCTGTCCATAAGTAACAGGGAGAGTTCTATTGTCCAACTTGTCCCTGGATAAAATGAATACTTTACAGCGGAGGCTGTTCAGCTTGGCTAAAGAGTATGGGGAGAAGGGGAGGAGGTCACTGGAGATTTCGCACACTAATTTAATCTGGGAAAAGGACAGGCACTGCATCTCACTTGAACAGACTGGCGGCAATCTGGGCTCCCACAGAACTATCTCCTTTTGCCTGTGCTCTATTTATTCCTTATCTCTGTTTACCAACCGCTAGGTCCCTTTCATTCACACCACGAGGCCGTTCTCCTACTATCAGTCAGCAGCTGACACTGTGGAAGAGCCTCAAAGGCAAAAAAAAAGGGATCAAAACTAAACCAAAGCTGTATAAACAATGCAACAGTAGAAGTAAATGCATAAATCCTAATTCTTAACCCAACCCACAGGGTGCGAACAGAACCTTTATAGTAAATCCAACAAGCCCACCACAGTGAGCTATGGGCTACAGAGGAAATGGGAAAAGCCAAATATCATTCATGAAATCATCATCTCAAGCAGAAACATTGAAAATAGACATTGGCAGATATTTAGCTGCTTTCAGGATAATAGGTTCATCCGTCCTGTGTATCCTTCAGCAAGTAATAAGGTGCACGTTTACCTGTGTGCCTGATACAAGGTGAACAAGAGCCTTTGCCACTTACCATCTCAGTTTGAAAGTCTTAGATGACTTTGCACTTACTACTTACAATTTAAAGTACAGGCAACAACTTTTTTAAAAAAGTCTGTATCTGCAGTTATGAAAATCTAGATAACTTAAATGTCAAGTTATTATTGAAGTATTCATCCAATTAATTTTGCCTTTAATACTCTGGATATTTCGATATTGCCATTTCTCAGTCATTAACTTATATTTTTTCCTTTTTACACTTGCACAAGTTTTTAGCTCTTAATATGAAAATGAAGACAGAAAAGATGAAGCTTGTGACTTCAATAGAAAAGTAAAGTAATAAGCACTTATATTTAACATTCTGGTTTTGGACTAATATGGTAACTTAAATGTGAATAAGTTTATTTTCTGCACCCTATTTTGTATTGTTAACCTGACTTAATAAGAATGAAGTTGCAAATATTCATAGAAGGGCAGAAATATTATTTCAGCGAATCATGTCAGCTTTTTAGACCTACATAATCTGCAACTCCTAACGTTGGTTGTTCTTCCCATCAGAGGTTTTGTGCTTTTAACACGGTTCTCAAGTTTTCGAGACATAAAAATGCCAGTTAACAGCATATAGTCAATATATTGTCAACTGCCTGATCAAGATCATTATAACAATAGCAAAGAAAACGTTCCTCATTATCAAAGATGATCAACTGGACCTAATTTCAGTTTTGATTTCCACCTATGTGCATTATGAGCAATGAAGTCTTTACTACTTGGATCCTTTTTTCCAAATGAATTAATGAATTAAATTTATCCTTTCACCAGCTGCTAGGCAGCAGATGGAACCATTTCTGAAGCCTTGTTGAATTCAATCCATAAAACTCATTTCCTAGGATTAGCAGTCCAAAGTTTCTTTTAATGTTTATATACCGCTTGGGATTTTGAATTTCATGATGTTAAACTTTCAATTTAACTATTTTTTTTCATTTCATATCAAACAAATATGATCGTTTGGATTTCTATAGCTTTGTAACCACACATTTCAGGTCATATAAGGACAAGAATTCATTTCAAAAGCAATCAAGTAATGCAAGATTGGGATCTGGGGTTTTTTTGTGCTTGTTTGTTTTGTTTACATTGCAGCACTGCCATAGAAACCATTTCTGTTATACTCAAAGATTAATTTAGACAGGAAAAGTTTTATTGTCTGTAACTTTGACAAAAACCTTCACAAAAAAATCTAGTTTTAATAAAGAATTTGTGAAAGTTATTGTGATCTGAGGCTTTCCTATTCTCAGAAACATGACATGGTCCTGAAATAAGTTTTTCATGCACTTGATTTTATTTTATTTATTTTCTAGTTAACTTCAGTATAAGGTTTCTATAGTTTTGAGAGGAAGAAAAACAAAACAAAACACAACAAAACACAACACAACAAAACAAAACCAAACCAGTAGCAAATGGTGGCAGTTTTACTAACACTTCAGTAAAGATTTTTTTTTTCTGTACAGTAAGAGGAAATATTAATCAGCTGCAGTACCATGGACAGCTCTTTTTCTTTCATTTTCAGTTTTTCTTACCCCTGTTACACACCTCTAAAACAATAACCAGAGATCAGGGGATTTCAGAGGTAATTTCATTCACAAATATCCCTATTTATAGATCTTAGAATGAACTATATTAGAATTTAAACAAAGTTTCTTATTAGAAACCTACAGGAAAAAAAAAAAGCAAACCAAAAAATACGCCCTCTCCCGCTCAGCTTTCAAAGACTCATTAAAAGTCTGAAGAATAAAACCTAATGATGTCAAAGTCTTCCTGTTATTCAACAAAGTAAATAAAACTAAAAAAAAAGTGATTTGTTGTTGTGTATAACAGTGATTTCCGCTAATTTGGCACAAGAAATCTATATTAATCTAATAATGCGGTAAGCCAAGAAGGCCACATAATAATAATTACCATTGAGTAATTGAATATTTAGAAGGAGGAGGAAAAAAAAGGAGGACTGGTAATCTTAGCCTGCAGGCATGAAAGTACTATAATACGCAGATGATATTTACAAGTAAAAAATAAAATAATCCAAACTGGGAAGTTAGGAGGCAAAGTCTATATACCAAAGTCTAAATACCTCATTCCAAATCTAGATTATCTGTTAGCCACCTTATAGCAGAAATATATTATTGTCTCAGAGAAAGCTTTCATCACAAATGCTGTAATTTTCCCCAGGAATTACAAAACCATTGCACAGCCAAACCAAAGAAGACACATCTACGCAATTAACTTAACTAATTTAATTGACAAAAGAGATAATAAATGGTCATTTTGAATACTAAAAAGAGCCTTAACTAACGAAGTTCACTCCATACAGTTACAGGAAAAATCTAGGATTTGTGCTTTTATAATCTATTAAATGAAAAATTCACAACACCTTGCAGAAGATTGTCTTGCTATTTACATATGAAGGAAGACAAACATCTGAACTAAGTGCTTTGTTAAAGACAAAAGAAAGTCAGAGAGAGAGAGAGAGCTATTGCTGATCAGTGTTAAACAGACTTTCTCTAGCATCAAATGCTATTTCATAAAAATCATCCTCCTGCAAAATGTTGTCCCAGAAGGTCCATTTCATTCTTCAACCTTGCCTGATATTACTGTCATTTAACTTTCTAAAGATTTGCCTGACACAAACATTCATTCTGAAGTGCAGTATTCGCTTTTTAATCAGAATCTCTCAATTCACTCTCTGAATCCCAAATAATTTAAAGGACTGAAATGTCACACTTGGAAAGACTCTTTCATTTAGACTAATGCTATTTAATATATTGATCAACAATCTTCATTTTAAAAACATTACACATGATTTTAAAGCATTCTAAAACATCATGAGAAAGCTCTTTGATGTGTAATACATAACTGCAAGTGAACCTGCATCTATCGAACAGTTCCTACAAATACACAGGTCCCTCTCCCGTCTCGTTTTTCCCCCCCTCTCTTTTTTTCAGTGGTAGTATTTAAGTTTAGTAACTTTTCAAAATGAGAGGAAAAGTGTCCTTGTGATCATTTCCTCAAATCAAATAGCTAGAGCTGCAAATTTGTACAATTCTAAAATGTATATGAACAAAGGCTTTACTGAGGCAGTATAAATGCAATTACACCATGACATTTTATTCAGAAAGCTTTCTCAAAGCAGTTACAAGTAGCTATTTTTTAATTGAGGCCCAAAATAGCATTTAAGATAATGACCAAGCATACATTGTGGAAGAAACAACATTAGTGTCATTTAAACAAAAAGAAAAGTTTGCAGAAAGCATTTTAAACACGGATTAAAACCCCTCAAACTTCTTAACATGAATCTCTCAAGCTTTCAACATCGATATACGGACAGGATTTTTTTGCTTTTTGCAAAATAAGAGCACAAACAATAGAAAAGACAGAAAGTTACTAATAGCACAAGTCGCTTAAACATAAATGGGTTCAGAATAGTGTGAAAAAGTTGTTAAACTTACTTTATTTTTGTTTCCAAAACTTATATGTTTCTCCTCCCTTGTGTGCTGAACTGTGCACTAAAGCTGTGTCTTTGAAAGGTAGTTCCCATGATATGACATCCAGTGCCTTTGACTGCCTAGAGATAAGCACCTGCGTTTGTGTCCCCTCTTTACGTCACACCTCCCTATTCAAACCTTCTCAATATGATTCACATTTGCACATCAACAGCCTCATGCGCATACACAGATTTTTTTCGGCTCTGGGCCCAAAACTTTCACTTTAATTTTCATCACATGATTGCTGTGGCATATGTCCTTCCAAACCTCCCATATATCAGTCATCATGCAAATGAGATGGAATATCACTCCTCTGCAGCAGATGGCCAGGGATGATAACAATGGCTCAACAGAGGAGATTCAATGTCCCTGACTTTATCGCCACGGCAACAACAACCTAAAATATATGTAATGGAAGTGGTGCTTATTAATTTTGCAGGCTCGAGTGTTCTGATTTTGTGAGTGAATGGGCTGAGTTAAAAAGGGGGCTGTGTCCTCCTGCCTCTAGAAGACTATCTATAAAAGCCAGGGACCTGGAAATTATTTTCAGTGACTAAGAAGGCAACAGCCTAGCAATTATTTGAGTAATTAGGTGTAATTCCTCCCTGTAGGCCTTGTACCCTCCTGTGCTTGTTTCACAGAAGCTCGCGAATTAGACAGGCACAGATACTGAAAAGAAGAGTGCCTCAAGATATAGCAGGAGAGCTTGCAGGAACTAAGCTTCAGTGATATGACACTTGGCCTCCACCAGGCTTGGTAAACACAAGCCCCAAGCCATAAGTAAATAGAGGCCCCACTCCACAAACACAGACCAATTAAAATTACAAAGGCAGCCACACTTCTGGGTGGGGCTGGGGGGAAGCTTTATTCTGCCATGGTCTCACTGTGAGTTGCACGCATAATGGTCTCTTAGTTCGGAGCACCAAGTACTGTGTTTCCACTGCTATCTGTCACAATCAAACCCAAGCACAAGGCTCACTTCAGGCTGTGCATTTCTCCATAGGGATTTATCATGTGCCTTTAAGGAAATGTTTCAAAGGGAATTTTCCATGTGTCATCTTCTAAATGCAAACCAGGGAGAAGAAATAAAGGCAGCAATTTGCTATTTATCTTCAACAGATTGACAGGAAGGAGTGGGGATCGCCATTTTACCTCTGAGCAAACAAAATATCCACAGCCTCTCCTCACCTTGTTCATGCCACAGCTTTCACGTCCTGTCATGCTTTGAGCATGTGAGTAAACGTTTGATTCCTCAGAAATAAAGTTCATCTATGAACTCTATGTTCACCTAAGAAACTGCATGTACAGAAACTATATGTGTCTTTTGTTCTTTTCCCCAGGGGACACCTTTGAAAACTGGAGAACCCTTTGTCTCCCTCTGCAGTGGAGGGGAGAATGGTTAAATAAAACTGATGAAGCACACTGGGAAGTGGAGGCTCCATCATGTGATAGAGATTTACTGCAGCACTGGATCAAGGAAATTTGCTACCCCTCACACGAGAAAATTCCTCAAAATTGATGAGATTGTTTAAAGTAACTTTCACTCCTCTCCTTGGAGCCCACACATCTTGAACACAAGTTGCATGTAAATTTGAAGCCAGAGAGGAGACATCAAGTGGCATTTTCGTCCCGTCCCCCTTCCCACCCCTCCACCTGGACAAAAATTGGGCTGGTAAAACAAGACTTCAAGCAAGTGATAGGAAACTCCAGAGAGAGCGCTGGGTCTGTGGATCCTGTTTTTGGAAGGCTCAATACCACTTGGGCATTGCTCATGTTCTCTATTAGTATTTCTATTAGCATTTCCAGTGGTCAATTTCTCCAAAGGTGAAGCTTCCATCTAAAATATAATCTAAAAATAAAATGCATGCACATCTTTGTTTTGCACTAATATTCTAAACTTCCGGAACTATTAGTTATCTATCACAAACTTGTACAGTGTCCAGCACTCACCTTCTGCCCTAGTAAAAGATGCTACCAGAATATAAATGTACAGTACAGAATGGTATTTCTTTTCCTACTGTGAAAAAATCTTCTGAATATGGAAATAATGTATGGCTGTTCTAACCAAGTAAAAGCAAGAAGAGTTTCTTTTCTTTCTTTACTATTGGCAACTAGGTATTAGCTACCAATGGAAGTATTTAAAGTATAAACAAGTGCAAAATAATCTTATTGTTCATCTTTACCTCATACTTTGGTGTGGAGTTTGCAATTACATGGGGGGTTTTTTGTGTTGTGTATACTTCTATGTGTGTGTGCATGTGCAATAGGATTCTAGAAGTGTCTACATTCATGCTCTTTACTTCTTTTACATTTCTTTCTGCACCCTGCTAATTTGGGAATAACTAATGAATGTGGCTGTTATGGTGACCTGAAGACAGAAGTGTGGTTCAAATACATGCAAAGCTCTGAAACTCCTTGTAGTAGATCTGTAGTTGGACAGAAAGCCAATACAAAGAGTACTATAGGAATGATGTTTTCCTGACAGCTTGTGTTATTTATAGGACTGGCCACTGTCTTCTGAACCAGATGGAGCTTTTTTTTCTTTTCTTTTTTTTTTATCTGCTGTGCATGGCCCTAATTGATCATGGAGTAAGATTGGCATTTAGGTCAATGTCTTTATATTTTCCAGTGTTAAGTATAGGCCTAGATTGAGAACTGTTCATTTGTCTTAAAGGTACAGCTGATTTGACAAAGCTATTCAGATTGTCTCATATAATGGGAAGAACATGGAATGAGGGAATAAGTACAATTTGTAGATACATCTTTTCCTGCCTGATGCTTATTTATATGGTTGTAGTGCCATGACATTAAAATCTGCTTGGTGAAAAATGGGTTTGGAAGATATTTCTTACATTTCACTGAGATGCATATGTAACAACAACAAAAAAATCATTGTCATGAAATCAAACCTAAGTAAGTTCAGATTTAATTTTGCTTTGTGCATGGATTACAGTCCAGTAAGTAATGATAAACTGGCAAAGACTGGCTTGTTTATGTTGAGAATTTATTTAAAAAGAGCAACTTAGGATCCAAGTACTTCAAAGTTTGCAAAATTTTAAGTTGCCAACAGTTATCCTATTTTGACCCTCTAAGCAACAGGAGGTTAAAAATTTATAAGAATAACAAGGAAAGGATAAAGAAAGGGTGAAGCTATCCCTCAAATTGTTTCCTTAGGAAAAAATTAAATGTAATAGGAGAATGATGACTTGTTGCAGAAAATAAATGAAAAGAAAAGGAAAGAAAAGGAAAGGAAAGGAAAGGAAAGAAAAGAAAAGAAAAGAAAAGAAAAGAAAAGAAAAGAAAAGAAAAGAAAAGAAAAGAAAAGAAAAGAAAA